>JAVQMF010000037.1:5000000-6250000 GCA_032878935.1 Erythrophleum fordii | reverse complement strand
AATAAAATCTATAGTTATACTATCTCATTTTCACTCAGGGATATCTAAGGGTCACAACAACCTAACTTGTCTTTGATACTCTATCTTAACTTTCTAGCATACTAAACACTTGCCACGTAATCTGTGACGTTATTTTTCATTCCTGGCCACCAGAAGATTCTTTTCAGGTCTTAATACATCTTAGTGGCACCTAGGTGGATAGTATATTTACTTTTGGATGCCTCTTCTAAAATTCTCTCTCTCAATTCATTACTACTAAACACATAAATTCTATTTCGATATACTATCACATCGTCCTTAGATATCCTAAAATCTGAGGTCCTACCCTGGGAGATCTTGCTCTTAATCTGTCTAAAAAATTCATCCTCTCTTTGGGCATCTAAGATCTAGGCTCTTAACACATTCTCAATCCAGGTCTCACTCAAGAATAGTCTACTTGATATTAGCTTGTAAGAGAGGTTCAAATTTCTAAACTTCTCTAGGAGCTCCTACTCCCTAATCATCATATAGGTAGCGTAGATGGATTTCTTACTTAAGGTATCGGCCACCACATTGGCCTTACTCGAATGATATTTCAACACATAGTTATAATCCTTTAAGGACTCCATCCATTTCCTCTGTCTCATCTTGAGTTCCTTTTGATCGAATAGGTATTTTAGACTCTTATAATCGCTATAAATTTCTATACTAGCCCCATACAAATAGTGCCTCTAAATCTGAAGAGCAAATACTACTACGGCTAACTCTAGGTCATGTGTGGGATAGTTCTCCTCATGAGGCTTCAACTACCTAAAGGCATATCCCACTACCTTACCCTGCTACATCAGTATACATCTTAGCCCTTTTTTTGGGGCATTACTATATACCATAAATGGTAAACTAGGGTCAAGAATAACTAGCACAGAGGCAGTGGTTAATCGAAGTTTCAACTCTTGGAAAATCCTTTCACATCTATCATCCCACACAAAAGATGTATCCTTCCAAGTTAGCCTCATAAGTGGCAAGGCCATCTGAGAAAAGTCCTGGATAAATCATTGGTAATATCCTATCAAAACTAAGGAAACTCCTAACCTCAATGATCGTCCTAGGTCTATCCCATTGTAATATAGCCTTAACTTTATGGGAATCTACCGTGACCCCATCTTATGAGATCACATGACCTAAGAATTTCACCTTGGTTAGCCAAAACTCACATTTACTTAGTTTAGCATATAATCTCTTACTTCTCAGAGTCTCTAGGACTAATCTCAGATGCTTCTCATGCTCCTCAAAAGATTTAGAGCACACTAGAATATCATCAATAAAAACCATAACAAATTATCCATATACAGTCTAAATACCTTGTTTCACATCTATCATCCCTTATATTAATATATTTACACATGTCTCAATGTTCATAGTATATATACAATATCATATACATAATGAACCATCATTATGGTTCCAAAAGAAACAAAGTAACACATAAGCTTGTCAATTATCCCTCTTCATAGTTGTTGGCTCCCTTCACCATAATTGCTTAGTCCACCTAGCATGTTAGATCATTGGAGAGGAGGGGATGAGATTCAAAGAATCCCAATAGCTCATCTCCTATTCAATCATATATAATATGTGCAAAGTAAGCCTTTTAAATGCATGTATGGAGAAAATAGAAATCATGGACATTTTTAACACAACCTTGGCATGTGAGCACATCATATAAAGCATTTAAGATTTTACCAAGTGCATGGATTAGCCTCACACTTCTCTTCATGGATCTTGGATTTGCCTCACCCATTCTTTAAGAGCTTTAGACTCAACCATACTCTTGGGAGTCCACTTTACTTTTGGGAGACTCTTTACTTTATCTTAACTAAGCTCAAGGGTTCTTGGCTCATCCTCACTAAAGGGAAGAGTTCTTAGCCTCTCCACATTCAAGCAACTCACACAAACATCATGTAATCATTTGAAAACATAATATCACATCAAGCATCATGGCATATAAAGGCATGATAGCATACTTTTCAAAGCTTGAAAACACATATACACACATTCTAAAACAAGCTAAATACACATCCATGCATGAGAGAAGGTGGAGAGGACTACCTTGTGTACACTCACACACTTTTTCCTTGAAATTCAAGCCTCCTCTTTCGTCCACACACCCACAAATTGGTGGAGATGGTTTCTCTTGGCCTAGATACAATTTATGGGAGCCAATTAGGTTCATGAGACATATTCTAAGGCTACATAACTTAGTGAAATACTAGATTGCTTTATAGGCTTCATTATGGTCCATAATTGCACCTAATGAAGCAACACCTCTCAAATGATTTCTAGGCTCCATTCTTTCCTTTCAAATATGATTCTTAACTCCTTTTAAGCCTCTTGGAGTCATTACACAATTAAAACAAAGAGCCTAACATCATGTTGCTTCTTTAGGTCATAATACAGAACCTAAAACACCAAATCACTTTCTATGAGTTCTAAATTTTTTCCAAGGCCTTCCTCATTTTCATTCATCAAATATGACTCAAGAATGGCCTTAGAAAAATTTAAAACTCTCCCTAGCTAAGAGAACCCATCTAGGCCGAGGCTGTGAAGCATATTAGGTTCCATGGAGCTTTCTTTATTTTATCAAGGGAAGAAGCATATGGGGAGCCTTTTAGGGATCTTGGGAGCTCATTTAAACTCTTATTTAGACCTAGGAATCATCATATATAATCAGATTTTACAAGGTACAATTGAAACCCTAGAATTTGCATCTTGAAATCTAATAGTTTTTTGTTAATTCCCTTTGCATATTCTTAATCTCCACACCCTTTTTCCTTAGATTCATACTTGGTTCTGCCTAAAAATCATCTCCTCCTAGGGTTTTCTCAAGTGGGACGAAATGGTGGAGGAGGGAACCAAAGATGACAACCATAGGAAGAGAAATTACCTTATTTTCATGCCTTTTCTCACTTGAATCTTTTGTTCTTTGAGCTCCTCTCTTCAAATCCAAATTTTCCCCTCAATTTCTCCCTTAAATAAGATTTATAAACTTCATTATAAGCATAGAAAAGAAAGGGAAATGGAGAAGGAGAGGTTTAGAAAGGAGAAAGCATGAAAAACCATAAAATTCCTTACATTTTCCTTACTTTTTCTCCTCCTTTCTTCTCCTCCATGGTGTGCCTAAGAGAGCTAGTGTTTTTCTGGTTTTTGGATAGAATAGGTCGGGCAAATGGAGAGGAGAAGAAATAAGAAACTTAAAGTGTGTTCAAGAAGCTTCCACTTTCTCAAAAATTCCAATTTTACCCTTATTTTTTGGCATTTTCATTTCTCCTTCGTTTTATCTCTTTTTTTAGAACCATCTTTTCCATTATGAAATTTAGGTTCCCAATTTAGTAAAATGTCTTTAGAATCACTCAAATTAGAGCTAAAACATTCCCGAACGAATCAGTCAAAATTTAGGTCAACCGATGTTAGAAAACATCAACTGGAGGGGTTTTAACTATCCCGGGGCTTTCCATGGTTTTTAGGGCCTCTAAGAACCTTGGAGAACTAAAAAATTTCATTTAAAAAGCCCTCCTCTGTGAATTCCAAAATTTTCTCAAAATGATGAAAATGCCCTTACATTTTGTTAACCTTTCGTCACAATTTGTTTCTTCATTCTAGCTCTATTTTTCTTTCTATTTGAGCCTGGGATTCTCATTTTAGGAGTCTAGAATGCTTCTTAAATTTTTTGGAACCTTAACTATATCATCTTGGGGGACTTCCTCTTGTATTTGGTGAATTTCATTTGTTTACAGAGAAACCGTATGTTATGTTTCTCACATTTTTTTTGGTTTTTCAGAAAACTGGATATTACAGTAGGTATAATCTCTCTTAAATTATTCTTAATCACCCTACTAATCTCTATGAGGGCATTGAAATTCCTAATCCTCTGTGGAGTGACTCTATCTCTGATCAGGGGCTTCAACCCAGTCTCAAACTACTCACACCTCTAGAGCTCATCATTATATCTCTAGAGGTAGGAAGAATACCGAGACATCTCAATGAATCTGGTGATGTACTGATCTACTATCATATCATCTGTCTATCTCAGCCCTATAAATTGCATCTCCTTTTGCTTCTGCACTAAACTGGGAAAGTATTTATCATAAAATTGCACTAGAAAATTTTCCCAGTTGATTTACAAATTTTTCATCTCCATCAAAGACTTTGCTGCCCCAACATCTATCAGCCTCTTTCTGTAACATGAAGATAGCTAACTGAGCTTTCTACTTTGAGGTGCAATCCATCACTGAGAATATCTTCTCAATCTCCATCACCTAGCCTCTACCTTATCTGCGTTAAATTCCCTGTCAAATACTGGAGGGTTGTTCTTCTTGAATTGGTTTAATTGTTTCTGGATAGATGGGGAGACTGAGCTGGCTCCTAGGGAGGTGGGGGTAGAACACCAAAGGTAGAAGGCTGTGGTACATCAGATGTGAAAGGTTGAGACTAAGGTGGAGGGGCCTCTCTCCTGGCTTTTTACTGCCTAGCCAGGGCACCTTGTAGCTGCATAATCATCTCATTTTGCTGCTGTATCATATACTATTATTGAGCTGTCACGTTCTTAAATTAGTCAATTTGTTCCTTAATAGCCCGTACCAGATCCTCAAACTCAACCTCAAGTTCCTTAGGTGGTCTACCCTACCTTTGCCTTTGCCTCTTCTTGTCTCAACCATTTTTACTAAAAGAAAAAAAAGGGCCATAGCCTTTCTCCCACAACTCAATTTAAACACAATTACATAGATATTCTACTTGAAAACAAACCCAATATACCATTTGAGAGCCAAATATCAAGCAAAAGTGCCTGAACCTTTGCTCTCATACCAAAGATGTCATACCATATAGTTTTTATCCTTATCATTCCCAATTTCATAGATATCCGCAAGTTTAGAGTAAATATTGAAGGGAAAACATCAAATTCTTGCACTTTTAATATGTCGCAGTGGGGTTAAATTTTTCATTTTTTGTTATGTGATCCCCAGGGAGTATTCAACATCATTTGATAGCCATTTATCACTTATAAAAATCATAAATAATCCAAAACATCAAGAAATCCACGGATTGCAAGCTAGAATCCTCGAATTTTCTTCATTTTCCCACGGATAGAACAAGGCAGATTTCAGAGGGAACTTTGGAAATTCATAACTAAATATAAAAAAATAAAAATCACATAAATCATAGCTTTTTGGAAAGCTCTAAGTGTTAAATTTATAGTAAAAATAATTCCAAGTTATGAACATAGCATTTAGACCATGTTTGACACCAAAAAAGGCACAGAGGTTTGACTGACCACTGGTACTGATACAAGTTTCTGATATGAATATAAAAAATGTCCAATTAATTCAAAAAAAAATCCAATCCATGTAATAATACCAATCTAGAAAGCTATAGATGTTAGCTAGAGGAAAAAATCATTCTAGACCATTCTAGGTTCGTTCAGGCCATAAAAACTAATCAAATAGTGACACAGGTCTGACAGGACACTTGGTACTGGGTAGCCACTTCAGAAATTCATATCTCCCTCTATAGATATTCAAATGGGGTGATTCTAGTTGGCACAATTCACTAGAAAGGTCTAGTTTCTATCTATAAAATTTCGTGGCAATTGGACATTGGTTGCCCCATGTTTGATAAAGATTCATTTTTGGACTATTTGAACAATAGCAGTGACCATATTAGAAAAATTTCGTAAATTCAAAAATTTATCAATTATTTTGTAGACCTCTAAATAATACCCACTTTAGTGTCCCAAAAAGCTCTCAAAAAGATCTAGATGCATGCCAAATTTCAGACCAATAAGAGCTCATTTGGACAAAAAGTGGTATAACTCACAATTTTAGTAAATTTTACTCCATTTAAGGTACCATCTTTGCCCAAATGGTCTTCTTAAATATTTGGCACCTCTTGGGCAAGTTTAAAAGTATAATTATGAGCTATAGGCACTGCCCAAGTGGTCTCAAACTCCATGCATTTCATTTTGACCATCTCACGCCCAATAATACACTAATGCATACATGCCATTAATGATTCAAAATTCATATTTCCATTGCTTCCATGCTAAGAAAGGCCTATACAAGGTTCATACACTATATTACATTTGTTCATGATCTTACATTACAAAAATAATATGTGCAAGGTAGCTTTGGCATTCAACTACAAAATAAAGTTACATAATTAGCAAACTACAACATATTAAGTGCAATGGCTTGCATTCCCTTGGTCTTGAACCCCACTTAGACATTTCAAGAGTGAGAGGGAAAGGGGAGTGAGATTCTAAAAATCTTAATAACTCATACACTCATTCACACATACATTCAAAGCATACATATATCAAAATACATTCAAAGCATACATATATCAAAATCACAAGTGTGTAATGCCATAATTCCATACCATATTTTCATGCTCTACGGACTTTTGGTTTTGCCTCACCCCATTCTTAGGACTTTTGGATTTGTCTCACCCTTGGCTTTCGGACTTTTGACTTAGCCTCACCCATCAAAGGGACTTTTAGCTTAGTCTCACCCATGCCTTGAGACTCTTGGCACATCCTCACCCATATTAAGGAACTTTTGGCATCACCTCACCCTTATGAGCCAATTCTCACAACCAAACCATTCAAAAATACATATTGGTACCAATGGAACATCAAAACATCAAGTGGCATGTTATCAAATCATAAGAGTACATGAAAACACACAATGACGTACATATGCACACAAGGAAGTATGAAGAATAAGGTGGAAAGCTACCTTTGAATTGGTGTAAGCCTTTCTTAATCCTTTTCCTTCCCCTTTTTGGTCCCACAAACACATCTAGGTGGATTAGAGTTCTCTTGGCCTAAGCATCATAAATAGCACACAATTACACTCTTGAAGCAAGCTAAGACACTACACTTTTTCTTACAAAAATAAGTGATTCCATGGTTCACATAATGGCTCCATTGGTGGCCTATTGAAGCAACCCTTGTAATTTAAGTTTTATACTCCATTCTCTTTTCATTTCTAGGCTTCTTGACCCCATTCAAGGTTCTTGAAGCCATTACATAATCATTCGCACCATTGGAAAACCAAGTTGCTTCTTAAGACACCATTATGGATATCATTTCTCCATCTCTCATTTCATAGCTCCTAAATTTTTCCCAATAGTTTCTCCCATCTTCTAACATCATATAAGGTTCCAAACCAAGGTTAGAACAAATTAAAACACTCCCTAGCTCTATGAACTATCCTAGGCCGAGATATGCACCAAGGAAGGAGTTCACAAGCTTCTTGATTTTTCCTTGATGGGAGAACCACTTGGGAGGGTTTCTAGAGGTCTTAGGAGCTCAAGAAAACATTCAAATAACCAAAAAAACCTTCACATAAAATCAGATTTTACAAAACCCTAAAAAACTTTACACTTTTCTGACTTGATTTCTATTGGTTTTTCTTGGAATTTCTTGTCATATTCCATCTCCCCATGGACTAAATCCCTTGTTTCTCTCTTGATTTTGGACAGAATTCCCTCCCCTCTAATGGTTCTATACAAGGCCAAAATCATACACAAGGAGAAGCAGGAGGAGAAAGCAACATGAGCAAGGATTTACCTTATGTTTAAGCTTGTTTTCAAGACTTTTTCTTCTTGGATGGCCTCCTTTCAATTAATTCAAACTCTCCCCTTGTGTGATGGACCAAAAATAGATTCAATCATCTCAAGAAAACCATAGAAAGAAAGCATTGAAGGAGAAGGGCAAGGTTGGAGGAAAAAAGAGCATGAAATTCTATGGATTTACTTACCTTTTCTTTGCTTTTTCTCCTCCTTTTCTTCCCCTTCTTGTGTGCCTGAGAGAGCTGAGCATTTTTTGTATTTTGGGCAGAAAATTTCGTGCTTAAGAAGGTGGGAGAAGAAAGGGGAAATGTGTGGGAGTTTCTAGAAGCATACTTTTCCAAAAATTTCAATTTTATCGTTCCATAATGGCAATTTTGTTTTGGCTTCGTTTTAACTCCTTTTGAGAACCGTCTTTTCCATTATGAAATTTAAGTTTCTAATTTAATAAAATGCCTTTGGAATCACTCAATTTGGAGCTAAAACCTTACCAAACAAATCCGTGAAAGTTCAGGTTCATTGACATTGAAAAGCATACACTGGAGGGGCTTTATCGGTCTTGTGGCTTCCTATGATTTTTAAGGCCTCTGAGAACCCTGGAAAACTCAAATTTTCCATTTAAAAAGTCTTTCTATGAGTTTTTCCAAAAGTTACACTTATTTATGAAAATGCCATTACGTTTTGTTAATTTTTGTTACAAATTGTTTCTCCATCCTAGCTCTATTTTTCTGTCTGTCAAAGCCTAGAATTATCATTTTTAGGAGCTTAAGGCTCTATTCAAATTTTTTAAGACATTATCTAGCTTATTTTAGAGAACTTACTTTTATACGGCTCATTTTGTCAATTTACAAAATTTATGTTCGTTATGCCCATGGACTGTGTGAGCTCATGTATCACATTATCATATTTAATTACATAAATACAACTCAAATCCATCATAAAAAATGGCCTAGAACTTGTGTAAGGCCAGGGAATATATAAAATCCATGATAGCTACCTTGGCTAAAATTTTTCTTTTTCTGTCACAAACTTTGGAAAATCATAACTAATTCTTGAAAATTTGAAATCTTACATTCTTTACCATTATGGAAATCTACACATATCTACTTTATGTTGAAAACATGTCTAGGCCATTAGACATAACATAGAAGACATTTGATATTCAAAATGGTCCAGAGGTCTGACTAGTCACTGGTACTGATATAGCTTTTTACTATAAACTTAAAAAATGTCCAATTAATTTCACAAAAATCCAATCCATGCAAATGATACCAAGTTGGAAGCAATAGATGTTAGCTAAAGGGGAAAAATAACTTTAGGCCAGTTTAGGCACATCCATACCTCGAAAACCAATCAAACAATACTTAAGGTTTGTCTGAATGCTTGATACTGAGCAGAAATTTTAAAAATTTATATCTCCCTCTTTAGACCTCCAAATAGGGTGCTTCAAGTTGGCACAAGTCATTGGGTATGTCTAGTTTTTCTTTATAAAATTTCGTGGCAATTTGACATCATTTTCCCTTTAAGTGATAGAATTCACTTTCAGACTAGTATAGTACCCTAACCAATTTTAGAAAATTTTTCAATTTTGAAAATTCATCAAATATTCCATGGACCTCTAAAATTTTTGCATTTTAGCTTCCCAAAAGGATATTAATAAGCTTTAAATACATACTAAATTTCAAATCAAGAAGAGCTCATTTGGATAAAAAGTGGTATAGGGTTTCAAAGTAGTTAAATTTTGCTCCATATAAGGTATCAAAATGTCAAAATGGTCTCTTTTGATATTTGACACCTCTTAGGCAAGTTTAAAAGTATGATTATGACTTGTATGAACTGTCCAAGTGGTCCCAAACTTTATACATATTAATTTGGCCATTCCACTTCCACTTATTCATTAATGCATCAAGCCTTCAAAAAGCTAAGATTGCCATGACATGTTCAATTTACATTCTAGTATTCACATAACATAATCTCTCATTTATACATAATGTATTGACATAATCACACAAGCTCAAGAGGTCATAAGTCATATATAATAATAGATTACAACATTTGCCATTCATATGGTCTTAAAGAGATAAAATCTATATACTTTAATGTCATACTCTCATCTCTTAAGGGGTTGGCTCCCATTTCCTTATCCTCTTGGTCCACCTAGCATGTTAGAACATTGGAGAGGAGGGAATGAGATTCAAAGAATCCCAATAGCTCATCTCCCTTTCAATCACGCATAAAAAATGCAAAATAAGTCTTACAAATACATGCATGGGCATATTGATATGTGTAATCATTCAAGAGACATTTTTAACATTTAAGCAAGTCATACATAGCATACATAGGTTTGCCAAGTAACTGGATTAGTCTCACCCGTTCACTTGTGGATTTTGAACTTGCCTCACCCATTCTTTAAGAGGTTCTTAGACTCAACCTTACTCTTGAGAGTTAACCTCACTTTTGAGAGACTCTTTACTTTGTCTCAACCAACTTTAAGGGTTCTTAGCTCATCCTCACCATGGCTAGAGGGTTCTTGGCTTCCACACTCAGATAAACCAAGCAAGCATCATAAATTTTATTTAGAAACATAATGCATCATCATGGTACTATAGAATAAGAGCTTACGCTAGAACATTTTTCATAGTTTAAAATACACATATACACATTCAAAGACAAGTCAAGTATACATTTATGCATGGCCCAAGATTTGCCACCTTTAAATATTCATTTAAGCCTAGAAATAATTACATTAAATCATATTTTCAAGGGGACCCATGAAACCCAAGATTTGCCACCTTAAAAATCCATGGCCTTTTCTTGAATTTCTTTGCATATTCTTAGTCTACTCCTTTAAATTCATAGGATTCATCCTTGGTTCTCCTTAAAATTTCAGCCTTCCTATGGCTTCTTGAGTGGGGTGAAATGTGGAGAGAAGAGGAGCAAGGGGTAGCAAGCATAGAAGGAGAAATTACCTTGTTTTTTATTGTTTTCTCACTTGAATCTTGTCTTCCTTGGCCTCCTCTCTTCAATCCGATTTTTTTTCCTTAATTTATCCCTTAAAATAGATTCATATGCTTCAATATAATCAGAAGAAAGAAAGGGAAATGAAGGAAAAGAGGTTTGGAAAGGAAAGAGTATGAAAAACTACTAAAAATCCATACTTTTTATCTTGTCTTTCTCCTCCCTTTATCCTCTTCTTGGTGTGCATCCTCCCTTAGGGTTTTCTTCTAGTCTAGGGCAGATACATAATGGGCTAAATGAATGAGGAGGTGGGGTGCCACTTATATATAGGTGGGAGGAAGAAAGACTTTTTAAAAATTCTCATTTTGCCCTTCGTTCATGGCATTTTTGTTTCTAACTCGTTTTAGCTCCTTTTTGAGAACTGTCTTTTCTATTAAGAAATTTAGGTTCCTAATTTAGTAAAATGCCTTTGGAATCACTCAAATTGGAGCTAAAACCTTCCCGAATAAATTTGTCAAAGTCTGAGTACACTGACATTGGAAAACGTCCACCAAGGGGCTTTAGATGTCTTGGGGCTTCCTATGGTTTTTAGTGCCCTTGAGAACCCTAGAGAACTCAAAATTTTCATTTAAAAATCCTTCTTGTGTGAATTCCAAAATTTTCTTAAAATGACAAAAATGCCCTTATGTTTCGTTAATCTTTAGTTACAAATTTGTTTCTTCATTCTAGCCCAGTTTTTCTTTCTGTTTGAGCTTGGGATTCTCATTTTTAGGAGTTTAGAATGCTTTCCAAATTTTTTGGGACCTTAACTAAGTCATTTTGAGGGACTTCCTTTTGTATCTGATGAATTTTGCATGTTTATGGAGAAACTGTACATTACGTTTCTCGCGTTTTCTCTTATTTTTGGAGAACCAAATATTACACAAGACATAAATTTACGTTGGCTTAAGGTCAGTTTGATAGAAAAGAAGAAATTAAAAATCCTCCAGTGACATTAACTGGCTTAAAAATCTTAAGACAACTTGAGAATATTTACATTGTATTTAGAAAAAAAGCGAAAGTTGACGGCTAAGTCAGAAGATCTTAAGGAGTTAATGATGTAGATAACACATTATGGTAATATAAGAAGAGTATATTTTTCAAACTTCCTTGTTGGGTGAGCCATTTGATATGTTACAATCTTAATTTGATGCAGATTGAGAAAAATGTATATAACAATATGTTATTCACTTTGCTAAATGAGTCTTAATGATTGAAGGACAATTTAAATGAACAAAAGACTTATAAGACACAGGCATTAGGTCTGATCTATGGCTAGATGATAATGGTAGATATCCCCCATTATCGTTTACATTAACAAACGTAAATAAGAATGCCTTTCTCAGGACTTTAAAAAATATCTCTATACCAAATGATTATTCAAGTAGTATTAATTTGAGACAGCATAAGATTAGAAGACTAAAAAGTCATGATTACATATTCTTATCTAGCAACTCTTACCCTTAGCCATCAAAAAGACACTCCTTAAGCAAGTGTTAGTAGTTCTGATTGACTTGCACTCATTCTTTAGACAATTATGTAATAAAGTATTAAGCATGAATGAACTTGACCAACTTCACAATAAAGTTATTCTCATACTGTGTCATTTGGATATGTTATTCCTGCCTTTATTATTTACAATTATGTTTTATTTGATTGTATACTTGACTAAAAAAGCTAAACTTAGAGGTCTTATCGATTATTGATTGATGTACCCCATATAAAGGTAACTAATATTTCTTGAATTATTAATTGTTATTTTGAATCATTTTAATTTTAAACATTGCATATAATGTAACGAGTTCAATAGGTACTTAGGGAAGTTGAAGTCACATGTTTAAAACTGGGCATAAACAAATGGCTAAATAGCTGAGGGTTACTTGGTTGAAGAGGTTCTAATGTTTTGCTCTTGATATTTGGATGGAGTGGAGACAGTTTTCAATAAGCTTGGATGTGTAAACGATCAACTCAATATGAGGCTATCCAATTTCAACACTTTCAACACTTTGTTTTCACTTGTTGGAAAACTAGTGGGTTGTTTTGAATCTGTTATGCTTTCTTTTATAGAGAAATTATAAGCACATAGTCATGTCCTGACCAACTGTAGAGAAGTATACCCTTTTCTTTAGTAAGTAAATTATATTTGTTAGACTTGGTGTTTACTATATAATTACATTATTCTAATTTCATTATGCATGTCATATAGGGAATTTAGAAACCATATTAAGAATCAATCACGACCTTCAATAGAAATAAATAAAAAGGTTTATAGAAAGTTTGTCAATTTTCTTGCCATATAAATAAATGTATATCTTTTATTGTGCTTCCCTTGATAAGCACTTTAGTACTTAAACATAATCTTTTTCTTGATTCTAGATAGGAAATGATGTCAACAAATCTCATTCAATTAATATGGAGTTCCTTGCCTTGGATCCACTTGATAAAGTAAAGTGATATAGTGCTTACTATGTCAATGGATTCAAATTCCGCATGTTAGAGCGAGACCAAAGGTTGAATACTCAAAATAATGGAGTCTTTAGGACTTTTGGGATAAGAAGTTATGCAAGTAATAGTGATAGTAACATGCACTTTGGCAATGTGCTATATTATTGAAAAAGTGATATACATAATTGAATTAAATTATTATAATTGATTTGTAGGAATCTTGTTCAAATATATATGGGTCAACATGACCAATTCAAAAGGCATTAAAACTAATGAACTAGAATTCAAGTCTATCAGTTTTTCATGGTCATACACGCTAATGACAATGAAGATAATGAGTCATATATTCAAGCCTCAGAAGCTCAACAAGTTTATTATGCAGAAGATAAGCTAAATAAAGACTAAAGTATGGTTGTACACCTAAAGCCACATGACTTGTATAATATGGGTGAAGATGATGGTGATATTATTCAAGAGAGTAAGCTTTACCCCTTTAAACAATTGGAACCATTATTCCCTAACTTAGAAGTACATTTATTCTTGTCTAAGTCAAGTGATTTGTTAATTTTCTTTTGCTTCAATTTGATTAGATATATGTATAGATATGCTTGTATGCCTTTTCTTATATATAATTGTACATTATCTATTAAGTTTTGAGGGTTATATTTCAAGTTATTTGTCTTTGGCAGCAATAATCTTAAAGATGAAGAGGCTTTTGAAGAAAGCTAAATCAGTTAGGATTGGTAAAGGTTGTGAACCCAGCACCACGAGTCTTATACAAAGTCTTCTAGTTAGTGATGGTAGAGATCTGAGTTACTTGGCGCCAAATGATCTACCATGTCTATCCATGTTGTCTAACTTGAATGTCTTGATGACTTATTTGTAGAGGATGACTAGGAACAAGTTGAATAGCATGCATAGTTTGAATGATGACAACAAAGATGAAATTGGTTGAGGTAATTGGTAAGTAAAATAATAAATATATTGTTACTAATTTATTTATTTCTAGTTTGGGTACTAACAAGAAATATCCACAAATGAGGAAGGTAACTTAAGGCCTATACAAATGATAGTAATGATACTTGGTTGCTTCTTAGAGGGAATAGGGTCAAAGTAGACTTCAATGAGACAGTCCAACTGATTGGAGAAGAAGGTTGCTTACTTGGAGTTTTTCTAGATATGGTTACGACTACACATCATTTCTACTCATTTACCATGAGTGAGACTATTCCACAAGAGTACAAAAATAAGGTGTTTAAGACTTATATACATGTAACACATGGATTATTCATTTTTCTTAACACCTCAAGTTTATATCCCTATTAACCATTGTGTTGTATCTTGTAGTCTAGATTTATTGGTAAGGATGTGCACAAGAGGATTCTATATCAGATATTGGGCAATAGGTAGAAAGATGATACTCATACCAAGAAACAGATTATTCAAGATGTCCTAAAGAGTATTAATAAGGATCACAGGGTAAATCTATTACCTATTGTTTATGGAAAAAAGACTCAGGTAGTCACACTTATTTTCTTAGATGTACCCATTCTTGAATGACCTCATTAATATATTTATCAATAATTAAGAAATTGCTAAGAAGAATAAACAAAATAAAAAGAACTTGACTATGCCTCGTACTAATGGCTCTAAAGGCTTTGCAAGAAAGAAGGCTAAAATGGTAAGTTTACTTTATAAAATATTGTCATTTAAGTTTTAAATGCAGTTTGAGATATGTTATGTGTGTCTTTAAGTTTCTAGAAAGTTGAGCATAGCGGTCTAGTTAGCCGAGGAGATGTGTGGATTGCAACCTACAAACATCTCAATGGATCTTACATCAATGATGAAATTAAAAGTGCTTGTATAAGTATTTCAATTATGTGAGTGTTGATTTCTATTTTTGTTGAAAGGCTCTATTCTTTAAATGATTTATTACTTTCTATTTGAATTTGTAGGAAAAGATTACTCAATTTCAGGTTGAAGACTCCTCATCCCAAGAAATTTTAAGTGATGATTCATTGACCTAGCCTTTTAGGAACCTAAGAGCACTATGGTAAGGTCAAGGAATGGGATTGGGTGCTTGCCTCTCCTAAGTGTTCAGATATTGAGCTCATGGAAGTTCATCATCTGGGCCTTTTTATACAGTATTGCAAAATGAGGTCACTCAACTCAAAGCACAAATAGCAGAAAGAGATGAATGACAACAACAAGCAGAGATTAAAAGAGAAGAGTGACAATGTCAAATAGATATAACTATGGCTTTTCTCCTTCAAAATTTTCAAGGTTCATTGCTATTAAAACTTGCAACCATACAAACTTGAGGGGTAATTTTCTAAACTTTCTAGTTGAATTATATAAATAAACTTGCAACCACTGCTTTTAGAACTTACAACCATAGAAATAAATTTTATTTTATTTTTAGTTGTTATGGATTATTTTGTTGCCATTGATTGTAATTATGTTACAATTAGTATACTTAGTGATTATGAATTATATTATAGTTAGTTCAAGAAGAATATGCTACTAGGTAGGTGGATGGCTTTTCTGACTTAAATATTTAGTCCTTTATTTGGAATATATGCCTTAAGATTGTTGCTAGTTCAAGATAATGAAGAAAATTTGTTAAGAATTGATATTGAAGATTGTTGATAGTTGAAAAATTATCACATTAGTTCTTAAGTTGTTTGGTCATCTTGAAATTGTTTGGTTGAAAATTGACTTTAGTCTTTTTGTAATTGTTGTTACAAATATGCAAAAACAAAAAAAAAAGACATAATAATAGTTTAACAACTAAAAAAAGAAATTGTAGTAACAATTCAATATGCTACCTTTAATATTTGAAGTTTAGCCAGGGTTGAACTAATGATAGCTAAGCCAAGGTCTAGCCATGGTTTAGGTTTAATTGAAGTTTAGTCATGTTTGAACCAACCATGGTTAAGCCTAGTTCTAGCCACAGTTGACTAAACTCAACCAAACTATGGCTAAACAAGATCTAGCCATAGTTTTAATAATCATGGCTAGACCAATAATTTAATCATAGTTATTTAAATCATGATTAATCTTAGGCTTAGAGATAATTTTTCCAATGGTTAACTAAAATCACAGTTAAAGTCTTTATGATGAATGATTCAATGATGAATATGAAAATCATTACTAGATCATTTGGCAATAGTTATAACCATCACTGAAGCCATTGAACAAACCATACCAATAAATAAATTAGTGACTTCCATTAATGCTATGAATTTAAAAATATCATGAGTTCCATGTTGGTTCTCAAGTGATTGTGTTTATATTGTGTAGCAAGACTCTAAATGTCAATAATGAAAATGATAATTCTATTAAAATGAGAGATTTTTTTTTTGTGTTTAGTTAGATTAAATATTAAGGTCAATATTACAAATAGTAAAGACAATAATAATAGGTAGAGCTAATATTTTAATATTTTTGTACCATCATGTTGTACTCATTTAATTTTGATCTACTAGCTCGTTCCTTACCATCAATTTTGTTAAAGTTGATATCTTCATATCAAAATATACTTAAGCATATATGCAAGTATATTATTTTTTTCCCTTTATCTTAAACATGATTAGACTTTTACATTATTTTCAAGCTGATTGATTACTTGGTTTAAAACTTTAAAATGTCATTTCAGATTAATTTATGTTGATTATATGCACAAAAACCAGAGTCGCAACTGAACATTTTAACTTAGACAATTGTGACACTTAATTTATAGAGAGTCATGATATTATTAAACATATATTGAAAAAAATCTTCAATATTGTTGAGTGTGACACTTACTTTATGTAAAGCTAAACATGCTTATGAATGTCAACCTAAGCCATCTGGTGTAATATGATTCAATTGGCTTAAGCCACTTCTAAAAATCATGATTTGGGATGACCACTTGGGGACTTCACCACCTAGAGAAACCACGTATGAATCATACATGTGAGTGTTGGAGATTGTGCTCTAGGCCAATCATTGTATTGCAAACATTATACTTTATTAAGAAATAAGAGTTTTTTTATTATATTATTATATTTTTTACATGTTCTATATAATAATACCCTTGGATAAATCGTATTGGTTATCCTAAATATCCCTAGTTGATCATCATTATGGGAATGATGATAAACTAAAACTAGCATGATTTTGATTGATGATTATGTGTTAATCATGTATAAAGATACGAATCAAACTTATAGGCATTTGTTAGGGAACAAGATGTTAGATTGACCCGCCATAAGATAGTTACATGGATTAGCATATCTTATGTATAACCATGTCACCGAGCCCTTAAACTTGAGATCACCATAGTTTCTAACATAAAAAATACTATTTTTGGCATAATCAAAAGTTATCTTTAACCGGGTGATCATAAATTCTATGATCGAGTATAGTAAAATTCATGTAAAAAAAGATGAGTAGTCAAGATAGGATTTGTCTCTCTGATTAATAGAGAGATATCTTTGGGCCCCTCGATAAGTGAGACTGAGAAATGCATGGCCGTGCTTGAATAAAAGGGCTTCTATTTGTACTGTCAATTTACACATAGATCGAGAAAGTGAAAGATCAAGTAAAATAAGGATGATGTTTCTATGCCTCATACTTGATTTAGATATCGTGTGACAAAAGGAATGTGATAGGGTTATATGATAGGTTGCATTGGATCACCGATCCCTATATGATTTGGGTAATCACAATGTTTTGCTAAAGGTCACTTATGACTTGTGGGTCAAATAGTGTCATTAGCCCACTGCCTAATGTTATATTGGCCTATAGGGTCGCACACAAGAACGAGTGAACTCGAGCTAGAATGTCCAAATTCATTGAATCTAAAATTACGTTTAGATTCAATGAATGTCACATTCAATCTAGGGTGGAAGAATTTTATAAATAAATAAATATATATATATTTGATATATATATATATATATAATTCATAAAATTCGATATATATATATATATCCTTTAATTAATTTAAATCAATTAGTTTTAAATTCAAATCTATATGATAGATTTAAATTTAAACTAATATGATAATTTGAATTTAATTTCTGAGATAAATTAAATTTGAATTTAGTTTTAGATTTAGATTAAATAATTGACTAAATTTAATCTATTAGATAAACTTAAATTTAAACTAATATATTTAATTAAGATTTGATCTGATTTGATTTAAAATAATGTATTTTAAATTAATCAAACATATATGAAATCCTAATGTGATATCTCTATAATAATTAAAAGGAGGAGGCTTGGGTTTCCTAGAACAACAGAACAACAAAAGGAAGAAAAACCCTAAAGAAAGAAAGCATGTGGACAGTGTATGGATACTGTACGACCACTTGGAAAGAGAGAGAGAGAGAGAGAGAGAGAGAAAGAGGAGAGTATCTTCTCTACCAAGAACGTATATGAACATTGGTAAGAGGTGCTAGCATGTCGTTTGAGTTAAGCAACCATTCATGTGGATACCAGTAGAGGAAGCAGATCTGAAGATCAGTTCCTGAGATCTGACGGTGAAAGATAAATATTTCTAGATCTACTCGATTTAAACAACATTGGTGGATCCATGGAAAGGGATTCAGGATTTTAATTTTCCACTACGTGTCCCTTCCCAACAGTGAGGACACCCACTGATGCATTAAAATGACTAATAGCCTCTGTGCCATACACCAATAAGGGCGTCAACACATGGCCTCCTATTTAACGTAGTGCTTTGTTAGCGTAATGACCATTTTGTCCTCTCGTGCCGCCTATATAAAGATTAGCTGCCACTTAGGTTTGCTTTACATTTTATGTCTTACCCATAATTGCCGGTTCTCCGCACTAAATTGTCAGAATGTTTGTAAAGGCCTTCGGCCTCCCTTTAATGTGCTTGGGAGCTCACTAGCGATTCCAGGACCACTAGCCAAGGCCTACCACTCTTATGAGCCTTACAACGTAACTCAAAATTATCAAAACGCTAAAAGCCTACATTATTGTCAAGAAAGCCTAGCCATTAAATGGGAACCATATCTTCTATAGTTACTTTTGTGACTGTAGCCCATATTGTTAAGGAAAATCCAACCATTCGATTGATTCAATGCATCACATAGCTTGCCACATCGTTTTTTTTTTCTTTTGAAGAGAATACAAAAATGCACCATATTCTATATATTTCTTTGTATTTCTTCTTCATCATTATCTTATCTACAATTCTTTGTATTTCTCTACAGCTAAGGTACTCATTACTTCACCTAAGGTAGCATACCCTGTAATTTAGGAACAAAGATACCTAGTAAACATTTCAGTACTATCTATCCAAAAAAAAAAAAATCTTTTCCAATATTCATAGTCAGAAATAATGAAGTTAAGATCCAGTTGAATGAGTATAGGATGCTATAAATAGATATTTTGATCCTTTCCATTTCCATGCAATATACATTTATTTATCAACTTCTTTAGAAAAAGCTCTTAAAATGTGTTTGTCGCACCTTATAACAAGAGTATGACCAGCACAGATTACGAGGTTTACCTAACCTTCAAAAGCTTAACATGTCTAAGTTTACCAACAAGTTACAGTTGCACAAACAAGAAACAATAGCTAAACTATGTGATTAATTTCATACTGTAACACCCCAAAAATTAATTAAGGTATTAATCATGGATTTAGATTAATTAGGGATAATTAATATAGGATAAGTGGGCAAGGTTAGAGAAGGGTAATTTTGAGAAATAAATTAATAATATGAGTTGAGAATTAATTGGGATAGAAACTATATCTAGGCCCAAATTAATGTAGGGGGATCATGAGAAGGGGCTTATAAAAGCCCAATGATTCTAGATGCAAGCCCAACTCCTTATCATGAGACTTGGGCCGAGAGGGATCCCCTAGCAATAGCCCGATTTGACCTAGTGAAATAAAGGCCCAATACCCAATTTACATGAGCTCTTATAGTGGGCCCAACCCATATTATGCAGACCTAAGTTGGATTGACTCTTGGAAGTTAGCCTAACCCAATCAAATTTCTGTAGCCCAATTCATGAAACAAAGCCCAACAAGTGCAAAAATCTAAACCTACAAGGAATTGGGCCATTGGGTCAGCATACCTCACTTAAACTGAAATTGTTCTGCAGCCCACTTCACCAAACAAAAGCCCAATAAGCACATATCTGAACCTAAGTGGATTTTGGGCTTTAGGGTTGACCCAAACTCATCTAAAACCCTAACCCTTTAGCCTCTCCTTCATTTTGCTGAAACTCAAGGAAGAAAATTCGGAGGTTTGAGGGGGGCTAGGGTTCCACTAACATGGAGGCTCTATTTCTCACTTCTAGAGGATGATTTAGCCAAGGTAGGTTATATATAACTTGACCCTCTCATCCTCCTCTTCATTTTGGTCCGATTAATTTCTGGGTTTAAGTATTTTCATCTTCATCTCAAATCTGAAATTTGGTGTTGGGTGATTCCTTGCAAGATTTTCGGACTTGGAGGTTAGAGGGAGGATTAGGTAAGCTTTTCCTTTCCATTTGGTGTATTACTTTGCTGGAAAATGCCCCTAAGGATGGATTATCCTAATGGGTTCTTCTATTGTGTGAGATTACAAGGAAATAATGGTGGAAAACTGAACTTTCTGGGCTTGATGGTTGAAATACGAATTTTGGTGCTTCCATGGTGGATTTTCGGAGGTGAGGCTATTAGTGTTGTTAAGTGAGTATTTCCTTCCCATTGTGATGCATTTTCTGTTAGTTTGAAACCCCTGTAGTTAACCTATGACATGGGATTTGGTTTAATGTGGAGTTACCCAGAAATTAGAGTAAACTATAGCAATTTCTGGTGTGGGAAAGTTGGAGTCCGAAATTAAATCCCTTAGTAATTAGGTAAGTAACCTCTAGTCGTCATTAGTAGTTCAGCTCTTTGGATATTTGATTATGACTGGAAATGGTGATAATTATGCTTCTTATAGGCTTGGTGTGCACTTGGATCATTATGGTAGCTAGGGCAAGAGTAATTGGCTTCAATGAGGTAACTGGGTTATTTTCCTAATTCCATGTATATGCTCATGTTAATCTGCTATTTGTTACACATGCTTGATTTTGAAATGTTAAATGACTGGTTGACTACTTGATTGTTATTGTGATTGGACCTTGTGAGTCCATGGTGGAGCTGTGGTGCGGCTGCCACCCGTGCATGTGCCACGATCAGGCACCGGGTATGATCAACCCCAGATGCACTGAGCCCTGGTTGTGCTCAATGGGGAGTAGGTGCCGTGGACGGGCCTCTCCCAGTGTTAATGGCCTTTAACATGTTATGTATGATTGCTGGTATGGGACAGTAGTCATTAGTGGTTCAACTAGTTCATTTGCCAATTGAATGGATAATTCTGATATTGATGACATGAGATTGTCTTAGATTGATTGACTTGTACATATATATGGGAATTACCTTTTGTTACTGAGATTGTATATCTCACCTCGTTGTGGGCTAACATTTTCAGGGACCGGACCTCTTAGTGCCGAGGAAGAAATTAATGGAAGACCATTAAATGGTTTGGTAATGCATAGGTTTAGGAGCTTTGACAAAAATGTATTGTAATTAAATTGTTAGTTTTGTATCATTGCTGCATTGCATCATGAGTTGCCAAGTGTAGGGATTGTATATGTAATTCGATTATCATGGAATTGAACCTTATGATTGTAATTGGCTAATAATGGAAAGTGTATCGAATGTTAAATATCAACGGTGAATGATTGGTGTTGTTATTATTTCATAAACTCACTAATAGAGGGTGATTAGAGAACGGAAATGGGCATATAAGTTTTGAATGGGTAATGGAAGTATAGTTAAATAAATAAGGTAGATAAATGCCATTAGAGCCATGTAAAATGAGGGGAAGTGATCTTAGAGTGTCCCTAAGAAGAGAAATGGAGTGTAGGGGGCGAAACATAGGGAAAACAGCTACAGAAGGGAGTCACGCCGCGGCCAAGAAGGCTTCGCCGCGGCCTAGGGAGTGACAGTGGCGAGGGACGCCGCGGCTTGATAAATCTCGCGCGCGGCGCGGAGTGAAAATAATCGCCCAGGGGGTGACAGAACGTAACCTCGCCGCGGCGCGAGTCGAGAAAATTAATTTGGGAGGTTACAGTAGCAAAACTCGCCACGGCGCCACCTAGGTTGGCCGCGGCGTAGGTCCAACTCGCCGCGGCTATCGCCGCGGCGAAAGTCAGGAAAATTCCAGAGAGTAACTGGGCCGCGGCGCAAGAGTTCCAGGCCGCGACGGAGGGCTAAAAACTCAGTTTTTGACCTAGACACCCGGATTTCTTGAATGCTAATGCTAAGGAATGATATAGGAACACTCGTGGGAGGTTTTTGGGTGTTGAAAATGATAGAGGGATGAATTACAAATGCTTGTATACATGTCCCTGTTTATAGTTGATTAGTTGATGACCCTAACAATATCAAGGTTCAAATTTCTCTGTATTTCCGCAAAGTAATTTATTGTAGCAACCCCGAACCTTGATCATTAATTATTAATCACATACTTAACTCTAATTATGATAATTAGAAGTTAGGGTCGTCACACATACTTCATTTCCAAAAATCATAATGCAAATATAACTTCATCTACTTATAGAAATTTTGTCAAGGTTTCCTCTAAAATGTGGATTTTTAGAAATTTCTACAAAGTCACAATAGTCAATAACGAAGAAAGCTATGCTCTCAATCCTATCCGTTAAGCCATGCTTATCAGGGGTAAGAGATCTTGCTTGCAAGTTATGTAGAGTTACACCTATGTTATAACAAAACAATAATACAAAATACATTTTAATAGACTTCACCGAGGCAGTCATTGGGGGGCTTACTAAACTAAGAAATAATCCACACTAAGGTGTTGAGGAAGGATTAAGATTAACTTTGCCATTTGAAATTCCAAATACTTTAATAAGTAAATTGTAACACTATAAATTTTAGCTCATTTTATGTCATTCATAGACTTCACATCATCATTTCCATGAGAGCACATGAAAAAGGGAATGAAAATAATGGGTTTATTTGCATTGCATTATACTTAAAAATTTCATTCAGTGTCACGTGGACTGTGTGAGCTCATACTATACATTATCATATTTAATTACATTCATATGACTCATTTTCATCACAAAATCATGCCCACAACTCACGAAAACTGAAATGGAGCATGGAATATGGAAGTTCATTCTCAGCCAGAGTTGCTCCATTTTCTGACCAAATTTCGGAAAATCATAACTAAATCTAGAAAAATCAAAATCATGCAATCTTAGTTATTATGGAAAGCTTTGGATGTTTAATTCACACTAAAATACTTCTGGATCATAGCATTCATTAAAGAGGACATTTGACATCCAAAATTATCCAAAGGTCTGATTGAATCTTGGAATTATCATAGAATTCTGCAAACAATTTTGAAAATATCCAATTAATTCCACAAAAATTCAATCCACACAAATGATACCAATCTGGAAATTTGTGGATGTTAGATAGAGAGGAAAAATATTTCCAAACCAGTTCATCAAGCCTAGACCTTGAAATTCAATGGAAAAGTAGCTCAGGTCAGGCAAAAATCCTGATACTAGATAGAATGTTCAAAAATTCATATCTCCCTCTTTAGAACTCCAAATGAGGTGATTCTAGATGTCATGAGTCATTGTAAATGTATAGTTTCTCTGTATAAAATGTCATGGCAATTGGACATCATTTGAGCCTCATGTGACAGAATTCATTTTTGGGCCAAATGAATAGTGCAACAGACCAAAATTATAAAAATTGTCAACTTTGAAAAATCATCAAATATTCTGTAGACCTCCAAAAATTATGACCTTTAGCTTTCTAAAAAGCTCTCAATGAGACCTAATTTCATGCCAAATTTTAGATTAAGAATAACCAATTTGGCCAAAAAGTGATATAGGGTTCCATTATGGTCATTTTTTGCTCCATATGAGATACCAAAATTGCCAAATAGCTTTCCTTTAGTTTTGGCACCTTTTGGGCAATTCTAAAAGTACATTTAGGACTTGTGTGAGCTGCCCAAAGGGTCCCAAACCCCATGTATCTCATTTTAGCCATTTAACCCACACTTATACAAATTTCCATAAACTTATTCATGAAGCTACCTTTCCCATACATGCTCAATTCACATGCCATCATTCATATGACACATTCTTTTATTTCTACATCACATAATATCATAATTATATATATCTCAAAGGTCATAGACCATTTACAACAATAATATACATTATAAAGCATCATTATGGTTCAAAAAGGCAAAAACTAGACATATTGATGTCAATCTCCTTCCTTTAATGTTGTTGGCTCCCATTACCATAGCCACTTGGTTCACCTAGCATATTAGGTCATTGAAGAGGAGGGAATGAGATTCAAAGAATCCCAATAGCTCATCTTCCTTTCAATCATACATAATATATGTAAAACAAGCCTTAAAAATGCATGCATGGACATAATATAAATCATGAACATTCAAGAAGCAAATTTTGCATATGAACATATCATACAAGACATTCAAGAGCTCACCAAGTGTTTAGATTGGCTTTACACTTCTCCTCATGGATTTTGGACTTGCCTCACCCATTCTTTAAGAGCTTTAGATTCAACCATACTCTTCAAAGCCCACTCTACTTTTGGGAGACTCTTTAATTTGTCTCAACTAAGCTCAAGGGTTCTTGGCTCATCCTCACCATGGTGAAGAGTTCTTAGCCTCTCCACACTCAAGCAAACTCAAGCAAACATCATACATACATTTCAAAATATAACATGACATCATGAAATCATGGCATATAAAATCATGTTAGCATACTTTTCATGACTTGAAATTAGACATACACACATTCTAAATATAAGCTAAACACACATCCATGCATGAGAGAAGGTGGAGAGAAGGTGGAGAGAGCTACCTTGCACACAATCACACACTTTTTCTCTTGAAAATCCCTCCTTTGCTTCCGCCACACACCCACGAAAGTGTGGGGAAGGTTTCTCTTGGCCTAGATACAATTTTTGGAAGCCAATTAGGTTCATAAAATAATTTCTAAGGTCATACAACTTGCTTAGATACTAGATTGCTCTATAAGCTCCATTATGGTCCATAAATGCACCTAATGAAGCAACACCCCTCAAATAATTTCTAAGCCCCATTCTTTCCTTTCAAGTATGATTTTTGACTCCTTTTAAGCCTCTTGGAGTCATCACACTATTAAAACAAAGGGCCTAACATCATGTTGCTTCTTTAGGTCATAATATGGAACCTAAGACACCAAATCACTTTCTATGAGTTCTAAATTTTTTTCCAAGGCCTCCCCTCATTTTCATTCATAATATGACTCAAGAATGGTCGTACATCATATATATAGGTGGGAGTAAGTTACACTTTTCAAAAATTCCTATTTTGCCCTTTGTTCTTGGCATTTTTGTTTCTCCTTCGTTTTAGCTTTTTTTTTAGAACTGTCTTTTCTATTATAAAATTTAGGTTCCCAATTTAGTAAAATGCCTTTGGAATCACTCAAATTAGAGCTAAAACCTTCCCAAACGAATCTGTCAAAGTTCAGGTACATCGACATTAGAAAACATCCACTGGAGGGGTTTTAACTGTCCCGGGGGTTTCTATGGTTTTTAGGGCCTTTAAGAACCCTTGAAAACTCAAAAATTTCATTTAAAAAGCCCTCCTGTATCAATTCTAAAATTTGCTCAAAATGACGAAAACACCATTACATTTTGTAAGCTTTTCGTAATAAATTGTTTCTTCATTCTAGCTCCATTTTTCTTTCCGTCTGAACCTGAGATTCTCATTTTTAGGAGTCTAGAATGCTTCCCAAATTTTTTGGGGACCATAACTACCTCATCTTGGCGGACTTTTTTTTGTATCCGGTGAGTTTTGTTTATTAACGGAGAAATTATACGTTATGTTTCTCACGTTTTCGTTCATTTTTAGAGAACTAGATATTACATTTCTCTTCCCTTAAATAAATTTCATCCTTAAAATTTGGGGTATGCTTTCCTTTTACTCCTTTCTTTTCTGGTTAACTATTCTTTTCTTTCCCTTCTTCCTAGCTTTATACATTTTTCTTAGTGATTTCACTTGTTCAAATTTTCTCTTAGCTAGGGAATTTTCATACTAACTCTTAATAAGAGCTCTATTACTATAATGTACTAGCTAGTTCTATCTCATAAGAGAAAGAAATTTTTGACTTTGGAGGCCTATCCTGGGAGAGCTTACTAATCATGTCAGGTTAATGTTAACCTGTTCGTAGGATTAACGTTTCCTTCAATGGACTCATTTACACACCTTAAAAGGTAACTTATTTCATATCACGTCTCTCATATCCTCTCTAAATGGCTCCTTATAACATCTCATCATCTTTTCTAATCATTAGAGCCATCAGAGGTTTCTGTCTGTCTGCTTACTTCTTTACAAGTATCGTCCACTGTTCATCTCAGCATTCTTTCTTATCAGCTCATCCTATGATTATAATTTACATTTCTTTCTACCATAGGCCTCAATCGCAACTGCTTACTAGGATTACAGCCCCTTTAAGGAGTTTTTACTTTTAATGATACCAGTTTCTCTGTTTACTATTTTATCTATCTCTGTAGGCCGAGACTTTTTTGTGTTTTCTTTGCTCACTTACAATGGCATTTTATATTCCCTTATCTCAATATTGATTGGCCTAGCATATATCTCATACTGGCATCAAAGAGCTACTACCACTGACTATTACTGGGCTTTGATGGGATGCTAGCTAGTTTCACAATTTTGCTCACTGGAGATATATTATACCATTTACCTCATATAGAAACTGCACCTGACTTCTTTCTAAATACATAAGCTAGCATGTAAGGATTTTTTTATCCCTCGGTCAGGGCTACTATTTGCTAGGTAGTGGTTAATCTGGCTCTAACTCTAGAAAGCTTATTTCTTACCTTCCTTATCCCATACACTATGCTTATCTCTAGAGAGAGCTAGTCAGTGGTCTAACTATCTGAGTAAAGCCTTCATATTTCTGTAGCAACAGTCTACTAGACTCAGAAGGTCTTTAATCTTTGAGACAAAAGCTAGTTGAAACTATATTGGTCTCTAAGACTAACGATTTTATAAAACTATCTCAAGTTGTCATCTCTATCAGAGATCTATCATGCTATAGCTAGGGCTCTCTATAACTCTGTGGGATCTACTATGACCCTTGGGTCTACTACAACCTCTCAAAGCCCTGTTAGGGTCTACTGCAACTTGCTATGATATGCTAAGATCTACTGGGATCCATCTTTAGGAGATGTCAAAGCCTAAGATCACTGTATCTGATAGTGAAATACATACTCACTAAGTCCAGTAACTATCACCCATAATAGCTGAGGCTAAACTCAGAGGTACATCGTGCTCTTCGTGCCAAGTGGGTTCTGTGTCATTTCATTTTCTAGGATCCCATCATACTAATACTAGGGAGCGTTTTAAATTTTCATTCATCGCTCCTCATAAGATCCTCAGATTCCCACTTCAACCCTTTTTTGCTTAGGCTTTCTTTTCTTACTCTATTGACTTACTTACTTACATATACTCATTTTAGCCTTCCTATCATATCTTACAGTTTCTAACTATGCCAACGCTTTGCTTTTAAGTGCTTTGGCACTAGGGCATCTCATACAATGAGTGTTGTAAACATCTCTAGTAGGAGAGAGGCTATATACACTGGTCCCTATTCCTTTCATTTACATATACTATAAAGGACTCGAGCTATGCATACTGAATCTAAACATTTTCTACTGGGAATTCCTTTCTGTATGCTTTTCTCATTAATTTGATATTGTTCGAATCTTTTTACCTTTCTTTTCTGACTTATCTCATTATCTAGCTAACTAGGATACCTTTTGATTATTGGGCACTTTGATGGTTGATGCCATCATTTGCTACATACTTAAGTCATATTACTACTGGGTTGGCCAGATCCAATATCATGTAACCATTGTTGCAAGCAAACCATAACATCAAATATTAATACACAAGCACCTCATGACTGAGCTTAAAGTCACTATCGCTTGTATATTACAAGTTTCCTAATAATCTAAAGTGTTTCTCTCTTACTTTTCTCTATATGCCTTATTCTCGTAGAGTGCTCGAGGAAAATAAGATTCTTCCTCTACTACATCCCGAGATCTCTTTGCATTGCCTGACTATTTTTACTTAGGGTAGTATCATGCTAGAAGGGCGTCTACGCCAAGGACAACTGTGCTTTCTTAAGTACTCAAGCACATTAATTGAACGTCTATTTTCAATCTAGTATGTCCTCAGCTTGAACACTATTATATCTTCTCTTCTACCTTTCTTATCCTCTTACTTAGGTAAAAAGATGTTTTACTACTGGTTGTTTCTGTTGCCAGTTTAGGATTTTTTATGCTCAAGAGCACTTGTATTTTCTTGGGGTACCTCTACTTATTTACTCTCTGTAACATCAAGAGGGTCTATTTTTCGCTCATACTCTTACTCTGCTCTTAGTTAGACCATCCTTTAGTAAGAAGGATTCTATTTCATATAATCCCAGGAATTTCATTCTACGGCACTCTCGACTTGCATTCTTTCTTTACATAAAACAAGGCTCACCTTCTTAGGCTATCACTAGTTCCCCTAAGCTTCCCTAAGGGTACTAAGGCACTAACTATCTATCTTAGCTTATTTCTACATTCGGATCAAAGCTAGGCTCTCTCTATTTAGCCTCTTTAATTTCATCCCTAGGAGTACAGTATACTATTTCTAGGGTTTTGATAATCCAATCCAGGACACGTGCTCTTAATGTCTGGACTCTATCTTACTGAAAACTTATGCTCTACTGGGTGCTCTAATCACTCACATACCTTAATCCTATATCGTTCTCACATTAGGGAGTTTGTCTAACTAACTATCGGACCCCTATCTATTTACATTTCTATGCTTAGTCTACTTATTTATTCATTATTAAAGTGAGGAAATATTTCCTGTAGCTAGTTTCTCAGCTCTTCCTCACTTCCCTTATCACTATACCTTACGACTTTGGGGGTCTATCTAGGAGAAATTACTAACCACTACTGGGTGGTTTCCCTAACATAAGGATGTCTCATCTTTTCTTTCTCGATCTAGGGAGAACTTTTACTGAGCTTTTCATTCACATATCTCACCTGGAATGATGCTACTGGTCATATTCCTTAGGCATTAACTTATGCTCTGCCTGAGCTAGCCATCTCATTGGACCTGTAGCTTACTAACTATCTTCATTCTTTTCTGAGCCTCTATTATTGGGCTACTCATACTTACCTTTAAATGTTACCTGTGAGGTAGTTACACCTTTCTAGGCTACTCCCTATGTGCCTCACTACTGGTAGTCTTATCTTATGTTATTTCGAGGCTACACTAACATTCTATCATTCAGTGTCTCATAAGGTGGCATCCTAGGTTGGAGTCAACGCCTTAAAGGCAGGTCTCAACAACCTTATTATTCTTGTGTCTAATTTTCTCTATGCTGAGCTCTTTTCTCAATCTCTACTACTTGGCCTATGGATTTCTTACTAACCTTCCGTGACTGTTCATTACTCTTTTTCTTTACTTATACTAGGGGTTCCTACTCTTTGTGGGTTGTCTGACCCCTTATCAACTCTTTTCTCAAGTTAGCCTGAATATGACCAAGAAGGCATTTATGGTGTCATTCACTATGGCTAATTAGCCTCAGGTTCACCCTAGTTTTCCTACCTGAGTATTGGCTGTAACGAGAAACTCTCTGGATTGCCTCGCTACTATCTAGGGTAATTGGCCGTGGCTAAGCAACTAATTCACTGTAGCTAAAGACCTCTGATTGGCTTGCTTTTTCAGGTAATGGATTTTCATCTTTAGCTACCAACCTGAGCCTCACCGCCTTTATAACTGGCCCATCATCAAGCTAAAGAGTTCTACCTTTCGCTTCATTCATACATAACTAGTTGTTACCTCTAGGCTATCAGGGCTTTAGGGTGTAGCTTGTGCCTTAACCTCTGGCCTGAGGGAATTAGCCTTTTAGGCTTTGAAATTTATCTAGATAATTAGGTGTTATGGCTAAGGGATACACTCTTTCTCATTCCCTTCTAAACTGGTCTGGTGCAGCTATAGTCTCATCTCACATCGCACTGTATCATTACTTGTCTTTGTGTTACGTGAGACAGCTGGGAATGGCCTAAGTATGACTACCAGGAAGAATTAGGCCTTAAGTACTCTCTCTCTCTAGCAAGCCTCTTCCAATTAATGAGATCATTTCTCATCATTTATATCTAGGGCTTGTCACTGATCCCAGTGAGCTATCACATCTCATCAAGCTTTAACCGTTGGATCACTCAATTCTGCTTAAAGTTAACTCTGCTCAAACTACTATAGAGGCCACTCTTTCTCGATGTCCACTAACTATTCTAAGACCATTCTATAACTTACTCATTATGAATAAAGCCACAAACTACACTCCTATACCCAATATGTCCCATATAGGATTTTTTATAGTCATACAAGCCTTTTACAAAGCCCAAAGGTTACATCCTCGAGCCAAATCCAATCCGAGAGAGCCTGTAACTTTGCTCTACTACCAATAAATGTAACACCATAAATTCTAGCTCATTTTATGTCATTCATAGACTTCACATCATCATTTCCATGAGAGCACATGAAAAAGGGAATGAAAATAATGGGTTTATTTACGTTGCATCATACTTAAAAATTCCATTTGGTGTCACATAGACCGTATGAGCTCATACTATACATTATCATATTTAATTACATCCATACAACTCATTTGCATCACAAAATCATGCCCACAACTCATGGAAACCGAAATGGAGCATGGAATATGGAAGTTCATTCTCGGCCAGATTTGCTCCATTTTCTGACCAAATTTTGGAAAATCATAACTAAATCTAGAAAAATTAAAATCATGTAATCTTAGTCATTATGGAAATTTTTGGATGTCTACTTCACATTAAAAATACATCCAGATCATAACATGCATTAAAGAGTACATTTGACATCCAAAATAGTCTAAAGGTCCGAATGAATCCTAGAACTATCATAGAATTCTGTAGAAAATTTTGAAAATGTCCAATTAACTCCAAAAAAATTCAATCCATACAAATGATACCAATCTAGAAATTTGTGGATGTTAGATAGAGAGAAAAAATATCTCCAAAATAGTTCATCAAGCCCAGACCTCGAAATTAAATGGAACAGTAACCCAAGTCGAACAAAATTCTTGATACTGGACATAATGTTCAAAAATTCATATCTCCCTCTTTAGAACTCCAAATGAGGTGATTCTAGATGGCGTGAGTCACTATAAATGTATAGTTTCTCTGTATGAAATTTCATGGCAATTGGACATCATTTGAGTCTTGTGTGATAGAATTCATTTTTAGGCCAAATGAATACTGTAGTAGACCAAAACCATAAAAATTACCAACTTTGAAAAATCATCAAATATTCTGTAGACCTCTGAAAATTATGATCTTTAGCTTTCCAAAAAGTTCTCAATAAGACCTAACTTCATGCGAAACTTTAGATTAGGAATAACTAATTTGGCCAAAAAGTGACATAGGGTTCCATTATGGTCATTTTTGGCTTCATATGGGATACCAAAATTGCCAAATGGCTTTCCTTTAGTTTTGGCACCTGTTGGGCAAGTCTAAAAGCACATTTAGGACTTGTGTGAGCTGCCCAAATGGTCCCAAACCCTATGCATCTCATTTTGGCCATTTAACCCACACTTATGCATATTTCCATAAACTCATTCATGAAGCTACCTTTCCCATACATGTTCAATTCACATGCCATCATTTATATGACACATTCTTTCATTTCTATATTACATAATATCGTAATTACATATGTCTCAAGGGTCATAGACTATTTACAACAATAATATACATCATGAAGCATTATTATGTTTCAAAAAGGCAAAAACTAGACATATTGATGTTAATCTCCTTCCTTCAATGTTGTCGGCTCCTATTACTATAGCCACTTGGTTCACCTAGCATATTAGATCGTTGGAGAGGAGGGAATGAGATTCAAAGAATCCCAATAACTCATCTCCCTTTCAATCATACATAATATATGTAAAGTAAGCCTTAAAAATGCATGCATGGACATAATACAAATCATGAACATTCAAGAAGCAAGTTTGGCATATGAACACATTATACAAGACATTCAAGAGCTCACCAAGTATTTAGATTGACCTCACACTTCTCCTCATGGATTTTGGACTTGCCTCACCCATTCTTTAAGAGCTTTAGACTCAACCATACTCTTGGATGGCCACGCTACTTTTGGGAGACTCTTTACTTTGTCTCAACCAAGCTCAAGGGTTCTTAGCTCATTCTCACCATGGTGAAGAGTTCTTGTCCTCTCCACACTCAAGCAAACTCAAGCAAATATCATACATGCATTTGAAAATATAACATGATGTCATGAAATCATGGCATATAAAATCATGCTGGCATACTTTCATGACTTGAAATTAGACATACACACATTTTAAGACAAGCTAAACACATATCCATGCATGAGAGAAAGTGGAGAGAGCTACCTTGCACACAATTACACACTTTTTCTCTTGAAAATCCCTCCCTTGCTTCGGCCACACATCCACAAAAGTGTGAGGGAGGTTTCTCTTGGCCTAGATACAATTTATGGAAGCCAATTAGGTTCATAAAATAATTTTTAAGGTCATACAACTTGCTTAGATACTAAATTGCTCTATAAGCTCCATTATAGTCCATAAATGTGCCTAATAAAGTAACACCCTCAAATAATTTCTAGGCCTAATTCTTTCCTTTCAAATATGATTCTTGACTCTTTTTAAGCCTTTTGGAGTTATCACACCATTAAAACAAAGGGCCTAACATCATGTTGCTTCTTTAGGTCATAATATAGAACCTAAGATACCAAATCACTTTCTATGAGTTCTAAATTTTTTTCCAAGGCCTCCCCTCATTTTCATTCATCAAATATGACTCAAGAATGGCCTTAGAAAAATTTTAAACTCTCCTTAGCTATGAGAACTTGCTTAGGCCGAGACTATACGTGATTTAGGGTTCCTTAGAGTGTGCTTTGTTTGCTTGAAGGATGAAGAATGTGGGGAGCATCTTAGGGATCTTAGGAGCTCATTTAAACTCTTAATTAGGCCTAGGAATTATCATATGAAATCAGATTTTGGAATGTGTACACAAAACCCTATAATTTGCATCTTGAAATCTAATGGTTTTTTAATAATTTCTTTTACATATTCTTAATCTCCACACCCTTTTTCCTTAGATTCATGCTTGGTTCTGCCTAAAAATTATCTCCTCCTAGGGTTTTCTCAAGTGGGGTGAAATGGTGGAGAAAGGAACCAAAGATGATAACCATAGGAAGAGAAATTACCTTGTTTTCATGCTTTTTCTCACTTGAATCTTGTGTTCTTTGAGCTCCTCTCTTCAAATCCGAATTTTCCCCTCAATTTCTCCCTTAAAACAAATTTATAAACTTCATTATAATCATAGGAAACAAAGGAGAATGGAGGAGAAGAGGTTTGGAAGAGAAAGAGCATGAAAAATCATGAAAATCCATACTTTTCTACCTTAAATTTCTCCTCCTTTTCTTCCTCCTCTTGTACGCTGTCCCCTAGGGTTTTCCTCTGGTTTTGGGCAGAACTTGGTCATACATAATGAAGGGAGAAGAAGGGTGCATTATATATATAGGTGGGAGTAAGTTACACTTTTCAAAAATTTCCATTTTGCCCTTCGTTTTTAGCATTTTCATTTCTCCTTCGTTTTAGCTCCTTTTTGAGAACCATCTTTTTTATTATAAAATTTAGGTTCCTAATTTAATAAAATACCTTTGGAATTACTCAAATTGGAGCTAAAACCTTCCCGAACGAATCCGTTAAAGTTCAGGCATATCGACGTTGGAAAACGTCCATCGGAGAGGTTTTAACTGTCCCGGGAGTTTCTATGGTTTTCAAGACCTCTAAAAACCTGAGAGAACTCAAAATTTTCATTTAAAAAGCCCTCCTATGTGAATTCCAAAATTTACTCAAAATTACGAAAATGCCATTACATTTCATAAGCTTTTCGTAATAAATTGTTTATTTATTCTAGCTCCATTTTTCTTTCCGTCTGAGCCTGGGATTCTCATTTTTAGGAGTCTAGAATACTTCCCAAATTTTTTGGGGACCATAACTAGCTCATCTTGAGGGACTTCCTTTTGTATCCAGTGAGTTTCGTTCGTTAACGGAGAAACTATACGTTATGTTTCTCACTTTTTTTTTTCGTTTTCAAAAAATCGAATATTACATAAATAACATCCCATAATATAACTAATTAAAAATAATTTAATTATTGTTTAAAGTATTGTAACAAAGACAGTTTAAGTTATCTCAAGGTCAAAATTTCAAAACTCTTGATAAAATACACAATTCATAAGCGTCTAAATACAAAAGCATTTTTAAATGAAATTTACTATTATAAAATCATAAATCAATGAAAAATGGCACAGTTAATATAAAAAAGAGTGCAACTTTTAAAAAAATTTATATCGATATTCTTTGAAGAAAAGAAAGAAAGTTAATCCTCCAAAATAACTTTGTTAGAGGGACCTCATTAGAATGAAAGTGTTTATTGTGGACACATAGCCCACGTGGATAAATAACTAATCCTTTGTAAGCACTTAGCTCACACAAAATAGTATCCCTCTATTTCATATGTGATGGCTGTCACACAGGGCTAACACCTCTTATATCCCTTATTAACTGGGGTTTGAATCATGGTGTATCAAAGGCTCGCAAAACTGTTATTAACAACTTGTGTTCTATGTATAGTCCTTCCATAAAATATTTTCATCATACATGGAATCATACTACTGAGTTCATATGCAAATAATTCCCATAAGACTAACATAGTAATTTGCAAATAAATTTGGGATTTCTCCTATTGATTCCATGTACGTATCAATTATTGCAAAACTAGAGATTTTAACTTAATTTAAAATACCTTTCAAAAAATTCAGTCGTGCAACTAAAAATTTAGGACTTAAAAATCATAGGGCCTATTTGATTTTCTTCTGGCTTTAATGTTTTCAAAATAGGTGTTTTTAGAATAAATTTTGAAAACAAAAAAATAAAAAAATCTGCTTGAATTATTATTCTAAAAAATAGATCTAAGAATAAAAAATTTTAAAAACTTGTTTGAAGAAATTGTTCTCAGAATAAGTTTTAAGAATAAAAAACAAAAAAATTTGTTTGATTAACTTGTTTTATTTAACTAATATTGATATTATTTTTTATAATTATTTAATATTATATTATATTAATGAACTAACAAAATGGTAAAATTTGAATAGAATGACCAATAAATAGTATAAAAATAATTTTTTTTACCAGCAAAAATAACATAGTAAAATTTCAAATTGACAATGTTCTAAATAAAGTTTCAACAATAACATTTATATAAGTAGCTCAAGGTTAAATTTAATTAGTAGAATTGTTATAATAAATCCACATTCGAGATGCAATATGATCACGTTTTGCTGCCATCCTTCCTGCACTTTCATCAGATAATCTTGACAAGTTCTCTATATTATAATTTGTACCTTCCCCACTTATGTTTCCATTCAAACCTTCTACTATTGAACTTGTGTTTCTAGTTAAATCCTCCACTTGTTTCAGGGTTCATGTTCTCCCATTCCATAAACAACATATCACGTTGGTTCCCCTTGCGTATATAATTGTGAATTGCACAACATGCCACCACTATAAGACGTTGTTTTGAAGGCTTGTATGGTGGAATTAACTTTAGAATTGGAAATCGAGCTTTCAATACTCTAAAACACCGCTCAATCGTCATTCTTAATGAAGAATGACTAAAATTAAAAAGTTCTCTAGAACTTGTAACTTGGTGGCCTCTACTTCGATATTCTTGTGCATGATATCTTTCCCCTCTGTATGGTGGAAGAAAACCACCAATGCAAGGATATCCATAATCCATAAGATAAAATGATCCTAAGGCAATAACAAAACATTGATTTAGAAGATGACTATTGACATATAATAAAAATTTTATTTAAAATTATACCTCTAGAAGGCCAAGGAAAATTTGCTTCAGGATTAGTAATTGCATCTAACAAAACTTTTGCATCATGGGCACTACCTTCCCAACCTAAATAAACATAAGTGAATATCATATTGAAGTCACATATACACATAACATTTTGTGTGACAATTTTTTTTCATCCTCTACATGATGCTTGCTTTTCAGAAGGTACCCAAGCACTTATATGTGTACCATTAATTGCACCTACACAATCCTACATGAAGTATATATATATATATATGTTCATATAATTATGATAAAAACAATGATAACATTAATTACATGTCATTAATATCAATAATTAAGACTTACCCTGAACTAAGGAAAATACATTGTGTTATTTTTAATATGTTTAGGCAACTCTATTGTCTCTTATTTTATGAGCTCTCTTCCCAATCGACATATTCCTCTTAACACTTCCTTAAAATAGTGTGAGATAGTTTGGGTAGAATGTTGAAAATGATTTGCAACTACCCTTTGTCTAACATTATGGCCTATTATATATAAAAACATTGCAACTTTTTCCTCTAACTTCAAATTTCTTGAATCTTCCAAATAATTTTTACTTCTTAACTCATTGCATAAACTAATAAAACATGCTTTTTTCTATTCACAACAATTCATAACAAGTAGTTCCTGATCTTTTAAGGAGCTCATTAACAAATTCTCGACTTATTAGTGCAGATGTATGAATTAGAATCTTATTTAGAAACTTACTTTTATACTCTCACATCATATCAATAAACATTAGTTCTTTCAACTTATTATCTTCTTGACCCTGATGAAGATATAGATCCCTTAACTGATATAGATCCCTCAACTAATGAGTTACCATCTATGTCCATTGTGCATACAAATTAGTGAACTATAAAATAGAAAACATGAAAAAAAATAAGAATAAAAATTGCACAACCCACTTTTACGTTATAGTAAACAACCACATCACATTATTTGAAAACATTAATCAACATAAAATATATAAGTATTCATGACATTTATAGTTCACCAAAAATTAACATAAAACCTACTACCAAACATAGTTTATGAAATTAATATAAAAACTACCACCAGACATAGTTTATAACAAAGAGCGAGTTACCACCTAATATCAAAACTACCAACCTATATAAATCACTTCAAGCTATCCAACCATGCCTTTCTCCTCTCTAAAGGCACAGCCAGAAATAATTCCCTATAAATAGTTTCAATAAATTTATCCATTACCTTAACGTAAACATTGTTGAGGACATCATCAATTTAATTAAGAGCAGCGATACAACGAGTAACAGAATGGTCAAATGATGTGGTTCCAGCACTACTAGCTTTGGCGTTCCTTGCCCTCCATCTCTCAACCTTAGCAAGTTGAGATTCTGCCCTTACCTTAGATGCCTTAGCTTATGCCTGAATTGCTTCCTCCGTTTGAGTAGACCTATGTTCTTTCTTTTTCTTTCTATTAGAGACTTCAACAATGCACTTTTCACTGTGAGTCACACATTCAATTGTGTCTGGGGAAACATCATCATCCCTATCAAGGTCTACATGAATGCCACTATTAACATATTCATTTTCAAGTTGAAACTCATTTGAATAATTAGGTGGATCTTGGGTAGATGCATGATGAAGTACACCTATGGCAGTGCTTCTATTAAAAATTATGCCTAACAATTTGTAATGTTCCAACTCATGCTTCTTGTATTGTGCAACTTTAGGATGTACCTACAAAAATATACACAATAAATAATCTAAATATATATACACTATCCAAGTCAAATAAAATTAAAATGGTTACATACCATAATATAATTCCTCCAAACCTCCTCATCCGCTATAACTGTGTTAGTTTCGGCATCCTAACCAAATCCAGTGTGTTGTAGCAATTGAGAAAATTCTCTATGCTTTGCCCACAACCTATTGAACTTTTTCTTGATTTGTTTTAAATTAAAAGAGTGCCCAGACTTAGCATTTAACTTTTCTAACAAGCTTTTCCACACTTTTGGTGTAAACACACCATTGTTCATATTTCCTTTGGTAACGTCTTCAACCATGATATCAATATAATATTTAACAACATGCTTTGGCCAAATTGAACTTTCTAAATGTTCTATTGTTCCATTAGTTGCCATCTATAATATATATAGTGTATAAGCCAAAAAAAATCATAATAAATTCAGTTATGATAATTTAAAAAAGACTATGCTTGCTAATAAAACTACTTTAGCAATCTATCCATGGATTAATTGCACAAATGATTGTTTTGGACAAGTAATTATGCAGCTAAATTCATTAAACAGATCAAGGCCAGTACCGATAAAAAGATAAAATAATAGTTTAATTTATAAGAGTTATCAGTGTATGAGATTAATTAGTCATTTCTAATTTTACAAAATGGATAAATTAAAACAAAGACCTATATGATTTTAACTATATTTAGAAGACAAATCCACCTTTTCCACTGAAAGAATATAACAAATATAAATAATCAGGTTACTTCATTATTGAATTGAAATAAAGCAGACACAATACCAATCCAGAGTATATCATAGGTACATAATACCAAAAAAAGAATAGAATAACAAGAGTATACTCCTTAGAAAAAATTTGTACATTTTTTTTTGGATTTTGCAAACATTGACTATAAAAAGGCAAAAATAAAAATCCAGCAACTGGTAATCGAAGGAGCTCATCAGTATATCACACAGGACTTGCAAATGCGGACCAAACAAGAATCATAGACAAGGAAGCAGAAGGAAGTTTGGTACCTATAACAAGAGATCAAGGAGCTCTGCTTCGAGTGGTTGAAGGAGGATGAATGATGGCTCACAGTGGTGATAGCAACCTTCTTGGGTGGTAGGCAATAGACACAACAGAGATAAAGAGGAGATGCCTGTATTGAAAAATGCAGTAGGATATGCCCGAATGAAAAAATGCAGTAGGAGAAGCCCAAACGGAAAAATGCAGGAAGAGGAGGAATGAAGAAGTTAGATTAAAGGAAATGGCCGAATGAAAAAATGCTCCTAGAGGAAGAAAGGAAAAATGTAGTAAAAAGATCGATAACACTTATGGGTTGACAAATGCCTGGCTGGAGTGATGATGTCTTAGACTTGGATGAATGGCAAGCTAATTACAAGGTTCAACACCCAGGTAGATGCCTTAGATGGAAGAAGACAACGAAGGAAAATACGACCCAGCAAGAGGAATGAATAAAACAAAGTGGCTAGGGTTACTTACTTTGGTTACTTTGGTTATTTACAAGTTTTCCATTAATGAAAACTCCAATTCTCCGTCTGTAACACCCCAAAATTAATTAAGGTGTTAATTGTGAATTTAGAGTAATTAAGAATAATTAATAGAGGATAATTGGGCAAGTTAGCGAATGGAAATTTTAAAGAGATAAATTGTTAACATGGGTTTGAGAATTAATTAGGATAAAAATTTCATTTAGGCCCAAATTAATAGATCATGATGAGAGGCTAATGGAGGCCCAATGAGTTAAGTGCAGATCCAAACCCTTGAGCTCTTCAAACTTGGCCCAAATACCATTAAACTTTAGCAACCCAATGTATAAAACTGGCCTAATAAAATCTTACAGCCCAACACTTAAAAACTGGCCCAACAAAGCTAAAAATCTGGAGCCCATTAGGAGTTGGACTTGGAGCAACCCATGACCCATCCCATGACCCAACTTAACTCCACTAAAACCCTAAAAGCTGACCAGCCACCTCCCACATTCTGCAAAACACAAATACACAAAGCAAATTCGGAGGTAAGAGGGAGAGGCTAGGGTTCTTAGCATAAATCCATATTTTCTCACATTTGGAGCAAGATTTAGCCAAGGTAATAGTTATACAACTTAATCCCCTCATCTTTCTCTTTAATTTGGTCTGATTAGTTTTTCAATTGGAGTATTTTCATCATACCCAAAATCTGAAATGTGGGTGTTTGGAGATTTTCTTGGTGAAATTCGTAAAGGTTGGGGCTGGTATTAGGTGAGTTTAAACCCCCTATTTTGATGCTTTCTTTGTTGGTTTGAAACCCTCATAGCTGATTTATATTATGGGTAGTAATTTTGTACAAATTTGCTTAGGATTTTGGGTGGAATATTGAGATTTTTGGAAGAGGACACTTTAATCCGAATTTAGGAATTGTGGTGGCTGGGTAAGTATTCTTAAGGTAGTTAATAGTATTTAAATTTCTTGGGTACTTGTTGTAAATATTAATGATGAATTAGAGTAGTAATTATCTGATGCTATGATTATAGGGAGACTCTATACCATTAGTGGCTGTTGCAAGTTGTCCACAAGTGAGGTAACCGGGGTTTATATTAATTCCACGCATGTATCTGTTTAATTTTGTATTTGCTGTACATGAATAATTTGAAATGCTGAATGAATTGGTTGGCTATCTATTGTATGATGATTGGACCTTGTGAGTCTATGGTGGAGCTGTGGTGCGGCTGCCACCCGTGCATGTGCTACGATCGAGCACCGAGTTATGATTAAACCCCAGATGCACTGAGCCCTGTTGTGCTCAACGGGGAGTAGGTGCCGTGGATGGGCCTTTCCCGGTGTTAATGGCCTTTAACATGTTAAAATATGATTTCTAGTATGGGATAGTAATCATGATAGCCTAATTGTTTCATTTGCTGAGATGATTGATATGATTTTGATTCATGCATATATGTTAATTAAACTGGATTATATGATGGAATTGCCTTGGTTACTGAGATTATTATCTCACCCCGTTTTATGGGATTACAATTTCAAGTGAAGGTTCTTCGGGTAAGGATAAGGGCAAGCAAGTGGATGAACATCCATGAGCTGAGGCCTAGTGTGGGGGAGCTAGACTTGGTCTGAATGTAATATGGTAGATGCTAAATTTTGGTTAAGTCTTGTATAGCATCATCATGTATCTGTATTGCCAAGTGTAGGAGTCTGTATTTTGATAATATAATGTGTACTTATTGAGGAGTAAGCCTTACTTTAAATTGGTAATTGATGTATGAATTTGTGTTATCTACAATGAGCCTTGTTGAACTTTGATGTAGCTTATTATTGGAGATGTAATCTTGACATAAGTGATATCTATTGATAGTTCATGAACTCTTGTTATTGTTATTTTACAAATTGCTAATAAATGGACTTGCTGATATAGGGTAATTAGAGAAAAGAAATTGGCCCTTGAATCTTGAATTAGAGAGGAGAGATTAGTTAGATAAATTAGGCTAAGGAAAGCTATTTAAGCCCCACAATTAAGGTAGAGGGGCCTAGGGGGAGATTGGAGGGAGAAAAGAGAGTATAAGTCCAGATTTTCGGAGTGTAGGACTAGAAGGTACTTCGCCGCAGCTAAAATTGAGTTGGCCATGGCCAATAGAGGCGAGGTTGCCCAGGGAGAGTGCCAGAGAGGAATTGGCCACGGCGAAATGTAAATTGGCCGCGGCGAAATGCGAGAGGTCAAACGAGGAGTCGTCCAGAGAGAAATTAGCCGCGGCGAATTAAGGAATTGGCCTCGGCGGAAGGAGGAATTGGCCGCGGCCAATATCGAGAGGCGAGCGAGGAAGTTCTAGGAGGCTTCTTCGCCGCGGCGAAGGTCCAACTAGCCGCGGCGAAACTAGTGATGAAGAAAGGGGTAAAACAGAAAGGAATTGGCCGCGGCTAATATGCTGAAACACTTATATTAACTAGAAAGTCTTGGTTTTCCATATGTTAATCACAAAGGATGATCTAGAGTCATTATGATGGGTTATAACTGATGAGTAATAGATCCAAAGCTTATAAATGGATGTTTAATTTCCTTATGAACTTAAGTGTATGTAATCGTATGATTGATGACTCTAAATTAATTAAGGTTTAAATTTTTCCACATTTTCATGACCTATAGTGATTAATCACGTGTTTAACCTTACTTATGATAATAAGAAATTAGGGTCGTCACACCGTCTCTCCTCTATTCCACGAAATCGAAGCTGCAAAACAATTAAAATATGTTTTGGTTTTTTAATTCTTCATAACACAACTTTGCTTTTTTGTTTTACAAAATATGTTATTAAAAATAGACAATCAAACGGTTTTTCTTGATTTTTTGTTTTTAAAAACAAAAAGTTGTTTTGAAAACTGATATTCAAACAGCCCCATAATATCTCAAAAGTTTAATTATCATGGTAGAAGAAGTATAAACCATAAACTTGCAAAGGGATGTTTTTTCCTCATATGACAAGTGATGCTTATGCTTTATGACCCTTTTAATAAAGCCCAAGTATAAGATCAACCTCAAATTTTCCTAAATACTCAAGGTACACAATATTAATATTATTTACTAATTCAAAAGAATTAAGTGAAATTATACTTGCTTGATGCTAAAAGTCACATAATTACCCCCAAGTAAAATCCCCTGAAATTTAGCATCTATTTCTTCTATGATTTTTAATTAATTTAAGATTCCTTCATTTCTTTGCCCTAGCTGGAATTTGTACTCTTATTAAGTTCTATGGCTAACAAAATGAAAGGATCTTAATATCACTTTAAAACGTCCCCATAACATTTCCACAACTGATCTTTGATTCAAGCCTAATAGAATCATTCTTCCATTAATCATACCATCTCCGAGGTTTAATTGGTAAAAGATCAAAACCGAAAATTCAGTTGATAACTAGCTATTCCTCACATTAAGTCCACCGTATTTACTTCACACAATTCTTTATTGAATTTCTATGACATTACTTGAGTTAAGTTACCTAGAATTTTTTTTTTTTCCAACTTCAATTCTTTTAAATCTATCAATGGTAAGGTCTACAAGGGGAGGAAAAAAAGAAAGGCCAACCTTACATATTATAAAACCTCCCATTTGAGCTACAGCCTAATCCCATTATCAAGGGGAGAAAAAACAAAGACAAAACAAAAGGCCAAGCTGTTCATTCATTGTAGACCCACTTCCATAGAAGAACCATGAAAAAATTTCTTCTATCCTACTCTTATTATTCCCCTGCATAAGTCTCAACAGAACGGACAGCTCTAAGGAATGAAGGGCAAATTCTTTTCAATCTTCATCCATTCTCATAACCCAATCTCTAAGCTAGTTCTAGGTACAACCCAAAGCAACAGATGAATGGAAGATAGCAAGTCAGCTCACCCCAACACTTCAGTCCAGACACACGGCCAAGAGTGTTACAACCAAAACAATACACCCGAAACTGAATAAGAAATAAAAATCAATTCACTACACAACCACATGGTGATGACAATAACAAAATGACAGAAGAAATAGCTGGTTTAATTTAATTCAACATGACCAATAAATAAATGAAATTAGAAAGAAACAGAGAAAGGAAGAAGCAAGTTGGCTCACCCACAAGATCAGTTTAAACCTACGGCTAAGAAGCACGTTGGCCGATAATACACTACCAGAATCTGATCAGGGAGCTACTCTACCAGAAAACCTTACCACCACCGAGAGCAGCAACAAGATGACATTAAGAAAAATTTAGTTGGAGATTGGTCCAAAGGAAAACCATCTCGAGACAAAACCAAGCCACAAACAAGTGAAGAAAATGGAATAATAGAGGGTGAAGAAGGGCTTACACAACGAAAGGATGCACCTAAAATTCCTCCAACACCCACGGCTCTTGAGTTAGTAGGTTGAATCTAAGAAGAATGGGAGAATCTGCCAGCGAACTGAGAAGAAGATGCTGAACAAAGGAAGCTCAAGGAAGACGAAGAAGGAGTGAAGAACGAGATGGAGGAAAGGTTAAAGGGAAGTACCATCTGAAGACAAGTCCGGAGTCTTCTTCCACTTTCACCCCCTGCAGCCCGTGTTCTGACTGAGAAATGGGGATACCACAATTGAAATTGATAGACGGTATCCCCTGAAAAGGTTAAGGGTACTTTAGTCATATCAAATGGTTTTTGGGTGAGAGGGTTTATAAGGGGGTAGATTGGTTCTCCAAATCTTGAACAAATTTACTTCGCTGCTCCTACAGCACAGCCCCATGGTTCGTTCTTACCCTCAGCCAACTCGATCATAACTTATTGTAGAGGTGTAGATATGTGTGTGTGTGTGTGTAACTTATTGTAGAGGTGTAGACATGTGTGGGTGTGTAAAAGAGAGAGAGGGAGAAAGAATTTAATTTAAATTTACGTTTTGTATAATATTTATTTTATAAATTTTTAAAATAAAGATAAAAAAGGTTATTTTTATTTTGAAAATTATCTTCTTATTTTCCAACTCAATTGTAGTTAGTTTATAAAATTTTTGTACCCTTTACTTCAGTTTATTGTTATTGTTATTATTATTATTATTATTATTATTATTTTGGCTAGTGACACAATTCTAAATTTTTTTTAATTATTATTATCTAAATAAAAATTTAAATTTAATTCAAATTCCACGCCTATTAATTTTCTTCGAAGTCTTTGGATTATTAGTGTTATACTTCCATCCAATTAAATTCAATAACAAACAATATAATAGCAGATGTTCTAATATGTTAGGAATCCATTTGATTGCCCAGCACAGTGTTTGGTCCTATTCCTGTTTAAGAATGATAATTCCAACATAAAAACTCAACTATATCTGACAAAGAATCATAGAGTCAGAACTTCCAACAAACAAAACGGGGATTTATGTCAAACATATATGAGGCATCGCTTAAAAAGAATTATAAAGAGTTATGCCATTTATGATATCACAGTATACAAAGGAAGAACATGACATCCTTGACTCCAGTGTTTTTAATTTCCACAGCACTCTCATCCGTCGTGATTCATAACAAAATCCCTTTTATCAATAACTTCCAAGGATCAGGAAAAATAAAAATTTATCAGTAGCTACTTTTTTTTTTCTCATGTAAATTATGTCAAAAACATAAGGGCAACCATGAGAAATAATACCAAACACATAAAGGACAAATGGGAAGAAGCTGTAAAGAAAACGAAAACAAAATATTTGAAGTCAAATTTCAAGCTCAAAATGCATAAAAAACACGCAGTGAGGAATTTGGAAGTGAGAAAAAAAGGCTGGCAAATCCCGACGCCTCACTTTTCTTCCTCAAACTCCAAATTCACATAGAATAGCAGTAGAAAAGAAGATACAAAAGCTTTTCCATCTACCAAGGTTGGAGAGCACAGAAGATGGAGTTGCCACCATATACTAAGATGGGATGAAAAAGAAGAAGAAGAAATAAAATGAATTGTAGAAACCATTTTGGCGTTGCAGAGAAATACAAAGAATCGTAGATGAGAGGATGATAAGGAAATACAAAGAAATATGGAGAAGACAATGTGTTTTTATATTCTCTTGAAAGGACAAAAAAAAGGGCAACGTGGCAAGTTGTGATGCAGTGGATCAGTTGAATGGCTGGATTTTTTTTTTTTTGTTGACTATATGGGCTGCAGTCACTTAGATGACTGTAGAGAATCTAGTTTCCATTAAGTCTATAGCCGAAGAAACTACTTAAAAAAGTGTTGTGGTCATTGCCCCTAGAATGATCACCACTCTCAGAAGCCTTTCCATTAGCTTGCAATAGATTCGACAAATATGAGGGAAGCCACAATAATGACCTTTGCATTTAGATCACCCTGCAACAACCCTAACTCCTAATCATGTTAATTAGGCATAATCATACAATTGATAATCAATACTTGAAGTCTAAAGCTAATACTAGTTTACTAAAAGGTAAAAATGTAGGGAAATTTGAATCTTTTATTAATTAATAACTACTATTCATATAGACTAGAAAATCTAGGTTCATAGAGAATTTAATTTCTTATTTAAGACTGTTAGTTCATTCACAACTGAATCAAGAAGTGCAAAACTCTTATATAATTGTTTACAAGTCATTACTTATCTTTAGCATAGTAAAAACTAAGTTCTAGAAGTTAAAATAAGAATTTGGAGACCTAAACCGCAACTTGGAAGAACTCCGCCATGACCAAATTGGCTACTATAACCTCTAAAAGCATCTCTCAATACTTATGCCATGACTTAATTTGATTCTGGAACCTAAAATACAAAGTTTCCTTGATCCTTACTGCGACTCAAGTTACTCATGTTGCGACGAGGCTCTCCCCTAGGCCTCACTATTCAAAGTCTCTTGAGTCTCACCGCGGCGAGCTTATATGGCGCTGCTATGAGAGTGCCTACTGGGATGCCTCTAAGGAACTTGCTCGATTCTTTCCACTACAAGGCCCTCTTCTACTGTGGTGGGATTGCTCTCTGGAACACTCTTTTCTTAATTTTTTCGAGTTACACCATCGGGCATTTAGCTTCTGTTACCCCCTGAATAAGTCTTCATTGCAACTCAACTTCCTTTTGGTCCTAAACTCATTAATACTCGTCCCAATTCACCTACAACTCTCCTCATTCCAACGTAAGACATTTTTGGAGCTAAAATATTATGCTTTTAAGGCTTATAACCCATATAACCTTTAGATAATTGATCTTATGTAATTCATGGACTCTAAAATCAATCATACAAGTGCAAACTTATATGGTATCAACATACATATTATGACAGCAAAAGTTAGCCTACAAACTTAAATGGTAACCTAAAATACTCAATATATCACCAAATGTCCTTTAACTACTTAGAGCAAGTTTCAATTTGCTAATTAAACATGACCTACCCTTAAAGCAACCTTAAACAGGCAAATGATGACTATGGCATACCTTAGATCCATACATATAGAACATACAGGATAGCAAAAGTTTACAAATTAGAGTTTAAGTTAGGCATTCATTTAATGATCTATCCATATCCTTGAAAATATGTAATAGGTCTAATACATCTATAACGATTCGTGTTTGTTCAACATCAAGCAGTTACATCAAGTTCCATATAAGTTAAGCCTATCCTATTAATGGTTAATCCATTAGTTACAAAAATGTTAAAATATCTATACTTGGCAATATGAATGCATCATGATGTTATACAAAATAAGTTACAAAAAAAATAGCATCTATATTAAATTAAGCCTCCACGTGTAGAATTCCCACACAAGGTCTTAAACTTAGGGGTATTCATCCACTTGCTTCCTCTTCTTTTTAGCCGAGGAACCTTTACATAAAATTGTTAGCCCATGAAATAGAGATGAGATGTGAATCTCAATAATCAAAGAGAAATTTTATACATATGTACAAATTAATCAACATATATGCATATTATATAAAAAATACTAAAAGCATTAACATACTCAATAAATTAAGTTGGATTACCAATGACTACTATCATATGCTAGCAATTATATATAACATGTTAATGGCCAAAAATAAAGGGAAAGGCCCATCTACAGTGCTAATTCCCCATCAAGCATGCTCACGGCTCGATGCATTCATAAAGTTTGATCATAACTTGGTGTCTGATCATTGCATAATACATAAGTGGCAACATAATCATAGCTCAACCAAGGACACGCTTATGGTCCCAAACAACAATCAAGTAGCTAACTAAATATTTAACATAGAAAAACATATATATGTAGCAAATATTAGATTAAAATGAACATATATAAGGAATTAAAACTAAATCTCGATCATCTCACTTAGTTGTGTCAATTTCTCAGAAGCTAAGATTAATTTTCCAACACTCTATAAGTCCTAAATTATCAAAAACTAGATTCTAAATCATCGTCCATTATAGAAATCAACAACTCATTCATTCCTAACATTAAAATCTACACAAGAATCATTTACCTAGTCTATAATGAATTTCAAATTTAGATTTAGGCCTTTCTACACCAGAAACCTCAATGTCCCATTCCATGTTCTTGGTATTTTCATACAAAATCAAAGCCCATTATATAAGTCAATCACTAGGGCCACTATCCAGTAGAAAATACATCAAAATAAAGAGAAGATACTTACCCAATAGTCTTTCTAGTCTTAACCTTTGAAAATTATACAAGAACAACCAAACACCCACTTTGAGATTTTAAGAAGAGATGAAAGGTTCACTAAACACAAAGCAAACTAGATCAAAATATAGAGGAAGATGAGAGAATTAACTTCTATATAACTCACCTTGGCTAAATCTTCCTTTAAGAGTGTAAATTAAAGCCACAAAGTGAAGAAACCCTAACCTTTTCTTGGTGATGTGAAAATCCTCTTATATGTTCTACAAAACAAGTGTTTTGCCTCAAGGACTTTTGGGTGGCTGAAGATAGTTTTAGGGTTTTAGTTTGAAATAGGCTGACCTAAAAGCCCAAGATCCATTTGGGCCCATTTCCTAAGTATTAAGCCAAGGCTCAATGGGTTTATTTGGATTGGGTCTCCATAAGAATGTAGTTTTTAACACCATAAACTCTAGCTCATCTCATACTTTTAAATGGCATAATATCATGAATCATATTAGTTTTCCATGGAAAAGCCAAAGAAATAATAATTATTCTCACGTTGCACCATATCTAAAAATTTCCATTCGGTGTCACGTGGGACGTGTGAGCTCATGCTATGCATCCTCATATTTAATTACATCATTACAACTCATTTACATCCAAAAAACATGCCTACAACCCATGGAAACCGAAATGAAGCATGAAAAATGAGAATTCATTTTCGGTCAGACTTGGCCACTTTTTTAGGCAAACTTTGGAAAATCATAATTAAATCTAAAAAAATTGAAATAATGGAATCTTGGTCATTCTAGAAATCGTAGGATGTCTAATTCACACTAAAAATATGCCCAAACTATAACATGCATCAAAAAGGATGTTTGACATCCAAAATGGTCCAAAGGTCCGACTGAATTCTGGAACTGTCATAGAATTCTTTAGAAAATTTTGAAAATGTTCAATTAATTCCAAAAAAATCCAATCTATGAAAATGATATCAATATGGAAATATGTGGATGTTAACTAGAGAGGAAAAATATCTCCATATCAGTTCATCAAGCCCAAATCTTGAAATTCAATGAAACAGTACTTCTGGTCAGGCAAAATTACTTATACTAGACAAAAACTTCAAAAATTCATATCTCCCTTTCTAGACCTCCAAATGAGGTGCTTCTAGTTGGCATGAGTCACTGTGATTGCCTAGTTTCTCTATATAAATTGGACATCATTTAGGCCTCATGTGATAGAATGCAATTTTGGACCAAATGAATAGTGCAGCAAACCAGAAACTATGAAAATTGCTAACTTTAACAAATAATCAAATATTCTGTAGACCTCCAAAAATTATAATCTTTAGCTTTATAAAAAGCTCTCAATGAGACCTAATTGCATGCCAAATCTCAGATCAAGACTAACTTATTTGGACAAAAAGTGATGTAGGATTCTATTGTGATCAAATTTGGCTCCATATGGGATACCAAATTTGCCAAATGGCTTTCCCTTGGTGTTGGCACCTTTTGGGCAAGTCTAAAAGTATATTTAAGACTTATGTGAGCTGCTCAAATGTTCCCAAAGCTCATGCATCTTATTTTGGTTATTCAACCCACACTTATGCACATTTCTATCATACTTTCATATTGCACACTTTGGCATCTCATGTTCAAATTGTCAGCTAGAGGTCATACAACATATCCATACATTTAAACATCACATAATAACATATTTATACATGTCTCAAGGGTCATAGACCATTTACAACATCATATACATCATATGATACAATCATGGTCTTAAAGTAACAAAAGCTAAACATATGATTGTCAATCTCCTTCCTTTAATGTTGTTGGCTCCCATTAGCATATCCATTCAGTTTGCTTAGCATGTTAGAGCATTGGAGAGAAGAGGATGAGATTCAAAGAATCCCAATAGCTCATCTCCCATTTAATCATACATGATATATGCAAAGCAAGCTTTTCAAATGCATGCATGGAGAAATGGAAGTCATGGACATTTTAAAAGCAAACTTGGCATGTGAATTAATCATACAAGTCATTTAAGAGCTCACCAAGTGTTTGGATTAGCCTCACACTTCTTCTTATGGATTTTGGACTTGCCTCACTCATTCTTTAAGAGCTTTGGACTCAACTATACTCTTGGGGGTCTACTTTGCTTTTGGGAGACTCTTTACTTTGTCTCAATCAAGCTCAAGGGTTCTTGGCTCATTCTCACCAAAGGGAAGAGTTCTTGGCCTGTCCACACTCAAGCAAACTTATACAAATATCATGTAAACATTTAAAAACATAACATGGCATCAAGAAGCCTAATATGTAAAGGCATGCTAGCATACTTTTTCATAGCTTGAAAATACACATACACACATTCGAAAACAAGCTAAACACATATCCATGCATGAAAGAAGGTGGAGAGAGCTACCTTGCACACAATTACACACTTTTTCTTTTAGATTCACGCCTCCTCTTTCGGCCACACACTCACAAATTGGTGGAGATAGTTTCTCTTGGCCTAGATACAATTTATGGGAGTCAATTAGGTTCATGAAACACATTCTAAGGCTACATAACTTAATGAAACACTAGATGGCTCTACAACCCTTATTATGGTCCATATTGGCACCTAATGAAGCAACACCCCTCAAATAATTTTTAGGCCTCATTCTTTTCTTTCAAATATGATTCTTGACTTCTTTTAAGCCTCTTGGAGTTATCACACTATTAAAACAAAAGGCATAGCATCATGTTGCTTCTTTAGGTCATAATATAGACTAAGGCACCAAATCAATTTCTATGAGTTCTAAATTTTTTCTAAGGCCTCTCTTCATTTTCATTCATTAAATATGACTCAAGAATGGCCTTAGAAAAATTTAAAACCCTCCTTAGCTATGAGAACCCTTCTTGGCTGAGACAATGAAGCATATTGGATTCTATGGAGCTTTCTTTGTTTTCTCAAGGGAAGAAGCATACAGGGGGCCTCTTAGGGATCTCAGGAGCTCATTTAAACTCTTATTTAGGCCTAAGAATCATCATACAAAATCAGATTTTACAAAGTGCAATTAAAATCCTAGAATTTACATCTTAAAATCTAATGGCTTTTTTATAATTCCCTTTGCATATTCTTAAGGGGCAAATGATGTCCAATTACCACAAAATTTTATAGAAAGAAACTAAACATTTCCAATAACTTGTGCCAACTAAAAGCACCCTATTTGGATTCCTAGAGAGGGAGATATGAATTCTTAAAGTTTTTGCCCAGTATTAGGCGTCTAAATAGACCACAAGTACTGTTTGATTAGTTTTCAAGGTTTGGATGTGCCTAAACCAGTTTTAAGTTATTTTTCCCCTCTAGTAACATCTGTAGTTTTCTATATTGGTATTATTTGCATAGATTGAATTTTTGTGGAATTAATTGGATATTTTTTAAGTTAGTAGCATAAACCTGTATCAGTACTAGTAGCCAGCCAAACCTCTGCCCTTTTTCAAATGTTAAACATCTTCTGTATGATGATTCATGGCTTGGTCATATTTTTATCATAATGTAGACATGTGTGTCTTTCCAGAATTTAAAGAATGCATATTTTTTTTTTTCTAGAATTAGTTATGATTTTTTCAAAGTTTGTGACAGAAAAGCCAAAATTTTGGCCAAGGCTACCATGATGAATTTTATGTATTGCCTTTCCTTGTAGAACCTTTTTGGTGATAGAAATAAGTTGTATCTGTGTATTTAAATATGAGAATATGATATATGAATCCATATGGACCGTGGGACTCTAAAAGAGAAAATTTGTCTGTGGAAAAATGCATCTTATCCATGAAAATTAATGCCACTATGTTGCCTCCCATAGAATAAGCATGAGATGAGGCTTGGGAATATCATGAATTGAGTCTTAGAAATATGGTGTTATATAAATTCTACTACCAAAAGTGTGAATATAAGAAATTGTTGTAATAAAAGAAATAAGGCATGAGATGTATGTATATTCTTTTATGGTATGACAAATGGAGTCCAAGGCCATTCATTTCTTTTAAAAGACATAGATAATTACAACTAAAAGCATGGTATTTTCAATGATTACCAATAAAGCCCCAAATGAAATTCCTTTAAAGCTTTTCAAGAGTGTTGCAAATAGAGAACAAAATTTTACAATGCTACATATGAAAAGTGAAAATAGTAAAGGTGATCGATTTGACTAAATTCAATATTTCTGCTAATAAAAGGTAGTGGCTTTTCCAACCACTAGGTTTTCTTTGTACCTTATAGATCAAAAATTGAAAATTACCCTTTGTGCTCCCACCTTATTAGATATAAGACCCTAGGCCCCTTTACAAATCCATTGCTTTAGAAAAACCACTCTTTATAATAATATCATCTTGTAGCCAAGGCACTACAATTTTTAGAGGAAAAAATGTAGGTTTTTTATGCATTAATTTTTTGGCCAACAATATTACAAAAGAGATTCAGGCACTACATCATAATGTCAAGTTGTGGGACATTAGCTTCATAAGAGAAAAGAAGATCATCTACAAACATAAGGTGAGAGATAGATGTATTGCTTTATCCCATTTAGAGAGGGGATTAAGCCTTAGCTTCAGTAGCATTAACTATAATATAGGTTAGCTTCTCCATATAAAGCATAAAAAGGTAAAGGAGAAGTGAGTCTCCTTGCTTTAAACCCTTAAAAAGATAAAAAAGGCTTAGTTTTTTCTCCATTCCGAATGGTTGAGATGGTGAATGAAAATATACAATGCATGATAATATTGATTAGATGTAAATCTAACCTATTCTCTTTAAAGACCTTACTAACAAAGTTGTAGTTTAATATATCATAAGTCTTCTCTAAGTCAATTTTGATGGCCATGAACTTCTTTTCACCTATCAATCTTCACATAGAATGTGTTATCTCCATGGCAATAAAGATATTACCATGTATATTGCATCCTAGAACAAAAATGGATTGGTATAAGTGAGTATTTTACATGATAAAGGCTTCAGCCCATTCACAATCACTTGTGTAACACCTTTGTAAAGCACATTACACAACGAGATAAGTCTGAAATGTGAAACAAATTTAGGCTTATCAATCTTTGAAATTAATACTAAAAGTGTTTTAGTTATTTATGAAATCCTTAATGGGTCCTTCCATAGAGCTTTATGGAACTCACAAACATTGTTACACATAAGGTCCTAATTATGTTGATAAAAAGACATTAGGAAGCCATTATCACCTAGTGCGTTCAACCCACACATAGAAAAGAAAGCTTTTCTTATTTCTACATTATTTAAACTTTGATCTAGGTTACTAACATTTGTGCTAAGCAACCTCAAATAAACTAGGTTAAATAAGATTTGCAATGTAGGGTCTAACCTAGATCGTTTCCCTTAGAAATGGATTTCAATATTCAAAAGAACCTCCTAGGTGTAAAAGGAACCTAAAGACTACCTAATTCAAGATTGAATTGAATTTAACTAGCTCAAATTTAAATTGAATTAAAATTTCAAACTACTAACTAAAATTCATGAATTAAAAAGCAAGTAATGAATATGTGACTAGCTTTGGATTTATCCCTTGATATTCACTATCCTTATCATAATTCAATTATTAATAGCTCTAATCTAAAAGTTCCCACATTTGTACATGGTATTTATCTTGAGCAACCACACAAGATTCAAGAAGCTAACAATTCGATGTTGATTGAGATCTCAACTCTACATTAAATCATTAATTTTTATGTTTAAGATCATTGAACACTTAAATTGAGTGATTAATTAACCAAATTAGCCTATGAACTTTCATCCTAGAGGGTTCAATTAACTAATTAAATTTTGAGAAAACCTCAATTCAAACATTCAAGCACACAATTTTTTAATATACATTTCATCAAACACCTTGATTGCATACATAAAAAATTAGAAGTAAATGAAAATTTCCACACTTAAATTGATCCATTAATCATCAAATACTCTTCTTATTGATGTCTAACCACCCACTAATTAATAACAATACAATTGTGAATCCAATACAATCTTAACAAAGTTTGCATATCACTAAAAAAATAATGTTAGAAAGAGAAGAAAAAAATGTAGAAATCTTAGCCAAATCCTTTAATAATCCCTATGGATTCAAGCTCTAATCAAGTTTTCATCCTAACTAGCCACAATGATGGAATTAAGCTCTCATGGAATGGAAAATGATGGAGGAAAGTGTAGAAGGTGAGCTATGGCCGCCAAGCTTGTAAAATGGAGAGAAAAAAAATTGATTCACATTCTACTTGAGCCTCCCTCTTCTAAATAATCATGTGTGCCCTTTTTTCACATTCTCTCTTTCCTTTCACGTGTATCACATTCCCTCATGCTCCCTCTAGTCCATGGCTCTCATGTGTGTTTCATTGTCTACATATGATGCTTCTTCTCTTCCCACGTCAATGCTAATAAGCCTGTGGCCTTTATATGTGATGGGTTAATGTTGTCCATGTGAGTGTGTGTGTAATGGATGATGGACCTACTATGTGTAACCTACACATGTATGGTAGCTATGTGTGGTGTATCTTTATGTGTTTCTACGTACCTGGATGTGAATGAATAGTGGAGTGTATCCTTGCATTGAACTCGTGCCTTATTTCCTTATCTCTAAAACCTGTGTATCTTCATTCTCGTGATTCATGTAACTGTATATGTGTGTATATCTTAGACTCGAGGCTCTCCTTCATTCCCAATCTCATCTTCCATATGATTATCCCCTCTATCCCAAATGTGTGTGTCCTATAGCTGTTACACCTTGTGTGTGAAAGCATCCTTTGTGCATGATTCCCTTGCATGTTGTCAATTTGAGGGAGTGTGTGTTGTGGCTTTCGCATGAACCCGTGCAAGTACTTGTGAGAATGGAGTGGACTGTGGAGTGTATTTCATCCAATGGCAACCCATGAGTGAATGTGAGTTATGGTCAATGAGAGTAATGGCCCATGGATATGTAAGAGAACTTGAAGGAGCCTATGCAACATGTGAATGAATAAAAGAATGGTGCAAGTCCATGTGGAGCTCCATCCATGAATGTATCCATATATTTGCATAAGCTCTTTCTCACTTCTAAGATCCCCATCATCTTTTAAATTTTTCTCCAACATCTAGATTTTATTTGCCCAAAATCTGCATAAAAAGAATGGAAAAAAATTTAAGTAGGAGTATTCACAAATTATTTAAAAGAAAATTTTTCATTAAAAATCCAAAATTTTGCAAATTAATTTCTAAAGTACAAAAATAGTCAGTAAAATCAAATATCCTTCAATTAAATCCATTAAGCCTTAATTCATCATTAAAATATCCAAATTAAGGGAAATAAAATATATAAAAATGATATTTATTAGTTACACAAAACATTACTATTAATAGTCCCCCTTGTTGATTAATAACATGCCACACCCTATTCTTTATATCTTCTTGGAATAGGTTATTAAAAAAAATGAAACATAAAAAATGCTTCTATCATCCTCCTCCCACCTCCTATTATTGTTTTTAAGTATATCAATTTGATTCAACTACCATTTGATGACTATTTTAGTATGATAATATTCCGTGTTCCTATCCCACTAAGAGATCATTCACCTCTGGACTTCTGATGCCATAACATCTCCTTTTAGGCAAGAACATCATGTAACTCTTTAAACAACTCCTTTTCAAGATTTTCAAGAAAAAAGTTGTTTCTTTGGCTAGTCACCTTTTAGATGCCATTAATACTTTGAAAAAGCTTTTTCTTCTTAAGACAAATAACTTTAAAAGACCATCTTAAGACCATCTTATTTCACTTTTTTAAAGACTCTCATAAATCACCAAGCATTAAGTGAGTTTGTCTAGAGTTATGCCAAGCATTCTACATAAAACTAAGAAATTGAAGGTGGGAAAGCCAAGCTACTTCAAAATAAAAGGCCCATTAATTAGGTTTGGAACCAATACCAAATCAACTAAAAAAGGGTGATGATCCAAATTTATCCATGGTAGAACTTTAATTGAAGCCTTTATGAAAACTCTCGGCCAAAGGCATTACAAAGAGCCCTATTGAGCCTTTTTTTAACACTATCTACCCGACACCATTTAAGTCTTCTCCAGGTAAAAATTGTTGGCCTAAAGTTATCTAAGCCTATGACTTTGATAATAACAAAAGTCAAAATTCATTCATGTAAAAGCCTATTTTTTGTTAATGTATCACTTTGAAAACAAAACTATTAATGTATATGCGACAAAATTTTATATCACTTTTAGTCAAACAAAGTGTAAATCTAGTATAATATTTTCCTTCTTTTTTTCTCTCTTTCTTCTACAACTATCTTTTTTAATCTTTCTCTAACCCATGAAATGATTATTTAATAGCCTTTATCATAGGTTTCTTAGGAAGAACTTTTTAAGCTGGCAAGTGCTGCTAAAGAGAAAGCTCGTGATCATTAGAGACAAGCTCCATTCACTCTAGCCAAAAAGCCACTTGTCAAAACTAGTTTTACTATTTCTCATCTTATACATTTAAGCACAACATTACAATGAATCACTGATTAAAGGAACTAAATAGTAAAAGTGTAACACCTTAATATACTAACTCTATTTAGCCTCTCACTGGGCTCGGTTCCATATGATTTCCAAAGAACTACTACCATTCCGTGGCATTTTCATGCTATGAATCGGGGTTTCAAATATACATCTTCTGCCCTGTGGGTCCTGTGAACCCATCATGCATATACTCTACTCACTCTCCATTTATACAACTCATACATAGCATAAATCAAACCATAAGCCACGGGTATGGAGCCAAAAACTAGAAAAATGCATTTTCTCACTTGGGCCCAAAAGTCATATTTTGGCTCTAACTTTGGAAAATCATAACTAATTATAGAAAAATGAAAATCTAGAAAACCTTAGCTTTCTAGAAAGCTCTAAGTGTTAACTTTACACTAAAAAAATCCCCAATCATAATCTCTGACTTTGGACCATGTTTGACATCGAAAATGGGAAGGAGGTCCGACTGTCACTGTTTCTAGTGTAGCTTACTGTCATGACTTTTGAAAATTCATAACTAAATCTACAAAAATCCAATCTGGGAACACTATACCAATTTGGAAAGCTACAGATGTCTACTAGAGGAAACAAATAAGTCCAAATCAGTTCAGTAGCCCCTATACCCCGAAAACCGATGGAACAGTAACGGAGGTCAGATGGGCTCCCTGATACTGATATAGAACTTCAGAAGGTTCGTTATCTCTCTACAGACCTTCGATTTAGGTGCTTCCAGTTGGTATAGGTCACTGTGGTTTTCTAGTTTATGTGTATAAAATTTCATGACATTTGGCCACCTTTTGGTCTATGTATGACATGGATTTCATTTCTGACCTATAGGAACAGTACATGACCAAACTACCAAATTTTCCCAATTTCAACAATTCACTAAATATTCTCTAGACCTCCAAAAATTACCCACTTTAGCTTCTCAAGAAGATTTCTACAAACTCTAGAGGCATGCCAAATTTCATGGCGAGAGGAGTTCATCCGGTCATACTTTGACGAAACTCACAAAATTACCGGTTTTGGCACCCAAAAGGTCCAAAATGGGTCCAAATGGCCTCTCACACATTCTCACTCCACATGGACAGGTTTAAAAGCATGAAACTAGTATATATAGCAAGTCCAAGTGGTCTAAATCATCATACATTCCAAACTCATTATGCTACGGGCCAAATTACACTATCTCATACATTCAACAAAAGGGGCAAAACCCACATTTCCATTCATTTGGCTCTCTACATAGTTTGTACATCATATATTTATGCATTTACACTTGCTACAACATTTACATCTCAAAAATAGTGGGTGCATCTTCATTTGGCACCACTTTACAACAAAATAACCAAAATAAAGCAAAAATCTAGTTAAGCATGCTTCTAGGCTCTTTGGTGTGCACTTGCTTCTTCTTGAGCTCCACCTAGCATGTTAAGTTGGGAGGGGAAGGGGTGAGATTTAAGGAATCTCAGTAGCTCATGTACTCATTCAAGTAAGCAATCAAGGCATATAACCAGTCAAAGCATGTAATTTGGCATTCAACCATTCTCAATCACATATCACATGTTGTACATGCTATGAAAATCACAACAATACCACAAATAAGCTCTAGGGACTTTTGGTCTAGCCTCACCCGAGTTTAGGGACTTTTGGATGGCCTCACCCGAGTTTAGGGACTTTTGACTTGGCCTCACTCGGTTGTGAGACTTTTGGCCTTGTCTCACCCATCTCAAGGGACTTTCGGCTTCACCTCACCCATCTCAAGGGACTTTCGGCACTACCTCACTCGAGCAAATCTCACAATTCATCACACAAGCACATTGGCATCAATGCATCAAAGCAATAGCATATGGTATATTTCACACATTAAGCATATACATAAACATACAATGACTATTACATCCAAGAATGCAACAAGAAAGAGTGGAAAGAGAGCTACCTTATGAGCCAACTCTAACTTTTCCTTTCAATTCCTCTTCTCCCTTCTTAGTTTCACACTCACACATTGATGGAGGTGCTTCACTTGAGCCTAGGCACAATCAAAAACATGGAATTACTCTCTTAGAATGTAATCTTTAGAGTAAACTCTCCTAACATACCAGAACCTAGAGGTTCTCTCTCTCTCTCTAAAATACCATCAACTCTTCCTCTCTCTCAAGCTCCTAAGGGAGTGGAAACAACATTTTCAAGGAAAACAAAGAGATTCAAGGGTGTTTTCCACTTTCCCTCTTCTGACCCATGCCCAAAATCCAACCAATCTCACAAACAAAACCATAGGAAGAGAGGGCAAAGAGAGGAGATCAGAATTCTAAGAAGAAATGAGAGGAACTTGCTTACCTTTCCTTTGCTCTTCCTCCTTCTCTTGGTCTCTCTCACTCTCCACGCCTCTTTCTCTCCTTGGGTCAAAGTCTAGGGCAAATATGAGAGAAAGAATGAGTTTGAACATTTAATGAAGTCAAATTCTCGCCTTTTACTCTCTTCTGGACTGACCCTCGCTATGGCGAAAATTAACCTTCGTTAGAGTGAGCTCGTGTTAATTCCCTTCGCTATGGCGAGGTGTAACCTTCGCTACGGCGAGCACGTATAAATTCCCTTCTCTATGGCGAGGTTTAACCTTCGCTACGGCGAACTCGCATCAGTTTCAGACCTCTACTCTCGCTATGGCGTACGCTACGGTGAGCAGTTCCCTGGTTTCTGTATGGACTGCTGTCCGTACTCGCTATAGCTAGAATCACCTTCGCTATTGCGAACAAGCACTCTTGCTGTAGCGAGACCATTTCTCGCTATTGTAACGACCGGGAAAAAGAAAAGAAAAGGGAAAAGAAAGGAAATGAAATTTGAAAATTTTCAGAATCCACAATTTCTGCCAAGTCCTCTCGCAATAGCGAGAAACGGTCTCGCTACAGCGAGAGAGCTAGTTCACAATAGCGAAGGCGATTCTAGCTATAGCGAGTGCTGGCAACAGCCCATACAAAAACCAGGGAGCAGCTCGCCGTAGCGGCACCATAGCGAGAGTGAAGTCTGGAACTGACGCGATTTCGCCATAGCGAGTGGTAAATCTCGCCATAGCGAAGGGAACTGGCACGAGCTCGCCGTAGCGAAGGTTACACCTCGCCATAGCGAAGCCAGATTACACGAGCTCGCTATAGCGAAGGTTAGTTTTCGCCGTAGCGAGAGTCGGTCCGGAAGAGAGTAAATAGTGAGAATCAGACTTCATTAAATGCCCAAACTCATTTCTTCTCTCATATCTGCCCTAAGCTTCGACCCAAAGAGAGAAAAGAGGCGAGGAGAGTGTGAGAAATCAAGAGAAGGAGGAAGATTAAGGGAAAGGTAAGGTAACTTCTCCCATTTCTCTTCAGATTTCTGATCCCCTCCCTTTGCCCTCTTTTCCCTGCGATTTTATTTGTGTAAATGGACGGATTTTGGGTATGGGTCAGAAGAGGGAAAGTGGAAAACTCTTTTGAATCCTTGAGTTCTCTTTGAAAATGTGGTTTTCCACTACCATGGGAGCTTGAGAGAGAGAAAGGGGTTAATGGCATTCTAGAGAGAGAGAACTCTAGGTTATGGTATATAGGAGAATTTGATCTGAAGGATTATAGGGTAAGAGAGTAATTGCATACTTTTGTGTGTCTAGGCTTAAGAGAAACACTTACATCAAGGTGTGTTTGTGAACCTAAGGAGGGAGAGGAGACATTGAAAGGAAAAGCTTGTGTTAGCTTTGGCTCTAAAGGTAGCTCTCTCTTTCACTCTTTCTTGTAGCATTCTTGGTTGTAATAGTCATTGTATGATATGTATATGCTGAATGTGTGGAATATGTCATATGCTATTGCTTTGATGCATTGAATGTCAATATGCTTTTATGTTGAATTGTGAGATTTGCTCGGGTGAGGTAGTGCCGAGAGTCCCTTGAGATGGGTGAGGTGAAGCCGAAAGTCCCTTGAGATAGGTGAGACAAGGCCAAAAGTCTCAAACGAGTGAGGCCAAGTCAAAAGTCCTTAAACTCGGGTGAGGCCATCCAAAAGTCCCTAAACTCGGGTGAGGCTAGACCAAAAGTCCCTGGAGCTCCTTTTTGGCATTGTTGTGATTCCATAGCATGTACATTGTGTGTTGGATGATTGAGAATAGCTAAATGCTTATTCACATGCTTTGACTTGTTATATGCCTTGATTGCTTGCTTGATTGAGTGTATGAGCTACTGAGATTCTTCGAATCTCACCCCTTTCCCCTCCCAACTAATATGCTAGGTGGAGCTCAAGGAGAACCGAGCACACACCAAGGAGCCTAGGAGCATGTATAGGAAAATGTTAGTTTTATTTTGATATTGTGATGTATATATGATGTAAAGTGGTGCCAAATGAAGATGTGCCCACTATTTTTGAGATGTAAAGTTTGTAACACATGTAGAAATATGAAAGGATGATGTATGAACTCTGTTATTAGCCAAAGTAATGGAAATGTGGGTTTTCACCCCTTTTTATGCATGAATGATATTGTGTAAATTTGGCTATAGCATAGTGAGATTTGAATGTATGATGATTTGGAGCATATAGACATGTTAGATATACTAGTTTTATGCTTTTGAACTTGTCCATGTGGAGTGAGAATTTGAGAGAGGCTATTTGGACCCGTTTTGGACCTTTGGGGTGCCAAAACCGGTATTTTTGTGAGTTCCGTCAAAATATGACCGGATGAGCTCCGTTTGCCATGAAATTTGGCATGCCTCTAGAGTTTGTAGAGAGCTTCTTGAGAAGCTAAAGTAGGTAATATTCGGAGGACTATAGAATATTTGGGAAATTGTTGAATTTGGGAGAATTTAAGGGATTGGTCATGTACTGTTCATCTAAACCAGAAAATGAAATCTGTGGCACTTTTAGACCAAATGGATTCCAAATGTGGTGAAATTTTATACACATAAACTAGAAAACCAAAGTGACTTGTAGGAACTAGAATCACCCAAATCAGAGGTTTGTAGAGAGAGATTGAACTGACTGAAGTTCTGTATCAGCATCAGTGAGCTTAACTGATCCCCATCACTGTTCCATCGGTTTTCGGGGTGCAGGAGCTACTTAACTGATCTGGACTTATTTTTTTTCCTCTAGTAGACATCTGTAGCTTTCTGAATTGGTATAATGTACCCTGATTGGATTTTTTTAGATTTAGTTATGAATTTTCGAAAATCATGATAGCAAGCTGCACCAGAAACAGTGACAGCTGGACCTTCCTCCCATTTTCGATGTCAAACTTGGTCCAAACCCAGAGATTGTGATTGGGAATGATTTTTAGTGTAAAGTTGACACTTAGAGATTTCCAGAAAGCTAAGGTTTACTGCATTCCCATTTTTCTACAATTTCTTATGATTTTCCAAACTTAGAGCCAAAATATGACTTTTGGGCCCAAGTGAGAAAATGTAATTTTTTATAGTTTTCGGCTCTATACCCGTGGCCTATGGTTTGTTTTATGCTATGTATGAGTCATCTATATGGAGTTTGAGTTGAGGATGCTTGAGATGGGTTCACAGGACCCACGGGGTAAAAGATGAGTATATGAAACCCCGGTTCATAGCATGTAAATGCCACGGGAGAGTAGTGACTCTTTGGAATCATATGGAACCGAGCCTATGGAGAGGCTAGGTAGTGAAAGGAGATTAAGGTGTCACATTTTTGGTATCAGAGCAATGGTTCAGGCACTTTTGCTCAAGTTTAGGCTCTTGAAGTATGTGAATTGCTTGTATTTGGTGTGAATGGTCATGAAAGTTGTAGCATCCTTGCATAAGTGTTGTGATATTATTGTGAACTGAGGATTGCTATTTCTTTCAGACATGGTTGAGACTAGACGGGGCAGGGGTAGAGGCAGAGGCAGACTGCCCAGAGCTCAGAGAGATGAGCCAGAGGTTCCTACTGAGACTAGGGTTCCTCTGCAGGCCATTATGGATAGATTAGACCGGTATGAGGCCATGATGGGCCAGCACCAAGAGATGCTGGAGCAACAGAGGTACATTGCCTAGCAGCAGCATGATATGATCATGCATCTGCAAAATACCCTTGCTAGGCAAGAAGAAGCCAGAAGGGATGCCCCTGGACCGCAACCATCTACATCCATCATTCCACCTGTAACTCCCCAGGAGCCTGTTGCTCCACAGACCCAGACGCCTATCCAAAAAGTATTGAAGCAGTTCAGGCAGAACAATCCACCCTCCTTTGACGGGGAATTGGATGCGGATAAGGCGGAGGCTTAGGTCATGCAGCTTAAGAAAATCTTCTTAGTGATGGATTGTACCACTGAGCAGAAAGCCCAGTTAGCCACCTTCATGCTAGAAAAGGAGGCTGATAGATGGTGGGAGAGTGCTAAACCACTGATGGAGACCAAGAATATACAGATAAATTAGGAGACATTCTTGGTTGAATTTTATGAGAAGTATGTCCCAAGTTCAGTGAGGAAAAAGAAAGAGATGGAGTTCATGAGTTTAAGACAGACTGATGAGATAACTGTGGACCAGTATGTGGCCAAGTTTATAGAGCTGTCTCGGTATTCCTCTTACCTCCAGAGGTATGATGATGAACCCTGGAGATGTGAGCAGTTTGAGACTGGTTTGAGGCCCCTGATTAGCGACAGAGTCACTCCACAGCGGATCAGAAAGTTTAATACTCTGGTGGAGGTCAGTAGGGTGATTGAGATGAACTTGCAAATTATCATGCCTACTGTGACGACGGCTAGTCAGAAGAGGGTTCCGGATTTAAAGAGGTCGAAACCAGAAGAGGGCTCTAGTTTGACCCCTAGTACCAAGAAAAGAGGGAAGGGGCCATGGAATAGAAGGCCGCAGCGAGGTGTGCCACCTCCTCGGGGTCAGTCATCCTTCCAGCAGTCTCCGGTGACATGTTATAAGTGTGGGAAGCCGGGGCACATTGCTAGACACTGTCCTCAGATGGAGACAGCGCCTCCTCCTAGACCACAGACCCAGGGCCGAGTGTTCGCCCTTACTCAGCAGGAAGCCAGCGCATCTCCCAGTTTGATTCGAGGTACGCTTTTAGTGAATGGCTTTCCTGTAGTTGCTATGTTTGACTCGGGTGCTAGTCACTCATTTATATCTTATGATTGTGTGAGGAAATTGGGTCTGGTTGTGAGTGTCTTGCCCTTTGACTTATCTGTCATTACACCCACTAGAGGCCACGTGGTCACTTCCCATACTTGCTTAAATGTCACTGTCCAATTTAACCACTGTCATACCACTCTTGATTTGGTTTGTATGCCTTTTCATGAAATTGATTTGATTATTGGTATGAACTGGTTAGCTGCAAATAATGCCATACTTGATTGTGAACACCGAACCATCTCCTTACCTGCTTATGGGACCATACCTAGGGTAGGAGCAGAGTTATCCTTTATGACTACTGCCTAGGCTGAGAGATATTTGGAGTGTGGATGTCAAGGGTTTCTAGTCTTTTTCTCTATTCGGGCTGAGGTAGAAGAAGGGATAGAGGAGATCCCAATTGTTAAGGAATTCCCGGAGGTTTTCCCTAGAGAGTTTGACTTTAGTGGCCTACCTCCTGAGAGAGAATTAGAGTTCCCTATAGACATAGTGCCTGGTGCTGGACCGGTGTCTAAAGCTCCTTACAGGATGGCTCCCGCCGAGCTTGCTGAGTTGAAAACGTAGGTAGAGGAATTGTTAGAGAAAAGGTTGTATGCCAAACTGAGTAAATGTGAGTTTTGACTGACCGAGGTGCGATTCTTAGGTCATGTGATCTCACGAGATGGGGTTGCGGTGGATCCCCATAAAGTTGAGGCTGTGTTACAGTGGGATAGACCTAGAACGATCACCGAAGTCAGGAGTTTCCTAGGTTTGGCAGGGTATTACAGACGATTTATTCAGGACTTTTCTCGAATGGCCTTACCACTGACGAGGCTAACCAGGAAAGATACACCGTTTATGTGGGATGAGAGATGTGAGAAGAGTTTCCAGGAGTTGAAACTCTGTTTGACCACTTCCCCTGTGCTGATTATCCCTGACCCTAGTGAACCATTTGTGGTTTATTGTGATGCTTCGGGCAAAGGGTTAGGATGTGTGTTGATGCAGCAGGGTAGAGTAGAGGCATATGCCTCGAGGCAGTTGAGACCTCATGAGGAGAATTACCCCACACATGACCTAGAGTTAGCTGCCGTAGTGTTTGCTCTTAAAATTTGGAGACACTATCTGTATGGTGCGACCATAGAGATCTATAGTGACCACAAGAGTCTGAAATACCTGTTTGATCAGAGAGAACTCAATATGAGACAGAGGAGATGGATGGAATTTTTGAAAGATTATGATTATGTGTTGAAATACCATCCAGGCAAGGCCAATGTGGTGGCAGACGCTCTGAGTAGGAAATCCATCCATGTAGCCCATATGATAATTAGAGAGCAGGAGCTCCTAGAGAAGTTCAGAGAGTTGAACCTCTCGTGTCAGGTGGTATCGGGTAGATTATATCTGAGTGAAACCCGAATTGAGAATATCTTGAGAACCCAGATCTTAGATGCCTAGAGAGAGGATGAGTTCCTGAAACGGATCAGGAATGAGATCACCCAAGGTAAGACCTCAGATTACAAGTTGTCTGAGGATGGCATGATAGTATATCGGGATAGAATCTGTGTGCCTAGTCAGAATGAGTTGAGAGAAAGTATTCTGGAAGAGGCGCATAAGAGTAAGTATACTATCCACCCAGGTGCCACCAAGATGTATCAGGATGTGAAAAAGATTTTCTGGTGGCCAGGGATGAAAAGTGATGTGATGGATTATGTGGCTAGATGCCTAGTGTGTCAGAGGATAAAGATTGAACATCAGAAACCGGCTGGGTTGTTACAACCACTAGATATCCCTGAGTGGAAGTGGGATAGTATAGCCATGGATTTCGTCATGGGGTTACCTAGGATATCCTCTGGACACGATGCTATTTGGGTAGTTGTGGATAGACTGACGAAGTCTGCACACTTTTTAGCTATTAAGGCTACTTATATACTGGATAGATTGGCCCAGTTGTATATCAGAGAGATAGTGCGACTTCATGGAGTGCCCAATAGCATAGTTTCGGATAGAGACCCCAGGTTCACATCGAACTTTTGGAGGTCATTACAGCATGCCTTAGGGACGAGATTGCGGTTTAGTACTGCATATCACCCCCAGACAGAAGGTCAGACTGAAAGGACCATCCAGACATTAGAAGATATGTTGAGGGCATGTGTGCTAGAAATGAAAGGGAACTGGGATGTGTATTTACCGTTAACAGAGTTTGCTTATAATAATAGTTACCATTCCAGTATTCAGATGGCCCCTTATGAGGCTTTGTATGGGAGAAAGTGCAGATCCCCTCTGTGTTGGGTTGAGTTAGGTGAGAGGAGTATGATAGGACCTGAGATTGTGGACCAGACCACCCGACAGATAGAATTGATTAGAAAGAGGCTTCTCACGGCCCAAAGTAGACAGAAAAGCTATGCTGATAAGCGTAGGAGGCCGTTAGAGTTTGAGGTTGGAGACCATGTGTTCATACGAATATCTCCAATGACGGGAGTAGGTCGGTCAATGAGGGTAAGGAAGCTCAGTCCTAGGTATATTGGTCCGTTTGAAATCCTTGAGAAAATTGGACCCGTGGCTTACCGAATAGCCTTGCCTCCTAACCTAGCCCAAATACACAGTGTTTTTCATGTCTCCCAGTTGAAAAAGTATTTACCAGATTCCTCACATGTCATAGAATATGAGCATGTGCAATTGCAGGAAGATCTTTCCTATGTAGTGAAACCGGAGAGAATTGTGGATGCTAAGCTGAAACAGCTAAGAAGCAAGAGCATTCCTCTGGTGAAAGTGATCTGGAGAGGTCTGACATCTGAGGAAGCCACTTGGGAATTGGCGGATGAGATGAGGCAGAAATATCCAGAATTATTTCCTTGAGGTAAGTTTTTAAATTTCGAGGACGAAATTTCTTTTAAGAGGGGTAGAAATGTAACGACCGGGAAAAAGAAAAGAAAAGGGAAAAGAAAGGAAATGAAATTTGAAAATTTTCGGAATCCACAATTTCTGCCAAGTCCTCTCGCAATAGCGAGAAACGGTCTCGCTACAGCGAGAGAGCTAGTTCACAATAGCGAAGGCGATTCTAGCTATAGCGAGTGCTGGCAGCAGCCCATACAAAAACTAGGGAGCAGCTCGCCGTAGCGGCGCCATAGCGAGAGTGAAGTCTGGAACTGACGCGATTTCGCCATAGCGAGTGGTAAATCTCGCCATAGCGAAGGGAACTGGCACGAGCTCGCCGTAGCGAAGGTTACACCTCGCCATAGCGAAGCCAGATTACACGAGCTCGCTATAGCGAAGGTTAGTTTTCGCCGTAGCGAGAGTCGGTCCGGAAGAGAGTAAATAGCGAGAATCAGACTTCATTAAACGCCCAAACTCATTTCTTCTCTCATATCTGCCCTAAACTTCGACCCAAAGAGAGAAAAGAGGCAAGGAGAGTGTGAGAAATCAAGAGGAGGAGGAAGATTAAGGGAAAGGTAAGGTAACTTCTCCCATTTCTCTTCAGATTTCTGATCCCCTCCCTTTGCCCTCTTTTCCCTGCGGTTTTATTTATGTAAATGGATAGATTTTGGGTATGGGTCAGAAGAGGGAAAGTGGAAAACTCTTTTGAATCCTTGAGTTCTCTTTGAAAATGTGGTTTTCCACTACCATGGGAGCTTGAAAGAGAGAAAGGGGTTAATGGCATTCTAGAGAGAGAGAACTCTAGGTTATGGTATATAGGAGAATTTGATCTGAAGGATTATAGGGTAAGAGAGTAATTGCATGCTTTTGTGTGTCTATGCTCAAGAGAAACACTTACATCAAGGTGTGTTTGTGAACCTAAGGAGGGAGAGGAGACATTGAAAGGAAAACCTTGTGTTAGCTTTAGCTCTAAAGGTAGCTCTCTCTTTCACTCTTTCTTGTAGCATTCTTGGTTGTAATAGTCATTGTATGATATGTATATGCTGAATGTGTGGAATATACCATATGCTATTGCTTTGATGCATTGAATGTCAATATGCTTGTATGTTGAATTGTGAGATTTGCTCGGGTGAGGTAGTGCCGAGAGTCCCTTGAGATGGGTGAGGTGAAGCCGAAAGTCCCTTGAGATAGGTGAGACAAGGCCAAAAGTCTCAAACGAGTGAGGCCAAGTCAAAAGTCCTTAAACTCGGGTGAGGCCATCCAAAAGTCCCTAAACTCGGGTGAGGCTAGACCAAAAGTCCCTGGAGCTCCTTTTTGGCATTGTTGTGATTCCATAGCATGTACATTGTGTGTTGGATGATTGAGAATAGCTAAATGCTTATTCACATGCTTTAACTTGTTATATGCCTTGATTGCTTGCTGGATTGAGTGTGTGAGCTACTGAGATTCTTCGAATCTCACCCCTTTCCCCTCCCAACTAATATGCTAGGTGGAGCTCAAGGAGAACCGAGCACACACCAAGGAGCCTAGGAGCATGTATAGGAAAATGTTAGTTTTATTTTGATATTGTGATGTATATATGATGTAAAATGGTGCCAAATGAAGATGTGCCCACTATTTTTGAGATGTAAAGTTTGTAACACATGTAGAAATATGAAAGGATGATGTATGAACTCTGTTATTAGCCAAAGTAATGGAAATGTGGGTTTTCACCCCTTTTTATGCATGAATGATATTGTGTAAATTTGGCCATAGCATAGTGAGATTTGAATGTATGATGATTTGGAGCATATGAACATGTTAGATATACTAGTTTTATGCTTTTGAACTTGTCCATATGGAGTGAGAATTTGAGAGAGGCTATTTGGACCCGTTTTGGACCTTTGGGGTGCCAAAACCGGTATTTTTGTGAGTTCCGTCAAAATATGACCGGATGAGCTCCGTTTGCCATGAAATTTGGCATACCTCTAGAGTTTGTAGAGAGCTTCTTGAGAAGCTAAAGTGGGTAATATTCGGAGGACTATAGAATATTTGGGAAATTGTTGAATTTGGGAGAATTTAAGGGATTGGTCATGTACTGTTCATCTAAACCAGAAAATGAAATCTGTGGCACTTTTAGACTAAATGGATTCCAAATGTGGTGAAATTTTATACACATAAACTAGAAAACCAAAGTGACTTGTAGGAACTGGAATCACCCAAATCGGAGGTCTGTAGAGAGAGATTGAACCGACTAAAGTTCTGTATCAGCATCAGTGAGCTTAACTGACCCCCATCACTGTTCCATCGGTTTTCGGGGTGTAGGAGCTACTGAACTGATCTGGACTTATTTTTGTCCTCTAGTAGACATCTGTAGCTTTCCGAATTGGTATAATGTGCCCAGATTGGATTTTTTTGGATTTAGTTATGAAGTTTCGAAAATCATGACAGCAAGCTGCACCAGAAACAGTGACAGCTGGACCTTCCTCCCATTTTCGATGTCAAACTTGGTCCAAACCCAGAGATTGTGATTGGGAATGATTTTTAGTGGAAATTTAACACTTAGAGCTTTCCAGAAAGCTAAGGTTTGCTACATTCCCATTTGTCTACAATTTCTTATGATTTTCCAAACTTAGAGCCAAAATATGACTTTTGGGCCCAAGTGAGAAAATGTAATTTTTTATAGTTTTCGGCTCTATACCCGTGGCCTATGGTTTGTTTTATGCTATGTATGAGTCATCTATATAGAGTTTGAGTTGAGGATGCTTGAGATGGGTTCACAGGACCCACGGGGTAAAAGATGAGTATATGAAACCCCGGTTCATAGCATGTAAATGCCACGGGAGAGTAGTGACTCTTTGGAATCATATGGAACCGAGCCTATGGAGAGGCTAGGTAGTGAAAGGAGATTAAGGTGTCACAGCTATTGCGAGAGGACTTGGCAAAAATTCTGGATTTCGAAAATTTCCAGCTTTCTACTTTCTTTTTCTCTCTTTTCTTTTTCCCGGTTGTTACAAAAAGATATTTGAAAAAAAAAATTCATAAAATTAACAAACTTAGTAAGATAGTATTTCCTCTTTATTGCATAGGAAGGTAAGTTAGATCAGAGTTAATGCCTAAAAAGATGATCTTAAACAATCTCCACTCACTCCTATGCACAAGAATAGTCATTCAAGATCATATAAGTCTAGTCATAAAATTTTAACAATTTATGACCACTTATAATATTTGGACAATTGTGCACTAAATATAATCAATTCACATCATAATCTTTTTAAACTAGAATTTGTCATTTCGTGAATATTAGACTACATTACTTATATGTAACTTCCATAACTCATAACAAATTAGATACTAATCTCACAATATACTATACAACTCAAGGTACATTTAACTTTCCAATACATTAGAATGCTACTAGGGATTTCTTTTTATACATTTTATAAATATGAATGCATTATTGTAAAACTAAATAACATGAATATCCTATTTCCCTAACTAACTACTCCTCTAGGCATTTCTACTTCCCTCTAGTGCTCTGCTTTTCTTTACCTACCATGGCTTAATGAGGAATGGAGAAAGGAGTGAGATTTTAGAAAGAATCTTAGTAGCATACTCCACATTCAATGCATATATCAAGTCACCCAAGCATAAGAAACACAAGTACACATATAACATCACTCATGACATACTAAGGCTAACATATATGCACTTGCTCAATCAGTCAATGGCCATGACTTTTGAAACATAATTTAATTGAGTTTCACTTAGGGAAAAACTATTATGTTCAATTCCCTCTCAAGGAATTATCAATATTATGACACATATTAAATAAAGCATGTTACATCACATAACTTAAACATGCAAACATAGCATTATATAATAGTATCATAGTACACAAAGATCTAAACACTCAAGGTAACAAACATCATTCGAAGAAGGGAGAAATGCTATCTGGAAGATGGAGAATTGCCAAATCTCTAATTTGCCTCTTGCCTTATTTATTTTCTCCACTTATCTCTTTTACTTGGCCTTTACTAACTTAATTCCTACTTCTTGGTCTTCTTACCTAAAAACCACTCTAACTATCTCCACATGCTTAAAATATTGTACTAAGCATGAAAAAAAGTAATCAACACATATTTAAAAACAGATGACTAGCTAGGGACCTCCAAAATTGACAAATAATATCTTTTTGGAAAGTTCTACTCATAAACTATCTATTGTTAAATTTTCAATTTAAAACTAATATATTTGATCCCCCAAAAAACTAGAAAATAATAGTTGGTTTGTGCAAACTACTATTGTTTTTTATACTAAATTTAGAAATTCATAATTTTGGCTAGGAGTGTCCAAATAGGGCAAATTAAAACTTTTTTGAAAGCTCTTGATATGCCCTAGTAATTATAACAATTTCATATTTAAACTAAATCATTTAGTCCTTAAAAAGAGTTGAAACTTAGGGCTATCCAAAGACCAAAACTAATATAAGGTTCCTTTACTTAGATAACTTTGAAAATTCATAAAATATTCTATACTAATTCAAAAATTCAAAACTATATATAAATGCCTTTAGTAATGACTAAAAAAAGTTACCACTAAAAATACACATTTAACAGTAACTTTTTTAGGTCATTGTTGAAAGTTATTGCTAAAATATTATTCTTCATTTTGTCAAAACTTTTAATGGCAATACAATAAAAGTTGCCACTAAAAATCTTTTGTGGTGACAAAAATGTTATCACAAATTACCTTTTAATTGCAACTCAAGATAAGTCACCACCTAAAACCTAAAGCTTTTAAATTTTTTTAAGAAACAAAAAATTTTGGTGCCAACAAAATTTTTAATGGTAACTTATCTCTAGTTGCCATAAGAACTTTTAAAATATTTTTTTTCTAAGATCCAAAAAAATTTTTGTACTAAAACTTTTAGATTTGCCACTATAAGTATTTTTGTGGTGATAATTGGTTGCCACTAAAATCTACTTTTAATGGTGATCTCTAAATGTTTTCACAAAAGACAAACTTTTAGTGGCAACTTAATATCACCGTAAAAAGTGGCTTTAGTAGAAACATTGTGAGATTGCCACTAAAATAACTTTTAACCGTGACTGTTGTCATTATAAAAATCTTGATTTTTTTTTTTAAACTCTTAAGGTCTAAGGCTAACAAAAGTAGCTTTGATCTAATTATTGAATTCTTAATTAAAAAGAGGATTAAAAATTTTATTAAATAAAATTTTATAATATTTATTAAAATTTTAAAACTTATTTCATAAAAATTAATATTAATTTAATTTAAAAGAATGTCAAACAATATATTTATCGCTTAAACTATTTTTTATTTATATATCAATTATTAGTAATTTTTTAAATTATTCTTTATCTAAGTTTAATTATTTAATTTCTAATTAAAAAGATAATTACAATTTCATGGAATAAATTTGTGCAATATTAATCAAAATTTTAATAATTATTTCATAAAAATTAATATTAATTTAATTTAAAGAATGTCAAACAATATATTTATCACGTAAGTTATTTTTTATTTATAATCAATCATCAATTTTTTTTATTCTTTATCCAATTTCATGAGTTATCTAATTAATCAAAAATAAAAATCAACCAAATAGATAATTCTATTTAAATATTTAATTTCTAAGTAAAAAGATAATTATTAAAAGATAAATATAATAGAAATGAAATTACAAAATTTAAATCAAGAGAGTTTTAAAAAATATTTAAATTAAGATGACAGAATATTTTAACTATCATTAGATAATGTTTGTCATAAAATATAAATCTTTTTATTCTTCAATTTGTTATTTAACTTTAAAAAACTAGCAAATTATTATTTCTAATAGGATATATATATAAGAAATAAAATGCACGTTGCCTTACATTTCATGCCACCTCTTTTCTTCTTCTTCGCATCAACAAAAGATGCTCTAAAGGGATTAAAGCAAAGATGCATCAAAGAGCATAGAAGATAAAGCTAAAGAAAAACCACAACAATAGAAACTCAAGAAAGGCATAAGACTTTCTCCTCCACTCAAAGCTTTATGATTCAAGAAATAGAAAAGAGGAAAGAGCTTAGAGATCCAGTGAAAGTGTCTTTCCTCGTAAGGTCTCGGTCAAACTCCATTAGCTCATGGCCTTTTGCTATATAAGAAGGAGGAGATCAAAAAAGAAGAGGAGGAAAAATTCAAAAATAAAAAGAGAAGGAAGAGGATATTGATAAAGGAAGAGAGCATAGCAAAAAGTACACAAGAACCATTAAAGCATACCCATTGCTATAGACCCATTTTCAAATGAAAATGTGAAGAAGAAGATATAGAAACAAAGATTAAGAGCAAAGAAGATGATAGATGGACAAAAAGCCATTCATAGGTTTCTATGCCTAATTCTTTGTTTTGTTAAAGATTAAGGATTTATCTTATGCTTTGGCTCTTTTGTGAATAATTTGAGGTCACAGATGGTTTGTGTCTTTCACAAGTTTAATACATGGGTTTTCAACATTATAGTTAATTGAAAAACTATTGTTATAATTTGTCCCATGGTTTACTAATTCACTGCTTGATTTAACAAAAAGGTTTTGCGTGAAGTCTGTGATTCCAGGTCTATGACAAATTCTGATCCATATAACTACTAAAAGTCCCCTTTTATTAGCGACTTTTTGTAAAAAGCTAAATTCGTTGCTACTGAAAGTCCCTTTTAGTGGTGATATTTTATAAAAGCCAAATTAATGAGACGTTAGTGGTGATAGTTGTCACAACTAAAGACCTTTTGTTATGGAGGTTCTAGCTATGACCAAATATCACTGCTAAAAAGGAAAAAAAAAATTCTTTCTTGTAATGCATAAGGAGAGGTCAATTCAGATTAATATAAGACTTGAGATTCTTATATCTTTCAATATTTTATTATAGGATATGATTTTCATTGATCTTACATAATATGAAGTGTCTTTCTCTTGCTTATTCAAATTATAGTCCTCTTTTTGAATATATTGATTTAAATGTGTCATATAGACAAAGACCTTTTAAGTCAAACCCATGTGGTTTTTTGATGAGGAGTCTAACTTATTGTCTATAAACATGGAATAAAAATACAGTGGGCTCTTATGCATATAGTTTGTTAACTAAATAAAAATTTCTAGTTATATTAAGAGTGGGAATAGACATTATTTTAGAAATTATGATACTATGAACCTAGGAACAATATGTAGTGTAATTATGAAATAATAATCATTAAATATTATTAAATATGGAACTATATTTTTATCTATTTTATTAGATTTATTGTTATAATTATATTAATTAAGTATACAAAAATTAAATTGACCTTATTAAAAAGTATTAATTATAAGTTAATGTTTTAAACAATTAACATGAAATATTTAATAAAATATTATTTTTATATTTAGTAATTATTATGTTGTAACTTAGGCACATATTCTTAGGTTCATAATATCATCACTCTTATTTTGGTCAAGTTCCAAAAAAAAAATTAAAGAGCTTAATTGTAAATTAAAAAAATCAACAAAATTTAGATGGGTATGCTGCTATTGGTAACTAATGAATAGTAAATAAGAAGGAAGCTAAAACAGTGTTTTATTGTGAAGAAATGCTTTGGGCATAGAAAACAAGTTTGCTTAGCAAAATACCAAATAATTCCATAATGTTATGTGCAAAATGTCACACCATCACATATCATATACTATAACTTGCTATGTTAAAGAACCTTATACTACTGATAGAAAACCTTATTGACAAGGTCTCAGATTTCACAGTGTAAAATACAAGATATTATCAACGAGATTCTAGTCCTTATTGACAATATATTATCTTAGCCTTTAAGTTAATTAGATTTGATGTTAACTCATCCTTAATAAACTTTCTCAACTAGAAATATCAGAAAAGAAGTATAGGAATTGGGTTTAAGGTCAAGCAACATAAGTTAGCACAAGTACACTATTCTATGCAATTCCATAATTCTGCTATTAGTTTTAAAAATTCATAACCAAAGTGAGAGAACTTCAAATCATGCAACTTTTTGGAAAGCTCAGAACATCATCTAACTAATGTAAACATTTCAGATCAAAACAAGATCATTTGACTCACAAAAACTAAAGGAACAGTAACTGGGATCTGTTTCTCATACTGTCGTAGACATGCAACTTTAAAAATTCGTATCTCATTGTACAGAGCTCTAAATTAAGTACTCTTAGTAGATATGGAAAGTTTATGATGCCAACTATATGCCTGTAAAATTTCATGGCATTGGACTAAATTTAACCCTTTCAAAGATACTGAAAACCAAACTGCTCAGAAGAATAGTAACATAACAGTTTTTGCATAATTTAGCTAATTTTGAAAAATCATAAGATATTATATAGAGCTCTAAAAATTATGATCTTTGGCTCCATGAAAGACTTTTAACAAGATCTAAAGACCTACCAAATTTCATGTCAAAACTTATTCATTTGGTCTGATTTTGGTTCAAGGACAAAATATGGCTTATAATGATAACCATATAGCTCCAAATAGTACCAAATGGCCTCTTAGATGAACCATGACTATTTGAGCAAATCCAAAAATTTAAATACAGCATATAGAAGCATCATAAGAAGTCCAAATCCTTATGGAACTTAAATTCACCATTGATTAGTGCTAATTTTTATTACTTTATTCCCTCTAATTTTGACATTTTAATAATTGAATATGGCTTATTGCATTTCATTAGAGATAATTGAATTTAATGGCCATTTTCTACATTTTAGGAATTAAATTACAAAATGATTTATTTTAATGCATAAATTTATCTTAAATAATTTTGTGAATATTCCTATTTGATTTTTCCCACTCTTTTGTGCAGAATTTCAATGGATAATTGGAGCTTTGAATGATAAATTGATTTGAAGAAGAGAAGGAGAAGATTTCACGTGGCAAAATGGAGGAAGCAACACTAGTCCATTCCCAAGCACAAAACACACTCAAAGGACCAGAAGAAAAGAGTTGTTGTGCAAGACAAGGCTTGGGTTTTAAAGACTTGAACAGAGGAGGGAGGAATAAGGCTGCACATCCAATTGAGGCCCACTAACTCACATATCACTCATAAGTTCAGCCCATCAATAACACAATGCCATTCACTCCATTTTCTAGCTCAACTCACGTGGTTTCTCATTTATCCATGCACTTGTCCAGCCATTCACTCACACTCTATAACACTCTCATGTTGCACCCATATCCCCATGTCATAAGAAGCAGCACCCACTCCACACTTATACATATACACACACACACACCAACTCATGTGGCTAGAACAAAGAAGAAACAAACATGAAGGATTGACGTGGAATGGGAAGAAAGAGCACAAGGAAGCACAAGCTGCTTATGGGCAGAGAATAAACTATATGATGTGCAGAAGGTGCATGTGAGAGGAGGTTTCTAATAAGAAAAGAGAAGGAATGCTACAGGTTCAAGCAAGGAATAGTAGAGAACGAGCTAGAAAAGAAGAAGCACATGTATGAACTCTTTAAAATGGATGCATAAAGAAAAGGAAAAAAGGTTAAGGCTGAAATCATGTAAAGAATAAAGAAGGAGATGAAACAGTAAAAGAAGCAACGGGTTAACTTATGCATGAAAGGTAGAAGAAAAATGGATTGAACAAAGAGCTACATAATGTATGAAGAATAAGCCATAGGTTTTTGGAGCTAAAAGCAGCACGTGATGGGAGGAGAAAAAGACACCAAAAACCAAAAGAGAAAAGCTACTAGAGCAACACGAATGAATAAAGCTAAGTGAACAAACATGCTGCAATGCAGCTACACAAAGAAGAAGCCACGTTCTGGATTCGAGCACAGCAAGAAGCTCAAATACATACACATACAGAAGTGAGGGAAGCTGAAGTTTAAATGAAGGAGCTAACGTGCATGAAAATCATGTGATCTTTAATATGGTTTAATAAAGACTTGAGCTGGGCTGGAGAAGAGCAACTCATGTTGAGGAATTACGTGGAGGAATCACGTGAAAGAACAATGCATGGGCAAAACCAAAGGAACACGTCGAAGGAATGAAGCAACGTAGGAGCACGTGATTCGGGCAATTGAAATAAAAGAGCTAATGAACTGGGCAAAGGCTGACGTGGGAATAATTACAAGCTAAATGAGCAAAGTGGCAACACGTGAAATGAAAAATGAGCCATGTGAGAGGAAAAAAAAAAAAAAAGAAATACACTCGGGCAGAGCTAGAGATCATTCATCCAGAATACATTCATTCATCGTCTCATTCCTCTATTCACTGCCACCACACCGTAACTCCATTTCCTCTATTTTTCTTAGCTCTATCCATTCTCTAATGAAGCATTAACTTTCAACTTATGATTAGCTTGGAAGAAGTCTTTGGAGAAGCTTGAATCGATAGAATATGAATAGATTTTTGGGCTAAGATTCTCTTATTTTTCCAGCATTTTTCTTCTCTTATATTATCTTGGTTAAGATTATATTTGATTTGGAATATGTGTTGTTAGTTAGTGGCTAATTAGACACCAATTAGGATACTTTTTGTTGATTAATTGATTGGATTAAACACTGAATTTTGTATTTTCTTTTAATTTTTCATATATGCCATGAAAGTATTCGATGAAATGCATGAGTGAAATTATGAGTTTTATTATTTAATTTAAGGATTCCTTAGAATTTGGTTAGTTAATTAAATATCTTAGGGTATTAATTTAGAGGCTAATTGATCAATTAATCATTTAATTGAAGTATTCATTGATCCTAATGACAAGAGTTAGCAATTTAATGCAGGATTAAGGTTTCAATTCAACATTAAATTGTTAATCCTTTGATTCTTGTGTGATAACTCAAGATACATTGTTATGAACCCAATTAGGGATTCTTAGACCAAAATTAATTACAATTGAATTAGGATAAAGTTAGTGGATACCAAGAAATGAATCCAAAGCTAATCACAAGCCCGTTATCAACCATAATTCATACAATTAGGTAGCAATTAGAAATTTTAATTTGGTTTCATTTTAATTAGTGTAAGTCAATCAAACCCCCTTAGTTAAGAAATTTTTAGAGTCTTTTAACACTTCTAAAGCTCAATTAAACATTAAATTCTATTTTCAAGAGAAGTGACTTAGGTTGTGCCACTACCTATATATATTTTATAACCTAGTTTTATTTTGAGGGTTACGCGACATGACCCGTCAAAATTAGGCGCCGTTGCTGGGGAATTGGATTCTCAATTATTTGAGAAAGTTTTCTAAGTGTTTTAAATTGGTTTAGCTCTATTTTTGTTTAATTTTTCCCCTGTTTTGAGCTTGGATTTTGGTAATTTCAGTGTTATGCGTCAATTGGTTGCTTGTTGGAATTTTTGTTTGAAGTGCCCAGAAAATTCTCAGACCTTGTTTTCTAAGGTTTTTTGGTGTTTTAAGCATAATAATAGCTTTGCTATTAGGTGCACCATTTTTTAGCCAAATTTCAATGTTTAAGGTACTTTTTCTAATTTTTTAGTATTTTCTCGAATTTTTTAGGAATTTTTCTGGATTTTATTTCTTTATTTTTTATGAGTTTATTTTGTGTCATTAACTTTGGAGTGTTTTTTATTGTTAGAAAGTTCTTAGTTTCATTTGAATTTTATTTTCTTGATTTAGAGTTAATATTAGTTCTAATTTGTTACTAAATTTTTTTTATACTGAAATTAATTGTGCTTCTCATATTCTTCATTTAAATGGATCTTTATTATTCTAATCAAGGTGTATATGATTCTTGTGCAAAAGATAGGATTTCCTAGAAGTTGGATGAAACCATTTCAATGCTTCATGGCATTCTTGAATGACAAAGACAAGATCAACAAAGCAAATAATACTAACAATTTCAATAGCCATGCTACCAACCATACTATCATCCATATGAAGTACACCCCAATTACTACCATCATTATGAGCCATACCACAACTTTAATGTGTAAGAACCAGAATATCATCCCTATGACTATCATAAGGAGTATATTCAACAAAAGCCCTAAAGGGAACCAAGTTGGGAAGAAAGGAGGGTGCAACAAATGCGCGCTTACAATCTTTAACTCCAACAAGAAAATGAACAGTTGCATCTTCAAAATCTACAGATGATTGACAACATCATCAAGGATTGGGGAATTCAAATGAATCAACCTACTTCAAGTGCTACTGAATTAACTGAACAGCAAATTAGAAGGGCATGTATAGAGGAGGAAGGGTCCTATTCACTGGATAATATCCTTCCATCTTTTAATACATTGTAATTTGTTGTAACTGATTCTAGTATACTTGATAGCACTGAGACTATTAATGCATATGAATGTGTTAATTCTGAATTGCATAATGATGAGGTAGATGAAGAAATTATTATTGAATCTCCTAATTTGATTGATTGTGGTAACTCATTAAGCAAAATTGACACATGTGTTGACGTTCATGAGTCTTTGTGTACTAATGTACTTAGTATTTCTACTCCTAACTATGACCAAAGTGATGAATTCATTTCTGAACCTGTTAATGATGATCTTATTGAGTTTAAGGTAGTAGATAAGTGTGGGGGTAATCTAGAATGTAATAATTATTCTGTTCCTAATTTGAGATTGGTTGATAAACCTGTTGATGATGTATCTTCTGAGTTTAGGGATAGTATACCATCTGAACCATGTGATATAGTTAATTTGAATGATTCTCTTGATTGTGTGTGTACTGGATCAACTATATGTGATAGATGCTCTCAGATTAATGCTTTGATTGAGACTAGTAAGTTCCTCACATATACTGATCAACATGATTCCTCATTAGTACATGATGACAAGATTGATGAAGCAATGAATGTAGCATGTGATAAAAGTTTAGATAGTGAAATTGTTGGACAGCTTGTTATTGATAATTCAGGCCCCACTTTTAAATGCTTATATGATGATATGCATACATGTCCTATATGTGTTGAGATTAATGAGTTTCTAGAGTCTGATAAGTCTGTTGAATCTAAAAAGTCTTTTGTTTGCACTAAAATTGTTGATAAGATTGATTCTACTAATCATACTAGTATTGATGAAAGTATGCATAAAGATAGTGCTGATATTGAATATCCTATTGATCCTTTTACTTTTGTTGATACTAGTAAGAGACTAGATTTTGTTGTTGATCATTATTTAGAATCTTGTAAGCCTATTGATGTCTCTTTGGTCAGGAAAGATATTATTTCTCTTGTTGAGAGTCCTAAATAGATTCATGAAGTTGGTGAGCTAGTTCCCAACAATCAACAGACTCCCCCGACTGAGAAGAAGCAACTGCCAGATGCCTTGAACTTGAAAGAATGTGAGAAGTTGCAATTTAATTTTTCTGTTAATGCATTACTCTTATTGATAGGAGTTCAGTTGATTTTATTGGTTTTAATAGATATTTAAAGAGTCTAGAGTCTAGTATTTTTAAAATTAATTTCAAATTTTCTTTTTTTAGTTTTAAATGTCCTAGATTTGATTTTTATTCTTTTATTACTTTTGAATATGCTGAAAATGACTTTTTAAGACTACTGATGGTTAAGGAAGTCCATGAGTCATTACTACATGATCAATCTAAATGTGTTAAAATAGTGAGACTTAAAGTTGTTCAATTAAGAAGGAATAAAGCTATTTTAATTTTGATTTTTGATACATATGATTAGTTAGTCTTTGACAGAGTTCTTTTTAGTTTAGGATGTAGTTTTCTTTTTCTTTCCTGCATTATTATTCATTTTGTTTCTGTTTTGTTAGAAATAAATTGCTAACCCATTACATGGAAATCTGACCCACCCTTGAGATGTTTAATTCAAGTTTATCTGGTTGTATACTTTCCTTCTACTTTTTTTATTATGCTGGTTATCTGTTGACTGGATTGTATGCTTGCATTAAGGACAATGCAATATGTAAGTGTGGGGGGGAGAGTCATTTCATTCCATTTCATCTTCTCTTTGCTTCTTTTGTTAAAAAAAAAAACTAAAAAAATTTTTAAATTTTTGAGAAAAATTTTAAGAAATAGTGTGATTTTTTTTCAGTTTTTCTATGAAAATTGCAAGTTGAGATGATTATAGCTTGGACTCACTTAGACATGATAAGTTATGGATCATGTGTTTTGATTCAAGTGAAGTGGCAATAAATTTGATTTCAATGAATTATTTGATAGCCATTAGTTAGTGAGTATTTGAGTCATAATTGTTCATTTCTAGTGTATATTCACCTATTAGTGCTTTTACTCTAGAACTTGTCTTGATTCCTTATTGAGATCACTTTTGCATTTGCATGCATGAAAATGATAAGGCCTTCCTTTCTTTTGTAGCTAGATGGCCAAAAAGCTAACCTTAACATACACTTTATCCATTTTTTAGTCACTTTGGACTTGATTTCATTTTCTTGTTAGCCATAGCCATTAAAAATGTTTCCCACCTTGTTTTAAGATACTTCAGAGATTTCAAAGAGCATTACACTTGTTTAGGATGAGAGAATGTATGCTTTGCATCCATTTAGGCCATTAATATTAAAGGTTGAGGAAGATGTTCAAAGAAAAAGAAAAAAGAGATAGAAAAGCAAAAAAGAAAACAATGAATGAGAAGTTTGAAAAAAAAGAAAAAGAAAAAGGAAAAGTCATTGAAAATCAAAAGAACGTAATATTTGAATTTCGTTTGCATTTATTATTACTAGATGAAGAAAAAAAAAGTCTAGAAATTCCCTATCCTATGTTTTCTTTTATTGCTCTTGAGGTCCTAAGGTATCCATTTGTTTGTTTTTTTCTTGTATGTCTATTATTTCATTCCTTAGGCCTATTACAACCTTGAATAAAGTCCTATTGATTTGTGCATTTCATTTGGTATAGGTGGTGGAGATTTAGAAGCTTGACAAGCTTATGGTAGTGAAACTTTAATAGGCGAAGTTTGAGTGATTCACATTGCCTAAACACTTGAAAGTTGAGAGTAAACACTAATTCATGTGAGAAGCTATGCATTTTTTATTTATTCTTTTCAAAAGAAATTGCCATAGAGCTTATTTCTTGATGCAAGTGAAGTTAGCTTTGATTGTTGAAGTGTTGATAAGTTGTATCTTATAACTTTCTACACTTTCCTTTCCATTTTCATTCTCTATTAGTCATTCCACTAGCTTTTCTTTAAGATTTTGAGTTTTGCTTAGGAGTGTAAAGGTTTAAGTGTAGGGGAATTTGATATTTGCTAATTTTTATATACTTTATTCCCTCTAATTTTGGCACTTTAATAATTGAATATGGCTTATTGCATTTCACTATAGGATAATTGAATTTAATGACCATTTTCTGCACTTTAGGAATTAAATTACAAAATGATTGATTTTAATGTATAAATTTATCTTAAATAATTTTGGGAATATTCCTATTTGATTTTTCCCATTCTTTTGTACAAAATTTCAATGGGCAATTGGAGCTTTGAATGATAAATTGATTTGAAGGAGAGAAAAAGAATATTTCACGTGGCAAAATGGAGAAAGCAACACTAGTCCATTCCCAAGCACAAAACACACTCAAGGGACCAGAAGAGAAGAGTTGTTGTGCAAGACAAGGCTTGGGTTTTGGAGACTTGAACAGAGGGGGAGGAATAAGGATGCACATTCAATTAAGGCCCACTAACTCATATATCACTTATAAGTTCAGCCCATCAATCACATAATGCCATTCACTCCATTTTCTAGCTCAACTCACGTGGTTTCTCATTTATCCATGCACTTGTCTAGCCATTCACTCACATTCCATAACACTCTTACATTGCACCCACATCCTCACGTCATAAGAAGCAGTACCCACTCCACACTTATACATACACACACATACACATCAACTCACGTGGCTGGAACAAAGAGGAAACAAACATGAAGGGTTAATATGGAATGGGAAGAAAGAGCACGAGGAAGCACGAGCTGCTTCTACAAAGAGAGAAAGCTACGTGATGGGCAAAAGGTGCATGTGAAAGGAGGTTTCTAATAAGAAAAGAGAAGGAATGCTATGGGCTCAAGCAAGGAGTAGTAAAGAATAAGCTAGAAAAGAAGAAGCACGTGTATGAACTCTTTAAAATGGATGCATGAAGAAAAGGAAAAAAGGTTAAGGCTTGTGAACATCGTATTTTGTCCTGACATATTTCAACATAATAATAAAATTAGACTAACAAAAAAAGTAAAAGAAGTTAAAAAAAATCAAGAAAATCAAAAATTGAAAAAAAACATGAAAAAATAAAAATTATATTTTTCAAAAAATAAGAAAATCAAAGAAAAATCGAAAGAATCAAAAGTTATATTTTCCCAAAAAAAAAAAATCAAAGAATCAAAACTCAAAATTTTTCAAAACAAAAAAAAAAAAAGGAAGAGAGGAAAGATAATAAAAAAAATCAAATGATAAAATATACATAAGGAAAAAAGAAGAAAAAATAAAACAAAAAAAGATTTAAAAATGCCAAAAAAAAAGAGAAAGAAAAAAAAAAATGTAATCTATTTTTCTCTCAAATTTCAAAGTCTATTGTCTTAAGCCTATAGAACCCACCAGTCTAAAATAGCCTAATGAAAAAAAAAACACCAATAACCCAACACCAAAAAAAAAAAAGAGAAAGAAAAATAAAATAAAATAAAACCAAAAAATTGAGAAAGGCCTAATCCAAAGACTCAACATCAGAGCCCATCATTAGAGTTCTAACAAAATTATAAAAAAAAAAAAAAAAAGAAGAATCAGAGTCCGTTAACCGAAAATGGAGTAACCCAGCTCAGGATCCATTTCATTAAACCCTACCTGGTCCTCTTCTCCTTCTCCTAAGCACGATTCTGAAAGGCACATAGATGCACGAGAAGGATAGGACAGAGAGAAGGGGACCACATTCGCACTCACTCATAGGAGAATTAGAGGAACGACTCCGAAAAATAAATCATACAGAAGGGGACGGAGAGGTTAGTGGAGCAGGGAATCACGAAGAATTTCTGGTGTGAGGAGCAAAAGGGGACCATCCGAGGACACCTATAAAAGCAAGGAGAAATAGAATAAGAAAGGGGCTTTTGAGTGTTTTTTCTAGAGAGGAAGCCAGTGAGGCTTCGAATTAGAGAGAATAGAGAGAAGGAAGGCACGCAAGGTTAAGAGAGACTTAGAAGTGAAGGGGTTCCTGTTGGGATTTGAGGGGAGGAAGCTGAGAATTTTTTCTAGAAACGGTGATCAAAAATAAAAGCAGAGAGGGAAAAAAAAAAAGGAGAGGTGGCTTCGGAAAGGGGAATAGGTTAAACGGGTTGCTATTTTTGGGTCTGGAAAATTCAAGAGGAGTTACTAAGAGTCTGAGAAAGAGAGATATGAAAGAAAAAGGAAGAAGATGAACAGAGGGGAATTCTGAAGGGGAAGAAGTTATGAGTGAGAAGATGTTATTGGAACTAAGAAAGGAGCTGGTTGGAGCTCGAAGGGGAATGAAGACCTTGAATTTCAGCCACAAATTCAACTAGGTATTGACTTAATCTCAATTCACTTTCAAGATGTAACTTAGTTAATCTCGGGTTATGGAATCATGTATCTAAGTAGCCATTTTAGTAGGTTACTTCATGCTTATTTCATTTCTGATTAATGTAATTTCAATTCATTTTTTAGGCATGGTTTGGTTATTATCTAAGTACTGAATGTTGTAATGCCATCCGATTTCTTCTTTGCTATTTATCAGTCCCTTCAATGAGTTGTCTCATCCTTGCATCATTTTCATCGGCAATGCATTAGGGACCTCTTTTACAAATGTTGATAATGTCAAGCAAAAAATAGAAATTAGGTAGTTCATTGAAAATCTAGTTAGTCTTAAAGCTCCCCGGTTGTTTAGAATGTAATATCGAGTGCTGAATTATGTGTCACAATAATGTTGCCAATAGCATATATTGGGTGGTCAGGGTGAGATGTAGAATCCTTTCTTTGTATGGTTATCAAAAAGTGCTCAGTAGGGATCTGATAAAATGCTAAAAAAAAAGGCTCTAAAATGTGGCTTAGGTAGTAAACCATTATGATTTTATGAGAAAGGAAGAATTGCTGGGTTAAAATTCTTATTATTTTCAGCTAATTTGAGGTCTAGGTTTTTTACATGTACTCTCTCTTGCTGTGTTTCCTCATTACTAGCAGGAATATTTGGATTTAACCATTTTGCCTAGTAATTAAATGAATAATATTTGGGTCTGAGTTGTCTTATACAAAATTAAGCTAAGGGTTGCTTTTTGAAAATTTGTTTGCCCAAAGTTAGCCTTCTACTCGTCCTTGTTATATCCTAATGTTAGTATGAAAAATTTAAACCAGTTAACCTTTTGTGGCAGAAATTTATCAAATACTGATTCTATGGAATGTTATTTAAGGATCTGGTTTTGTTACATCATTGCATATTTTATCAGAAGTTTTTGCTGCCTAAAGCATTATATTCATATTATGGATGCATGGGTTTGAAATCTTGATGCAATTCCTATTTAATTTCATTCATTGGATAGTGCTTTGAATTGTCTACGAATCTCAAACATGCTTATAAAAACTTCTTCGTTACATGTGGGTGCATATTGATACGTTGATTTGATCATTCCTGGAAAATAAATGGTTAGCTTGAATTTAACCCCTTCCTTGTATTTTTCCAGCATCTGAGCTCCATTTGAGGAGTATGGGGGAAATGAGGAGGCTTATCGGAAGCATAGAGGTTCGAAGAGAAAATTAAAGAGAAAGCTTCAGTGGGATAGTGGGAGGATATGGCATGGCAAGCATAAAAATGTGAGACAACATTGATCTGACTGGAGAAAGGAATAGGAAATAGAGAAAAACAAAAATGCAAACAAGTGATGTCTTTCAAATTTCCATCCTTCTCATTTTTGTGAGTATTGTTTGACATAATGTGTTGTTTGGTTGGTGTACACATAACACACACTATCACAAATTATCTTATACGTTTTATATATTTTGGCTTCATTTCATTTCGTTTTTATTTAGAATAGCCGTGTGAGATTCTTTGTCCCCCTAGGCACATAGGAACAAGCCTATAGGTCATATGTGGCAACAAAACCTCTTTAGTACCTATTGGGTCTCAAATTTACATTGTAATAAGTTTTGGGTTTCAATGGCCCCTAACCAATGATTCTTTAAAGAAAAATTTTCAAAAAAAAAAAAGCAAGAAAAACTAAAGAGGATTAAAAAAATTTTCAAAAAAAAATCAAGTTGGTTCTTAAAGATTTATCTTTTCCTTACTAAAGGTTATTTTGCGAAAATTGAGGAATTGTATGTTTAAAAATAATAATAAATAAATAAGAATGAAAAATTGTAAAAATCACTTAAAAAAAAGAGGAAAGAAAGGAATGAGAAAGGAGAGAGAGTAAGAAGTGAAGTCAATTTAGTTTTGCAAATTAAACATACAAAACAATTTTAAAGCTGTTTCGTTTGCAAAAGTCTAAAATGATTTTTATTTTCTTTCTTTCTTGTAAAAGAAAAAAAAATAAACAAACAAAAAAAGGAAAAAACTAAGAAAATAATAATTAAAAAAAAGAAAAAAAAACATAAAACAAAAATAAAAAAACAAAAGAAAAAAACAACAACAAACAAAAACAAAAAAAAAAGAAATGAAAACAGAAATAAAATAAAACAAATCCCAAAAAAAACAACACAACAAAAATAAATAAATTAAAACAATAAATTAAAAAAAAACCAAACACAAAACAAAAAAGACAGAAAGAGAAAAAAATGATAAAAAAGAGAAAAAAACTAAAAATGCAAGAAAAGTAAAATTAAATTTACCTTTAGTAAATTAAAACATATCAACTAATTTTAAAACCCGTTTTATTTGTTAAAAGAAAAAGTAATTTTTATTTTCTTTGTTTTTTCACAAAAAAAACAAAAAAAATTAAAATTAAAAAAAAAAAAGAGAAGAAGAATAAAAACAAAATCCAAAAAAAAAAATACCAACTAAACACAATTTCCATTCAAACTACGTGAATTTTGATCCATTTTAGAGGGTACGTAAGCCCTAAACTTTTATCCTAATTCAAGTCTACTTTTGTAAATAAAATATTTTCTTTCAATTTTTATTTTCTTAATTTCTTTCCTTTTATTTTGTTCTTAATTTTATTTTCTTTTTTTTACTCTTAATTTTATTTCCTTTAATTTCTTTATTTCTTATTTTGCATGTGATTTATTAGGGAGAATTGAAATAGAATCAAGGTCTTATTAATTTTGCACAACTAACTTAGGGTAACTATTCTTATAAATGGATGTAGTAAAGTGCCTAACATCTTCCCCACTCACAAACGACTCCTGAATCCAAATTTGGTTCGTAGATCATTTTTTTTGTTTTTCAAATAAAAAGGTTTTTTCAAAGTTTTGCCTTTTAAAAAATTAAAATTTTGGTGGCGACTCCTACTTTTATTTTAATTTTGATTTCGATTTTCAATTTTCAAAAATTGAAATCAAAATTTTCTTTTGAAATTCTCTTTTAAAAAGGCACCATGCGGTCGCATTTTTGGGTGTGACAAAGTTGAAATCACATAAAGAACAAAAAAGGAGCAGAAACAGTAAAAGAAGCTACAGGGTTACTTATGCATGAAGGGTAGAAGAAAAATGGATTGAACAAAGAGCTATAAAATGTATGAAGAAGAAGCCATGGGTTTTTGGGGCTGAAAGCAACACATGATGGGAGGAGAAAAAGATGCCAAAAACCAAAAGAGAAAAGCTGCTGGAGCAACACAAATGAGAAGAGAACAAACATGCTACAATGCAGCTACATGAAGAAGAAGCCACATTCTAGATTCAGGCACAGCAAGAAGCTCAAATACATACACATGCAGAAGTGAGGGGAGATGAAGTTTAAATGAAGGAGCTAATGTGCATGAAAATCACGTGATCTTTAATATGGCTTAATAAAGACTCGAGCTAGGCTAGAGAAGAGCAACTCACATTGAGGAATTATGTGGAGGAATCATGTGAAAGAACAATGCATGGGCGGAACTAAATGAACATGTCAAAGGAATGAAGCAACGTCAGAGCACATGATTTGAGCAATTGAAATAAAAGAGCTAATAAGCTGGGCTAGGGCTGACGTAAGAATAATTACAAGTTGAATGAGCAAAGAGGCAGCATGTGAAATGAAAAATGAGCTACGTGAGAGGAAAAAAAAAAAAGAAATACACTCGAGCAAAGGCAAAGATCATTCATTCATTGTCTCATTCCTCCATTCACTACCACCACGCCATAACTTTATTTCCTCCATTTTTCTCATCTCCATCCATTCTCCAATGAAGCATTAACTCTCACTCTGTGATTAGCTTGGAAAAAGTCTTTAGAGAAGCTTGAATCCATAGAATATAAATAAAACTTTGGGCTAAGATTCTCTTATTTTTCCAGCATTTTTCTTCTCTTATATTATCTTGGTTAAGATTGTATTTGATTGGGAATATATGTTATTTATAGTTAGTGGTTAGTTAGACACTAATTAGGATACTTTTTGTTGATTAATTGATTGGATTAAATACTAAAATTTGCATTTTCCTTTAATTTTCCATATATACCATGAAGGTGTTTGATGAAATGTATGAGTGAAATTATGAGCTTTATTGTTTGATTTGAGGATTCCTTAGAGTTTGGTTGGTTAATTAAATATTCTAGGGTGTTAATTCAGAGGCTAATTGATCAATTAATCATTCAATTCAAGTGTTCATTGATCCTAATGACAAGAGTTAGCAATTTGATGTGGGATTAAGGTTTCAATTCAACATTAAATTTTAATCCCTTGATTCCTGCGTGGTAACTCAAGATACATTATTATGAACATAATTAGGGACTCTTAGACCAAAATTAATCAGAATTGATTAAGGATAAGGATAGTGGATACTAAGGGACAAATCTAAAGCTAATCACAAGCCCATTATCAACCATAATTCATACATTTAGATAGCAATTAGGAATTTTAATTTGATTTCATTTTAATTAGTTTAAGTCAATCAAACCCCCCTTAGTTAGAAAATTTTTAGAGTCTTTTAACACTTAGAAAGTCCAATTAAACATTAAATTCCATTTCCAAGGGAGATGACCTAGGTTGTGCCACTAGCTATATATTTTACAACCTAGTTTTATTTTGAAGGTTGCATAACATGACTCATCAACCATCTTATATGCTTTTGTGCACAAGCACAACATGGCTCAAGGATGTCAAAATCATGCATTCTCTTATATTTGGCTCCAAATTCATTACATACAACATATTTACATGCTTTTACATGTGTTCAAAGGTTTACATCTCATATATAACTTGTACGTATATACTTTGACATTAATTTATATCAGAACTATACTATTGTTAAAGTAATACAAATTATGCTCATTGGCTCCCATTCTTTGCTTCATGAGCTTCACTTAGACAAAATTAGGTGGAAAGTAAGAGAAAGTGATATTCAAGAAATCCTAATAGTTTTTTTACCCTTTCAAGTAGGCATAAATGGCATATTATAATATCCAAGAACACATGCATGCACCAAAAGCTTCTAAGAATCAAACATAAGTATGTTTTCAAGATCGCATAAATATGTCAAGATCAAAATCAAGCTCTAGAGACTTTTAGTTTACCCTTACCCAATTATTTGAGACTTTTAGATAAGTCTCACTCATTTTTTGGGGACTTTTGATTTAGTCACACTCATTTCAAGAGACTTTTAGCTTTGTTTCACCAATTCCTAGGGACTTTTTCACCTCACTTATTCTTAGGAACTTTTGGCATCACCTTACCTATCGCTCACATTCCAAACACAATTTAAGAAGCATAATAATACCATAGCATCAAACTAATAGCTAGAGGCATATTTTATGATTCAAACATCCATACAAGCATGCAATAACAATCAAACAACTGAGAAATGCATACAAGAAAGGATGGAAATCTACCTCGATTCAAAAAGCACAACTTTCCTTTGATTCCTTTAGGTTCTTGGTTTAGCCTCACATACACACTTGGAGGAAACTTGGTACATTAAACAAGACACAATCATGTCAATAGAGCCTTTTCTAGCCTCACATAATGTAACACCATACTTCTAAGACTTAATTCATATAATTCTCATGCCTTATCTCATGCTAGAATATTGGGAAGCTATGTAATAACATAGTAGGTTATGAGTCAATGGGTAATTTCCTATAGGTAAAATTTCCCATTCGGCATCTCGTAGGTCATATAGAGTCATGTATTACATTTTCACATTTAAATGTATGGATACAACTCATTTCCATCCCAAAAATTAGCCTACTACTCGTGGAAAGCAAGGGGATACATAAAATTCATGTTTGTATTTTTGGCCAAAAATTTCCTCTTTCTGTCACAAATTTTGGAAAATCATAACTAATTCTAGAAAAATCAAAAGTATACATTCTTTATCATTATAAAAAGCTACACATATCTATTTTATGTTAAAAATATGATCATGCCATGAATCATCACATAGAGGATGTTTGACATTCAAAATGGGACAGAGGTCTGGCGTGGCGGGCTACCAGTACTATCACAAGTTTCTGCAGCAAATTTAAAAAATATCCAATTAATTCTAAAAAAATCCAATCTATAAAAATAATACCAATCTAGAAAGCTATAGATGTTAGCTAGAGGAAAAAATAAATCTAGACCAGTCTAGGCATGTCCAAACATTGAAAACCAATCAAATAATAACCTGGGTCAATTTGGATGCCTGATGCTAGATAGCAATTTCAAAAATGTATATCTCCTTCTCTAGACATCCAAATAGAGTGCTTCTAGTTGTCACAAGTTATGAGAATGTTTAGTTCCTCCTTATAAAATTTCGTGGCAATTGGACATCATTTGCCCCTTGCGTGATAGATTTCATTTTTGGACCTAAGTGAATAATACCCTTGACCAAAACCAAAAATTTTCCTAACTTTGAAAACTCATCAAATATTCTCTAAACCTCAAAAAATTCTACACTTTAGCTTCTCAATAAGCTCTAAATTTCTACCGAGTCTCAAATCAAGAAGAACTCATTTGGACAAAAAGTGGTATAGGTTTCTAAAGTGGTTAAATTTTGCTCCATATGAGGCATCAAAATGTCAAAATGGTCTCCTTTGATGTTTGGCACCTCTTGGGCAAGTTTAAAAGCATGAATATGACTTATATAAACTGCTCAAATGGTCCCAAATGTCATTTATCTCAATTTGGCCATTCTACTTCCATTTATATATGCATTTCCATAATGCAAAATTGCCATTACATATCCAAAATGAGCATTTCCATACATATAATCTTAACTCTCATTCATACATTATAATCTTAACATTTTTACACATGATTATATGGTTACATAACAATTTTATCAAGGAATTACATCATATGCCATGTGTATGACGAAAAAGGAACAAACTAGGCATATTCATACACTTTGATGCCAATCTTCTTCTTCTAGACTTGGTAGCTTCCATTACCTTGCTCAATTACTCCACCTAGCATGTTAAGACATTGGAGAAGAGGGGATGAGATTCAAAGAATCCAAATAGCTCATCTCCCATTCAATCACACATAAAGCATGTCATACAAGTCTCAAAAATGCATGTATGAGTATGTTGACATGTGCAATCATTTAAAAAATATTCTTGGCATTTGAAAAAGTTATACATAACATACATAGGCTTACTAAGTAAGTGGATTAGCCTCATCCATTCTCTTGTAGATTTGGACTTGCCTCACCCATTTCTTTAAGAGGTTTTTAGACTTAACCTTATTTTTGGGAGTCAACCTCACTTTTGGGAGACTCTTTACTTTGTCTTAACCAATCTTAAGGGTTCTTGACTCATCTTCACTATGGTTAGAGGGTTTTTGGCTTCACCATACTCAAGCAAACCAAAGCAAGTATCATAAACATCATTTAGAAATATAATGTATCATCATGGTATCATGGCATGTAAAATCATGCTAGAATACTTTTCATGGCTTAAAACATACATACACATATTCAAGATAATGTAAGCACACATCTATGCATGAGAGAAGGTGGAGAGAGCTACCTTACTTGCATTTGCATACTTTTTCCTTAACCTTTGAATCCTCTCCCTTGACCTTACACACCCAAGAAGGTGAAAATCATTCCTCTTAGCCTAAACACATTATATGGAAGCTAATTATTCTCTTGAAGCAAATTCTAAGGCCACACAATCGCTAGAAAAGCTAGGTGACTCATAAGGCTCTTTTATGGTTCTATAATGCACTTAATGAAGCAAACTTAAGAAAACATCATGGCTCCACTCTATCCATTCATTCATGATTCTTAACTCCATTTAAACCTCTTGGAGTTATCACACAATCAATTTTAGGAGCCTAGTTTGGTGTTACTTCTTTAAGCCATATTATGGAACATATAAGGGCATCTTGGTTTCTATGGCTTCTAAAATTTTTCCAAAGCTTCCTCTCATACTCTCCCATCATACATTATACAAATCTAAGCTTCGAAGGAATTAAAACACTCCCTAGGTGCATGGACTCTCCTTGGCCAAAGCTATGCTTCCATAAGGCACCAGTGGATTTTTCTTGCTTCTTTTAATGGGAGAATCATGTAAGAAGCTCTCTTGGTGTCTTAAAAACTCATATGAACACTTAAACATCATAAAATATGGCTAGGGTTCATGGTAAAGTTAAAGGTGTAATCAAAACCTTAACTTTCCTATCTTGCAAATTCATGATTTCTACATGGTTTTCTTTGCAAATTCTTACTCTTCTCCCTTAAATTCATAAAATTCATCCTTCATTCTCCTCAAATTTTCAGCCCTCCTATGGCTTCTTGAGTAGGGTGAAACATGGAGGAAAGAGGAGCAAGGGGTAGCAACCATGGAAGGAGAAATTACCTTGTTTTCAGGGCTTTTCTCACTTGAATCTTATCTTCTTTAGCTTCCTCTCTTGAAATCTGAATTTTTCCTCCTTTGTCTAACCTTAAAATAGCACCAAAAACTTTAAGAAAACTATAGACAGAAAGGGTGTAACATCCAGTTCTCTGAAAACAAGAGAAAACGTGAGAAATGTAACGTATGATTTCTCCGTAAACGAATAAAACTCACCGAATACAAAATGAAGTCGCCCGAAATGATGTAGTTAAGATCCCAAAAAATTTGGGAAGCATTCTAGACTCCTAAAAATGAGAATTCTAGGCTCAGATAGAAAGAAAAACAGAGCTAGAATGAAGAAACAATTTCTTACAAAAAGTTTACAAAACGTAATGGCATTTTCGTAATTTTAAGCAAATTTTAGAATTCACATAGGAGGGCTTTTTAAATGAAATTTTTCAGTTTCCCAGGGTTTTCAAAGGCCCTAAAAAATATAGGAAGGCCCAGGACAACTAAAGCCCTTCCGGTGAACATTTTCCAATGTCGGTGTACCCAAACTTTGACGAATTCGTTCAGGAAGGTTTTAGCTCCAATTTGAGTGATTCCAAAAGTATTTTACTAAATTGGAACCTAAATTTCATAATGGAAAAGATCATTCTCAAAAATGAGTTAAAACAAAGGAGAAATGAAAATGCCAAGGATAAAAGGCAAAATAGAAATTTTTAAAAAGTGTAACTTCCTCCTACCTATTTATATGATGCACCCTTCTTCTCCCTTCATGTTGCATGACCAAGTTTTGCCCGAAAACTAGAAGAAAACCCTAGGGAGAGTGGCACATAAAAGAAAGGAAAAAAGGAGGAGAAATCAAAGCTTAAGGTATAGAGAGTAGTTTTTCATGCTTTTTCTCTTCCAAACCTCTTCTCCTTCATTCTCCTTTATTTCCTATGATTATAATAAAGTATATGGATCTGTTTTAAAGGAGAAATTGAGGGAAAAATTGGATTTGAAGAAAGGAGCTCAAAGAACATAATATTCAAGTGAGAAAAAGCAAGAAAATAAGGTAAATCTTGCACTCCATGATAGCTACTCCTCCCCTTTTCTTCTCCATATTCCGCCCCATGTATGTAGATGCTAGAGGGCTAGAATTTTAAGGGGAACCAAGGGTGAATTCCATGAATTTAAGGGAGGAGAGTAAGAATATGCAAAGAAGTTCAAGAAAAAGCCATGGATTTTCAAGATAGTAAATCTAGGGTTTCATGGGTTCTCTTAAAAATTTGATTTGATATAATTATTCCTAGACTTAAATTAATGTTTAAATGAGTTCCTAAGATCTCTAGGAGTCTCCTCATATGCATCTTCCATGTAGAAAACAAGCAAATTCCATGGAGGCCAAAAAGAGACATAGGCTCGGCCTAAAGGGGATGAGACATCTAGGGAGAGTTTTAAATTTTTTCAAGCCCATTTTTGAATCATATATGATGAATGAAAATGAGAAGAAGCCTTGGGAAAAATTTAGAATCTATAGAAAGTGAGTTGGTGCTTTATATTCCATATTATGACCTAAAAAAGCAACATATAGTTAGGCTCTTGGTTTTAATTGTGTGATGACTCCAAGAGGCTTAAAAAGAGTCAAGAATCATATTTGAAAGGAAAGAATGGAGCCTAGAATTTTATTTGAGGGGTGTTACTTTATTAGGTGCAATTATAGAACCATAATGAGGTTTAGAGATCAAGCTAGAGTTCAAGCAAGTGTGTGGCCTTAGAATTAATTCCACAAGCCTAATTGACTTCCATAAATTGTGTCTAGGCCAAGAGAAATCTTCCCCACACTTTTTGTGTGTGTGTGGCTAAAGCAATGAAGGGAAATCCAAAGGAAAAAGTGTGTGGTTGCTTCCAAGGAAGCTCTCTCCACCTTCTCTCATGCCTAGATATGTGTTTAGCTTGTCTTAGAATGTGTGTATGTGTATTTTCAAGCCATGAAAAGTATGCTAGCATGATTTTATATGCCATAATTTCATGTTAACATATTATATTTCTAAATGATGTTATGATATTTATTTGAGTTTGCTTGAATGTGGAGAGCCAAGAACTCTTAACCATGGCGAGGATGAGCTAAGAACCCTTGAGATTAGTTAAGACAAAGCAAAGAGTCTCCTAAAAGCAAAGTTAGCTCCCAAGAGCATGGTTGAGTCCAAGAATCTCCTAAAGAATAGGTGAGGCAAGTCCAAAATCCATGAGGAAAAGGGTGAGGCCAATCCATCCACCTAGCAAACTTTTAGATGTCTTATATGACTTATTCACATGCCTAGTTTGCTTTTTGAATGTTCATGACATTTATTATATCCATGCATGCATTTCCAAGACTTGCTTTGTATATATTATATGTGATTGAAAGGGAGATGAGCTATTGGAATTCTTTGAATCTCATTCCCTCCTCTCCAATGATCTAATATGCTAGGTGGACTAAGTGGACAAGGTCATGGAAGCTAACTACCTTGAAAAAGAAAGCTTGACAACAAGATGTATGGTTTTTAATTCTTTAAGGCCATATTCATGTCCAATGATGTAATCCCCATTTATATATGGTCTATGACCTATTGAACATATGTAATTATGATAGTATATGATGTAGAAATGAAAGAATGGGTTATGTGAATGATAGAATGTAAATTGAGTATGTATGGATAATGTGGCGTCATGAATGGCATTATGGAATTATGCATATGTATGGATGAAATGGCCAAAATGAGATGCATGGAGTTTGGGACCATTTGGGCAGCCTACACAAGTCCTAATTATGTTTTTAGACTTGCCCAAAAGGTGCCAAAATCCAAGGAAAGCCATTTGGACATTTTGGTACCCTATATGGAGCCAAAATTGACCATAATGGAACCCTATGTCATTTTTTAGCCAAATAAGCTCTTCTTGATCTAAGATTTTGCATGCAATTAAAGCTTGTTGAGAGATTTTTGGAAAGTTAAAGAACATAATTTTTGGAGGTCCACAGAATATTTGATGAATTTTCAAAGTTAGCAAATTTTCTAGTTTTAGAAATGTTACTGTTTACTCAGGTCTGAAAAAGAAATCTATCACACAGTGCCCAAATGATGTCCAATTACTATAAAATTTTAAACAAAAAAATTATATATTCCTAGTGACTTGTGCCAACTAGAAGCACCTCATTTGGATGCCTAGAGAGGGAGATATGAATTTTCAAAGAATTTATCCAGTATCAGGAATTCCAACCGACCTCTATTACTGTTTGATCGGATTTCAGGGTCTAGGCATGCCTGAACTAGATTGGAGTTATTTCTTCCCTCTATTTAACATCCATAGATTTATATCATTTGCATAAATTGAATTTTTTTGGAATTAATTGGATATTTTTAAAGTTTGCTGCAGAATTCTATGATAGCACCAGTGGACAGCCTGACTTCTAGACCATTTCGAATGTAAAACATCCTCTATGTTGGATGTTATGATCTGGAAATATTTTTAGTATGAAGTAGACATGTGTAGCTTTTCAGAATGGCTAAGAATGCATGATTTTTATTTTTTTTAGAATTAGTTATGATTTTTCAAAGTTGTGATAGAAATGAGGACAAAGTTGGCCAAAATTATATATGTATATTTCATGCATTTCTTCGAGTTCCTTGAGAAGTAGGCCATTTTTTATGATGGAATTGAGTTGTATTTATGTAATTGAATATAAAAATGGAATGTATGAGCTCATGTGGTCCATGTGACACCGAATGAAATTATATATACGACATAACACAAAAATGATCAATATTTTTTTTTTGCCTTTTTCATTAGAAACTTATATGATTCATAAAATTGAGTTATTTAAAAGCATGAGATAAGCTAAAAATTATGGTGTTACAAAGGGGAGAAGGAGGAGAAGAAATTTTCTAAGGAGAAGACTAGGAAATTCTAACAATTTCTTACCTTTTTGTTGAAATTTTTCCTTCTCCTTTACCTTGTTCTTATGTGCCTCCTTTGCTTGAGTTTTCTCTAGTTTTTGGACAAAACTTGGTCAACCAAAATAAAGGGAGAAGAAGGGCGCATTATATATAGGTGGGAGGAAGAAACATTTTTTAAAAATTTTCATTTTGCCCTTTGTTCTTAGCATTTTCGTTTCTGGTTCGTTTTAGCTCCTTTTTTAGAACCGTCTTTTTCATTATGAAATTTAGGTTCCCAATTTAGTAAAATATCTTTGGAATCACTCAAATCAAAGCTAAAACCTTCCTGAATGAATCAGTCAATGTTCGGGTCAACTAACGTTGGAAAATACCCACCGAAGGTGCTTTAGCTGTCGCAGAGCTTCCCATGGTTTTCAGTGCTCCTAAGAATCCTGGAGATTTCAAAACTTTCATTTAAAAAGCCTTCCTGTGAAAATTCTAAAATTTACTCCAAATGACGAAAATGCCCTTGCATTTCGTCAATCTTTTGTCACAATTTATTTCTTCATTCTAACTCCTTTTTTCTTTCTGTTTGAGCCTAGAATTCTCATTTTTAGAAGTCTAGAATGCTTCCCAAATTTTTTAGAACCTTAACTAAGTCATTTCAAGGGACTTTCTTTTGTATCTGGTGAATTTCACTCGTTTACGAAGAAACCGTATGTTACGTTTCTCATGTTTTCTCTCGTTTTCATAAAATCGGATGATACACATAAATTCTACACAAGTTATTTCTAGTTTATGCCATATTTATAATTCCATATAAGTGCATAATGAAGCAACTCATATAACTCATGATCTTAGCTTTAATTTTTCACTCAATCTAAGTCACATGACTCCATTTAAACTCATTAAAGTCATTATAAGTTTAATTAAAGAAGCCTAGTATCAAGTTGCCTTTCTATGCGAAAAAAGGAACCTAAACTTCCAAATTTCAAAATATGGTTTCTAAATTCACACCAATGGTTCCTTTGGTATCTATCATTCATTTCTAGGCCATTTCAAAATTTTACTCCATGGATCCCGTGGATTTCCAAAAACATCTTCTACTCATATTCCATCTAAACAAGTCACAACCATTGCAAAACATCCCATACATTTTGGTGTATGATAGCTTTCCAAAATGTTTTATATGTCAACTATAGGTTAAAAATAATTCAAGGCCATGTAAACCTAACTGGACTACAATTGACAATAGAAAAGCTTGAAAGGTCCGGCTACCTAGGTTTGCTATTATAGATTACTAATATGAATTTCAAAAATTTATAACTAATTCTAAAAAAATCAAAACCCAACAAATCATAATATTCTAGAAAGTTATGGATGTTAAATTTATCAGAAAAATATGCTTCAACCATGTTAAGCTCATTTAGGGACTGAATTATAATGAAACAATACCTAATGTTGACAAGGATCACTGTTTTTGATGTAGGATTTCAAATATTTATTTCTCCCTCTCTAGACTTCCAAATGAGGTTCTTCTAATTGTTATAGCACGCTATGAATGCTTAGTATCTTGATGTAAAATTTCAGGACCATTGGACCTCGTTTGACTCTTAGATAACATGAAAAGGGAATCTGCTCAAGTGAACAGTACCTAGACCAAAACCAATTTCTGAGCTAAATTTTGAAAAATCATAAAAAAATTTATAGACCTCCAAATAATGTGGTTATTGGACCAAATCTATATGTATGCAAAATTTCAACCTCAAAATCGCTCATTTGGTCAGGTTAGGGTTCAGCTCACAAAATGGGTCATTTTTTGTCTCAAAATAGTTCATTTAAATGCCAAATGGTCTTCTCTTTGAACCAAGCCTACTTGGGCACATGGGAAAGCTTCAAAATAGGTTATTAAACTTATCTAAAGAGTCCAAATATCCATACATTACAAAACCACTATCTCAATTGTTTATATGCACAAGTTCTTAAGGGCACAACTATGCATTTCAATATCAAATGTAACACCATAGATTCTAATCCATCTCATACATTTGAATGGCATAATATCATGAACTATATAGGATTTCTATGGGAAAAGCAAGAAAAAGTGGGATTATTTTCACGTTGCGCTATATCTAAAAATTCATTTCAGTGTCATGTGGACCATGTGAGCTCATGCTATGCATCCTCATATTTAATTGCATCATTGAAACTCATTTACATCCCAAAAACATGCCTACAATCCATGGAAATCGAAATGGAGCATGAAAATTGGAGATTCATTTTCGGCCAAAATTGGCCTCTTTCCTAGGCAAACTTTGGAAAATCATAACTAAATCTAGAAAAATCGAAAACATGTGTTCTTTATCATTCTGGAAATCCTAGAACGTCTAATTCACACTAAAAATATGACTAAGTCACAACATGCATCATACAGGACATTTGATATCCAAAAAGCTACTAAGGTCGCTGGTTGCCTGGGCTACTGTTCAGATTACTGATACAAACTTCTAAAATCCATAACTAATTCTATAAAAATCTAAATCATACAAATTTAGTCATTTTGGAAAGATAAAAATGTTAAATTGATTGTAAAAATAATTCTAGAATGAAACAGATACATTTAGCCATTGGAATCTTATGGAACAGTAACTAAACTCTTAGAGCGCCACTAGTACTGGCAGTCAACTTCAAAAATGCATAACTCTCTGCTCAGACCTCTAAATGAGGTGATCTCAGTGACCACAGAAATATTATGACCTCTAGTTTATTTATATGAAATTTTACAAGCATTGGACACCATTTGGCCATTGGGTGACATAAAATATAAAATTACTAGTATGAATAGTACCCATACCAGAATCTATAAAAAATTCCAACTTTGAAAATTCATCAAATATTTCTTAGACCTCCAAAAATTATGTTCTTTAGTTTCCCAGAAAGCTCTCAATGAGACCTAATTGCATGCCAAATTTCAAATCAAAACTAGCTCATTTGGCTAAAAAGTGATATAGAGTTCCATTATAGTCAATTTTGACTCCATATTGGGTACCAAAATTGCCAAATGGATTTTCCTTAGTCTTGGCACCTTTTGGGCAAGTTTAAAAGCTTATTTGAGACTTATATGAACTACCCAAATAGTCCCAAACCTCATGCATTTAATTTTGGCCATTCAACCCATACTTATGCATATTTCCATCAAACTTTAAACTTTCATACTATGGCATTACATACTCAAAACATGGGCTAGTGGTCATATATGATAATCGTACATCTCAACATCACATATTAGTCTATTTACATATGTCTCAATGTTCATAGTATATATACAACATCATATACATGATGAACCATTATTATGGTTCCAAAAGAAACAAAATAACACATAAGCTTGTCAATTGTCCCTCTTCATGGTTGTTGGCTCCCTTCACTATAATTGCTTGGTCCACCTAGCATGTTACATCATTGAAGAGGAGGGACGAGATTCAAAGAATCCCAATAGCTCATCTCCCATTCAATCATACATAATATGTGCAAAACAAGCTTTTCAAATGCATATATGGTGAAAATGTAAGACATGCACATTTTAAAAATAATCTTGACATGTGAATCAATTATACAAGACATCTAAGAGCTCACCAAGTGCTTAGATTGGCCTCACACTTCTCCTCATGGATTTTGGACTTGCCTCACCCATTCTTTAAGAGCTTTGGACTCAACCATACTCTTGGGAGCCCACTATACTTTTGAGAGACTCTTTACTTTGTCTCAACTAAGCTCAAGGGTTCTTAGCTCATCCTCACCTAAGGGAAGAGTTCTTGGCCTCTCCACACTCAAGCAAACTCATACAAATATCATGTAGACATTTGAAAACATAACATGGCATCAAGAAGCATAATATGTAAAGGCATGCTAGCATACTTTTCATAGCTTGAAAATACACATACACACATTCTAAAACAAGCTAAACACACATCCATGCATGAGAGAAGATGAAGAGAGCTACCTTGCACATAATTACACACTTTTTCCTTTGGACTCAAGCCTCCTCTTTTGGCCACACACCCACAATTTGGTGGAGATGGTTTCTCTTGGCCTAGATACAATTTATAGAAGCCAATTAGGTTCATGAAATAATCTCTAAGACCATATAATTTTCTTAGATACTAGATTGCTCTATAAGCTCCATTATGGTTCATATTGGCATCTAATGAAGAAACACCCCTCAAATGATTTCTAGACCTCATTCTTTCTTTTCAAATATGATTCTTGACTCCTTTTAAGCCTCTTGGAGTCATCATATCATTAAAACAAAAGGCCTAGCACCATGTTGCTTCTTTAGGTCATATTATGGAACCTAAGACACCAAATCACTTTCTATGAGTTTTAAATTTTTTCCAAGGCCTCCCTTTATTTTAATTCATCAAATATGATTCAAGAATGGCCTTAGAAAAATTTAAAACTCTCCTTAGCTAGGAGAACCCATCTAGGCCGAGGCTGTGAAGCATATTAGGTGCCATAGAGCTTTCTTTGTTTTCTTAAGAGAAGAAGCATATGGGGAGCCTCTTAGGGATCTTAGGAGCTCATTTAAAATCTTATTTAGACCTAGAAATCATCATACAAAATCAGATTTTACAAGGTACAATTGAAACCCTAGAATTTGTATCTTGAAATCTAATGGCTTTTTGATAATTTTATTTGCATATTCTTAATCTCGACACCCTTTTTCCTTAGATTCATGCTTGGTTCTGCCTAAAAATCATCTTCTCTTAGGGTTTTATCAAGTGGGGCAAAATGGTGGAGAAGGGAACCAAAAATGACAACCATAGGAAGAGAAATTACCTTGCTTTCTTGCTTTTTCTCACTTGAATCTTGTGTTCTTTGTGCTCCTCTCTTCAAATCCGAATTTTCCCCTTAATATCTCCCTTAAAACAGATTTATAAACTTCATTATAGTCATAGGAAAGAAAGGGGAATGGAGAAAGAGAGGTTTGGAAAGGAGAAAGCATGAAAAACCATGAAATTCCTTACCTTTTCCTTGCTTTTTCTCCTCCTTTTCTTCCCCTTCTTGTGAGCCTAAGAGAGCAGATCATATTCTGTACTTTGGACAAAAATTTCGTGCTTAAGAAGATGGGAGTAGAAAGGGGAAGTGTGTGGGAGCTTCTAAAAACATACTTTTTTAAAAATTCCAATTTTATCCTTCCGTAATGGTAATTTTATTTCGGCGTTGTTTTAGCTCCTTTTTTAGAACCTTCTTTTCCATTATAAAATTTAGGTTTCCAATTTGATAAAATACCTTTGGAACCACTCAATTTGGAGCTAAAACCTTACCGAATGAACTAGTCAAAGTTTAGGTCAACCGACGTTGGAAAACGTCCACCGGAGGGGATTTAACTGTCCCGGCACTTTCTATGGTTTACAGGGCCTCTGAGAACCCTGGGGAACTCAAAATTTTCATTTAAAAAGCCCTCCTGTGTGAATTCCAAATTTTGCTCAAAATTACAAAAATGCCATTACGTTTTGTAAGTTTTTTGTCAAAAATTGTTTCTTCATTCTAGCTCTATTTTTCCTTCCATCTGAGCTTGAGATTCTTATTTTTAAGAGTCTAAAATATTTTCTAATTTTTTTGGGACCTTAACTACATCATCTTTAGGGACTTCCTTTTGTGTTCGGTGAATTTCGTTCGTTTATAGAGAAACCGTACGTTACGTTTCTCACATTTTCTTTGGTTTTCGGAGGACCGGATATTACATCAAAAACCTCTAATCTCATTTATATATTTTCAATTCTCATACATACATCATATATCCATATATTTACATATGCTCAAGTGTCTATACAATATATACATCATGAGATTACATCATTTGATAACCAAATGGTTACAAAATAGTTAGATACATAATTCTTTTGTCAATCTCTTCTTTTCAAGCTTGGTAGCCTCTATCTCTTTACTCACTTGGTCCACCTAGACATGTTAGGCAATGGGGAGGGAGTGAGATTCAAAAAATTTCAATAGCCTTATACACTTTCAATCATACTTGATGGGTGTAATTTCATGCAAAGGAATGCCATGCATGGTCTATGAGCTACATATGGACATCAAGAACATGATTTTCATTTCATAAAGTCTAAAATATATCAAAGTAAACTCTCAAGACCTCAGTTAGCCTCACCCACCTCTCTCGGGACTTTTGGACTTGCCTTACCCATTTATTTTAAGACTTTTGACTAAGCCTCAATCCTCTTGAGACTTTTGGCTTATCTTACCTATATTAAAAGGCTTTTAGCTCATCCTTACCCATATCAATGGACTTTTGGCATCACCAAGTCTATTCAAATCTTATGCACACATAAAAGTAATTTAAGACACATAAGTGGCACCACAATGTCCCTACTAGCTAAGCATAATTTTTATAGTTCAAAGACACATACACATGAGAGAAAGGTTGGTTGGCTACCTTGAGTGTAATTACACACACTCTTTCTTGATCTTTCTTTCCTTCCTTGGCTACACACTTGAAAATAAGTGGAGTAGGATTTCCTTGGGCCTAACCATAATAAATAGAATTCAATTATCTCTTTAAACCACGTCTTGAGCCTAGTCATACATCACTTCATTAGGCCTTTATGGATTTTAGAGGTACTTAGGAGCCTATAGAGTTTTCTATTTTTCCTTGAAAAGAGAAACACTTGGGAAGCTTCTTAAGAGTCTTAGAAACTCAATTGAACTCTCATAAAAGCTTAGGGGCTCTTGGGAAAAATCATATTTTAAGATATGTTCAAAGGTCTTTATCTTTGCTATCTTGGATTTTACTAATTTTCTTTCAAGTTCCTTTACCTTTTCTAGTCCCCCAATCATCAAGAATCTAGCTTTATTGCTTGATTTTGATCAAAAATTACTCCCCCCTTTCAGCCCTCTTCTTGGCCGAACATACACACTAAGAAAAGGAAGGGAGAGAGAGCAACAAAGCAAGAAGGTTACATTGGCTTCCTAGTTTTTCCTTGGATGCTCTTTTAAATGGTTAACTCCTCTTCTTTGAACTCCACTCTTCCCCATTTAAACCAAACCTAAAAAAGCACCCAAACACAACACTAAAACTATAAAAGAGAGATGGGAAAGAAGAGAATCAACTTACTAAAGGAAAAACCATGAAAATTTTTACCTTAGTTTCTTGCTCCTCTTCTTCCTCCTCCTTAGTGTGCCACTTCCAAAGCTTTGGGGTCTATTTTTAGCCAGCTAAAGTCAGTTAGGATAAGGGAGAAGGAGCTAGATGTTTTCTAAAAGTCCAAAAGCCACTTTTTGCATTTTAGTCCTTATTCCTTGGTTTTATCCAATTGGGCTCATTTCAACCCTCTTTTGAAAATTGTCTTTTTCATCATGAAATTCAAGTTCTCTAACATATAAATTGGCTTTGGAACCACTCAATGTGGATTTAAAACCTTCCTGATCCGTTTGGTTAAAGTTTAGGTTAACTCTTTGCTTAAATCACTTACTGGAAGGGTTCTAGCTATTTTAGGGCTTCCCATGGTTTTTAGGACCTTTGAGAATCCTAAAAAGCTCAAATCTTCCTTTTAAAAACCTCTTATGAGTTTTCCAAAAAGGTTTCTCTATAGTAGAAAATGTCCCTCATTACGATGATAGCTTATAGCTCTAAACCCGACAGTTCTTACCATAAATATGCTATTGCAAGGAATTCTCTGGATTTTGTATGGGCTACAAACTTGATATAGTGATTTGGCATCCTAACTATGGTGAACTGTCATCCTTCCTATAACAAACTAACATCCTCACTATAGCAAGAAAACTTGAACAAATTCTGAAACCTTGAGTCCTTATTTCTACAAAAGCTGGATGTTACATTTCTACCCCCTTAAATAAAATTTAATCCTAGAAATTTAAATTACATACCTTAGAGGAATAGTTTCAGATGTTTCTTTCTCATTTCTTCCTCTAGCTCCCAGGTTGCTTCCTCAGGAATAGTCCCTTCTAAACCACTTTCACCAGCGGTATCGTCTTATTCCTTAACTGCTTAAGTCTAACATCCACAATCCAATCTGGTGATACTGTATAAGAGAGATTGTTCTGTAACTGTACATTCTCATATTTTATAACATATGAAGGATCAGGCTGGTACTTTTTGAGTTAGGATACATGAAAGATGTTATGAATTTGGCTTAAGTCTAATGAAAAGGCAAGTCTATAGGCCACAGGTCTAACTTTATCAAGAATTTGGAATGAACCTATATAATTTGGACCAAGCTTTCTACTTTTAATGGACCTACTTATTCTTGTGACTGGAGACACTCTAACAAAGACATGGTTTCTAACCTCAAAATCTAATACCCTTCTCCTTTTATCTACGTAACTTTTCTATTTACTTTGTGTCGTTAAAAGTTTTTTTCTTATAGTTTCTATCTATTTAGAGGTCTGGTCCATTAAATGTGGGCCTATAAGGCTCCTCTCTCCTAGCTCAATCTAACACAGTAAGGACCTCTACTTTCTCCCATATAATGCCTCATACGATGCCATTTGGATACTAGCATAATAACTATTATTATAGGCAAACTCCACTAGAGGCACACCTCTTCTAAATACCCATTTTTAGCTCTTTTTTTTCATAATAAAGTCTAATTAATAGCATAGCGGAATACAACAATAATGGAAATACACTGTAATTCATACAAACTAGTTTAAAAGTTCCATCATAGGGGAGTGGGGTCATACAAGTCATATCACATCAAAGAGGGATTTATCTTATAACTATCCAAAAAGAAAATCTCCAAATACCAAGAAGACCAAAAAGGTCAGTCCCCTATATTCATAAAAGGGCCAATGTCAGTGACTAGGCCTCTATTCATGCAAACAGAGGAGCAGGAGGGTCAACCCCACCCATTGGGAATGTGTAGGACTCTAGCTCCCCTAGGTACATGTACATGTGTTGGCCAAACCTATGCATTAAAGAAGACATGTGATTTTGCTTTATTTTTGTGTTACCAAATAGCCACGCATACAAAGTCAAGGAAGATAAACAAAAGCCCTCAATCAATTTCTAGAGATTTCATATATATTCTACAATTTTCTCAAGTCAAAGTTCAAGGGTTTCTTGCCAATTTCTTCATCAAAATCAAAGTTGTATTAATCTTCCTCTTCCTTAGGCATTCTCCTATCATTTCCCCCTTTACTGTTGGTATAATATTAAATAAGTACCATAATGCCAATATAGATGGGATCTATAATAATTGAATAGAATCTATTTAGCAAAATAAAAGTAAGAAAGAAGGATAATTGAGATAAGATGATAGTTAGATTAAGAAAGAAGAGGAAGGTTTTGTCTCTTAATAGGCTAGCCCATAGACACCTTGTTAGTTGTTAGGACTAATTTAGCTCGTAAGTTAAACTAGTCAATTCATTTAAACCTATATTTGATTGGATTAATCTTTTAAAGTTTAAACTTGCCTAATTAACCAGCTAAAAAGGTTATCCTGAGCTTAAGGTCCTCTTAATAGTGGAAGTGGATGTAATGAAAAGTAATACTAGGTTAAATGATATAACAACATCAAGAGTAAGCTTTGCTTTCATCTTCAACTCTATGTTGATAAAACATCTATCAAATGTATGTCATGATATTTATCCTTAGAAACATTCTACCAAAATTGAGCTATAAATGCCCTACTTCTTTCTCCTTTCAACTAATTTAGTCTTTTCTCCAAAGAGACATTCGATGTAGTTCACAAGTAAATAGATGAAGAATGGGTAGAGAATGTTTATTCATCATTATACCTAGTAAGTTGTGTCTCCAAACTTAAGCACTAAGACAAAAGCATTAAAAGATAATGAAAAACTTACAAGTGACTATCCGTAAAAGGTAGGCCTATAGTTGTCCCTTGGAGGTGTATTTTCCAATGCATGCATTTAAGAAAACATTCCTATGCTTCTTTGAGTGAAAAGTCTATTTTATTTCCCTAGCCTGTTATCTTCTGCTTCTATTTTATTTCCCTTAAATGCATAGGCCCTGATTTTTCTTTTCTATTTGTTTATGAGCCTTGCTCTATGTTTACATTATTGGTATCCATGGCCTTTATGCCTTTCTCCCCTTGTGGATAATAAAATCACTTCTAACCCAAAAACTTTGGTTATGCTATAAAAGCTTTGGCATATAAAAATTCTTGGTATAAAGCTACATAACTATTTACCCTCTTGAAGATTGACAAAAAAGTTAAACCTTTAACATAGATTACCTTAATCTAAATAATGCTCTTTACACAACTATAGTGTCTTTTTTATTTTTTAAGGAGAAATAATTGGTATGTGTACAATCATGCAACATTTGCATATGTGAATGTAGCAAGTAAAGATGCATTTTAGCTAGTTTGAAGGCTTATACCTATCACACTAGTACTTGGCCAAGCTTAATACTTTTTTGGTGCACCATAACATGAAAAGGATAGCTAAGTTCAATATTTTAGTAAACTGATTATCTTAATGCAGTTTCATTTTGTTCAAATAGTGTAAGAATGAGTCTACTTAATAAACCTAAAGCAGTTACAACTTTTTTAAAAGTTGACCCACTTGCTTAATGGACTTAAAATAATACCCTTTAAGGAAAGTTGACCCACTTGTATATTATTGTTACTGTAACTATTTAGTCATTATTAATTTAGCACTTTCTTCATTGTCTAGTGCTCTTCTACCATAAGAACAAGTGAAGAGGCTAATACAGATTCTAATATGGCATCCCAAATTTTTTAGCATCGTTAAAGAAGAACTTCTGCTCCCTTCTTGTTTTAACTAAATTTAATACATCCATAGTTTGCTTAATCATATGATTTTTTTTTTATCTTGAAATTTAATTTGAAACTAACTTTGTTCCTTTGTGTTAGTTGTTGCTTACTAGAAATGAGCTCCTTGATTATGAGGGAGACCAATGCAAGGCTTAAGTAAAGGAATAACTTTAATTGTGTCTTCTCCTCAATAGCTTCCCATAACATTAAATGTTATATGATATATTATATACACATGTTAAACTTAGTGTCATGGGACTATATTAAGGAGAAAGTATGATTAATATCTCAAAGATCAATACCTCTTAAGATCCATTCTTGACAAATAGAGTAAGCAAGCATTTAGATTTTTTTTTTAATTCAAAATCATTAAGGTCATTATTGCAGCAAGTTAGTAAACATACCTTGGCATGTATCTAGCATACTCATATTCATTTGCTATATATATTTCAATCATTTATTATATGTATAGAGGTGTTTTGAGCTATGAACGATCAATCCATCTAATAAAGACTATTAACCTTTTTTATTGCTAATTCTATTTATTTACTTCACAACTTTCACCTCATTCTATTAGATTCCTTTCAGGAAAACAACCTTGACTTACAATTTCTATCATTTACAACTAGGTATTTCGATGGTGATATTGAAAGAACTCACCTACACTTACTTAATGCAGTTTCATTCACTCTTTCAAATATGAAAATCCTCAAATATAATGCTGACAAGATCATAGGACCTATAATTAGAGCTTCCATTGCATTTATTTGTTTTAAAAAATTAATGCTAAATTATTCAAGCCATTTCAGTGCCTTTAGCCTTGAAACAAGGTGTCATGCCTTGAAACAAATATATGACCAGCATGAAATACGAGGAGATCTGTAAGTCTAACCATATACAAATCCTTATATGATTTTCAATGCATTATTTAATTCATGAAAAGCAACTCCAAAATAAACATGATTCCGTTACTTATTTCATTAATATGAATTTTAAGATTTTTACAGCTTCCCATATTCATATCAAATTATATTTACTTGTCCTTTGTAAATCAAACATCCCAAATTTACCTACAACATTCAGTCTGGAGTACAACATATATATACACAAAGGATAACTATCAATACCTGACAATTCAACCACTGGCTCTATACTAACAACATTCCTGAGCTAGGCTAGGGGTGTGTACACTATCTACAAAAATAAATACTTTATAATGAGTAAAGAATAAATCACAATAACTAAAGGAACAAGTGGGCATAGAGTTTTTATAATGAAAATAAGTTTTACTAAAGTATTACATAATAAAAAATTTTGAGTTAAAAAAGTAATGAAATGATCTTCATATAAAAGAATGTCAATTTATAATACTTTAAATAGAAAACACATGAAACAATTGGTATATATAAAACGTTGAAAAATTAGAGTTAATGGAGCTTGTTTATTACTTTCTTGACACGATAAAACACAAAAAAGATTTAAGCAAATAATAATTTGATCAAGTTGCAAAAATAAAATAAAAGAAAATGATAATGAGGAACAAATAAAGATTAAATTCACATATTTACAATTAACTACTAGAAAGAAAATAAAAGTTGTATGAAAAACAATTTAATAAAAATATTATGTTAGGAAGGTTCATATAAAATTCTAATTTCTAACACATATTTTAAAGTAGGCACACAGTCCATGAGACAAATAACCATATAACTAAATAAAGGCACTCAGCCCGTAAACAATCAAAAGAGTATCCAGTTTAATATCCTTCTAGTACTCGATTATAGAAACCACGTGGTAATATCTAAGGTGCACTAAGGGCTAAGACTATTATTAATAACCAACATTTTGCATAGTCGTACCTCTCATATATATACATATGTGTGTGTGTGTGTGTGTGTGTGTGTGTGTAATATCAAGTAATAAGTATTATTTATATGCCAAAATCTTCTAAATAAATCAATCTTCAATAAAAATTTCATAATTAATAAATGTGGCATTTCATAAGTATAAAACACTTTAGTGATACAATAAAGACCTTTTTTCTTAGAGGCAAACTTATCACCTTTTGAACTTCCAAAAATAACATTTTTAGTCATCATACCAATTTGTATTCATTCTTATAACACCACACATATCATATTGCAATCTAGAAGATTTAATATTGTTAGTAATATACACACAAGATGCATTATGTAGGATGCATGTCTCAATAGATACATAGAATACAAACAAAACTAAAGAATGCCAAATTGGAAAGAGAAGTTAAAAATATATTATGCTTTATAATATACTCATTATGCTTGTTGAATAATAGCAGTCCTTCAACCTAAAGCACTAACCCACCCTTTCTAATGGGGGAAAAGTCCAAAGACATTCCTAAAACACATTTATGACATATTACACACCATTATTCTTCAAGCATATAATAAATTCTATCAAGTATATGAATTAGGGTTATGACTAAGTTTTAAGAGATTAATTGAATGTTCTTTTTTTCCCACTTTATTTTTCAATTAGTCTATCCCATTTCTTTCCTACTCTAATGTTTGTTTTCATTTAATACTTATTTTTATAAATTTATTATCTATTTTGATTCCTATCTCAAGGATTAACTTCTCACAATTTATGCTTCAATTTATTTCACAATACAATTAAGCTTGAAGCTTACCTTGTGCTCAATCCTATGATTATACTAATTAACACTAAGTTCATTATTCCTTTCTATTAGATTATCCTTAATGAAACCTTATTTAGTTCAGTTAAGTTCCACCTAATTTATTACTAGTTAAGTATTTGCCCTAACTTAGTATTGTACTTATTTAATTTATTATGGTTAATCTTTACCAATTATTGATTCCTTATTAATAATTTAGCTCATTTAAGAAGTTACCATTTTCAAGAATTTTAGAATTTAACTTGGGATAATTTTAAAATTTACCTTTGGATATGCACAAGTTGTGAGAAGGAGTAATTGTGCACCTAACTCAATCACCAATTGTGTTGCTCATTGTCAACTCTAAGTTTCAAGTTCTAGAGATATGCTCACATGCACTCAAGTCACCATAATTAATGTCCAAGTTCTATAGTAGAAATTTAAAGAGTTACAAGGTAAGTTCAATTGAAAACTATCACAAATAGGAGAAAGGAAAAACAGAGGGAATTTGATGAACAAATAAGGAAGAAGTTGAAGAAAGAATAGAAGAGAAGATACTTTCACCTTAGAAGAGCAAAGCTTCCAACTTACTACCTTTGGTTAACCCCCACATAAAACAATAACACACTAATTTTTTATGCACAAGTGAAACTCACAACCAACACACAAACACAATGCTGAAAGTATTGCAACAATGAAGAAAAGAATAAAAATTTAAGGAGTAAGTAATAGGAATTTCATAGCTAAAAACCATGAGGAATTAAATAAATTGGATACTAAAAACAATATTAAAGAGAGGCCCCTTTATTTAGGAACTAAAAATATAAAGCTATAGACCAATAAAATACCTTTAAGGCTAGTATAAAGTGAAAGAATGCTTCAAGCATGAACTAAAACAAGGCTATATGAAATATAAAAGCATGAAATAGAAGAGAAAGTTTGAATTTTGTACAAGCAAACAGCTAGGTCAAGTCATTGTTCTTCGTTACTCTCTCTCTCTCTCTCTCTCTCTCTCTCTCTCTCTCTCTCTCTCTTTCTAGGCTTCAGAATACTAGAGAAAGAAAGAAAAATGGCAGAAATTCAATGTAGTGAAGGAAAAACACAAAGGGTTGAAATTAACTAATAGAAGAAAAGAAATTAAGATCTATTAGGAAGCTATACACAACATAATTGCCACTGCACTCTATGCCAAAGAATCACAAAGTAAAGCCATCTCTCAACAGAATAGCTCAGCTGGATGAGAAAGACAATTTAGAGAAAAGCAATGGCTAAGGTAGAGCTCAAAAATGGGGAAGGGATCATGCACACGAGGGAGAGAAAGGAAGGAGCTCACATATGAAGAAATTTCACAAGAGATAAGCTTAATATGACTAAACATAGATAGAAGCAGAACAAAGCATATGGAAGAAGGAAGTGATGTTAAAGTTATGAACTAGGGAGTAAACACATGTTTAGCTTCACAAAATATCAAAGGATCAATTAACAAAATAATAAAGAGACTAACTAACAATTTGGAAATAAGACATGGGCAGGAGAATAGTTTCAAAAGATGACCATAAATCCCTTTTCTTAAGCATCACAGTCACAGACTAGTAAGGAAAGAAGAAAATGAATTTGAGGAGAAAAATAATGAGTATGGCCTAAAGGTTTAAACTTAGGTCATGGATTTAGGAAATGCAAGGATCTTACCATTAGAGCCATTACAAGTTTGTTTTGTATTTTTATTGTTTTTTTTTGTTTTAGTTTTTCTTAATAATGCTTTATAAAAATTTTAATTATTTAAATTTTTGCAATTTTACTACTTTATATTGTCCTTTTTAAATAAATTTGTTATTACTTTATTATTTGATTACTAGTTTTCATTAATTTCCCATTATTTCAAATTTCCCAATTTATTGGGTTATTACACAATGGTTTCTTATAGAATTCCTAATCTGACAAAGTGAAATTGAAATCGATAAGTAGTTTATAAACATGTTCATCATCATTTAACCTTTTTCATTATTTTATTTATTACACCTTATCTTTTTTTTTTAACCTTTCTTGTCATTACCAAATTTCACAGCTTATACATTTTCATATAGCCCTACCAAATGAAGCCACTTCTTATCTTTCATTTACACCAAACAAGAAAATCCTTTAAACTATATACAAATTAGCTATTGGTATTTGAAATAGTCAGGATGGACAATTTCTCAACATTACCCAATGAACAAAGGCAATTTCTTTGATGACAAGTTAGTTGTTGGTGATTTTCTTCTCTTTGCAATAAAACACAACGTTGATCAATGTTCTACTCTTTAATCAACTATGGTTATTGACATTATACTTGGAAACAGCAATGTCATTCAAATTCCTAACTTCTCCTATCAGGTTAAAGGTAAACTAATCAACTATAATGGAACTGTAAGTGTTGTGTTCTATAGTATTGACCATTAGCCCACCCACATCATACAACTATGGACCTTCAACCCCTTGTCATGTAATTACCAATTATGGTCTATGCTAGCTAAAATTGATAGTCTACCTATGTAATGTCCGATTCCCATAAAACTGATGAAAATGAACCAGTTATAAAAGGAAGTCCCTTAAATAGAAAGATTTGAGGCCAAAGAAAATTAGAATAAAATTCTAAATAATGGAAAATGAAGATTTGAGGCTTAAGATGCCTAAAAATCTAAGCCAGAAAAGCTAAGAAAATTTGCGAAAAAAAGTTGGGGCATTTGCATACTTTTTGGAAAACTTATAGGAGAGTCTTTTAAACTAAAAATTTGATCTTTTCAAGATTTTCAGAGGCCCTAAAAATCATAGAAACCTCTAGAACAGTTAAAACCCCTTCAGTGAGTGATTTCAACAAAAAGCTTAATCTAAACTTTGACCAAATGGTTCGAAATAGTTTCAAACCCAATTTTGGTAAAACTAAAGGCAATTTATAAGTTAAGGAGCCTAAATTTTATAATAGAAAATATTGTTCTCAAAAAGGAGTTGAAATGAGGCCAAACGGACAAACCATGATTTAGGGACTAAAATGAAAAATTAAAAAAGTATGTTAACTTTACCTTTATGGCTTTTTAAAAGTCTAGGCACTTGCTCTAGCCCTTAACCACAATTTTTTATGGTTTGAAATAGAGCTAAAAGAGCTCCAAAGAAATGCACAAGGAGTGGGAGAGAAGAAGGAGAGAAACCAAGTAAAAAGGGTAAGGAATTCATAATTTTTCATGCCCTCTCCTTTACTAAACCTCTTCTCTTCTTTCTTCTCTCTTCTCCCATGATTTTGATGATTAATTTGAGGCTAATTGGTGGCTAACTTAATAGGAAGAGGAGAGGAATTGAAGGGAGGCTTGGGAGCTTTGGAAAGCTTACTTTAAGAAGCTTGAAACTAAGGTAAGAACCATAGCTTCTCTTGCTCCTTCTTGGTTATTTTCTTCATTAGATTTTTTGGTCAAAATTGAGCCCATCTAGGAGAGAGTTAATTCTGGTCTTAGCTAGGTGAGAAAGAGGATTTTAGAGCAAGAGTAGGAATATGCAATAGGAAGTAAAAGAAGAGCCATAAAACTTAAGCTGTCCAACTTAGGGATTTTGGTAGACACATGCAAATCTAAAACTTCCTAAAGGTCCTATAGTTTATGTAAGAGTATGAATGAGTTCTCAAGACACCTAGGAAGTCTCTTAAGTGGCAATTCTCTAAAAAGAAGCAAGCAAACTCCATAGGTGTATAATTACATGTATGTCTCGGCCTAGACCACTTCAAGTACTTAAGAAGTGTTTTAAATTTTTCTAAGGCTAGGAAAGGAAATGAGCATCAAAGGAAACATTGGAATAAATTTAGGAACCATGGTTTGGAAGATGGAGATGTAGGCTTCATTTTAAGACATAAAGAACCAACTAAAGTGTAGGCTCCTTGAAATGAATTTTTGATGGCTCCAAGGAGTCTAAATGAAGTCAAGAGACTTAGATTGAAAGAGAAAATGAAACCAAGATCAAGAATTCTAATAGTTGCTTCATTGTGTCTTGTATGGAGCCATTATATAGTCATATGAGAAAGTGAGCTTCCATAGAGTTTGCATAAAGCTAGAGCTTGTTCCTATAATTGAAGTATGTCATGTTTGACGTGTCTAGGCTAAGAGAATCAAGTACCACTTATGGGTCTGTCACGTAACCCTCAAAATAAAACTAAGTTAGGCTAAATATGTAGCTAATGGCACAACCTAGGTCATCTCCCTTGGAAATGGTGTTCAATGTTCAAATAGGTTTTCTAAGTGTTAAAAGATCCTAGAACTATCTAATTAAAGGGGGTTTTGATTGAATTAAACTAAGTAAAATGAAATTGAATTAAAATTCCTAAATTCCTAATTGGATGAATTATAGGTGAATGATGGTCTTGTGACTAACTTTGGATTTGTCCTTTGGTATCCACTATCTTTATCCTAATCTAATTATAATTAATTCTGGTCTAAGAGTCTTGTGTCCATTGGCCAATGATCTTGAATTACCACTCAAGATTCAAGAAATTAACAAGTTAATGTTGAATTAAGACCTCAATCCTATACTAAATCATTCATTCTTGACTTTAAGATCGATGAACACTTGAATTGAATGATTAATTAATCAATTAGTCTGTGAATTAACACCCTAGGATGTTTAATTAACCAACCAAACTCCAAAGAATCCTTAAATCAAACAATAAAGCTCATAATTTCACTCATGCATTTCATCGAACACCTTCGTGACATACATGAGAAATTAAAGAAAAATGTAAAATTTAGTGTTTAATCTAACCAATTAATCAACAAAAATCATCCTAATTAGTGTCTAACTAGCCACTAACTATAGACAACACACATTCCAAATCCAATACAATCTTAACCAAGAGAATATAAGAAAAGAAAAGTGCTGGAAAAATAAGATAGCCAAAAAAAATGTTGCTCATCCACGGATTCAAGCTTCAGCTAAAGATCCTCTCCAAGCTAATCACAAATGGATATTTAATGCTTCATCATGGTGATGAGATGGAGATGGGTAATGGAAGATAATGGCCATGTCATGGTTCTGCGTGGTGTGGACGAAGTGGAATGGACGATGATGGAATGAGTGAACGTGTATGGAATGGATTTTATTCGAATGAATTGGATTCTCCCTGCCTCCTAGAGCTTGCTCGAATGTATTTTTAATCATCTCCCATGTTTCATTTATTTTTCACGTGTCCAGCCTCTCTTCTTTCTCATTGCACATAGCTTTATTCTTACGAAGGATCACGTGGCTTCTTTTTGCTCTTATGTGTGCTTTTCATTCCACGTCAACCCATGCATTTACATTCCTCTTAATTGACACATAAATTCTTTTTTGCTGCCTCACAGTTTCATCCACGTTTTAAACTCATGGCTCTTCATTTTTCAGCTCATGTTTCTTAATGCCTCATTCGTGTGTATGAATTGGCGAGCCCCCCGTGCATGTAAGCAACATGCTAATGCATTAAAAAACTCTAGTATGTGCTTCTCCAACCAGTAGCTCGAGCTTCACCTTCTCACGTCAACTCCTTCACTACTAGTCTTATATTGTTCTTTTGCATTTTCCATGTTAGTTCCCCTTATGCTTCTTCTCTTCATCTCACTATACTCCAACATCTTCTTCACATGTTCTGTAACCCTTTGCTCAAGTCCTTCATTCCACATTAGCTGCCTTGTGTTAGCTCCTTGGTTCTTCATCATTCCTTCGACATGTTCCTTCATTTGTTTATATGAGTGTGCCTGAGGCTTCTTCTTTTCATATCATGTTGCTTACTTGTTTTTGCTACAGCCATGTCATTTCCTTTTTTTTTCGTTCAGCTCTACGTTATTTTTCCTTCATCACATGCTCCTTCATGTAGCTTCTTCTTCTCTTCAATGCCCTTTACTTCTTTATCTATTCAATTCTATCATCTTCTTCCTTGTAAGCTTCCTCTCAAGCTTGAAATTCTTCTTGAAACCGTGGTTTGTTCTGTTCTGTATTTCAGCTCCTTTTCTCACGCTTAAAACCTAGCTCATGCTTCTTTCTTAGCTCATGTTACTTCCTCTTAATGTTATCTAAACTTGTGCCTTTCTTTCTTCATTTCTCAACCAGAACCATGGCTAGTTCCTCTCAAACCAGAGCTCACATTCCATGTAACTTTCCTCTGCCTCAGCCAAATCTTCCTCGTGAGCTTCTTCCTCTCTTCATAAACCATGTTCTACCTATAGCTTTTTTGTGTTTTCTCCATGCAAGCTCCTTTCCACGTGAGCTACTATTTTTAACTCATGTTCAGCTACTTCAACGTGTTGTTGCTCCATAGAAAGAGACCCATGCATGATATGTATATGCAGACCAAGTGGGTGAGAGATGTGAGAATGAGAGGATGGAATGCATGGCTTCCTTGGACTTGGTAAAACTCCACTTCTTCTCCAAACCAATCTCTTATTCAAATACTAATTGTCCATCAAAAATTCTGCGCACAAAAATAAGAAAAATTAAGTAGGAAAAAATTCAAAAAATTATTTAGAAGAAAAGTATGCATTGAAATTCAAGAATTTTATAAATAAATTCCTTGAGTGCTGAAATGGCTATTAAGATAAATTCTTATCTAATTAAGGTCTTAAAGTCATATTTGGTCATTAAAATGCCTAAGATAAGGAGAATGAAATGTATAAAAATTCACATTTATTAGCCACCTAGTTACATAAGCTTGGTTGAAAAGGGGAAGAAGAATTTAAGAGAAAAGTGTTGTGTTCTAACTTCAAGGTAACTCTCTAACCTTTCTCTCATACATTACTTGAATATGTTCTTGTCTTTGAGTGGTTATATATATTTTTGAATTATGAGATATGTTTCTAGCTATTACTTACTTGCTATGGTACCATTATCCATCTTAAAATGAGTTTACGAATGCATTATGGCTTGAATGAGTATGGTGATGCCAAAAGTCTCTTAACATAGGTGAGGATGAGCCAAAAGTCCCTAGGATTGTGTAAGACAAAGCCAAAAGTCTCAAAAAGAGTGAGGCTTAGTCAAAAGTCCTTTGAAAATAGTTGAGACAAATCCAAAAGTCCTAAGGAAAATAGACCAGGCTAGACTAATGCCCTTGAGAGCCTATGTATGATATTATGAGTCTCTCTGATATGGAAAATGTTTTATGTATGTTCACTAGTAGCCTAAATGCCCTATAGGCATTCTTTGACATGTTAATGTATCGGTTATGTATGTTTGAAAGGGTAAAGAGCCATTAGGATTCTTGAAATCTTACTCTTCCCATATAAATATCTGACCATGCCTAGGTAAGCTAAGTGGACTAAAGAATGGAGGCCAAATATCTTAAAGCATGGCACTTTATCAAAGGAGTAGAACAATAGGCATTTTTGTAGCATTTTGATGTCAAGAATTGTAATCACATGATGTATATATGATGTAAACCATTGAACATGTTCAAATATGCATAATGATAATGTATGTACTGATTTTGGAACCATATGAATGAATATGTAAGTTTTTGCCACCTATGTGCTAGTATATACATGTGTATAAATGTGATTGGCATAGTGAGATTGAGCTCTATGATGATGTAAACTATTTGGCATGTTTCTCTAGACTATAATTATGCTTTTAAACTTGCTCAGGTTATAATACCATAATGTATTGGCTTCATTAGACTAGTATTCATGTTTAATTCCATAGAATTTCTAAGGAATAAAAATATTAGCATTTTATTGCCTTACAGAGGGCCCAAAATTTCCATTTCATGTTTTGTGGGCTATATAAACACACCAACATCATTCTCCACTCATACTTCATCTATTCAATTCATACACATCATAAAACAATCCAAGTACCATAGATTTGAAGCCAAAAACCAAAAAAGTGGCAAGTTACCCGTAGGTCCAGAATTCAGGTTTTTGGCACCAACTTTGAAAAATTATAATTAATTTTTAAAAAATTAAAATCAAGAAAATGATAGCTTTTTAGAAAGATCTGGATGTCAAATATAAGTTTAAAATCATTCCAGGTCATAAAAACCCAACTAGACCATGATTGACATTAGAAAAGTATCAAAGTTTTGGCTACTCAGGTTTTCTGTCATAGGTTACTGATATAAATTTCAAAATTTCATAACTAATCTTAGAAAAATCAAAACCTAGAAAACCATACTACTCTAGAAAGCTATTGATATTAACTAGAAACTAAAAATAACTTTAGACTAAAACTAAAGTGTTTAGCCCCTGAGAACTAATGGAATAGTCACAGAGGTCTAGCTGCACCCCTAATACCGATTTAGAACTTCAAAAATTTGTTTCTCTCTCTATATAAATCCAAATGAGGTAATCTTAAGCTAAAGAAAAATTATCATGTTTAGTTTATTCCCATAAAATTTCATAGCTATTGGACAATAATTGGCCTATGAGTGACACAAGCAAAGAATCTAACCATTTGCACAATAACAATGCCAATTCTATCAAAATTTGCCAATTTTAATCATAATAACTTCTCTAGACCTCCAATTTGGGTGTTCTTTGGCTTTGTGAAAAGTTCTAGGTAAGGCCTATATGCATGCCAAATTTCATGCAAAGACAAGCTCATTTGGTTAGATCTTGACATAGCTCAAGAATATGGCAATTTTGACAACATAATGGGGTCAATTTGGTTCCAAATGGCTTCTCAGTTATTCTACAACCACTTGAGCACGTTTGGAGGCATAAACATAGCCTATATGAGCTTCCTAAGTGGTCCAAAATATCATACAACGTAAACTCACTATGCCACATACCATAATACACATTCAAGAATGGTTTACCAAGTGGTGAAATTATGCATTCTCATTGATTTGGCTCTAATATTGGTATGTACAATATATTCATATACTTTTACATTTACACAAGCATCTACATCTCAAAAATAATATATACATACAAAATTTGACATTCATATACATCAACAACTATACTAAAGTCAACTTTGACATTTCTATTTTGGCCTCCTTGAGCTCTACCTAGACATATTGAGATGGGAGAAGGAAGGGGGTGGGAGTCAAAGAATTTCAATAGCTCAAACATCCTTTCAAGTAAGCAAATAAGGCATGTAATTATGTCATAAGATACAAGCATGTCATAGACACTTTCAAGAGGTATTACATTCACAAATTCTATGCCATAGCAACATATCAAGGCTAAAAACAAGCTCAAGGGGCTCTTGGTCTAGTCTTACCCCATTTTTTGGACTTTTGGATTAGCCTTATCCTTAGTCTAGAGACTTTTGACTCAGCCTCACTCATCCATGAGACTTTTGGCCTTATCTCACCTATTTCTAAGGACTTTTAACTTCACCTCACCCATGACAAAGGACTATTAGTGCAACCTCATCCATAGAGCACAATTTCACAACCAAATGCCAATTAAGAAATATAATGGTACCATAATAATCAAATAATAGCATATGGCAATTCTCAAGATTCAAACACATATCCAAGCATCCAATGACATTCATACAACCATAAATGCATACAAGAAAGGAATGGAGAGCTACCTTAGTAATTAAACACAGGCTTCCCTCTTGATTACCCTTCTCTTCACACACCCACAATTAGGTGGAGTTTGATTTCTTTAGGCTAGACATAACAAATCCAATTACCCTCTTGAAACAAGCATTAGCATCAAACACACATTAAAAAAGCATACTTTGTCTTATGGTTACGTTTTAGTTTCATAAAAGGCCTAATGAAGCATCTATCACAATTCAAGCTTTTAGCTCCACTTGTTTCTTTTATCTAGACCTCTTGACTTCATTTAGGCTCTTTAGAGCCATCATACACTGATTTCCAAGAGCCTAGATACAAGTTGCTTCTTTAGGTCACAATATGGAACCTATGCCGCTAACTCTCAATTTATGGCTTTTAAATTTTTCCCATGGCTTCCTCTCATCTTCTTTTATCACATTTAGTCCCAAACCAAGCTTAGAAAGAATTAAAATACTTCTTAGCCCTTCCATCCAAGCTTATCTAAGACACAGAAGGAAATTAAAGCCTATGAAGTTTGCAATTTTTCCTTGATGGGAGAGGAACTTAGGAGGCTTCCTAGGGGTTTTATGAACTTAAACAAACACTTACATAGGCAAGGAAATTCTTAAATCAACCAAAATTTTTCAATACCTAAAAGAGTTATGTAACACCATATATTTTTTACTCATTTCATACTAATCTCATGCCTTAAACCATGCTACTTATACAAGAGTAAGAAAAATAGCATTAAATAATGGATTTTTTTGCATTGCATCGTGTTTGAATTTTTCATTCAATGTCTTGTGGATCATGTGAACTCATGTGTCACATTCCCATATTTATTTACATAGATACAACCCATTTTCATCATCAAAAGTGGCCTAGAACTTGTGGAAAGCAAAAGGGAGCATAAAACTTATACTTGTATTTTCAGCCAGAATTTTTCCATTTCTGTCACAAAATTTGAAAAATCATAAATAATTCTAGAAAAATTAAAATAATTCATTCTTAGCCATTATAGCAAGCTACACATGTCTACTTTATGCTAAAAATACATCCAGACTGTGAAACACAACACAAAGGATGTTTGACATTCGAAAAGGTCCAGAGGTCTGGTTGTCCACTGGTACTGTCATAGGTTTCTGCAACAAACTTCAAAAACATCCAATTAATTCCACAAAAATCCAATTCATGCAAATCTAGAAATTTGTAGATGTTAGCTATAGGGAAAAAATAACTCCAGACCAATTCAAGCATGCCTAGACCACGAAACCCAATCAAATAGTACCTGAGGTCAGTTGGGGTGCTTGGTACTAGGTAGGAACTTTAAAATTCATATCTCCCTCTCTAGATATCCAAATGCTTCTAGTTGAACAAGTCACTAGAAATGTCTAGTTTCTCTGTATAAAATTTTGAGGTAATTGAATATCATTTGAACCCTGTGTGACAGAATTCATTTTTGGACCAATGCTACAGTACCAGTAACCAAAACCAAAAAAAATTTCCAACTTCAACAATTGGTAAAATATTCCACATAACTCCAAAAATTACATACTTTAACTTTTCAAAAAGCTCTAATGAGCTCTAAATGTATGCCAAATTTTAGATCAAGAAGAGCTCATTTGGGCTAAAAGTAATATAGCCTCATAAAATAGTCATTTTTGCTTTTTATCAAGAGTCACTTTAGTTCAAATGGCCTCCTCTTGAGTTTGACACCCCTTAGACAAATTTAAAAGCATAATTATGACTTGTAGGAGCTGCCCAAGTGGTTCTAAATCCCACACATCTCATTTTAGCCATTCAGCATCTATTAATACACTAAACACACATGTCATTTAAGGGTCCAAATATATAATCTCATTGATTTAATGCTACCTAAAGTTTACAAAGTCTATACATCATATTACATGTACTCAAGGTCTTACATTACCAAAAATAATATGTACAAAGCTTCTTTAACATTCCATCACAAGTTACACTATAAAATGAACAAGGTGTAGTCATTTAATGTTCTTGATTTGCATTTCCTTGGTTTTGAATACCACCTAGACATTTCAAGAATGAGAGGGAAAAGGGAGTGAGATTCCAAGAATCTCAATAGTGTACACACCCATTCACACATACATTTAAAACATACATACATTAAAATCACAAATGTGCAAGCATAAAGTGTGTTATACTACATTTCCATGCTATATTTCCACATCAAGCTATTTTCATGTTCTAGGGGCTTTTGGTTTTGCCTCACCCCATTTCTAGAACTTTTGGATTTGCCTCACTCTTGGCCTTGGGATTTTTGACTTAGCCTCACCTATCTAGGGGACTTTTGGTCTAGTCTCACCCATGCCTTAAGACTTTTGGCATATCCTCACCCACTTTAAGGGACTTTTGGCATCATCTCACCTTTGAAAGTTGTTTTCACAATCAATGGCATTCAAGACAACACAATGGTACTAATGCAATCTCAAGACATCAAGTGGCATGTTCTCAAATCACAAGAGCATACACAAGCACACAAAATATACATATGCACATAAGAATGCAAGAGAATGAGGTGGAGAGCTACCTTTCAATTTATGCAAGCTTACTTTGTTAATTCCTTCCCCTCCTTGATTTCACAAGAGCACTTAGGTGGTTGATTATTCTCTTAGCCTAAACATCACAAAAAACACACAATCACATAATTGAAGCAAGCCATGACATTAAACTAAAGCTTAAACACATACTTGGTTTCATACTTTGCATTATAGTTCTATAATTAGTCTAATGAAGAAACTCTTGGAATTTAATTTCTAGGTTCTATTCTCTTGTTATTTCTAGACTTCTTGGACTCATTTAAGGTCCTTGGAACCATCACACATTCAATTGCACAATTGGAAAATTAAGTTGCTTCACAAAGCACCATTATGGATACCATTGTCCCATCTCCCAATCCATGGTTCCTAAATTTTTTCCAATGGTTTCTCTCATCTTCTAACATTATATAAAGTCCCAAACTAAGGATAGAACAAATTAAAACATCGTCTAGCTTCTTCTTCCTAGCTTGGCTAAGACACCATCTATAAATGGGGTTCTTGGAGCTTTTGAATTTTCTTTGATGGCAGAGCCATTTGGGGAGATTTCTAAGGGTTTTAGAAGCTCAAGGAAAAATTCAAATAGCCAAGAAAATATTCACATAAAATCACATTTTACAAAACCCTAAAAAATATTACACTTTTCTAACTTGTTTTCTATTAGTTTTTCTTAAAATTTCTTGCCATATTTCATCTCCCCATGGCCTAAAACCCTTGTTCCTTCCTTGTATTTGGATAGAACATCCTCTCCTCCTTTGGTTCTATTCTTGGCCAAAATGCACACAAAGGGAGGGGGAAGAGAAGATGCAACAAAAAGCAAAGATTACTTAAGATTCAAGTGAGTTTTCAAATGTCTTTCTCCTTGGTTCTCTTCTCCTTGGAAAATTCCAATTTTTCCCCTTCTTTCTGGACTAAAAATAGAACCATTCATCTCAAATAAACCATGGAAAGAGAGGAGGAAAGGAAAGGAACAAGATTGGAGGAAGATGGAGCATGAAAATCTATAAATTTCCTTACCTTTTCCTTGATTTTTCTCCTCCTTTTCTTCCCCTTTTTGCTGCACCTAAGAGAGCAAATAAATTCTATATTTTGGGCAGAAAATTTCGTGCTTAAGAAGGTGGGAGAAGAAAGCAAAAGTGTGTAGGAGTTTCTAGAAGCATACTTTTCCAAAAATTTCAATTTTGTCCTTCTATAATGGAAATTTTGTTTTGGCTTTGTTTTAGCTCCTTTTTGAAAATTTTCTTTTCCATTATAGAATTTGGGATCCCAATTTAATAAAATGCCTTTGAAATTACTCAATTTGGAACTAAAATCTTACCAAACGAACTGATCAAAGTTCGGGTCAACTGACATTGAAAAACATACACCGGAGGGGTTTTACCAGTCCCAGGGCTTCACATGATTTTTGAGGCTTTTAAGAACCTTTTTGAACTTAAAATTTTCATTTAAAAGCCCTCCTATATGGTTTTTTCAAAAGTTACACTTATTTACAAAAATACCATCACGTTTCATCAGTTTCTGTCACAATTTGTTTCTCTATCCTAACTCTATTTTTCTTTCTGTCTGAGCCTAGAATTATCATTTTTAGGAGTCTAGGACTTTACCTAAATTTTTTGGGACATTATCTAGGTCATTTTAGAGGACTTGCTTTTATACGGCTCATTTTGTCATTTTACAGAAATTACATTCGTTACAAGTTCCTAGCTTTTCTATCTTCAATCTCACTAACTTTCTTTTAGATTTCTTTGCATTTCCTAGCTTCCTTTAGCCTAAGACCCAGGTTTATTACTTACTTTTGGTCCAAAACTCCTCCCCCTTACAAGCTCTCAAGTTGGCCGAGACACACACTCAAGAAGCAAAAGGGAAGAAAGCTACAAAGGTAGGAAAATTACCTTGATTCCAAGTTTTTTTCAAGAGCCTCTTCCTTTGCTTTAGCTCTCTTCTTAAAATTCTAATCTTCTTCCTCTAAACTAAGCTCAAAATAGACCTAAATGAATAACCAAAATCATAGGAAGAAAGCTTAAGAGAAGGATAACAACATTAAAGAAGGAAGAGCTATGAAAATCTTCTATTTTTCTTATCTTTCCTTGGAGTTTTTCTTCCTCTTTCCTCCTTTCTCTTGTGCATTCTTTCCCCTGGTCATTGTAACACCATAAATTCTAAGAATTAACTCATGCAATTCCCATGCCTCATCTCATGCTAATTCTAAGGGAAGCAACATAATGACATAGGAAATCATAAATCAAGATACATTTTGCCATGGGTAAAAATTTTCTTTCGGTGTCTTGTAGGTCATATGGACTCATCCATCTAATTCTTTTATTTAAATACACAATTACAACTCATAACAAGCTCAAGCAGTGGCCTATACCTTGAGCAAAAAGAGTAAATACATAAAACTCACTAATGCACCTCAGGTAGATTTCCAAATTCTGTCCCTAAACTTTGAAAAATTATAACTAATTCTAGAAAAATTGAAATTAAGCAATACCATTGTAGAAAGCTACAAATGTATACTTTATGATAAAATAAATCTAGAACACAGTAGAGGCTGCTAGGCACCAAAAACTAATAAAACAGTACCGAAGGTTAGCTGTCATCCCTAGTACTAATCTCCAACTTCAAAAATTCATATCTCCCTGTGTAAGGGACCAAATGCAATGATCTTGATGGACATGGAAAGATAATTATTTCTAGTTTATGTCTATAAAATTTCATGAGTATTGGATATCAATTGGCCTACAAATGACACAACCCAAGTTTCTGATCATATGAACAATATCTGCATCAATTCAACAGAAAAATGCCAACTTTGGAAATTCATAATTAATTTCACAGAGTTCCAAATAATTTGGTCTTTAGTTCCCCAAAAAGCCTTAGATAAGATCTATATGGGTGCCAAATTTCATGGGCAAATTCATTCATTTGGTCATATCTTGATATGTGGTTGCAAAATGGCTCATTTTGTGTCATATAAGGGGTCCAAATGGTCCATTTCTAGTTCTAAGGCAACCATGACCACTTGAGCACATGGGAATGAACCAAAATAACCCTCTAAACCTGTCTCAAAGGTGCAAAAACCCAGATTTCTCAAACTCACTCTCTCACCCTATGCCATACATAAGAATATACATGCTAGTTCTTGCCATTCAATACCCAAATCATGCTATCTCATATATTTAGCATCAATTCTCATTCATACATCATACTTTTAGGTAATTACATATTTTCATATGATTACATAACAATTTCATCCTGGGATTATATCATATGCCATGTGTATGGCTACAAAAGAAACAAAACTAGGCATATCCATACACTTTGATATCAATCTCCTTCTTCTACACTTGGTGGCTTCCATTACCTTGCTCAATTTCTCCACCTACCATGTTAAGATATTGGAGAGGAGGAGATGAGATTCAAAAAATCACAATAGCTCATCTCTCATTCAATTCCAATAACTCATCTCTCTTTCAATCACATATAAAGTATGCAATACAAGCCCTAAAAATGCATGCATGGGAATATTGACATGTGTGAGCATTCAAGAAACATTCTTGGCATTTGAACAAGTCATACTTAGCATACATAGGCTTGCCAAGTAAAAGGATTAGCCTCCCCTACTCTCTTATGAATTTTGTACTTACCTCACCTCTTAAGGTTTTTCTCTGGTTTAAGGCAGAAACAAATGTGGCTGAATGAAGGAGGAGATGGGGCGCCTCATATATATAAGGAAGTTTGATGAAGACTTTTCAAAAATTTCAATTTTGCCCTTCGTTCTTGGCATTTTCATTTCTTACTCATTTCAGCTCTTTATTTAGAACCATCTTTTCATTATGAAATTTAGATTCCCAATTTAGCAAAATACCTTTGGAATCACTCAAATTGGAGCTAAAACCTTCCCAAAGGACCCTGTCAAAGTTTGAACTCACCGCCATTAGAAAATATCCACCAGAAGGGCTTTGTCTGTCTCGGGGCTTCCTATGGTTTTTAAGGCCTCTAAAAACCTTGGAGAATTTTCAACTTTCATTTAAAAAGCCTTCCGTGAGAATTCTAAAATTTTCTCAAAATGACAAAAATGCCCTTTTGTTTCGTTAACATTTTGTTCAAATTTGTTTCTTCATTCTAGCCCCATTTTTCTTTCTGTCTGAGCTTGGGATTATCATTTTTAGGAGTCTAGAATACTATATAATTTTTTTGGGACCTCAAATCACTCTATCTAGGGGACTTCCTTTTGTATCTAGTGAATTCATACGTTTACAAAGAAACCATACATTATGTTTCTCGTATTTTCTCTCATTTTCAAAGAACTGGATATTACAGTCATCTCCTCCATTTTGAGCAGAAATGAAAGTTGGTTAAGAGGGAGAAGAATGGGATGCCTCTTATAAAGCAATAAAAAGAAGAATTTGTTCATAAAAATGTCATTTATATCCTGTCTTTGGCTAATTCATTTTAGACTTATTTTAACTCCTTTTTAAAAATCATATCTTTCATCATAAAATTTAGGTCTTCAATTTTATAAAATAGCTTTGGAAGCACTAAATTTGCATTTAAAACCTTCTTAAATAAAAAGGTCAAAGTTTAGGTCAAACAACATTCAAAAACGTACATCGGAGGGGTTTCAACTGTCTCAGGGCTTCCCATGGTTTTCAGGACCTCTGACAACTCTAAAAAGCTCAAATTTTATATTTAAAAAGCCTTTCTATGAGCTTTCTAAAAAGTGCCCATATTTACGAAAATGTCAATGTACTTTCGGCAAATTTTTTGAACAACTCTGGCTTTAGTTTCTGGGTAACTAAATGCTTAAATCCTCATTTTTCATTATTTAAAATTTTATTCTAATTTTATTTGACCTTAAATCATTCAATCTAGAAGACTTACTTTTCAAACTAATTTATTTTGATGTTTTTACAAAATGCCGAATATTACACAAGTGGCCATGGAACCATAAGAAGGCCATTTGATGTCTTAACATCCCATTTTAGACTCCAAAAGTGACCAATTTGTGAGCTGAATCAAAGTCTGACCAATGGATGAATTTTTACATGAAATTTGGCCAGCAAGTATGTCTCATTTAGAGTTTTTCACAGAGCTAAAAGACACCTAAATTGGAGCTCTAGAAAATTTATTATGATTTTTCAAATTTGGCCAAATTATGCAAAATTAGAAAATGTACTATTCATATGGTCAGCTTCCTTCTCTATGTCACACATAGGGCAAATGAAGTCCAATTCCTATGAAATTTTATATACATAAACTAGACATAATAAGCTTTCTGTAACACTTGAGAGTACCCTAATTGGAGGTCTATAAAGGAAGAACCAACTTTTTCAAGTTGTATGACAGTACCAATAATGCAGCTCAAATTTCGTGGAATAAATGCCATTTTTTTGATTTAGAATTATTTTTAATCATTAGTATACATCTACAGTTTTTTAGAATGGTATGATTTGCTTATTTTGAATTTTTGGAATTAGTTATGAATTTTTAAAGTTTATATCAAAAATTTGTGATGGCAGACCTAATAGCTGGACCTTTAGTACTATTCTATTATCTTTTTTATGGTCCAGTTGATGTTTTCATGGTCTAGAATGATTTTTAGCCTTTAGTTGACATTTAGGGCTTTCCAAAAAGCTATTATTTGCTTAATTTTGATTTTTCTAGAATTAATTATAATTTTCCAATATTCCTACCAAAAAGCTACCATGGCAAACCCGAGAGCAACTTCAAGTTTTTGTGTTCCATGGTTCTCAATCTGAGTTGTAAGCCCTAATTGTGTTATTTCTTATATGTATGCATATGTTATGGATGAAAATGGGTTGAGACAAATTTAAATGACTCATGTAAGTAAAATTGAAACAATTTCGATGCCTATACACTTTAGTTTCGTTGCCATAATGTGCAAATTCCACTTAAATAAGTATGAATGTTTTGAATGTTATGTATAGGGTGTATAAACTTAAGGTATTATAGCCTACTTCTTTTATTCCTTTGTCTATCACTAGAGACTACACCATCCTTACATGAGTCTTATGAATGCCCTAGTTATAAAGAAAAAATCCACGACTTGTACTCTATGGACATGTTCCTTAAATGTTTGACACTACTGAAGTCATTTGATCTTACAAAGGAATTTTCTAGTCTTGCTCTGCAACTTCATTATATTAGGGATCCATAATATATATGAGTATAACTTTTCAATGTCTAATTATGTTCTTTGATGGTGCATTTTTGTTGATATACATATTGTTTCACATGTTGCTGTGGTGGGCTATTTTTTCCATTGATTGTTTAAGTTATGAACATACTAGGGTTATTAAGTATGAAAAGACCTAAGGAAGAGAAATAATGGCAATAACTTAAAAAAATGATAAATACTATATTTTTATTTGAAATTTTAATGAAAATAAGTAAACTTATTAAATGCCAATTAATTTTTTTTTGTTATGATCAAACCAATAGATTATTATGTATTTAACAAAATGAATGATACATTATAAGTACCTGAAATAGCATTTATAAAATTATATTTCCAAGAATGAGCTTTCAACTTGGGTCAATTTTGAAGAAATTTAAAGCTAGTTAGATATTTTAGGAGCCATGTGTTAAATTCCTAAAAAATTTGATGGAATTAATCCTTAGTACATTGTCAGTTTTTTAGTAAGAGAATAACAAAACGCAAACAAGCCAAAATATAGGAGTGAAAATCATATTTTTTCTATTTTATATTTTAATAGTCATCTTTCACATTATATTGAGAGCAAAGAGCTACTCTTACTTTCTTACTAAAATTGAAGCATTTATTTCTTCATTAAAAGTGATTTCCATGTAGAAAAAGATAATGAAGAACAAGGATGAAATTAGGCTTTTTAATAAACCGTATGAACTTAAAAGAAATGGCCATAAAAACACCATGTATCTCTCTTTCTTTGTGATATTTCACAAAGATAATTATTGTAATGAATGTAATTTTTGTAAAATGATGAAATGAGCGATATAAAAGCAAATCCTCTAAAATAAGCTAGATAATGTCTCAAAAAAATTGGATAGAGTCATAGGCTCCTAAAAATGATAATTATATGCTCAGATGGAAAGAAAAATAGAACTAAAATAGTGAAACAAATTGTGACAAAAACTAACAAAATGTAATGGCATTTTTCATAAATAAGTGTAACTTTTGGAAAAACATATAGGAGGGCTTTTTAAATGAAAAATTTGAGTTATCCAGGGTTTTCAGAGGCCCCAAAAATCATGAGAAGCCTGGGGACTGGTAAAGTCCCTCGGTGTATGTTTTCTAATGTCGAAGAGCCCGATCTTTGACAAATTCGTTCGAGAAGGTTCTAGTTCCAAATTGAGTAATTCCAAAGGCATTTTATTAAATTGAAAACCTAAATTTTATATTGGAAAAGACAATTCTCAAAAAAGAGCTAAAACGGAGCTGAAACGAAATTGCCATTATGGAAGGACAAAATTGGAATTTTTTAAAAAGTGAGTTTCTTGAAGCTTCCACACACTTCTTCCTTTTTCTCCTCTCATATAGCATGACTTTCCTCTACCCAAAATACAAAAAAATAGCATCTCCTTGAGGAGCACCAAGAGGGGAAGAAAAGGAGGAGAAAAATCAAGAAAAAAGTAAGAAAATTTGTAGAATTTCATACTCTTTCTTCCTCCAACCTTGCTTATTTCCTTCCATGCTTTCTTTCTATGGTTTAGTTGAGCTTTTTGGTTCTATTTTGAGTCTAGAACTAAAGGGAATGGTTTGAATTTCCTAGAGAGAAGCAAACCAAGAGGAAGAGGTCTTGAAAACAAGTTTAAATCTAAGGTAATTGCTTGTTGTTGTTGCTTCTTCTCCTTGCTCCATGTATGTGTGTATTTTGGCCAAGAATGGAACCATATAGGGAGAGGATTTTCTACCTAAAAAAAAGAAAGAAACTAGGGTTTTAGACCATGAGGAAGAGGAATATGGCAAGAAATTGCAAGAAAAACCTATGGAAAACAAGATAGAAAAGTGTAGGCTTCTTTAGGGTTTTGGAAAAATTTGATTTTATGTGAGTATTCCCTTGGCTATTTGTAATATCCAGTTCTCTGAAAATCAGAGAACATATGAGAAACGTAATGTACGGTTTCTCTGTAAATAAACAAAATTCACCGAATTCAAAAAGAAGTCCCCCAAGATGATGTAGTTAAGGTCTCAAAAAATTTAAGAAGCATTCTAAACTCCTAAAAATGAGAATCCCAAGCTCAGACAAAAAGAAAAATAGAGCTAGAATGAAGAAACAAATTATGACGAAAGGTTAACAAAATGTAAGGGCATTTTCATCATTTTGAGAAAATTTTGGAATTCACAGAGGAGGACTTTTTAAATGAAAGTTTTGAGTTCTCCGGGTTTTCAGAGATCCTGAAAACCATAGAAAGCCCCAAGACAATTAAAACCCCTCTGGTGGACGTTTTCTAACGTTAGTTAACTTGAACTTTGACTGATTCGTTCAAGAAGATTTTAACTCCAATTTGAGTGATTCCAAAGATATTTTACTAAATTGTAAACCTAAATTTCATAATAGAAAAGACGGTTCTGTAAAAGGAGCTAAAACAAAGGAGAAATGAAAATACCAAAAAAGAAGGGTAAAATTTAAATTTTTGAGAAAGTGGAAGCTTCTTGAACACACTTTAAGTTTCTTATTTCTTCTCCTCTCCATTTGCACGACCCACTCTGCCCAAAAACCAGAAAAAACACCAGCTCTCTTAGGCACACCATGGAGGAGGAGAAAGGAGGAGAAAAAGTAAGGAAAAGGTAAGGAATTTCATGGTTTTTCATGCTTTCTCCTTTCCAAACCTCTCCTTCTCCATTTCCCTTCCTTTCTTATGATTATAATGAAGTTTATAAATCTAATTTAAGGGAGAAATTGAGGGAAAAATTTGGATTTGAAGAGAGGAGCTCAAAGAACACAAGATTCAAATGAGAAAAAGTATGAAAATAAGGTAATTTCTCTTTCTATGGTTGTCATCTTTGATTCCCTCCTCCACCATTTCGCCCCATTAGGCAGAACCAAGCATGAATCTAAGGAAAAAGGGTATGGAGATTAAGAATATGCAAAGGGAATTAACAAAAAAATCATTAGATTTCAAGATACAAATTCTAGGGTTTCAATTGCACCTTGTAAAATTTGATTTTGTATGATGATTCCTAGGCCTAAATAAGAGTTTAAATGAGCTCACAAGATCCCTAAGAGGCTCCCCATATGCTTCTTCCCTTGAGAAAATAAAGAAATTTCTATGGAACCCAATATGCTTTATAGCCTCGGCCTAGATGGGTTCTCCTAACTAGGGAGAGTTCTAAATTTTTCTAAGGCCATTTTTGAGTCATATTTGATGAATGAAAATGAGGGGAGGCCTTGGAAAAAATTTAGAACTCAAAGAAAGTGATTCGGTGCCTTAGGCTCCATATTATGACCTAAAGAAGCAACATGATATTAGGCTCTTTGTTTTAATTGTGTGATGACTCCAAGAGGCTTAAAAGGAGTCAAGAATCATATTTGAAAGGAAAGAATGGAGCCTAGAAATCATTTGAGGGGTGTTGCTTCATTAGGTGCAATTATGGACCATAATGGAGCCTATAGAGCAATCTAGTGTTTCACTAAGTTATGTAGCCTTAGAATATGTCTCATGAACCTAATTGGCTCCCATAAATTGTATCTAGACCAAGAGAAACCATCTCCACCAATTTATGGGTGTGTAGCCAAAAGAGGAGGCATAAATTTCAAGGAAAAAGTGTGTGAGTATACACAAGGTAGCTCTCTCCACCTTCTCTTATGCATAGATGTGTGTTTGGCTTGTTTTAGAATGTGTATGTGTGTATTTTCAAGCTATGAAAATTATGCTAGCATGCCTTTACATATTATGATTCTTGATGCTATGTTATGTTTTCAAATGATTACATTATGTTTGTATGAGTTTGCTTGAGTGTGGAGAGGCCAAGAACTCTTCCCTTTGGTGAGGATGAGCCAAGAACTATTGAGCTTAGTTGAGACAAAGTAAAGAGTCTCCCAAAAATAAAATGGGCTCCTAAAAGTATGATTGAGTCCAAAGCTCTTAAAGAATGGGTGAGGCAAGTCCAAGATCCATGAGGAGAAGTGTGAGGCCAAACCGAACACTTGATGAGCTCTTGAATGTCTTGAATGATTGATTCACATGCCAAGTTTGCTTTCAAAATGCCCATGACTTCTATTTTCTCCATGCATGCATTTATAAAGCTTGCTTTGCATATATTATGTATGATTGAATGGGAGATGAGCTATTGGGATTCTTTGAATCTCATCCCCTCCTCTCCAATGATCAAACATGCTAGGTGGACTAAGTAATTATGGTGAAAGGAGCCAACAACTATGAAGAGGAAAGATTGACAAGCTTATGCATGATTTTGTCCATTTTGGAACCATAATGATGGTTTATATTGTATATGATGTTGTATATGTACAATGAACCTTAAGACATATGTAAATATACTATTATGTAATGTTTAGAGCCATGGATATGATGTATAAGCTTTAGAACATAAATTGAGTTTTGAATGTCCAATTATGCATTATGGAAGTTTGATGGAAATATGCATAAGTGTGGGTTGAATGGCCAAAATGAGATGTATGAGGTTTAGGACCATTTGATCAGCTCATACAAGCCTCAAATAAGCTTTTAAACTTGCCCAAAAGGTGCCAAGACCAAGGAAAATCCATTTGACAACTTTGGTAGTCAATATGGAGCCAAAATTGACCATAATGGAACCCTATGTTACTTTTTAGCCAAATAAGTTAGTCTTGATTTGAAATTTGGCATGCAAATTAGGTCTCATTGAGAGCTTTTTAGAAAGCTAAAGATTATAATTTTTGGAGGTCTTGAGAATATTTGATGAATTTTCAAAGTTGGGATTTTTTATGGATTCTGGTATGTGCACTGTTCATACTGGCAGTTTTGTGTTTTGTGTCACCCGATGGCCAAATAGTGTCCAATGCTTGTGAAATTTTATATTCATAAACTAAAGGTCATAAGATTTCTTTGGCCACTGAGATCACCTCATTTGGAGGTCTGAACAAAGAGTTATGCATGTTTGAAATTGGTTGTCAGTAGTAGAGGTGCCCCAAGAGTTTAGTTACGATTTCATAGGATTCCAATAGCTTAATATATCTGTTTCATTTTGGAATTATTTTTCACATCAAGTTAACATTTTTATCTTTCCATAATGACCAAATTTGTGTGATTTAGATTTTTATAGAATTAGTTATGGATTTTAGAAATGTGTATCAGTAATCTGAATAGCAGCCCAGGTAGCCAGTAACCTTAGTAGCTTTTCGGATGTCAAACATCTTCCATGATGAATATTATGGTCTAAAAATATTTTTAGTGTGAATTAAACATTCTAATATTTCCATAATGATCAAGAACACATGTTTTTTATTTTTCTAGGTTTAGTTATGATTTTCCAAAGTTTGCCCAGGAAAGAGGATAAGTCTGGCCGAAAATGAATCTCCAAATTTTCATGCTCCATTTCGATTTCCATGGGTTGTAGGCATGTTTTTGGGATGTAAATGAGTTGTAATGATTTAATTAAATATGAGAATACATAGCATGAGCTCACATGGTCCACGTGACACCGAAATGAATTTTTAGATATAGCACAATGCGAAAATAATCCCACTTTTTCTTGCTTTTCCCATGGAAATCCTATATAGTTCATGATATTATGCCATTCAAATGTATCAGATGGACTATAATCTATGGTGTTACACTATTTGAGTGTTCCCTTGAGCTCCTAAGACTCTTAAAAAGCCTCCCAAGTGGCTCTCCCATCAAGGAAAAATTAAGAACTCCATGAACCTCCATTATGGTGCATATTTTGGCCGAGCTAGGTTCATTAGGTTATGGGATGTTTTAATTTATTCTAGACTTGGTTTAGGACTTTATATGATGTTAGAAAATGGGAGAAACCATTAGGAAAAATTTAGAAGCCATGGAATGGAAGATGGGATAATGGTGTCCATAATGGTGCTTTGTGAAGCAACTTAATTCTAAGCTTGTGTGAATGATTGTGTGAGGGCTCCAAGGACTTTGAATGAGGCCAAGAGGCCTAGAAATGGAAAGAGATGGGAGCCTAGAGCTTGAATTGTAAGGATTGCTTCAATAGGTCATTTATGGAACCATTATGCCACTTATGGAACCAAGTATGTGTTCAAAAGTGAGTTTAATGTCTTGGCTTACTAACAATAATTGTTTATCTATTTTAGTTGACTTTCAATTGCATTAAATGGTTGACTTCTAATTCAACTAATTAAAACCAAATGGATTGAACATACTGCTTTTTCACTTCTTTAATGTTATATTGTATATACACATAAATCTATAGAATTGTTAGTTTAACTAATCTTGTGACACTATAATTTTTTAGCTCATTCCATGCTATTTTTATACCTCATATCAATCAATTCATATGAGAGGCAAGAAAATGACATTAAAATATTGATTATTTTTGCATTGCGTCGCATATAAAAATTTCGTTCAGTATCACGTGGATCGTGTGAACTCATACTATACTTTTTCATATTTAATTACATATATACAACTCATTTGCATTATAAAATGTGGCTCACAATTCAAGAAAATTGAAATGAAGCATAAAATATGGGTGTTTATTTTCAGACAGATTTTGCCTCTTTTCTGTTCAAATTTGGAAAATCATAACTAATTCTAAAAAAATCAACAATATGTATTCTTGGTCATTCTAGAAAGCTAAGGATGTCTACTTCATGTTAAAAATATTTTTTGACCATAACCTTCCTCATAGAGGACGTTTGACATCCAAAAAGGTTTAGAAGTCAAACTGTATTTTGGAACTGTCACAGAATTCTATAGCAAATTTTGAAAATGTCCAATTAATTATAAAAAAATCTAATCTATGTAAATGATACCAATTTGGAAAGATGTGGATGTTAGCTAGAGGGAAAAAATATTTCTAGACTAGTTCAGGTAGCCTAGACCTAAAACTTCAATAGAACAGTAACTAAGGTCGGGGAAAAACTCTTGATACTGGACAGAATTTTCAAAAATTCATATCTCCCTCTCTATACCTCTAATTGAGGTGCTTCTAGTTAGCAAAAATCACTGGGAATGTCTAGTTTCTTTGTATAAAATTTTGTGGTAATTGGACATTATTTTCCTTATGAGTAATAGAATTTAATTTCAAACCAGTGCTACAGTACCAAGGACCAAAATCAGAAAAATTTCTAACTTCAACAATTCGTCAAATATTTTAAAGACCTCCAAAAATTACCAACTTTAACTTTTCAAAAAGCTCTCAATAAGCTCTAAATGCATGCCAAATTTTAGACTTAGAAGAGTTCATTTGGATAAAAAATGGTATAGCACCTCCAAAAATGGTAAACTTTTGCTCCATATGGGTTACCAATTTGTCCAAATGGCTTTCTTAATTGTTTGGCACCTCTTGGGCAAGTTTCAAAGCACAAATATGACTTGTAGAGACTATTCAAATGGTTCCAAACTCTATGCATCTTATTTTGGTCTCTCAACATCTATTTATGCACTAAACACATGTCATTCAAAAGTCCAATTACATAACTTCATTAATTCAATACGACATACATTATACATATAGTCTATACATCATATTATATCTGCTCAAAGTTTTACACAACCAAAAATAATATATACAATACTCCTTAACACTCCATTGCAATCTAAACTACAAATTAAACAAAGTGTAACCATTTAGTGTTCTTGGCTTGCATTTCCTTGGCCTTGGACACCACCTAGACATTTTAAGCATGAGAGGGAAAGGGGAGTGAGATTCCAAGAATCTCAATAGCTCACATACCCATTCACACCACATTCAAGGCATAGATACATCAAATATATGAATACGCAAGCATAAAGTGTGCAATAAATCCTATTTCATGTCACATCAACATGTCAAGACCACTTTCATGCTTTAGGGACTTTTGGTTTTGCCTCAGCCCATTTTTAGGACTTTTAGATTTGCCTCACTCTTGACCTTGGGACTTTTGACCTAACCTCACTCATCCAAGGGACTTTTGGCCTTGTCTCACCTATGCCATGAGACTTTTGGCATCTTCTCACCTTCATTAAGAGACTTTTGGCATCACCTCACCCTTATGAGCTCTTTCCATAACTATAGTCATTCAAGAAGATACATTGGTACTAATGCAACCTCAAGACATCAAGTGCCATGTTCTCAAATTACAAGAGCATATACAAGCACACAACATATACATATGCACACAAGAATGTAAGAGAATGAGGTGGAGAGTTACCTTTTAATTTATGCAAGCTTACTTTGTCAGTTCCTTTCCCTCCTTAGTCTCACAAGAACACTTAGGTAGAGTAGGGTTCTCTTGACCTAGACATCACAAACATCACACAATTATCCACTTGAAGCAAGCCAAGACACTAGGTTCACTCTTAAACACACAATTGGTTCTATAATGGGCATATTAGTTCCATAAATGGTCAATTAAAGCAACTCATATCATCCAAGTTTTAGGGCTTCATTCTCTTATTATTTCTAGACTTCTTGGGCTCATTTAAAGTTCTTTGAGACATCACATACTCAATTGCACCATTAGAAGACCAAGTTACTTCATAAGGCACCATTATGGATACCATTGTCCCATCTCCCAACCTATGGCTCCTAAATTTTTCTCAATGGTTCTTCCCATCTTCTAACATCATATGGAGTCCAAAACTAAGGCTAAAACAAATTAAAACACTTCCTAGCCCTGTGAATCCTCCTTAGTTGAGACAAGCACATAATTGGGTTTCTTAGAGTTTCAAATTTTTCCTTGATGAGAGAGCCACTTGGAAAGGTTTCTAGGGGCCTTAGGAGCTCAATGAAACATTTAAATAGCCAAGGAATTACTCACACAAAATCAGATTTTACAAAACCTCCAAGAACACCATACTTTTCTAACTTGATTGCCTTTGGTTTTTCTTGGAATTTCTTGCCATATTCTTAATCCTTGTACTCTTTTCCCTAGGTTTCTCCCTTGGTTCTTCCCAAAATTCATCTCCTTCTATCCCCCTTAGGCTAGCTGAAACTACTACAAAGAGGAGCAACCAAGATGAAACATGAAGAATGGAAAAATACCTTAGTTTCAAACTTGTTTTCAAAGCTTTTCTTCCTTGGTTCTCTTCTCCTTGGAAAATTCGAATTTTCCCCTTTAGGTCTGGACCAAAAATAGAACCAAATCATTCAAAAAATCCATGGAAAGAAAGGAGGAAGAGAGGAGAACAAGATGGGAGGAAGATGCAGCAAGAAAATCCATGAAATTATCTAGTTTCTCCTTAATTTTCTTCCTATTTTTCTCCTCCTTCTAAGAGAGCAGAATAACTTTTGTATTTTGGGTAGAAAATTTTGTGCTCAATAAAAGGGAGAAGATGGAAGAAAAGAGTGAAAATGTTTAAAACATTCTAGAAGCTTTTATTTCTAATTTTGCCCTTCCATAATGGCAATTTCGTTTCAACTTTGTTTTAACTCTTTTTTTAGAACTATCTTTTCTACCATAAAATTTAGGTTCCCAATTTAATTAAATACCTTTGAAATCACTCAATTTAGAGCTAAAACCTTTTCGACCAAACTGATCAAAGCTCAAGTCAACTGATGTTGAAAAACATACACCGGAAGAGCTTTACCAGTCTTAGGGCTTTCCATAGTTTTTGGGGCCTCTGAAAACCTTGGGCAACTCAAAAATTTCATTTAAAAAGCCTTCTTATGTGTTTTTTCAAAAGTTGCATTTATTTACGAAAATACCATTACGTTTCGTCAATTTCCGTTACAAATTGTTTCTCCATCCTAACTCCATTTTTCTTTTTGTTTGAGCCTAGAATTATCATTTTTAGGATTTTAGGACTCAACCCAAATTTTTTGGGATATTATCTAGGTCATTTCAGAGGACTTACTTTTATATGGCTCATTTTATCGTTTTACGAAAATTACGTTCGTTACAAATCTCATTTGTGAATTTAATGTATAAATTTATATTGAATCATTAATATAATCATATACTAACCTATTACATGATTTTGAAGTATGTTAGGTTCATATCCATCTAGACCCTATTGATAAAGAATTAGCCATTGATAAAGATGTGCAGCCTTAGGAACCCTCCACTAAGCTTATTAGGATGATTTCTTTTTCTAGTTTCTTTTTTGAATATTTGGATTACTACTTTGTTGACTCATATTTTATTATGGCCATTATTATTTTTATCACCATGTTGATACATTATTAACATTTATTTTAAATTATGATTGCCTTTTTTATTGCTTGTATACATAATTTTTTACATAGTTATGCACTCATTATATATGTTATCAGATAATTAAATGATCATGTTTGTTTGAGCTAAATTTGGGGAAAAAAGTCTCTAAAATATATTTGGGACGGAATAATCTATCTATGATAAGAGACGGACTTAGGGTGGAATTATCTATCTCTGATTGAGTGATTTGGGAGGGAAATATTTGTCCCTAATTAGAGACTGATTTAGGAAGGAAATATTCATTCCTAATCAAAGATGGATTTGTCATGGAAATATTCATCCCTAATTAGAGACAGATTTGGCACGGAATTAATCATCTCTAAGTTTGAGACGGATTTACATGAAAATATTCATCTCTAATCAATGATAGATTAGGGACAAAACATATTTTTTGCCTCTAAATAAGGATAACCCACCCCAAAAATTAAGGACAAATTTCTTTTAAGATGAAATTCATTGTTTTGTTTTAGTTTCTTTACAACATCAAAATCAAAGATGAAATTTTTCTCATTTCTAGTTCTTTCTTTGATTATTTAGAAATGGATTTTCCCATATTCAAAGATGGATTTTTCAATCTTTGATCTTATTGTAATATGTTTTGGATTTGTTTTAAGTCATGTAATTGTCTAGAATTCATGATACATATGTGCCCTATTTGAGGCCATCCAAAAGTCCCCAAACTCGGGCGAGGCTAGACCAAAAGTCCCTAAAGCTTACTTGTGGCATTGTTGTGATTTCCATGGCATGTACAACATGTATTGTATGATTGTGAATGGTTAGAAGCTTATTTACATGCTTTGACTTGTTATATGCCTTGATTGCTTTCTTGAATGAGTGCATGAGCTACTGAGATTCCATGAATTAACCCCTTTATAAAAACTTAACATGCTAGGTGGAGCTCAAGGAGAATCAAGTGCGCACCAAGGAGCTTAGGGGAATGTTAGATGAATGTTAGTTTGTTTTGACTCTTTTGATGTAAAGAGGTACCAAAATGAATATGCACCCTCTATTTTTGAGATGTAAATGTTGTAACAAGTGTAAATGTATGAAAATATGATGTACAAACTATGTAGAGAGCCAAAGTAATGAAAATGTGGGTTTTGCCCTTTTTGTGGATAATATGTGATAGTGTATTTTGGCCCGTAGCATAGTGAGTTTGAAATGTATGATGATTTGGACCACTTAGATACTTCATATATGCTATATTTATGCTTTCAAACTTGTCCATGAGGTGTGAGAATATGTGGGAGGCCATTTGGACCCACTTTGACCATTTTGGGTGTCAAAACCGTCAATTTTGTGAGCTCTGTCAAAGTATGACCAAACGAGTTCTTCTTGCTATGAAATTTGGCATGACTCTAGCGTTTGTAGAGAGCTTCTTGGAAAGCTAAAGTGGGTAATATTTGGAGGACTAGGGAATATTTGGTGAATTGTTGAAGTTAGGAAAATTTGATGGTTTGGTCATGGTGCTGTGTCATTAGCCCGAAAAGAAATCCATGTCATTCATAGACCAAATGGAGTCCAAATGTCATGAAATTTTATAGGCATAAACTAGACAACTACAGTGACCTATACCAGTTAGAATCACCTAAATCGGAGGTCTATAAAGAGATAATGAACTGTCTGAAGTTCTATATCAGTATCAGAGAAGCCATCCGACCTCCATTACTGTTCCATCAGTTTTTTAGGTCTAAGGGCTACTGAACTGATCTATACTTATTTTTTTCCTCTAGTAGACATCTGTAGATTTTCAAATTAGTATAGTTTTCCCAGATTCGATTTTTTTGGATTTAGTTATGAATTTTCGAAATTCATGACAGTAAGCTATGCCAGAAACAGGGACAGTCGGACCTCTGTCCCATTTTCAATATCAAACATGGTCTAAAAGCTAAGATTGTGGTTGGAAAGTATTTTTTGTGTAAATTTATCACTTAGATTCCAGAAAGCTAGGGTTTGCTAGATTCCCATTTTTCTATAATTAGTTATGATTTTCCAAAGTTAAAGCCAAAAATCTGACTTTTGGGCCCATGTGAGAAATTGCATTTTCTTGGTTCTTGGCTCCATATCCATGGTTTATGGCTTGTTTTATAATATGTATGAGTCGTATACATGGAGTTTGAGTAGAGAATGTGAATGATGGGTTCACAGGACCCACGGGGCAAAAGATGAGTGTTTGAAACCTCGTTTTATAGTATGAAAATGCCACGGTTTGTACTGGTTCTTTGGAAATCATATGGAATCAAGCCCAGAGGGAGGCTAGATAGAGTTAATATATTATGGTGTTACATCTTTCACAATATGATAAGAAATCATTGGAGAAATATTTTCAACACCTAACGCTTCTAAGGACTTTTATTTTCTTTCATTTTTTATTTTCAATTTTGAAACATGTTAAAGGCTTAATCCTTAGTTTTTATCAAGTACACATATGTAAACCTATAGTAGCCATCAATAAAAGCTATGAAATATCTATTACCTCCTCTAGTCAAAGCATTATTGAGTTCACACACACACACACACATATACACAAACATATAAGTGTATTGAATCTAAAATTTTTGAAGTTTTTTCACTTGAGTTAAAATTTTTTGTAGTCATTTTAGATTGTACACAAATCTTACACTTATCATGAGCATTATTATTTGATGGATTAATCGACGTTGAGACAAAAATTGCAAACATTTATAATTAGCATATCTTAGCCTATCATGCCATAAAGAGACAAGAAACTTAATAATATAAATAAAACTAGAAAATTATTATTAACATCTATTTGAACATCCCATCACAAGCTTAACCCTTCCCTACAAATACTCCACTCTTTAAAATTACAATCTTATTAGATTCGAGGACATCTTTAAACCTTTTTTACATAATAAAGTCGCAGAAAATAAATTCTTTCTGATAACCAAAACATGTAACACATTAAATAACACCATTAGAAATTAAATTCTTTCTAATAACTACAACAGATAACACATTTAGTTACACCAATTTCTTTTTAAAAGTGAATTGTAATACTAAAGTGCTATTTCCAAGTATCTATGCTATATTGCCATTTCCCATGAGAACTTCTTATTCCTCACTAACTATTTCATATGTTTTAAATTGATTTCTATCATGGTAGACATGTGTGGTTGCATCAGAATCATACCATCAGTCAAAGGACTTGGAAATTGTTGCCATGTTGAACTTAGATATCATATTAATATGTAAATCTAAAACCATGACTACTATTTCATTATTTTCTATATCTACCATATTTATAGTATTAGTATGGCCCGGTTTATGTTTCTTTCTAAGTCTACAATCTCTCTTATTCCTACATTGAAGTCTTCTTTGGTTTATGTTAAGAAGAATTAGGCTCAAGGTGTTTCCCCTTACTATTTCCAAAATGGGATTTACTACTTGCATCTACATAGTTGACCTTAGAAACAAATTCCAAATGTTTCTTTTGCAAATTTCTACTATCTTCTTTAATTCTCAAATGCTTTAGAATTTATTCCACAATCTACTTTTCAACAGTATGCAGTGTAGCTTCTTTCTGTAATCATTCTAACTTAAAGGCAATTCTACAATTATTGCTCCAACTTATAATTATTCAAAGATAATAACTTTCAAATCCTTGAGTTTTGAAATAAGCAATTGTATTTCATGAACTCTATGCATGGTGGACGTGTTATTATTCATAGAATAGGCAAAGTAATTCATTATTAAAAATTTATTTATCCCTTATTACTCAGTGTTGTGCTTAACTTCCAATACTTACTAAATTTCTCTAAGTGAGGAGATTGAAGTGAATAGGTCATACAGTCAATCAAATAAAGTATTTAGTATGCAGTCATGACACAATAGTTTACCTTCAATCCTTTTCTTCCTTTTAGCCTTGATTCGATTAGTGTCTTTGTTAGAAGGTTCTAGGATAGGTTACAAATTTGAATCCAAAGCATACGCAATCTTTATTGTAGCAAGAAGAGTATTTTGTCCTTCCACTGGTTGAAATCGGTGCCATTAAATCGATTAAGTTTGATGAAGTGTTGGTTCATTACTTTGAATGCAAACTCACTTGTTAACTTTATCAAAAATATTGCTTCAAAATTCTTAGGAAGGCAGTGTGAAAATGGAGTTAAGAAAATGCATATGCAAGCTCTAAAACATATGTCAAGCATGTTCTCCTTAAAGCAATATTTGCCCTCACTAGTTGTTGTAAAGTCCAAACAAATTTGCTTTTAAGATTTTAATAAGTCCCTAATTAGTATATGTGACACCTTAAACTATTACCACTACCTAGCCTCTCCATAGGCTCGGTTCCATATGATTTCCAAAGAGTCACTACTCTCCCGTGGCATTTACATGCTATGAACCGGGGTTTCATATACTGCATGCTTTCATATACTCATCTTTTGCCCCGTGGGTCCTGTGAACCCATCTCAAGCATCCTCAACTCAAACTCCATATAGATGACTCATACATAGCATGAAACAAACCATAGGCCACGGGTATAGAGCCGAAAACTATAAAAATTACATTTTCTCACTTGGGCCCAAAAGTCATATTTGGCTCTAACTTTGGAAAATCATAATTAATTGTAGAAAAATGGGAATGCAGAAAACTTTAGCTTTCTGGAAAACTCTAAGTGTGAACTTGACACTAAAAATCATTCCCAATCACAAACACATCATTTGGACCAAGTTTGACATCGAAAATGGGAGGAAGGTCCAGCTGTCACTGTTTCTGGTGCAGCTTGCTGTCATGATTTTCAAAAATTCATAACTAAATCCACAAAAATCCAATCTGGGCACATTATACCAATTCGGAAAGATACGGATGTCTACTAGAGGAGAAAAATAAGTCCAAATCAGTTCAGTAGCTCATGCACCCCAAAAACCGATGGAACAGTGACGGGGGTCAGAAAAGCTCCCTGATGCTGATACAGAACTTCAGTCGGTTCAATCTCTCTCTACAGACCTCCGATTTGGGTGCTTCCAGTTGGTACAAGTCACTTTGGTTTTCTCGTTTATGTGTATAAAATTTCACCACATTTGGAATCCATTTGGTCTAAAAGTGCCACAAATTTCATTTTTGGTTTAGATGAACAGTACATGACCAATCCCTTAAATTCTCCCAAATTCAACAATTCTCCAAATATTCTATAATCCTCCAAATTACCCACTTTAGCTTCTCAAGAAGCTTTCTACAAACTCTAGAGGCATGCCAAATTTCATGGCAAACGGAGCTCATCCGGTCATACTTTGACGGAGCTCACAAAAATACCAGTTTTGGCACCCCATAGGTCCAAAACGGGTCCAAATAGCCTCTCTCACATTCTCACTCCACATGGACAAGTTCAAAAGCATAAAACTAGTATATCTAACATGTCCATATGCTCCAAATCATCATACATTCAAATCTCACTATGCTATGGCCAAATTTACACAATATCATTCATGCATCAAAGGGGTAAAACCCACATTTCCATTACTTTGGCTACTAACATAGTTCATACATCATCCTTTCATATTTCTACATGTGTTACAAACTTTACATCTCAAAAATAGTGGGCACATCTTCATTTGGCACCACTTTACATCATTTATACATCAAAATATCAAAATAAACTAACATTTCCCTATACATGCTCCTAGGCTCCTTGGTGTGTGCTCGGTTCTCCTTGAGCTCCACCTAGCATATTAGTTGGGAGGGGAAAGGGGTGAGATTCGGGGAATCTCAGTAGCTCAAGCACTCAATCCAGCAAGCAATCAAGGCATATAACAAGTCAAAGCATGTGAATAAGCACTTAGCCATTCTCAATCAACCAACACACAATGTACATGCTATGGAATCACAACAATGCCAAAAATGAGCTCCAGGGACTTTTGGTCTAGCCTCACCCGAGTCTAGGGACTTTTGGATGGCCTCACCCGAGTTTAAGGACTTTTGACTTGGCCTCACTCGTTGGAGACTTTTGGCCTTGTCTCACCTATCTCAAGGGCTTTCGGCTTCACCTCACCCATCTCATGGGACTTTCGGCACTACCTCACCCGAGCAATCTCACATTCAACAACATACAAGCATATTGGCATTCAATGCATCAAAGCAATAACATATGGCATATTCCATACAACAAGCATATACATCATACAATGACTATCATATCCAAGAAAGCAACAAGAAAGAGTGAAAGAGAGAGCTACCTTTGGAGCCAAAGCTAACACTAGCTTTTCCTTTCAATGTCTCCTCTCCCTCCTTAGGTTCACAATCACACCTTGTTGGAGGTGTTTCTCTTGAGCCTAGACACACAAAAGCATGCAATTACTCTCTTACCCTATAATCCTTCAAATCAATTCTCCTATATACCATAACCTAGAGTTCTCTCTCTCTAGAATGCCATTAACCCCTTTCTCTCTCTCAAGCTCCCATGGTAGTGGAAAACCACATTTTCAAAGAAACCACAATGATTCAAAGCGTTTTCCACTTTCCCTCTTCTGACCCATACCCAGAAATCGTCCATTTTGCAAACAAAACCGTAGGAAAAGAGGGCAAAGGGAGGGGATCAGAAATCTGAAGAGAAATGGGAGAAGTGACCTTACCTTTCCCTTAATCTTCCTCCTTCTCTTGATCTCTCACACTCTCCTCGCCTCTTTCTCTCTTTGGGTCGAAGCTTAGGGCAGATATGAGAGAAGAAATGAGTTTGGGCGTTTAATGAAGTCTAAATCTCGCTATTTACTCTCTTCCGGACCGACTCTCGCTACGGCGAAAACTAACCTTCGCTATAGCGATCTCGTGTAATCTGGATTCGCTATGGCGAGGTGTAACCTTCGCTACGGCGAGCTCGTGCCAGTTCCCTTCGCTATGGCAATTTACCACTCGCTATGGCGAAATCGCGTCAGTTCCAGACTTCACTCTCGCTATGGCGCCGCTACAGCGGGCAACTCCCTGGTTTTTGTATGGGCTGCTGCCAGCACTCGCTATAGCTAGAATCGCCTTCGCTATTGCGAACTAGCTCTCTCGCTGTGGCGAGACCGTTTCTCGCTGTTGCGAGAGGACTTAGCAGAAATTCTGGATTCCGAAAATTTCCAGATTTCACTTCCTTTCTTTTCCCTTTTCTTTTCTTTTTCCCGGTTGTTACATTTCTACCCCTCTTAAAAGAAATTTCGTCCTCGAAATTTAAAAACTTACCTCAAGGGAATAATTCTGGATATTTCTGCCTCATCTCATCCGCCAATTCCCAGGTGGCTTCCTCAGATGTCAGACCTCTCCAAATCACTTTCACCAGAGGAATGCTCTTGCTTCTCAGCTGTTTCAGCTTAGCATCCACAATTCTCTCCGGTTTCACTACATAGGAAAGATCTTCCTGCAATTGCACATGCTCATATTCTATGACATGTGAGGAATCTGGTAAATACTTTTTCAACTGGGAGACATGAAAAACACTGTGTATTTGAGCTAGGTTAGGAGGCAAGGCTATTCGGTAAGCCATGGGTCCAATTTTCTCAAGGATTTCAAACGGACCAATATACCTAGGACTGAGCTTCCTTACCCTCATTGACCGACCTACTCCCGTCATTGGAGATATTCGTATGAACACATGGTCTCTAACCTCAAACTCTAACGGCCTCCTACGCTTATCAGCATAGCTTTTCTGCCTACTCTGGGCCGTGAGTAGCCTCTTTCTAATCAATTCTATCTGTCGGGTGGTCTGGTCCACAATCTCAGGTCCTATCATACTCCTCTCACCTAACTCAACCCAACACACAGGGGATTTGCATTTTCTCCCATACAAAGCCTCATAAGGGGTCATCTGGATACTGGAATGGTAACTGTTGTTATAAGCAAACTCTGCTAACGATAAATACACATCCCAGTTCCCTTTCATTTCTAGCACACATGCCCTCAACATATCTTCTAATGTTTGGATGGTCCTTTCAGTCTGACCATCTGTCTGGGGGTGATATGCAGTACTAAACCGCAATCTCGTCCCTAAGGCATGCTGCAATGACCTCCAAAAGTTCGATGTGAACCTGGGGTCTCTATCCGAAACTATGCTATTGGGTACCCTATGAAGTCGCACTATCTCTCTGATATACAACTGGGCCAATCTATCCAGTGTATAAGTAGCCTTAATAGCTAAAAAGTGTGCAGACTTCGTCAGTCTATCCACAACTACCCAAATAGCATCGTGTCCAGAGGATGTCCTGGGTAACCCCATGACAAAATCCATGGCTATACTATCCCATTTCCACTCAGGGATATCTAGAGGTTGCAACAACCCAGCCGGTTTCTGATGTTCAATCTTTATCCTCTGACACACTAGGCATCTAGCTACATAATCTGTCACATCACTTTTCATCCCTGGCCACCAGAAAATCTTTTTCACATCCTGATACATCTTGGTGGCACCTGGGTGGATAGTATACTTACTCTTATGCGCCTCTTCTAGAATGCTTTCTCTCAACTCATTCTGACTAGGCACACAGATTCTATCCCGATATACTATCATGCCATCCTCAGACAACTTGAAATCTGAGGTCTTACCTTGGGTGATCTCATTCCTGATCCGTTTCAGGAACTCATCCTCTCTTTGGGGCATCTAAGATCTGGGTTCTCAAGACATTCTCAATTCGGGTTTCACTCAGATACAATCTACCCGATACCACCTGACACGAGAGGTTCAAATCTCTGAACTTCTCTAGGAGCTCCTGCTCTCTAATCATCATATGGGCTACATGGATGGATTTTCTACTCAGGGCGTCTGCCACCACATTGGCCTTGCCCGGATGGTATTTCAACACATAATCATAATCTTTCAAAAATTCCATCCATCTCCTCTGTCTCATATTGAGTTCTTTCTGATCAAACAGGTATTTCAGACTCTTGTGGTCACTATAAATCTCTATGGTCGCACCATACAGATAGTGTCTCCAAATTTTAAGAGCAAACACTACGGCAGCTAACTCCAGGTCATGTGTGGGGTAATTCTCCTCATGAGGTCTCAACTGCCTCGAGGCATATGCCACTACTCTACCCTGCTGCATCAACACACATCCTAACCCTTTGCCCGAAGCATCACAATAAACCACAAATGGTTCACTAGGGTCAGGGATAATCAGCACAGGGGCAGTGGTCAAACAGAGTTTCAACTCCTGGAAACTCTTCTCACATCTCTCATCCCACACAAACGGTGTATCTTTCCTGGTTAGCCTCGTCAGTGGTAAGGCCATTCAAGAAAAGTCCTTTATAAATCGTCTGTAATACCCTGCCAAACCTAGGAAACTCCTGACTTCGGTGATCGTTCTAGGTCTATCCCACTGTAACACAGCCTCAACTTTATGGGGATCCACCGCAACCCCGTCTCGTGAGATCACATGACCTAAGAATCGCACCTCGGTCAGCCAAAACTCACATTTACTCAGTTTGGCATACAACCTTTTTTCTCTCAAGGTGTCTAGGACTAGTCTCAAATGCCTCTCGTGCTCCTCAAAAGATCGGGAGTACACTAAAATATCATCAATAAAGACCACCACAAACTGATCTAGATACGGTCTGAATACCCTGTTCATATAATCCATGAACACAGCAGGCGCATTCGTCAACCCGAATGGCATTACAAGGAACTCATAGTGCCCATATCTCGTCCTGAAAGCCGTCTTAGAGACGTCTTCCATTCTCACTCTCAACTGGTGGTAACCAGATCTAAGATCTATCTTAGAAAACACAGATGCCCCAGCCAACTGATCTAACAGATCATCAATTCTAGGGAGAGGATATTTATTCTTGATGGTAACTTTATTCAACTCTCGGTAATCTATACACAACCGCAAGCTACCATCTTTCTTTTTCACAAACAACACCGGAGCACCCCAAGGTGAAACACTAGGGCGGATGAACCCTTTCTCTAACAGTTCCTCTACCTGCGCTTTCAACTCAGCAAGCTCGGCGGGAGCCATCCTATAAGGAGCTTTGGACACCGATCCAGCACCAGGCACTATGTCTATAGGGAACTCTAATTCTCTCTCAGGAGGTAGGCCACTAAAATCAAACTCTCTAGGGAAAACCTCTGGGAATTCCCTGACAACTGGGATCTCCTCTATCCCTTCTTCTACCTCAACCCGAATAGAGAAAAAGACTAGAAACCCTTGACATCCACACTCCAAATATCTCTCAGCCTGGGCAGTAGTCATAAAGGATAACTCTACTCCTACCCTAGGTATGGTCCCACAAACAGGTAAGGAAACGGTTCGGTGTTCACAATCAAGTATGGCATTATTTGCAGCTAACCAGTTCATACCAATAATCAAGTCAATTTCATGAAAAGGCATACAAACCAAATCAAGAGTGGTATGATAGTGGTTAAATTGGACAGTGACATTCAAGCAAGTATGGGAAGTGACCACGTGGCCTCCAGTGGGTGTAACAACAGACAAGTCAAAGGGCAAGACACTAACAACCAGACCCAATTTCCTCACACAATCATAGGATATAAACGAGTGACTAGCACCCGAATCAAACATAGCAACTACAGGAAAGCCATTCACTAAAAGCGTACCTCGGATCAAACTGGGAGATGCGCTGGCTTCCTGCTGAGTAAGGGCGAACACTCGGCCCTGGGTCTGTGGTCTAGGAGGAGGCGCTGTCTCCATCTGAGGACAGTGTCTAGCAATGTGCCCCGGCTTCCCACACTTATAACATGTCACCGGAGATTGCTGGAAGGATGACTGACCCCGAGGAGGTGGCACACCTCGCTGCGGCCTTCTACTCCATGGCCCCTTGCCTCTTTTCTTGGTACTAGGGGTCAAACTAGAGCCCTCTTCTGGTTTCGGCCTTTTCAAATCCGGAACCCTCTTCTGACTAGCCGTAGTCGCAGTAGGCATGATGACTTGCAAGTTCGTCTCAATCACCCTACTGACCTCCACAAGAGTATTAAACTTTCTGATCCGCTGTGGAGTGACTCTGTCGCTAATCAGTGGCCTCAAACCAGTCTCAAACTGATCACATCTCCAGGGTTCATCATCATACCTCTGGAGGTAAGAGGAATACCGAGACAGCTCTATAAACTTGGCCACATACTGGTCCACAGTCATCTCATCAGTCTGCCTCAAACTCATGAACTCCATCTCTTTCTTCTTCCTCACTGAACTTGGGACATACTTCTCATAAAATTCAACCAAGAATGTCTCCCAAGTGATCGGTATGTTCTTGGTCTCCATCAATGGTTTCGCACTCTCCCACCATCTATCAGCCTCTTTTTCTAGCATAAAGGTGGCTAGCTGGGCTTTCTGCTCAGTGGTACAATTCATCACTGAGAAGATTTTCTTAAGCTGCATCACCCAAGCCTCCGCCTTATCCGCATCCAATTCCCCGTCAAACGAGGGTGGATTGTTCTGCCTGAACTGCTTCAATACTTTTTGGATAGGCGTCTGGGTCTGTGGAGCAGCAGGTTCCTGGGGAGGTGTAGGTGGAATGCTGGATGTAGATGGTTGAGGTCCAGGGGCATCCCTTCTGGCTTCTTCTTGCCTAGCCAGGGTGTTTTGCAGATGCATGATCATATCATGCTGCTGCTGGGCAATGTATCTCTGTTGCTCCAGCATCTCTTGGTGCTGACCCATCATGGCCTCATACCGGTCTAGTCTATCCATGATGGCCTGTAGAGGAACCCTAGTCTCAGTAGGAACCTCTGGCTCATCTCTCTGAGCTCTGGGCAGTCTGCCTCTGCCTCTGCCTCTACCCCTGCCCCGTCTAGTCTCAACCATGTCTGAAAGAAATAGCAATCCTCAGTTCACAATAATATCACAACACTTATGCAAGGATGCTACAACTTTCATGACCATTCACACCAAATACAGCAATTCACATACTTCAAGAGCCTAAACTTGAGCAAAAGTACCTGAACCATTGCTCTGATACCAAAAATGTGACACCTTAAACTACTACCACTACCTAGCCTCTCCATAGGCTCGGTTCCATATGATTTCCAAAGAGTCACTACTCTCCCGTGGCATTTACATGCTATGAACCGGGGTTTCATATACTCAGCTTTTACCCCGTGGGTCCTGTGAACCCATCTCAAGCATCCTCAACTCAAACTCCATATAGATGACTCATACATAGCATGAAACAAACCATAGGCCACGGGTATAGAGCCGAAAACTATAAAAATTACATTTTCTCACTTGGGCCCAAAAGTCATATTTGGCTCTAACTTTGGAAAATCATAATTAATTGTAGAAAAATGGGAATGCAGAAAACTTTAGCTTTCTGGAAAACTCTAAGTGTCAAATTGACACTAAAAATCATTCCCAATCACAAACACATCATTTGGACCAAGTTTGACATCGAAAATGGGAGGAAGGTCCAGCCGTCACTGTTTCTGGTGCAGCTTGCTGTCATGATTTTCGGAAATTCATAACTAAATCCACAAAAATCCAATCTGGGCACATTATACCAATTCGGAAAGATACGGATGTCTACTAGAGGAGAAAAATAAGTCCAGATCCGTTCAGTAGCTCCTGCACCCCAAAAACCGATGGAACAGTGATGGGGGTCAGATCAGCTCACTGATGCTGATATAGAACTTCAGTCGGTTCAATCTCTCTCTACAGACCTCCGATTTGGGTGATTCCAGTTCCTACAAGTCACTTTCGTTTTCTAGTTTATGTGTATAAAATTTCACCTCATTTGGAATCCATTTGGTCTAAAAGTGCCACAAATTTCATTTTCTGGTTTAGATGAACAGTACATGACCAATCCCTTAAATTCTCCCAAATTCAACAATTCCCCAAATATTCTATAATCTTCCGAATATTACCCACTTTAGCTTCTCAAGAAGTTTTCTACAAACTCTAGAGGCATGCCAAATTTCATGGTAAACGGAGCTCATCCGGTCATACTTTGACGGAGCTCACAAAAATACCAGTTTTGGCACCCCATAGGTCCAAAACGGGTCCAAATAGCCTCTCTCACATTCTCACTCCACATGGACAAGTTCAAAAGCATAAAACTAGTATATCTAACATGTCCATATGCTCCAAATCATCATACATTCAAATCTCACTATGCTATGGCCAAATTTACACAATATCATTCATGCATCAAAGGGGTAAAAACCCACATTTCCATTACTTTGGCTAATAACAGAGTTCATACATCATCCTTTCATATTTCTACATGTGTTACAAACTTTACATCTCAAAAATAGTGGGCACATCTTCATTTGGCACCACTTTACATCATTTATACATCAAAATATCAAAATAAACTAACATTTCCCTATACATGCTCCTAGGCTCCTTGGTGTGTGCTTGGTTCTCCTTGAGCTCCACCTAGCATATTAGTTGGGAGGGGAAGGGGTGAGATTCGGGGGAATCTCAGTAGCTCAAGCACTCAATCCAGCAAGCAATCAAGGCATATAACAAGTCAAAGCATGTGAATAAGCACTTAGCCATTCTCAATCAACCAACACACAATGTACATGCTATGGAATCACAACAATGCCAAAAATGAGCTCCAGGGACTTTTGGTCTAGCCTCACCCGAGTCTAGGGACTTTTGGATGGCCTCACCCGAGTTTAAGGACTTTTGACTTGGCCTCACTCGTTGGAGACTTTTGGCCTTGTCTCACCTATCTCAAGGGCTTTCGGCTTCACCTCACCCATCTCATGGGACTTTCGGCACTACCTCACCCGAGCAATCTCACATTCCAACATACAAGCATATTGGCATTCAATGCATCAAAGCAATAACATATGGCATATTCCATACAACAAGCATATACATCATACAATGACTATCATATCCAAGAAAGCAACAAGAAAGAGTGAAAGAGAGAGCTACCTTTGGAGCCAAAGCTAACACTAGCTTTTCCTTTCAATGTCTCCTCTCCCTCCTTAGGTCCACAATCACACCTTGTTGGAGGTGTTTCTCTTGAGCCTAGACACACAAAAGCATGCAATTACTCTCTTACCCTATAATCCTTCAAATCAATTCTCCTATATACCATAACCTAGAGTTCTCTCTCTCTAGAATGCCATTAACCCCTTTCTCTCTCTCAAGCTCCCATGGTAGTGGAAAACCACATTTTCAAAGAAAACACAATGATTCATAAGCGTTTTCCACTTTCCCTCTTCTGACCCATACCCAGAAATCGTCCATTCTTGCAAACAAAATCGTAGGAAAAGAGGGCAAAGGGAGGGGATCAGAAATCTGAAGAGAAATGGGAGAAGTGACCTTACCTTTCCCTTAATCTTCCTCCTTCTCTTGATCTCTCACACTCTCCTCGCCTCTTTCTCTCTTGGGTCGAAGCTTAGGGCAGATATGAGAGAAGAAATGAGTTTGGGCGTTTAATGAAGTCTAAATCTCGCTATTTACTCTCTTCCGGACCGACTCTCGCTACGGCGAAAACTAACCTTCGCTATAGCGAGCTCGTGTAATCTGGATTCGCTATGGCGAGGTGTAACCTTCGCTACGGCGAGCTCGTGCCAGTTCCCTTCGCTATGGCGAGATTTACCACTCGCTATGGCGAAATCGCGTCAGTTCCAGACTTCACTCTCGTTATGGCGCCGCTACAGCGGGCAACTCCCTGGTTTTTGTATGGGCTGCTGCCAGCACTCGCTATAGCTAGAATCGCCTTCGCTATTGCGAACTAGCTCTCTCGCTGTGGCGAGATCGTTTCTCGCTGTTGCGAGAGGACTTAGCAGAAATTCTGGATTCCGAAAATTTCCAGATTTCACTTCCTTTCTTTTCCCTTTTCTTTTCTTTTTCCCGGTTGTTACAGTATATGTTTTCATAAGATTTTATATAGACTTATAAAGGATTTTTAATGGTTTTTATCTCATTATTGATATAAAAATTCATATTGTTGATATAAAAATTTATTTATACACTACCAAAAAATATTTTCTGGTGGTTACATATTGTCAACCACTGCTAAACTGCAACAGTTGTTGACCAAACTACCGCTAAATTGCAATGGTTGATTAAAAATGTTGTTAAAAATTGTAGTTTTACCATGGTTGTTTTAACAGCAATTGCAACCACTACTAAAACATTTTTAAAAACCCACACCTCCACCTTTGATAGTTCTGACCTGCAAAGGCCAAAAACTCTTTCCTCTTTCTCTACTATAATGCCACAAAAGAGAATAGACACATTGCTCACCCACTCTAGCTACTATCAATCTTTGTCATTGCCATCTATGTAACAACCAACTTTTTAACTGAATTGGGACCAGTATGTTAATAAAAGTGAAATCTAAAGTAAATGGAATTAAGATCAAACAAAGATAAATCATTAATTAGCATGTCAAAAAATTGAGTTAAGAAATCCTACATAAAAAGAAAACAAAGCTAAAACAGTAAAATGAAGAAAAAAGGGCATATCAATGGCAAAATTGTAAGTTTGAGTAAATTTTAGGAAAACTTAAGAAAAATATTTTTAAAGTTTAAGATTAAACTCACTAGGATTTTCAGAGGCCCTGAAAACCTAGGGAAATTCAGAATCAGATAAGACCCTTCCGGTGTGCTAAAAGAGTCGAACAATACTAAGACTTTAAGTAGAGCTACTTCTCACAATTTCAAGCCATTTAAATCCCAAAAATAATGTTTTTATGTTAAAGAGAACCCAAAAATTTGCAAGGAGCAGTCAAATTCTGAAAAGCTTGAAAAATGTGTTTAAACGAAGTGTGTGTGCGAGTAGAGGCAAAATGGTTATTTTGAAAAAATTAAAAAATGAAGCTTATGAAAGCCACATCCCACCATCTTCTCCAAGCTTCCATTTTCAGATTTTGAGATCTTTAATAGCGTCACACTTGAAGGAGGAAAGAGGAAGATTGTAAGCTTTTATTTAGGCAAGTAAATGGCCACGTTTCACTTCACGTCAGTTTAGAAAATTGTTTCTCTCTTTAAGAGCTTTTAATGATGGTTTTCTTTTCTTAAAATCTTGAAGTTCAGATCTATCCCAAGCCAAAAAGGAGTTCTTTCCAAGAAACCAATCGATGGAGATTAATCTACGCGGAGAGTACTTTGCAGTTAGGTAAGTTTCTAACTGAAACACTTGCAAAATTTTGTGCCTTGTAGATTTTGGCCAAGAGAGAGAAAGTGAGGAGGAGAGTTTTTCTTCATGAGTTATTGATGGAATCAAAGGTTTTAGCATGCAAGGATTTCATATCTACATTAGTTTCCATTGAATCATAAAAGGAAACAACCTAGACTGTGTTATGCTATGGTTTCAGCCTAAGCTAGTTAAATAGGTAATCATGTTATTTTCAACTTCTAATTAGTATGTTTAGATGTTTTATGATGCAAGGAACAAGAATCTAAACTTAAAATTGATTGAAGACTTGAAACTCTAAGTTAGGGTTTTATGGTATCTTATTCGACAACAAGAAATCCAAGGGGTTAAGAAGTTGTTTAATTGATTCTTAGGCTATGGATAATCTTAAAATGATATAAGAACAATAATGGAGCATTAAATTGAATTTAGAAGCTAGATTCTTAAAGTTGAAATTTTAAGGTTCAAGAAAGGACATTATGGAACTCATTGGCATTAGGTTTATGCGACCAAGCTTGTAATGCCTCTAATAAATCCTAATATGGCTATATAAATCATATATGATAAGATTTTGAAGCCTAGAAGTTGAATTTTTAAAGTTACCCCTTGAAGTTTAAGATTACATAATGTGTCCCATTATGTGGAAAAGTGAAAATACCAAATGAATAGTGTCAATGACCAAATGAATAGTAAATATGGAATTTGTGGCTTGAATTATGGATGTTAGAAGCATAAGTTGGCCTAGGATTTGAGTTTAGTAAAATCCCTAACTTAAAGCCTAACTGAAGAACCATTTATGGGAAGCTAAAATTCTAAAGGATTTAGGCTCTTGGAAATGATAGAATTTGAGCATTTTAGATGACATATTTGCCACCCCAATAAGCATGTATCTTGAAAGTATGTGAAACGGGGTTTTAAGTGTACTTTAAGTGGCCTAAAGTCTAGTTAAAAGTCAAAGAAGTCTAATAGAAGTGGTTATGAGTTCCAGATGTTAATAATATGTATATGTGATATTCTTAAGACAAGCTAGTGAGGCTCTATCTCATTGTAAGTGTAGAGCTGAGAAAGAAAAGGAAACGAAGCTAGAAACAGAGCAGGAAAGTTAGAAGTTTTACTGGGTTCTATCATCTATTTAAGGTAGCTTACTCTTCCCTATCTAATTGCATGTGGACTTGTTTAATGATATGCATTGTATTACAATGGTTGTCTCTCACAATGTTTGCTATGTTGCATTGTATCAAATATATGTCATGATTTACATGTTATGTTTAATGAGCTGAGGCTATCAGATAAAAATGGGCAATGGAAACAAATGCAATAGTTCTGCCAAGTCCAAGAGAAAAGCCTAAGCTAAGCTGAGATTCATGGCCATAATAAAGTATGTAGTAAACATGTAAAGCATTTATGTTAGTTTTCCATGACTATGTATACTTGCATTATTCTTGCTTAACTGTCTCATGCTTATTTTGGGCGATCTAAGTATAGCTACTAAGATTCTCATAAATCTCACCCTTATCTCTATTTTTCCACTAACCAATGCCAGGTGGAAGCTCTAGTGCTAGCAAAGAAAAAGAGAAAGAATAATATTTGAATATGCAGAATCATATAAATGTGGTGTATCTATTTTGTTATAATGTGTAAGGAATGTATATAGATTATGTCTAATTTCATCATGATGTATTATATATACTAGCATATTGTTAACAGTTAAGTAACTTTAGTTTGAGATATTTAGATTTAGATGATGCTTTATGCTAGGCTATGATACATGATAATGTTATTATATGTACTTTTTCCATGTCTGTGAGTTAGGGCTGAAATATTACCATTTTATTAGTCTGGATAGTCAGTTTCATAAGTTGGAAACTTTATCAAATTTTCCTTAGAATGTTATGAACGTTTTACTTTTATGGTTAAAATTGGATGGACATGGAAATTATGGGAAAGGCAAGTGTTTGTATTTTGAAAATTTTGATTCAATATTTTCTTCCATCAATAAATGGACTTTCTATTGGAACATAATATTCAAATAAGAGCTAGATAACTAAGGGGTTACAATTTGACGGACCAAATCTGTGATACTCATTTATTCTAAAAAGCCTTAAACTAAGGGAATTACTAAAAAAGGTCCCCTAAATAAAAAGATTTGAGACCAAATAAAATTAGGATAATAATCTAAAAAATTGAAAATGAGAATACAAGGCTAAATATGCCTAAAAACTAGAACCAAAGTAGTTAAATAAAATTAAACTAAAATCAGTAACATTTTCGTAATTTTTTGTACTTTTTAAAAAACTTAAAGGATGGATCTTTAAATAAAAAATTTAAGTTTCCTAGGGTTTTTAGAAGCTCTAAAAATTATAAAAACTCCTAAAATAGTTAAAACCCCTCTGGTATCTAATTTAGAGTGTTAATTGCCCAAAACTTTGACCGATTCATTCGGAAATATTTTCAATCTAATTTGGATGAAACCAAAGGTATTTTATAAATTAGAGGACCTAAATTTCATGATAGAAAATATGAATCTCAAAAAGGAATTGAAATGAGCCTAAATGAAAAGAAGTAAGAAGAGGGACTACATTATAATTTTTAAAAGTTATAAAAGTGGACCCTTTGGCTTCTCAAAACACGTCCTCTTCTTCTCCAGCCCTCATAACTAACTTACTTCTGGTGCAAATGGATTTAAGCTCTATCCTAGAAGGCACACAAGTGAGGGAGCCAAGGGAGGAAGAAGAAGCTTGGAAAAGTTAGGAGGAAGAGAGAGTTTGAAGGAGAAGATAGAAACAAGGTAAATTGCATGGCCTTTCCTACTTTCTCTTGGTTGTTCTTCATGAGGGTGATTTTGGCCAGACCTAGGCCCAATCAATAGGAAAGGAATTCAAGCCATAGCAAGGTAGAGATCAGGGTTTTAGACCATGAGAAATAGGAATATGCAATTGAAACTAAAAAGAGGCCTTAGAATTCAAGTTGTATAACTTGGGGTTCTTAGTGCACCTAGCCAATTTTAAAGCTTCCTAATGATAACTTAGTCTATGTAAGAGTATGTAAGAGATCATAAGACATCTAGAAAGCTTTACAAGTGCCAATTCCCTAAAGAAAATCAAACAAACTCCATTTATGCTCACTTTAGGTAATGTCTCGGCCAAGCATGTTTCAAGCACCTAGGGAGAGTTTTAATTAATTCTAAGGATAGGAATGACCTAGATATGATTAGTAAACACTAAGGAAACCATTGGTTTGAATTTAAAAGTCATGGTTTATGAGATGGAAGTTTAGGCTCCATTTTAAGGTATAATGAAGCACCTTGTGTTTAGGCTCCTTGAAATGAGTTGGAGATAACTCTAATGAGTTTAATTATAGTCATATGACTTAGATTGAATAATAAATTGAAGCCAAGATCATGAATTCTAGAGGTTGCTTCATTATGCCTTTTTATGGAACCATATTGATGTCATACAATAAAGTAAGCTTGTATAGAGTTAAAGTGAAACTAGAATTAGTTCTAATGATTGAATTACGTCTTATTTAATGCGTCTAAGCCAAGCAAACCAAGATCCCCTTAGGTGTAAGTGTGTGGCTAAAAAGGAGAAGAAAGCAAAAGAGAAAGTTGTGTTTCTTGGCTCAAGGTAGCTCTCTAACTTTTCTTGCATGCATTTCTTAAATGTTTAATTGTCTTTGGATGCTTATATGTATATTTGAACTATGAGATATGTCTAGAGCTTTTGATTTAGTATTTTGGTACCATTATGCTTCTTGAATGGAATTTGAATGCAAAATGGCTTGAATGGATATGGTTATATCAAAAGTCCTTTGGAATGGGTGAGGATAAGTCGAAAGTCTCTAAAATTGGGTGAGACAAAACCAAAAGTCTCAAGAAAGAGTGAGGTTAAGTTAAAAGTGTATGTTTTTAGAAGTTTTTATGATATGCTTGCATTCTTTAACTTGAAAACATGTCATGTATGTATGCTTGAAATGTAAAAGAGCTATTGGGATTCTTCAAATCTCATTGTTCCCCCATATATATTTAACCATGTTTAGCTGAGCCAAGTGGAGCAAGAAATGGGAACCAAGCTTCATGAAGAAAGATACTTTGATAATAGAATAGAAAATTAGACATTTTGATGTCAAAGTTTGTAACTATATGATGTATATGTGATGTAAACACTTGAACATTATTAAATGTATGTAACTATGGTGTATGCATCAATTTTGAAGTCAAATGAATGAATGTGTGAGTTTCTGACATCATAAAGCCTTAATGCAGGTGTGTATAAAGCCATGTAGGAAAGTGATTTTGAGATGTATGATGATTTAGACCATTTGGGATTTTTTCTATGTTGTATTCATGCTTTTGGACGTGCTCAATTAGCTATGTTTTGGTTGGAAGGTCATTTAATACCCTTTTGCACTATTTTTTTCCCAAAAACAACTATATTTTTTACCTGAACTCCAAACTGATCAAATAGACGAATTTTTTCTTAAAATTTGGCAAGCATATAGGTTTCATCTATATTTTTTCATAGAGCTAAAGAGAACCCAATTTGAAGCTCTAGAGAATTTATTATGAATTTTCACAATTGGCCAAATTATGCAAAATTGTCCAAGTTACTGTTCATATAGTCAATTTGTATTACTATATCACTTATAGGTCAAATGAACTCCAATACTTATGAAACTTTACAAACATAAACTACATATTATAAGCTTTTCGTAGCCACCAAAAGTACCTCATTCGGATCTATATTGAGGGAGGTATGAATTTTTGAAATTTGAGTTTATTTGCAAGATGCCACCCAGACTAGTGTTACTATTCCATCAATTTTCATGGGGCAAACCATGTTGTTTTGATTTGAAAGTTTTATGACAGTTAGGAGACATCCTGAGGTTTCCATAAGGTATAGTTTACATGATTTTGATTTTTCTAAAATTAATTATGATCTTTTAAAATTTATATCAGAATATGGAAAAGTTGGAAAAATGCAAAGCTACATGCCATTTCATGATGCATGGCTTAGATATGACTTTTGCGCTCTAAATTGAGTTAGTTCTAGTTGAGCACATGTGTTAAGGATGAAAAATAAATATGGTAAGCTCATATAACTCATTTGGCAAGTAATGAATTATTTTGGCTTTTTGGATTGGTTATGTACATTGCCTAAAGTGAAAATTTTATTAAAATGGACTCTTTGAACCCTTTGCATGCATATTAAGTAGCCTTCAAATATGATATGACAAAATCTCTTGCCATCACCATCTAACCACCTCCTGCCACCATCACCATCAGATCTGCATTTATCTTTTGTTTTTCAACCATTGTTTAGGTATTTTCTCTATGTTCTTCATTTTCAACCATTTTTTAGATTTTTTTCCCCTATGTCCTTTCATTTTTCAAGATTTATTGAATGATTCATAGCACAAAATTTATTGAAATGCTTAATTTTTTTTATTTTGCTTTTTAGAGATATTTTGTTCTTAATTTGAACACTTTAAATGTGTATCCCTTTTTTGCTTTTTTTAAGAAGATGAAATTATCTAGTATTATCTTATTTGACTTGTATGTGATATGCTTCTTGAATAGCAATTCTTTCTTATGGAAAAATTTTAAGCACATTCCCATAGATCATGAATTTAGGGTTTTTATGGTAACTTCTATGATTGGATGATTTTTTTTGTCTTAATCTGGTGAAATATTGATATGTCCTACTCCTATCCAATGTCTAAAACATGGAAAAGAAAAAAAAAAAGGAAAGAGCAAGTACAATTTTTTTAAAATTTTATATCCAAATATAATAATATCATCTACACTTAAAAATGCTTTTCATCAAGTTCTAAGAACATGCTTGTGGGTAGGGTGCTTGATGAAAGTACCAAGTGAAATGATTGTAGTAATGTGATGCATGGCTACAAATTTCATTTTCATAGCTAAGCTTTTGTGTTCATAAAATTAATATAATGGTTGGATGTTCCGTAGAGCACAAATACATGTCAAAATTTTATTATTGGAGTTATTAATTGAAGCTTTTATTTTTTAAAGTTAGTTAAATGTGCATCTTAATAATGAAAATTTGATAATCATAATAAAGTGATCTTTTGAATTTAGTTTCTTCTTTTAATGCTTGAGTCTATTAATAATGTAACGAAAATAATGTAGGGCTTGATTATTTATAATGGCTGGATGACTTGCATAGTTTTTCTTCCTTTTTTGTTGGTTCCAAATGCTATGATAGTTATTATGAGCAAGAAGACCCATTCCTTAAATATGGGCCTCATAAGAGAATATGACATGAAACTAACAAAAATGGCCTAAAAATTGATACAAAAATTAAAAAAAGACCCAAAAAAAGGGCAAGAGATGGTTGCATATGGTAATGAAACAAATAAACTTATTTGCAAAAATAATAGTAAACGTCTCCATCTTGTTGAAATTGACAATAGTATAAGTAACTTGACCAATAATGTTTTAAATTTTAATTTCTTGAAAATTTTTGGTGATATGCATTATGCACATGGCTCTTCAACTATCCCAAAGATTATAAGTGAATAAAATATATCAAACCATTTGTTGTAATCATGGCAGGGCCAAAGGCTATATACCAAAAGATGTTGACATATTTGGGCTTGAACATGTTGACATGTTGCAATTTTCCTAAATAATATATATATATATATATATAGACACACATAAACATTTTTTTGCATATTTCATACTCAATTTCTTAATACATAATTTTTAAACAAATTAAAAATTTTAAATTATTCAAATATATATACCAAACACAACCTTAATGAATTTTATAGAGTTTGTTTCAATAAAGGAATTAAATCAATTACAAGTTGAATTGAATTTTATATGGTTGTTAAGAATGGAGATGGAAGAAAGGGCAATACGTTGTAGGCCCCCACACTCTTCGAATATTATATTAGCTCCATTTGCCTATAACTTTCACCTTGTGAAGATTTTTTTTTGTCATGACTAATTCAATAAGCTTTTTTCTTTTGATAACATGAAACTTGTTTTTTTTTTCCTCTGAAATTCTCCCTCAGCATTCATCTTAATTGGGTTAATCAAATGGTGTTATCTATATGCATACATATGGCTAATACTTAATAATTAAATTAATATATGAAACTATATTTATAATAAATTTATTGAACAATATTTATAGTTTGTAATTTAATTTTTATATATTTTTAATGACATTTTATATTTTAATTTAAATACCTGATCAAGAGAATGAACAACAAACAAGTATGGCAAATTATTCTCTACCCTCTTCCAATTAAGAGTATATTTAAAACAAATCAAACATTTTGTTGGAATTTTTATTAAATGTTATTATAACTATATTTGAGACACTATTAACTTATAAAAATTCTGTTTAAGTGATATTGTTATTACATGTATTATACTTAAATTTTAATTTTAATAATCATTTAATCATTCATTTGAGAATTTAAAATTTATGTCAGTTGTGATTATATTATACAATTTATTTAACAACAGCGGCGGTTGCAAGCGCCGCTAAATAAACAGCAACACTTCAAACACAACCGTCGCTATATATTACAACCATTGCTATATATTCCTGCCATTGAAAATTGCTTATTATATTGCTTACGATAAACGGTTACAACTGTTGCTAAATCCAGAAAGAACCATTGCCAAAGTCCTGTTTTCTTGTGGTATATAATATATGTTATTTAAAACAAATAAGTTTCATTATTTGTAATTATATTACATTTAATATAGTATGATTTTTTCTGAATTTTTCTTTAGTTTTTGCCAATTATTATTATTTTTATGCCATAATTTAATTTTTGATGTGTTTTATTTTAACTTACTAAAATATTTGATTTGCACAAATAATGAGATCAAATTTATATACATCTTTTAATATACCATGCATCACAAGCTAATATCTAGTTAATAATATGGTTTGGGAATTATTGGATTCACAACACTGTTTTTTCGGCGAATAAAAAACACATACACGCACTCAAGGTTTGCTGTCGGTCATTGTGATGTGAATTCATTCGTATCCTTGTGCACCTGAGCTTATCAGATATGACAACCTGAGGTATCGATGAAAATGACTGAGAAGCGCCCATATCCTCCGTTTGAAAAAATTACATTTTATTTCTGCTGATAACAAAATCTAATATATATATATATATATATAATTGAGAAACTTTATTATTTTTTTTAATATTTCTTTAATTTTTTTATATTGTTTATATCTTTTTTAAATCTTTCTATGGGACCTACGAAACTGTACGTGGATTCTACGAAAATTTTTAAGAAATACACGGGGAATTCAACAAGTTGGTACATTAATTTTAGAATGTAATAAAATATTTTTAAAAAAATTTAAATTAAAAATATTAAATCTCAATTAATTGATAAAACTAAAAATAAACTTTTAAATTTTTCTTTTACATCAAATACAAAATGTTACAACACTCAAATGTCATCCAGACAATTTTTTGAAATTAAAATGAAACTCTTTGCCATCCAATATAGATCTACACCAAACATTGTCATCAAAGTCTTTTCTTACAGTTAATTTTACTTAAAATCTAATATTTTTATTTTTATCTAATGTTTATAAAGTGCTTTATTACATTGTTAAATTTATGTATTAATTTTATAGTTGATGTAAATTCAAGATAATAAAATATTATTTTCTCATTGTTTAACTGTTTGTTTGGCCAGTTGTTTTGTTTGCAAGACAATTCCGTTAGAAAGGATATCACCCAGTATCCTATTCCTAGTAATCATAATTTTGCTAAAATTTGCAACAAAAAATGGAACCTGCTAAGAGGCGTGTAATTCCATGCTTGCTTCTTATGTTACTCGTATCATTAACTTTATGGTAGGTCGTTATCAGCTCTATGAATAATAAATTATGTCTCAGAAGTTTCTCCAGAAACGTTGTGTTGTCAGAAATTACTGTACCTGCATTCATTATCTGTCTAATCTGACACTTGTAAATAATTGTGGACACGATTTCATTGCCCATTTAAGACTGAATTTGTCTCTTCTTGGCGTGTCATGTACTTCTTTTCATTTGAGGGAAATTTACTGTTTGTGAAGAATCTTTTGGATGAAAAATATTATTTAAAAAAATGCATATTAAATAATAATAAAAATAAAATAAATATTACGTATCTTTTTTTTACGCATTAAAAAAAAACAATTTATTTCCTTTTACATACCAATCATGCCATAATTCCACGCTTTTCTTTTTCTCGGTTGTCATGAACCTCACATTATTGTGGTCTTGCCTTGCGTATATTTTAAAGTTCTTGGGTAAATCTAGTTTATTATATATAAATAAATACATAAATATCCTAAATCTAGCCTATCTGGATTAGTGTAGTTATAAGTAGACGCAACTGCTTTTATAAACTCATCCTTTGGAATTCAAGTGAGCCAAGCACACCTCCACCTTCCTACCTTAAATGTCACACCCACAATCAAACAACGCACATCTCCATTGCAGACACACAGAAAATAGAAACTACTCCATGACTTCCCTTCTTCATCCACCTGTTGAACCAAATAATAGCTCTAGCGGTGTACAACTACAAACCAATCTAGACTTTAATATCCCGTTTGAGAACATAGCCACCAAACCAACAGAGAGCAGCAAAGGTACTCAGAGAGTGGATGAGGGAGTTTTCATGACATGGGAGGACTTGTGGGTGACTATTCGAAGTGGAAAGAATAGAAAACCAATTTTGCAGGGTCTGACTGGGTATGCCAAGCGAGGACAGCTTTTGGCTATAATGGGTCCTTCAGGCTGCGGCAAAACCACACTCCTTGATGCTTTAGCAGGTTCCACTTTCTTAAGGCATCTTTATATGAATCTCAAAGCCACCAGCAGCATGTTGTGTGTGAAACGAATTTGAGTAATTGTGTACCTCAGGATAGTGCAGGCCAGTGAGAGAATCATGATCTTTGTGATATGGAAATGGATCCCCTGTAGTCACTTCAGCTGAAGTGAGGAGAGAGATAGAGAGGGAGGAGTGGGTGGGACCCACATGCCAAAAGTAGAATCCACTCCTCTCTCTCGGTCTCTCTCCTCACTTTAGCTAAAGTGCAATGCAGGGGATCCAAATCGTTGTGATATCCTTATATTATGTTATTCATTTGTCTGTTAGGTCTTAGGAACCCACCTTAACTATGCCTAATCAGGTTGAGTCAAGTCGGGTTAAAAATATAAATAGGCAGAACTCAAAATAAAATTATATCGAATCGAGTTGGGTCACAGCCTAAGACATATTTCGTCCAACCTGCTCTAATAGTTACTTTTTTTTAGTTATCAATATATTAACATCTTATATTTTTTTTTAATTCTTATTTCATCTAATTTTCTCTGTATGCTGTAGTTTTCATTACCTATCTAAACCCTCTCTACTTTTTAATTATTTTCATCATTGATGTGCATGCTTACTAATATTTTTTTTGTTGAATAATAAAAATATATATGCTCACCTAAAACTAATTATATTAGTATAGCTTATATTTTGCTTGTAATACCAAACTTTTTTTTATTATTGATAAAAATATGAGAGTTCTAAAAGCCCATTGTTTTAAAGTATATACCTATGAGTTTGCAAAAAAAGATATTTTTATATTACAAATATAAGTTCATAAAAAAAAAATAGCTCGGGTGACCCTAACCCATCTTAACCCAATATAAAATCAGGCTTGTTTAGGTCGAGTTAAGCCACGGGTATAAAAGTATACCTAATGTCTTAATTGGGCCAAACATCGAGCATATTAGATGTCCTACTCAGTCGATATCTGATCCGACCCTACCGATGAACAGTCCTACCTTAAATAGATTAAAATTTCATTTTAATTGCTAATATATGTTATATTTGTTAATTTGATTTTTTTGTAAAATTATCTTTTTCGTTTATTTTCTTATAAATGAGATATTTTTTAATTTAATCTGTTATAGAATTATATTTTTAATTTATTTATCTATATATGGAATTTTTAATATAGTTTTTAAAATAAAATTATTATCAATAATATCTTTTCGTTAAGAAGTAATGACATTTAACTTTTTTTTATAGGCATCATTACATATATATATATATATATATATATAATGTAGATTGACAACAAGTTTGATTAACAATAAATTGATAAAATGATGTTCCACATAAAAATTTTATTTGTGAAAAATAAATTGAGAAATACTTATGTATGAAAGATCAAATTGAAACTGTTTGTGAAGGATCAAATTTAAAATTTGATTCTATAAGGGATCAAATTAAAAAATAATTCTCATTTGTGAATGACTAAAATAGGACTTTAGTTGATTTTTAGTCTTTCATAGATTGAGTATTTTTTAATTTAATCTCTTATAAAATTATTTTTTAAAAATTAATATCTGAGTTGTGATGAATGCTTTTAATTATTTGCAGGAAGATTGGATTCAAACAAAAAACAAACGGGGAAGATTCTAATCAACGGCCACAAACAAGCACTAGCTTTTGGAACATCAGTAAGAAAAAATTCCCAAAGCCATGTCCTAAAGATTGAAAGAAGAAAAAGAGTTTCACTAACCTCACTCCCTCACCATGTGAAAACAGGCATATGTCACCCAAGATGATGCTATGTTGTCAACCTTAACAGCCGGAGAAGCTTTATACTACTCATGTCAGCTCCAACTTCCAGACTCCATGTCCATGGAAGAGAAGAAGGAGAGAGCAGACAGCACACTCAGAGAAATGGGTCTCGAAGATGCCATTCACACAAGGATTGGAGGGTGGACTTCCAAAGGCCTCAGTGGGGGACAAAAGAGGAGACTTAGTATTTGCATTGAGATTCTAACACGCCCGAGACTTCTCTTCCTTGATAAACCAACTAGCGGGATTGATAGTGCAGCTTCTTGAGCAGAATTGCCAGTCTAAATCTAAGGGATGGCATTCAAAGGACTATCGTGGCATCTATCCATCAACCTAGCAGTGAAGTTTTTCGACTTTTCCATAATCTCTGTCTTCTGTCTTCTGGCGAAACGGTATATTTTGGCCCTGCTTCCGCTGCAAATGAGGTTAGGAACTAGAATCCTTATTTACATCATTAAATGTTTCCAAATAAGCACAACACAAGCTGATTTGCAGTTGACCACAGAAATTCTACTTTGATTGACTGTAGTTTTTTGCCTTAAATGGTTTTCCTTGCCCGAGTCTCTACAATCCTTCTGATCATTTCTTAAGGATCATAAACAAGGATTTTGAACAGGTAAGCTAAGTTTCTCAGTCTTGATAGAACTTACAATGAAACCTAGGGCACTATTATTACACTCAAACCTCTGATTAATAAAAGGTAAAGAAAAATTGGAATCATTTACTTTTATTGTTTCCAGGATGCTGAAGAAGGCTTTGGTAAAGGAGTCACCACAGAAGAAGCAATTAATATCCTCGTAAAGTCCTATATATCGTCTGAAATTCGCAAACAAATTCTGACAGAAGTTGAAGAAATAAGTGAAAGTGTAAGTATAGTGTTACACTCCTTGTCAAAACCATACTACAGCAAGGATGTACAATCTTTCTAAAATCAAAGACCAATGAGACTGAGATAAAAGAAATACTAACTTTTAAATTAACTTCAGGATTCTGATGCAATAGAGAAGAAGAGAATCCACGCTACATTCCTTATTCAGTGCCTCATTCTTATAAGAAGATCTTCCCTCCATCTGTACCGCGACATGAGCAATTACTGGTTACGTCTTGCTGTATATGCTGCAATAGCTATAAGTCTGGGTACTATATTCTATGACATTGGCTCAAGTATTGAATCTATTCAGGTAAGAGAAATAAAGCAAGACAGAGTATATATGGCTTCTAATGCACAAAGTTGATGATTAATATCTTCCAGCACATTGCAGGCTAGAGGGTCGCTGCTCACATTTTTTATTTCAGTCCTTACTTTTATAACCCTCATTGGTGGATTCCCTCCATTTTTGGAGGAAATGAAGGTAATGTTTCTCTCTTCTTGTCCTATTTTTGAAACAAAAATTAAAATTTTCCTAGTTTTAAAGCATTATGCTTTACCCAAATTAGTTGATAACATCTCTTAAAATTAATCTAGGTTTGATTCCTCTAAAAGCACTCTAAAAATAAAATTCTAAATGCACCAAAATGCCTTTATAACCAACCAAAGAAGAGATTTAATTTAGAGCAAAAGGCAAAGACTCCCCTGTGATGCCAAGTTATTAATGAAAAAATAAAAGCATTGCAGTTTTGCAACAGAACTTCTTTTAAGTGACCAAAGGTAACTGTCCCGTGATATGTTGTACTCAATTTATCACTGAAAGTTTCTTCTTGTCATCAAGTCAGGTATTTAAACGAGAGAGATTGAATGGACATTATGGTGTTACTGCTTTTCTAATTGGCAACACATTATCTGCTCTTCCATACATGCTACTGATATCTCTGATACCTGGAGGAATAATTTATTACCTTTCTGGGTTGCACAAAGGAGTTGAACACTTTCTATATTTAATCTTTGTGCCGTTTGCCACTGTTATGTCTGTTGAGAGTCTCTTGATGGTTGTTGGGAGTATCTTCCCCAATTTCATAATGGGCATGATCATTGTTGGTGGAATTCAAGGAGTCATGATCTTAATTGGTGGTTTCTATAGACTGCCAAATGATCTTCCCAAGCCATTTTGGAGATACCCTTTATATTATGTTTCCTTCCACAAGTATGCCTTCCAGGGGTTGTTCAAGAATGAATTTGAAGGTTTAACATTTGTTACTGATCAAGATGGAGGCAGCAAAACCGTTAGTGGTAGAGAAATTCTCACCAACACATGGCAAGTGGAAATGGGTTACTCTAAGTGGGTTGATCTTGCTATCTTGTTTGGAATGATTGTTCTATCTCGACTGCTGTTCTTGGCCATTACTAAGAGCAAGGAGAAGGCAAAGTCTGTGGTTGTAACTATCAGTTGTCCCCAAGCAAAACTTTTCACTACGGTGACCAGAAGCAGTGAGCATAATTAGACAACCAGCATCACACTTCTGGCCAAAGACAAGTGACTAGTTAGGGCTAATTAGATTCATAGAAATAGTGTGTGTGTGTGTGTGTGTGTGTGTGTATATATATCTGTATTGGCAAAAACAAGTGTTTCATCTTAAATTATGTAAGCTATAGCGAGAAGAAAAAATAGTGAGGCATTTGGACATGTCAAATTTCAACCGGTGAGATTCGAGAGTGAGAGGGGCATACAACTGTGAAATTCTTATGCAAACACAATTTATGAAGTATTGATGGATCAAATTAATTATAAATATATATATATATATACATGTCAAAATCTTTTGACATGCATATACTACTCATCCATAAATACCATTATCTACTAGTGTTTTATAAATCAAATCTATATAAAAATTTCTTTAGCAACTATTCTTAAATCAATTAGTATCAATTATAGCAGATAGTGGACAAACTTTTGTGAACCCCTTTTTTCTTATAACATTACTACTTGTTGATGTCCACTCCATTGCATATGTCATTGGAACAATATCTCTTAAAAAAAAAATTTCTTCCCAAATCATTCCCATTTCTTAATAATTCACAATTACCGTTAAAAAAAATTAAGCAAAACATAATTTTATAACTATTTATAAAGTATAATAGTTCATCAAAATTCGATTTAGTGAATTTACAACGAATTTCATCAACAATGATTTGTTTATTCTTATACTTACAATATAGCAACTTAAAAAAAAAAAAGGGAAAAGATTATGAGGGGAAGCTTACTTTTGAGTGAACAAGTTAGAATGACCTAATCAATACTGCATTTCATTGTCGAGGCAATGAGCTGTTGGGTTTTACCCTGAAACTTGGGGCAATGAAGAAGAAACCAGGCATTGGGCTGAAGAATGGCCTCAAACCTATCAATTCAAAAATTAGAAGATGAATGCATTCTCAATAATTGGCATTCAGATCATCTCCCGTGGCTTGCGTCCCTCGTGCCTTGTTTGGGCCATTTTCGATAATTGTGGTTGGGCCCAGTGATGGTATATTGGTACCCACCATCTGGAAATATCAGTTTTTATCCCCACTATAGCTAATATTTAGTTCAGTTTTTTGACAAAATATTTTCAATAATATTATTATGTATTGAGATTTTTTTTAACCTGAATAAGAGTATATTTACCATATTTATCTAAAGTATAGTTATCAAAAATAATAACTTTTAATTGTTTATTTAATATATGCTTAAAGAAAAACTTTAAAGAAGATAGATTGTGCTTTTGTTGTGTGATAATGAGGTAATATTTAAGATAACACCTTAATATCACATTTTAATTAAAAAATATTTAATTACAATTGAAGTATTTTATTATTTTACATCATAAGATAAAATGGGTTAAATTTTTGTTTTGCTATTACGTTACCCTTGTCTTTTTATGACAAACTAAATCCATTACAAGTTTTATTTTACAAAAATTATAAAAAATGTAAAATATAATGAATAAATAAATATATATATATATATATATATCGTATTTAATTTTTATCTATATAAATGAAGACAAAATAGATTACACATAAAATTTTTTTGAGAAGATAGACCAAAATGTTTTGCCCATGATTAATGACTAGAATGATTGAAGTTTGCTACTATTGCCACATTTTGTTGCCAAAAGCTTAGGAAAGGCATCAAAGGAAGGGCAAAAAGAGTTGCAACTTGAAAGGACAAGGATAGAGACTATAGCCGGAGAAAGTGTTTCACAATAAAATAAATATTTCATAATATCAAAAGTAAATTTTACTGAAATTATATAGACTTCCTTTTTATTTTTAAAATATGTATAAACATCTTCTAAAATAAAAATTTACCCTACTTTTTAGTCTTTTTTTTTTACTTTTTATTTAAATTTTTTTAAGTGAAAAAATATATATTTAAGCTTATGAAGGGTATTTTAGTCAAAAAAATTTGTAAATTAAATTAAAATATAGGATAATTTTTTGTTTTAAGAGAAGTTTATGTATATTTTGAAAATAAAGAGTAAGTTTGTGTAATTTTAATAAAACTTAAGGGAAGTTTGTATAATTTACTCTAATAACAATAGTTTGGATGGATTCTCTCCTCTACAAGAGGGGTCTTGTGAGAAAAAGAATGACTAAGTGAGAGTGAGGTCCACATAAGTAAGTTTCATTAGATCCTACTAATGAATTATCTAAATTACTTAGATAATTATTTGAATTAACAAACTAGTTAAAATTCAATTTAATCAATCAAACTTGAATAAAATTCATTCTATTTAAATTTAACAGATAGAATTTGTTACTAATTAGAATATATTTCATCCAAATCTTAAATGACTTAAAACTCTTTATAAATAAAGAGCCTCTTAGGAGTTCTAATTCAACTTAACAAATCCATTTTTTAAAGGTATCAAATTCATGTATTGAGCAAAACACATAAAGTATGCTTATTTTCCAATATCCCTCTCCGAGGATGGTTGTGATCCATACTACGCATCACACTCTCCTCCACTTTTCCTTTTTTTCCTTCTTATTTTTATTATGATTGCCATTCCTGTATTCAATGTTTAGAGCTATTTAGATGAATTTTTGTTTATTTTTATGGATTTTTAGAAAAAAAAAAAAAGTATTGTAAGAGCAAAGAAATTTATATTTGGTAAAATCATTTAATAAATTCTTTATAAATATTTTTGGGTTTGATAAATATTTTTTAAAAAAATTATTTTACTTTTATATTATTTTAAAAAGCATGTTTTTAAGAAAGTAAATAAAAAATAAAAATAATTATGGTAATGTTATAAAACTAGTAAAAATATAAGAAATTTAATAAGAGCAAAAGAGAAAATTGATAAAAGAAATGAATGAATACTTTTCATTCACTTAGAGTCCCCTATGCTTAATAGATCACTTTTATTTATATGCCTTAAATCATTAAGACCAATCTAAAAGTTACGATAACATAAATAATTAAATTAATCTACATAATTATACAATATAAAATTTTTTGAAAGCTATAGGGTATATGCCATTAAATATATAAAAAGAACCTGAAAAGTCATTCTTTTGGAGTTTTGGACATGCATCGAACTATAACATTTATAACACTCCCCTTTGGATGCCTATTAATAAATAATATATCTTGTTAAAATCTTACTTAAAAAAACCTAGTTAGCTAAATAACTAGTAGACACAATTTATAAAAGGTTGATAGATCAAATTAATTATAAATAGACATATGTGTGTCAAAATCTTTTAACATGCTTTTATGTCCATCCATAAATACCTTGATCTACTAACTTTTTCTGAATCAAATCTATATGAGAATTTATTTCATATAACCCAACTCAGTTGGTATTATTAAATTAATAAGTGTCAATTATAGTAGCCAACAAGCTTTTATGAACATTTTTTTTTAATTTCTACTTGTTGTTGATGTTCCACTTTAACGCACATGTCATTGGAAAAATATCTCTTAAAAAAATTCTTCCCAAATCACTTCCATTTCTTAATAATTCACATTTACCATTAAAATATTAGGCAAAACACAATTTCATAACTATTTATAAAGTATAATAGTCAATTAAAATATGATTTAGTGAATTTACAACAAATTTCATCAATAATGCTTTGTTTATTCTTTTACTTACAATATAACAAAAATTAGCCCAAAAAAAAAGGAACTTTATCAGTTATAATAGAATGGGAAAATCTCTGTAACTTAACCACATTGTCTATGAATGCTTAAACCACCTCCATTGTGTAAAAGGGTGTTGTAAGGCTATAACATGTCTAGCTTTACCCAATCTAACTACTACTATTAAAATGACTATTTTATTATAGGATTTAAGTAATCCTACAATAAAATCCATGCTCATGTCAGTTCATATGTTAGCTGGAATTGGTAGTGATTGAAGCAAACCCATAGTAGCCACATTTCCAAGTTTATATCTTTGGCATGTTTGACGCTCGCTCACAAACTTACTAACATTCATCTCCATTCCTCTCCATTAAAATATAGCTAAAGTCTCTTATGAGTTGGTGTCATTCCTAACTGTCCTCCTAAGGAGTCATTGTGAAAGTGTTGGAGCAATTGCAAAGTGCTTGATCCCACTCCCCCCAACTACTTATTTCCCTTTTCTTCTTAGAGTTTGAAGACTCCAACAATAGTTGGGATGAGATTGTGGATCTAATTCTAGTTGCTCAATACTTTTCCTTAACCCTTTGACATTCTCCATGAATCTTTTACTTTATTATTCAAACTTGAAACCACTAAAATAATGACAAAATCAATGCTACATTTTGTTGTCAATGTAATGAGCTGTTGGCTTTTACCCTGAAAATTAGGGCAAGGAAGAAGAAACTAGACATTGAAGGGTGAAAAATGGCCTCAAACTATACCTAACCTATCAATTTGAAAATTGGAAAATAAATGCATTCTCCATAATTGTGGTTAGGCTATGTGTTGGGATATTGGCCCCACCATCCAGAGACATCAATATTCTTTTCTTTTTCACTATTGTTAATATTTGGTTAAGTGTTTTAGCAAAATATTTTTAATAGTGTTATTAACTATTGAATTTTTTTTTACTTGAATAAGGGTATATCTACAATATTTATCTAAAGTATATTTATCATAAATAATAATTTTTATTTTTAATTGCTTATTTGATATATGCTTAAAGGAAAAGCTTTAGAGGAGACATATTGTGATCTTGTTGTGTGATAATAAGGTAGTATTTAAAATAACACCTTAATATCACATTTTGATTAAAAAAAACCTAAATAATTACAACTAAAATAGTTTATTATTTTACATCATAAGGTAAAATGGGTTAAATTTTTTTATGTTATCATGTTTCCCTTATCTTTTTATAATAACTATATCCATTATAAATTTTATGTTATAAAAAAATTATAAAAAAATGTAAAATATAATGAATAAATTTTGATATATACATATATATATATATATATATTGCATTTAATTTTTATCTATATAAATGAAGATGAAAAAAATTACACATAAACTTTTTTAAGAAGAGAGGTGAAACTTTTTTACCTAATGACTAGTATGATTGCAGTTTGCCACATTTTGTTGCCAAAAAGTTTAGGGAAGGCACTAAAGGAAGAGCAAAAAGTATTGTAACTTGGAAGGACGGGGACAGACAGTAACTTGAGGGAGCGTTTCACAATAAAATAAATATTTCATAGTACTAAAAGTAAATTACACAATTTTTTTAATAGATTTTTCTATTTTTAAAATAATATAAACATCATCTAAAATAAAAAGTTATATACTCTTTAATCCAATTTTAAATTTTTGACTAAAATAACCTCTATTTAAATTTTATTTTAGTTAAAAAATATATATTTAAGTTAATGAAGGGTATTTTAGCCAATTAAATTAGACTAAAATATAAAATAATTTTTTGTTTTAAGGGAGGCCTACATATATTTTAAAAATAGATAAAAGATATATATAATATTAGCAAAACTCAAAAGATCTATGTAATTTATTCTAATAACAATACTTTGGATAGATTCTCCTCTGTGTAGGAAGGGTCTTGTGAGAAAGAGAGTAACTGAGTGAAAGTGAGGTCCGCATTAGTAAATTTTATTGGATCCCACCAACGAATTATCTAAATTAATTAGATAATTATTCAAATTAACTTACTACTTGAAATTCAATTTGACTGATTAAATTTGAATAAGATTTGTTCTATTCAAATTTAACTGATAAGATTTGTTATTGATTAGAATATGTTTCATCTAAATTTTAAATAACCTAGAATCTTTTATAAATAAAGAGACTCTTAAGAGTTATAATTCAACTTAACCAAATCCATTTTCAAAAATATTAAACTCATGTGTTGAGAAAAACACATAAAGTATACTTATTTTTCAATATTCCTTTCTAATGATGACTGTGGTCCACACCACACACCTCACTCTCCTCCACTTTTTTCCTTTTTTTTTTCATTTTCATTTTTATTATGATTGTCATTCATATATCCGATGTTTGGAGCTATTTAGATGAATTTTTGTTTGTTTTATAGTTATTTTTTAAAATATATTTTTATAAAAAAAACAAGTAAATTTATATTTGGTAAAATCATTGGATAAGTTCTTTATCAATATTTTTCTATTTGATAAATTTTACTATTAAATTATTAAAAAAAAAAGCATGTTTTTAAGAAAGTAAGTAAAAAAATAAAAAATTATGGAAATGTTGTAAAATTAATGGAAATATAAAAAAATTAATAAAAGAAAAAAAAATTAAGAGGAGAAATAAAAAGATACTTCTCATTTATTTAGAATTCCTCATGCTTAGTACATAGTTTTTATTTATAGGCTTCAAATCTTAAAAATTAACTTAAAAGTTATAATAATATAAATAAAAAAATAATTTATATAATTATACAATATAAATTCTTTAGACGTTATAGGATATATGCTGTTAAACATATAAAGAGATCTTAGATTATCATTCTTTTGGAATTATGGACATTCACGTAACTATAACAGTTACGACACTTTCTAGTAACTTTTTGGCATTTTTAATTTTGAATGAAAAGAAGCATGACACAAACATAACAAACAACATTAAAAAATGTCATATAATCTTCTTAATTTCTTGTAATTATTTTTTATTTTTGGTTTTTGTATATATTATTAAATTCAAAACTCCATGGTAATTGGTTAATAAATCCTTTTTTATTCTGCTTGATGCCTTGTATAATGTTTTTTCTTTCTTCAAAATAAAATTGCAACTATTTAAATAATAGATATGAGTGTATTTTAGTCAAAATAAATTTAATTATAATTCACTTTTTGTTTCAAAAAAGTTTTCTATAAATTTTTTTAGTAGAAGAATGACAAAGTAAATAAGTTATCTATAAAAAGATAAAAAACTATTGTATACAAATTTTTAAATAATTTGAGTTTACAAAAAATAAATAGACTAAAACAAGCATGAAAAGGCTTATAAAATATATCATGCTCATTTTATTTAGTGAATCTTACTTTTAACATGCTTATGTATCTTTTTAGGATTGATTTCATCAATATATCTTTTGTAAAACAATTCTACTTAAATTTTCAAATAACCTAACTCTACCCACAAAAAAATGTAAACTATATCAATCGTGAAAATGTATATAAATATGTCATGCTCATTTTTTAGTTCATTTTCGGTACACATTTATTGTTGAATACTCCGTATTACTTTTATTTATACGTTACCAATTAATCTAATTAAATTTTTAGAAGAAGCCACATAATTTAGTTTTAAATTATGTTAAATCCTAAATTTTAGGCAAAAATTACTTAATTGTCAAAATATGAACGACGATTGTTTTTTTTGTTTTCTGTGAAATGTACGTCTAAGATATTTTTATGCTTCCTTATCACTAACTTCATTGCCTTCGTTAACATTCCATCTGCCGACAACCTTCGGTATCACCCTCCGCAGGTAACACGAGAGTGAACATTCTGCGGCCAGGAACAAGAAACATTGAGTCACATATTTATTCAGCGCAACTTTGCTCGACCGATATGGTTTTGGTTGCTGGAACTAAAAATGGATCCCGATCCGTCCCTTGAAACTTCTGCCTGGTTGGGAAAATGGTTATTGCAGGAACAGCCTCATGAACAATCTGGTGAACTCATCCAGCAAGTCATTGTTATTATTACCCTTTATTTCATCCGGGGAGGCAAGAAACCGGGCAATTCACGATGGGAGCATGATGAATCCCATGGGCATAATTCAGAAAACGAAAGCCACCCTACTTTCGATTACCTTAGCATGGAAAGACAATCCAAACTATCCTCCGGTGAAGTTCATGATTCCCAACAAAACCGGATTGGTCATCATTTTTCTCTTATGCGGGAAAAAATGGAATGCACGAAAGATTTCAATAGCTACAGTGGCAACAATCTTCAACAACTCGCCAATCAAACACTCAACAAAGGATCTGTCTTGGATAGAATTTTCGGACAGAATATATTTTGTCTAATTATAGATAAATTTTGGACAAATTTTTATAAAATAAAGTACAAAGCATAGGAGAAAATTTTTGTTCTAGATCCGTCTGAAATTCGTCTCAAGAATCTCTGTGAAGTTGTCGCCAAAATATTTTTGATGGCTTTTAGATAGATTTTTTATAAAATATCTGTCTAAAATCTGTCTTAAATTTAAAACGATTTTTAGACAGAATATTATACAAGAAAAAAAAAATTTTTTAAAATTTTTTTGTCTAAAATTTGTCTCTAATTTGAGATGAATTAAAGACAAAATATTATATTATAATATTATTTTGTAAGATTTGTTTTTCAAAAAAAGTTTTTAAATTTGGAGAAAGAATGTTATATAAATTAAAATTATACTTGTACAAAAGTTATATTGTCTAAAATACATCTTAGCTTTTAGACAAATTTTTAACAAAATAATTTATAAAATAACAAGTTAATGAAAATATATTTTTTTTAATCACAAAAACTCAAAATGAAGAAAAAGTTTGTAAAGAAAATAGTAAGATTAAACAATCCTAAAAATTAACATACAGTTGTGTTTGTAAATATTAATTTGCTAAATGAATTCCTACACAATATATTTCAAGAGTCAAAACTCTAAATTAATAGAAAATTTAAATTATTATTTATCAATTAAATATGGAATAACAAGGAAAAATAAATAATAGCAAAATAACTAAAAAAATACTAAAATAAAAGTAAAATTATAAAATATGCCCAAAATAAGTCTATACTATGGATTTTAACCCTAAAAATAGTTTCAACCAAATTCTATCTTGGTTGCCACATCGAAGAGCTCAAAAGGAGCTTTCTGTTGATATATAATAAATCTTGTTCTATTTTACAAATCAAAAGATATGATACTTTAAAGTTAAAATATCAAATTAAACTTTTTAACCTAAACTTTTGACAATTTGATAAATTCATAAAATTGAAACTAATAATATTTTCTAAACTATCTTTCATATTTAAAGAAAAGTTACAAAACCATATCCTTATCAAGCCACAATCTTAAAACCACAAAAATAATTAACTTGTTCAACGCATATGGCTCCCATGCTAACTTATTCTAGTTATTGTTTACTTTTCATAAAGATTAATTAAACATGTTTATTACATACATAATATTTGTACATTTAAACTCATTACTACATGTATAGAAGGAGATTTTGTTGTATATAATGTGAATTGTATAATTTAAATTATTTAAATTAAAAAAAAAACCTTCTCCTATTCCACCCTAAACTATATAATATAAACAGTGCTAATTTATGTATAAAGTCTGGCTATATTATATTTAATATTTTTTTGATAAAAAGTAAATTTGATTTCTCTAATATTTTTATATATATTGTACAAAATTGGATTTGTGGGATTAATATCTATGTCAAACTCAATTTAAATTATTTTTTAAAAAATTCAATAAAATAAAATGAATTAATAATTGACAACCCATCAATTATTAGTTACTTAGTGTAGTGCAGAAAGAAAATTGTGTTTGCATTAATCAGCCATACAAATTTTCTTAACCTACCCATATTTTGCCTTTACTTTATAATTAAAAAAAAATCTCACATTATTAAAATATTATACATATAACTCCAATCTTTTTAAAAAAATTTAGCATAATTAAACAATATGACCAATTAACCTTAATTATGCATATACAAACTTGGAATAAAAATATGAACGAAAATTTTATATTATTAGTTTCCATACAAATTGCAATAAATATAAACTTTCAATATTATATTGCATATAATATATATTATACGTATTATATATTATAAATAATATATATCTTATATGTATTATATATATATATATATATTATATGATATGTATTATATTATATAAATAATAAATTATATTTATATAATATAATACATTTGTATATATATATAAAAATGCCTGGAACCCAACGTTGCAATGTTATATGTATTATATATATATATATATATATGTTATATGTTACATGTATTATATTATATAAATAATATAATATAAGATAATAGATAGATAGATATATAAAGAACCCCTGCACCCACGTCTGTACATATCTTTTCATATATGCCATGTTGCTCCAAATTTAATTTGTCTACCAAAACCCTTTGGCAACCAACGTAGTACCCGATTTTGAAATTCCTAAAACTTCCCACGCACCCAGCAGCTAAAGGAGAGAAAGCAAACTACCATGGAATCTCACCTGCAAAGAAAACCTGGGAGGTGAAGAAGACAAAAATGCAGAGACTTGGTTCATTATACTTCTTTTGGTTTTGTAATTGTTATTTCCCTTCTTCCTTGTTGTAGTTCCATTTTATTATTTTTTGAAATTTAGTGTTAAAATTTTTGGTGGTTTTTTCCTCATTTGTTGTAGATCTAGTATCTTCCTCTCTTCTTCTTCAATAATCTTACCACTAGCAAACGTTAGTCCCAAACCAGTAGCTATGTAGATCCGTTGAGAAGAAATAACCATCCTCAGAAGCATCCTCCATTGTAGAAAAGAAAGATTCAATTAAGGGTAAATTTTCTTTAGATCCTTGTTGTATATGCAGAATTGCTGGACAAATATAACTACTGAAATTTCTGCATTCTGCATTCTGCTCTTTGGAATAAGGTGTTGGATGAATTTAAGTGTTTATTTGTTTTTGCACTTTGTTAGTCCAATAAAAGAGAAATAAACTTGCTGAAAGACAACTTCACATTCACATTCTTGTTAAAATCCATAATGATATATTAAACTCTGTATCACTAAAGGAGACCCATTTGTATTATCAACTATTGATTGTTATTGCCATTTTTTTTAACCACATACACACACAAATATATACATATGTGTATATATAAAGAATTACAAGTTTCATGGACTCATTTAATTTCTGTTAAGGTTCAAACTAGAGACAAGAAAGTCATATATATTAATTGGGCTGCAAAATAAAATAGAAAAAAAAATAATGTTGGCTTAATTTCTTTATTATATGAATGGTAATATATTGTTTTACTTAATTCAGAACAAAGAAATTCCAGAACATTGAAAGTGGATGTATGATAGACTTCCTCCAAATCGAGGGGGATTAAAAAGGGAATATGTAGAAGGGGTTAGAGGGTTCATTAATCATGTAATAAACCGATCTCAATTCGCTCATGATGGCTATATACTTAGATGTCCTTGCACAAAGCATAGAAATAGAGGATTGTTAACTCCAAATGAGGTTATGGTTGATTTGTATAAACATGGTTTCATGCTAAGATATTGGTGTTGGGATTCACATGGGGAAAATCCCTAAGTTTCAATAATAACAATGCTAATAGTGTAAATTTAGAAGTCACTAATAGTTATGCATTAGATGTGATCCATAAAGAAATCTATATGAACCTATGGTTTTTGATATTGTTGGGCCAGAATTTAAAGGTCATTTTGAACAACGTATGGAAGAGCCTCCGAATATGAAAGTTCAAAAATTTTATGATATGTTGCACTTCGCACAATGACCACTGTGGGAATGGTGTGTTGACCATTCAGAGTTATCTATAGCAGTTAGAATGTTAAGTATTAAATCTAACCATAATATGTCACAACAATGCTTTGATGAGCTACTTCAAGCTATGAAAGAGAGTTTATCTAAAGATAATGTGTTGGTGTCTGATTTTTACATAACAAAGAAGTTAGTGTCGAAACTTGGGTTGGGAAGTACCAAAATAGATTACTGCATTAATGGTTGCATGTTGTACTATAAAGAAAATGATACAGAAAAGGAATGCAAGTTTTGCCATATTAAAACATCGCATAGGGCTTGGCCACTCTTATGCTTATCAAAGATCAACTTCAATGGACAGCAAGACTGAAAAACATCACACATCCCATGGAGCATAGCTTACAACTCTTGTTCTTTGATCACAAACGCATTGACAAATCCTAGCAAATATATAAAAATTCTCCTTTCCTCTTTCCAAGAATCAGATACAGGACTACTTGCAAAGGAACTACAGCAACAATGGAGATTACATGTGAATTCCCTTATCCTCCCATTCCCTGACTTCCCCTTCTTAGTTGGCTTTGTATTAATATATATATATATATTATAGATCAAGTCTATTTTAAAATTTTTTAATTTGAGAAAAAACTTAATAAAAGACACCTAAATTATTAATTGTAGTCTAATAATGATATATTTAAATAATTTATATAAGGTCATAATATTGATATTTCTTATCGTTATGTAAAAAATAAATAAATAAATTAATGGATTCTATTATTGCTATGAATTTAAAAATACCCATGAGTTCCATGTACGTTCTCAAATGATTGTGTTTATGTTGTGTAGCAAGACTCAAACGATAATAAAAAATGATAATTCTATCAAAATTAGGGAAGTTTTTTGTGTTCAATTAGATGAAATACTGAGGTTAATACTACAAATATGAAAGACAATAATAATAGTGTAGAGACAATATTTTAACATTTTTGTACCATCATTGCTCACTTTAGTAATACAAATTATCATACTCATATATAATTTTGATCTACCAGCTCATTCCTTCAGGTAAATTTTCTAAAGGTTACATCTCCAAATTAAAATCTATACAATTATGCAAATTTAGTATATATTTTTCAAGATGACTGATTTCTAGGGGTAATGTTTTAAAACTTTAGATTGTCATTTCACATTAATTCATGTTGATTATATATAAGAAAAACAAGAGTCACTACTGAACATTTCAAATTGAGGAGAGCGACATTTACTTCATGGGGAGTCACAATAATATCAAACATATATTGTAATAATCCTTGGATATTGTTGAGTGTAACACTTATTTTATGTAGAGCTGATATTTTTAAACATACCTATGAACACCAACTTGACTCATCTGCTCTAACACGGCTCAACTGGCTCACTTCTAAAGATCATAATTCGACCCTTAGCAACCCGGGAAGCCGCATGACCAGCTCTATGGATGACCACATGAGATTTCACTATTTGAGGAAACCACGTACAGATCATACATGCATAGGCATGCACCAACACATCATAATTACTAACGACCTCCATGCAATACACCAATAAGGCGGTCAACACATGACCTTTATCTAACATTGCTATATATCGGCAAAATTACCATTCTGTCCCTTATGCCACCAATATACAGACTAGCTGCTACTTAGGTTTTCTTTACATTATCTGTCTTATCGACTATTGTTGGTGCTCCACACTAACTTAAATGTTAAAATGTTTACAGGGGCCATCGGCCTCCCTCAAGCATGCTTAAAAGTGCACTAGCAACTTCGGGACCACTAGCCAAGACCCATGACTCTTATGAAGCCTTACAACATAACTCAAAATTATCAAAACACTAAAAGCGCACATTATTGTCAAGAAAGCCTAGTCATTAAATCTCTAACTAAAGAAAATATTAGCAACTTATTTTTATCGTTGCCCCTAACATGATCACCACCCTCGAAAGTTGTTACATAGGCCTCTACCCTCTTTGTACTTATTCCGTTGATGCCAAAAGTTCTTCCATCACCATGGCTTACATCCTCTCTATGTTTAGCATCCTATGGTTCTGCCCCAGCAATAGGTGCAACAGCACTGGGGGGAGCCACAATAATGACCTCCGCATTTGTGTTAGAAGATCACCTCACGTCAGGGAGATTGCTCATTGTTGTCATCTTCCACATGTTCCCTGGACTCAACATCATTCTGGTAGACATACTCATCCTCTTCCTTTCCTTTAGTAGGGAGATTGAACTCCAAGTTCTCCATTTTGGGATGGATCTATACCGAGCTCCCATTTTGCATATTCTTGAGCCAAGAAATCTTTTCCAAGCTCAGTTCCACCCCAGATTTAAAAACCATATCTGTTTGAGGCAATTGTCAAAGATGTATGTGGAGTAGCACCCTTGGCACTCATTCGCAGATTCGACATTACTCCCCGCTACATGCTTTGCCTCTTCACCTTTGTTAAGCATCTTATCATAGGCCTTCTCACGTCAAACCTTGTCTTCCAATGCTTAAGAGAGCTTCGATTTACCCCAATTCCCTTCTTCTCTATAGCCTTAGCCCAGTTTTTAGCCTCCTTATCATCCTTCGAAGCAACTTTGCATTGCCCATGATGCCACTCAGCCTTTTGGTTAAGCTATTATGTTCCTTCTTCAAGTCAGCTGGCTATTGGTTTAGTCAAACATTATCATCCACTATCTCTTTGTAGAAGGAATCCTTCGACAACATGTCATTGATCCTCTACCTTTGTAAAGGATGTAAACTCATAGCATAACCATAACAAATCTCTCCAAAAAGCATCTCTTATGGCCTAGGGAAAATAAAACTAGATGAACTCTTGATGGGCATCGAAGTCCAAAGTGTAGGTCGATTTGATAAATCAATTCTTTCAGATAATTTGAAAAATTATAGAGCAACCCATTCTCAAATGGCTTTAGAATCCTTCTCCATTTAGGCTAACTGGCAACAGCAGTCCAACCCAAAATATGGGGGTTGAACTTTATGATTGCAAGTAATGTGACCAGGGTAAATAATACTAGCCCCTCTTTTGGAAGTAAGCCTTCACCCATTGGAGCCACAAAAAAATCACCTGTCAAAGCATCTTTGGACATATTGGACTAAGGAATGTTATCATTATGACCATCCCAATGCTTCATGCCACTATCACCCTCTTAGCCCCCTATCTTCAATGATCCTTTAATCTTATCTTAGGCTCTAGCATCACAGGGTCTTTCCCTTCCCTTATCTTCTTTTAGGCTTGATGTCCTTTAACACCTCATACTTATGCCCTAGCTGAGTCTACTGTACAGGATGGGAAGGGTATGAACATTTTTCAACTGATGATATGGAATCCCTTTTATCGTAGCTTCATGGGCAACCAAGGAAAAGAGATGGTAAGAATTGTACTTCTAACCTACAAAAGGAAGAAAAGATCACGATAAGTCAGTAAGAAATCTCAATATAACACAAAGCTCTCAAAAGCCAATCCATTGGCATCCTTACTTCAAAGATCATCCGCATCATGAGGAGACTCAATAGTCTGGGAGCTCACTATTGATAAATCTTCCAAGAAGTTTCAGACATGGTGCTCAACTCAAGTTAGGGGAACTTTGAATGTGGAACCATCCACTTATTCAAAAGCCAAAGCTCCTTATACTCGTTATATTACCAACTTAGCTTCAATCCAAGCCTTGGCATTATGAAAAAAATTCCATTTTCTATCCCTCAAATGAATCCTTGAAGCCCCTAAACAACTTTTTATAATTTAGCATTTTATTCCCTCAACCCAGAAAGTATATCCACCTACTATATGTGAGATGTAGTGTATGGAAACAGTAAAAGAATACCTCCATGATTGCCTCCACGTTAAGCCAAGCATACAAAGTTTGAAAGACACTTAGCAATATCCAAGCTTGGGGCTCTGTAACACCCTAAAATTAATTAAGGTATTAATTACGAACTTGGGTTAATTAAAAATAATTAATATGGGATAATTGGGCAAGTTATGTGAATGGGATTTATAGAGAGTCAAATTATTAATATGAGTTTGAGATTTAATTGAGTTACAAACCTCATTTAGGCTCAAATCAAATTAAGTAAGCCATAGTTAGAAACTAATGGAGACCCAATAATTTTAGGTACAGACGCAACCTTTTAATATGAGATTTGGCCCAAGAGAGCACCTAGGGAGGGCCCAATTCAATTTGATGAATTAGAGACCCAAGACTCAACTTGCATAAGCTCTTATAATTGGCTTAACAATCCTTGTGCAGACCTAAATCAATTGAGTTTTTCAAACTTGGTCTACCCCAATTAAAATTCTACAACCCAACACATGAGAGCTGGTCCAACAAGGCTTAAATCTGAAACCCACTTGGAATTAGACCTTTGGGTCAACCCATAACCCATATTAGACCCAACTAAAACTATAAACACATCAACCCCTCCACACTTTGCTAAAACACAAACATAAGAGGCATTTTCGCACCTTGGGAGGGAGGCTAAGGTTTCAAGTAAGAAATCTATCATTTCTCACTTCTAAGCTCAAAATCAGCCAAGGTATTTGTTATATAACTTAATCCCCTTCTCTTTCTCTTCATTTTGACCTGATTAGTTTTTCATTTGGAGTATTTTTACCATACCCAAAATCTGAATGTGGTTGTTTGGGATTTTCTTGGTGAAATTTCGTAGGTTAAGGCTAGGGGTATTGTTAGGTAAGTATAAACTCTCCATTTTGATATTTTCTCTACTAGTTTAAGACCCCAATAGCTGATTTATGATATGAATATTATTTTTATGTGAATTTACTCATAATTTGAAGTATTGTTTTGAGATTTTTAGGTTAGGCACAACCAAATCCGAATTTGGTTTTTGGTGGAATTGGGTAAGTGTTTCTGAGTAGTTCTATACAGCTTAACTCCTTGATTATGGGTTTGCTAATATAAATTGTAATTAAGAATAGTAATGGCTTGGTTTTGTGTCCATAAGCTGAAGTAGTATTCAATTGGCTCTAAGAAGATTGGCTACAAGTGAGGTAACCGGGGTTCATACTAATTCCATGCATATGTCTGTTTTGATTTTGTATTTGCTGCATGATTATGATTTTAAGTGCTAAATGAATTGGTTAACTATCTGTTATATGTGATTGGACCTTATGAGTCTATAGTGGAGCTGTGGTGTGGCTGCCACCCATGTATGAGCTTCGATCGGGCACCGGGTTATGATTAAACCCCAGATGCACTAAGCCCTGATTATGCTCATTGGGGAGTGGGTGCCATGGACGGGCCCCTTTCGGTGTTATTGGCCTTTAACATGTGAAATTATGATTGCTAGTATGGGATAGTAATCATAGATAGCCTAATTATTTTATTTATTGGTATGGTTGGTATATTTTCTGATGCTTATATGAAATCATACATATATGTTAATTAAACAGGAATATATGAATGGAATTTACCTTAGTTACTGAGATTTACATCTCATCCCATTTCATAGGATTATACTTTCAAGTGAAGGCTTTTCGGATAAGGATAAATGGAAGCAAGTAAATGAAAATCAATGAGCTCCAACCATATATGGAGAAGGCTACACTTAGACTGATTTAAATAAAATAGATGCTAAATTTTGTATTCTTGTTGTATAACATTAGCATGTAATCATGTTACTAAGTGTAAGCATTTATATTTTGATTACTTAAGATGTATCTATTGAGAAGTTAGGCCTCATCCTAACTTAATATTGGATGTATAAACTTTGTTGAATTTATGATATAGTCTGCTGTTGAAAATGTAATCATGTGATACATTAGATGATGATATCAACCATTGATGTATGAAATCTCTAATAGAATGTGTATCAAATGTTAATTATTGATAGTTCATGAATTCTTACTGTTATTACTCTATGAACTTGTTGATATAGGATAGTTGGATGAGTAGAAATTAACACTTAAGTCTTGAACTAGTAATAATGGATAAGTTAGGTAAATTAGACTAGTGAATGCTATTGGAGCCCTATAAATTAAGATAGAGTGGCCTTAAGGTGTTATTGGAGAGAAAGTGGAGAGTATGAGACAAGATTTTAGAAGTTGTAGGATCAGAAGGCATTTCGTCGCAGCCAATAAGGGCAAAGAAGCCCAAAGAGAGTACCAAAGAGCAATTCGTCACGGCAAAAAATGAGAGGTCAAATTAGAAGTCATCCATAGGTTAATTCGTCGTGGCTAAGTGGGAATTAGCCGTAGTGAACTTTTATGAAAATATGTCAGACATTTTAAAGAGGAATTAGCCACGGCAAAAGAGGGAATTAGTTGCGGCCAATAACGAAAGGCGAGCGAGGTAGGCTCCAAGAGGTTCCCTCACCGCAGCATCATATAGGCTAGCTGCGGCGAAGCTCTAACTCGTCGCGGTGAGAAGATATAAGTGTCAACTCGAGAGCAATTGGCTGCGGCATAAGAATATTTAGCTACGGTTAACAGTCCCAAACCCTCACCCTAACCTAGAAATCTTGGTTTTTCCTATGGTAACCTCAAGGGATGACTTAGAAACATTAGTAAAAGATTCTTGTGAGTTGGAATTCATGGGTAATAGAATCAAAGGCTTATAAATGAGTGTTTGTTTCCCTTGTGTACATGAATACTTGTAATTATTTGGTTGATGATTCTAATAACATTAAAGTTCAAATTTTCTTGTATTTTTCGAATGTAATTAGTCGTAATGTCTTATTACCCTGATTTATGGTTATTAATCACATATTTAACCTTAATTACAATGATTAGAAGTTAGGGTCATCACAGGCTCCAACTAAGGTAAACCCTCAAGTGATGCAACATCCCACTTTGAACTCTGTAAGAGAAGGGAGCACCAACCCCTCCATTAAAGGGTGCACATAAAAGACAATTGACCGTTTCGGCTCCTAACCACATACTTCCTCTTCGCATATAGGAGATGACAAAGTTTAGCTAATGCTTATCAAACACCTTTTCATGTTCAAGATGTTAAACCAAAAGTTATTGTAAAAACAACTCATAAGATTAAAATTGCTCTTTCAAATGCTATTGGCCCATCTTATGATATTTATAACTTTGAATGTTTCCTACACCTCCCTTATCGTCCACATAAACTGACCATCCACCACTAACATAACACCTGAAGCTTGAGCCCCTCTTGCATCTTCCCAAGCCAATTGACTATATTTTTGTTGCAGAAAAAGGAAAACCCATTGAATTGAACCAACAAGGGGGACCCACTACTAGTTCTACCTGGACTTGACACAAGCATTAATCGAAAATTCAACTCATCCAATGATAGGGAAGGGAACTCCTCACCAACACTCATGATTTTCATAGAAAACTTCAAAAGGAGAAGCAACACACACCTAACATATCGGAGGGAGCAAATATGTTAAAATAAAGAGGAAAAATAGGATTGTACTTACCAAAATCAATGACATAAAAAGGGGTTGAAGAAAGCAAAAATAAAAGGAAAATACTTTCAAACACCGAGAATGCTAAAACTTGAAGAAGCAAAATTGTTAAGCAATAATATAGAATAAGATGAATAGTCACCATCGGAGAAGGAACAATGAACGAGAGAAAAAAAAGCACATAAAGCCATTACTAGAAGCGTAACTAACAAGTATAGAGACAAAAAAGACCAAAAAAAAGAGGAAAATGTCTTCTATATGATTAAGTATAGTCAGTGGACATGCAGGCCCCAGATGACACACTAAATTGGATTTGATGTGGGTTTGAAAATTTAGGAATGTGAAATGACAATAACACCCTTAGCAATAAACAACCTTAACTGATAAAAACTACCCTGGACATACAACGCTTGAGAACATCACAAACCCCAAAAGTACCAACCCAAGAGTGCTTGGCGCAAATAGGATGGAAAATAAGAAAAACTCAAGTTCTCTCCACCAACGCTCGAAGAACTTTGAGGACTAATGCTAGCACAAGTCACTTTTAAAGGCTACGACTCAACCTCTGCCAATTCATGAAGCCTTATGACCAATCCTAAGGACAAACACATGAGGACTTTGCCACTTGAAGGGATCACATACGGACCATACATGCGTGGATGAACACTAACACACCATAACAACTAATAGCCTACATAAAGTATATCTATAAGGTCATCACGTGACTGACTACTTGACATGGTGCTCTCTTTAGGTAAATGATCATTATGCCCCCAAGCGTTTGTTAGCAAATATTAAGAGATACAAGACAAAACATATGAGAAAAGCTGAACACACACAATGGCACACTTTATTAGCTTGAGACTTGAGCCTTTCATACACTGTACAGAGAAACTAACCTTGCAAAATAATAGACCCACTAAGTTGTTAGAATGAATTAAAATAATAAAATAATAAACTTGACTAACAAACTAGACCAATACAAAAGGAAACTACTTGACTAAACTTTGACCACGTGATCCACATTATTTTGAATTAGTTTAACACACCTTTTTTTTCAAAATCACATACACCTAGCTACTGTGGAAAATGATCATGCTTTAGCTGAGAAAGTGACTTGGTAAATAAGTTAGCAACTTGGTCATTTGTATTACAAAACTCTAGCATGATTTCTCTATTTGCTACCAATTTACAAATGAAATGATGCCGAATATTTATATACTTTGTTCTGCTATGAAAAGTTAGATTCTTTGTAGCTCTATTTTCACACAAAATTTTAGTTACAACATATTTTTTTTTTCTTAGTCACACAATTTCATAAGCTGTAGCAATTGTAGCAATATATTTAGGTGCTAAAGAAGATAATGCAACAACTTTCTATTTCTTTGAACTTTATGATATAGCACTTAATCCCAAAGCTAAAAATATAGCCTAAAGTACTTCTTTAATCTTTTAAGGAGCTTGTCCAATGATTGTCAATATAACTCGATAATTTGAAATTTAATACTTTAAAGTACCAAATTCCAAAATTAGATGTTCCTGCAACATATCTCAAGACTCTCTTAGCCGCCCCAAATTGATGTTGTGTTAGGTTGTGTATAAACTTGGATAAAATACTAATAAAAAATGCAATATTAAGGCAAGTATGCATCAAATAATTTAATCTACCAATTAATTTTTAGAAATAGGTTGGATTAGTCTTTTCTGAGCCATTTTTAAATTGCAATTTTTTTATTTGAATTCATTAATGTGGAGGCCTTGTTACAATTTAACATATTGAACCTATTGGGTAGATTGGTTGCATAACTTTGTTAAGAAATGAAAATTTCATCCACACCTTGTTTGACCTTAAACCAAGGAAATAGTCTATCAAATCGAAGTCTATCATCTCAAATTTCTTTATCATCAAAGACTTAATAAAGATTTACTAAACCTAAAATAAAAACAAACAACAAGAAAATCATTTTTGCCTTCTTTTTTCAAATATAAGGTGGGCTCATCTTCACTTCTTTCAAGTCCACCTTCAATAAAATAGCTATCACTCTTGCTATATCATGCTTGTAGAGCTTGCTTAAGCCAATAAAAAGATTTTCTCAACTTAAAGACTTTGTCTTCATGGCCTTTTGTAGCAAAACCTTCAAATTGAGAACTATAAACTTCCTTTTTCCAATTCTTCATTTAAGAAAGCAAATTTAAGCAAGCAAGACTCTTATTGTTTCAAAACAAGCAATTGGTGAGAATGTTTCTTCAAAGTCAATGCCTTTTTGTTGAGAATAACCCTTTGCTACAAATTACGTCTTATGCTTTTGTATATTTTCATCAACTTGATACTTAGTTCTAAACACTCATTTAAGCCCAATTGCTTTCTTTCCTTTAGGCAAGTTTATTAATTCCTCGGTTTGATTTTTCTAGATTACAGCCATTTCTTCATCCTTAATGTTGCCCCATTCTTCCATCTTCATTGTTTCCTCATAATATAGTATATCTGAAATACATAAAGTAGAAGAACTAAATTCATAAATTTCCTTCAACGATCTAAATTTCCTTATAAGAGGTTCATCAAATAAAGAAGAACTTATGCTTATAGGGAATGAAAAGCTATTGCTTGTAGGTGAGGAATTTTCTAGGTGCAAAGATGGAGAATCTCCAACATTATCAATATTAGTTGGGATTGGAACTTGGTTAGTCGTTTGAGCACTTTTCCAATTCCATTCTACACCTTCATTAAAGATCACATTTCTACTAACAACAATTTTGCCACTTAAAGGATTACACAACCTATATGATTTAGGTTGAGGACAATAGCAAATAAAAATGAACTTTTCAAATGTTTTATCAAGTTTATGACTTGAGTGAGAGTTAATTAAAGCATAGGCTATATAGTCTAAAATTTTTAAGTGACTAACTTATGGCTTCATACCTGTTCATACTTCATATGGTATTTTATCCATAACAAGTGTTGTTGGATAAAGGTTTAAAATATATACTATTATTGCAAATACTTTAGCCTAAAAAGAATTTGAAGGACTTTTGGCTTTCAATAAACTTTTAGCCATTTCCACTACTATTTTATTCTTTTGTTCAATAACAACATTTTGCTCTAATGTATATGGCGCAACAAGTTCCCTACAAATGTCATATTCTTCACAAAAATCATTAAATTCAATAGATATAAAATCACCTCCTTTGTCAATTCAAAGGTAATTGATACAATAGCCAATTTCATTTTCTACCAAGGCTTTAAACTTCTAGAAGTATGTAATAGTTTCAAATTTAGATTTCAAAAAATAGATCCAATTCATGCAGTTGTAATCATCAATGAACAACAAAAAATACCAACTAAAGGATTTTGTATTCATAGGTCTACATAAATCAGCATACACTAATTAAAGACAATGATCTACTCTTACAGATTTCTTAACTAGAAAAGGCTTTCTAATTTGTTTACCTAAGACAAACCCTTCATAAAACTCAAAAGATTCAATCATAGGCAATCCAATAACCATATTCTTTTGACTCAACAACTTCAATCCATTTTCATTCAAATGCCCATAATTACATAGGTGCCGTAATTTAGATTCATTGATTTTACTAACAATAAAGGCAAAATTATTAACCTGAGAGACTTCAAGTGGAAACATGTAGCTATGTGCCATTTGAATATTGACTATGGTAGAACCAAAATTTTTATCTTGAACTGTACATGAGTTATCATCAAACAAGATTCTATGAACACTAATCATCAATTACCCATTGCTTAACAAATTATAAGCCAAATCAGGAACAAAAGTTACATTAGACAAAAGTTTAATGTTACCATAGTTTGTTTTAATGGCAATTGTACCTTTCCCTCCACACGAATCAACCTATCATCACCTAACTAAGCTTTTTATTTTTGCATCTCATCAAGCTTTCTAAATAATGATTTTGCACTTGTCATTGATTCAAACAACCACTATCCAAAAACCAAATAGCATCAATAGCATTTTTATAACAAAACTAGGCCATAAACAACATACTCTTTTCTTCTTCTACAAAAATGGCATGTTTTCCTTCATTTTTCAGCTACTTGGATGAGCAATCAACCTCTTTGTAACCCAATTTGTTATAGTGATGGCACTTAATGGGATTTTGATTATTCTACCTTTGTTTACCATTTTTGTACCGCCTTTGTTCATCAAATCGTCCTCCCTATCCTTTATCATGACCACGACTACAACCATAATTGCCACTATAAAAACCACCCTGTAAGAAAACTCACCTTTCACTTGAAATGTTTTTCTTCATTCTATGTTGAAGATTTATTCATCCTTTCCTCATGAGCTTGCAAAGAATCCATTAAATCATCAAGGGAATAAGTAGATGAATCTTTGGATTCTTCTATAGCAGCAACCACATGATCAAATTTAGAAGTTAGACTACATAATAGTTTAGCAATTATGGCCCACTCAGAAATTTGTTCACCATATGCCCCGATTTGAGAAACGATAGTTGAAACTTTAAACAAATAAGTTTGAACAGATTTAGAAGAACCCATTTGAAGCAATTTAAATGTTTTGTAGAGAGATTGAAGTTTGATAGTAATTATCTTTTTTGAACCTTGAAACTCTATCTTAAGTGGCAGATGAGATTCGACAAAAAAAATTCATTGGTGATTGCCTATTAAAGGAAGAACAAAGCCCTTGCATCCTTCTTTTTATTGTCACAAAGCTGCTGCTCATCATCTAGGTCTTTATACCTAGCTTCCACCAAATCCATAGCTCTTGGGATATTAATAGAGTACACATTTTAATGCTCCAAAATTTATAATTTTCACCTTTGAACAGAGGAATTAAAGATTAGGAGGAAGTAGTTGTACTGTTGCCAGCCATAGTTGCCATATGTATGGCTTGTTGATTGCTACTCTTTTCCCCTAATTTTCAATTTGTGACTATCATGTTTGGTTTTAGCTAGTTCAACTTTGTACAATGGCAAACCCCTCTAATTGTTTAGCTCTAATACCAAAAGCCATTAACAAATATAAAGAGATACAAGACAAAACTTATGAGAAAAGCTGAACATACACAGAGGCACACTTTATTAGCTTGAGACTTGAGCCTTTTATAGGTTGTATAGAGAAACTGATCTTACAAAACAATAGACTTACTAAGCTAGTGGAATGAATTAAAATAATAAAATAACAAACTTGACAAACAAACTTGACTAAAACAAAAGGAAACTACTAAACTAAACTTTGATCACATGACCCACATTATTTTGAATCAGTTTCAATAGTATCTCTTTTAAAAAGACTAGCCACCATTCAGGTATTCTTTATATTCTCTGTCTTACCCACTATTGATAGTGCTCTGCACTAACTAGATTGTCAAAGTGTTTGTATAGGCCCTTGGCCACCCTCCAACTTGCTTCGAAGCTCGCTATTAAGTCAAGGACCACCATAAGGAACCAAGACCTAGATCAACATTCATCACATACATTGGTAGAAGTAATTTTAAAAAGGAAAAAGCTAATGTAATTTTTCAAAATGTATGGATTTAGGTTTGAATTTAATTTTTCAAAATCTATTTTGAAAAATCTTTAGATAGCTAATAGGTCTCCCCATAACAAGTAATGGAGTTGTGTCCTATAAATTTTGGATTGAAGGTATAATATGTGTATCAAAAAGTAATACCACTTCGCCTTTTTAATGATTTTTAATGATTGATAATTTATTTCCCAAAAGAAAACTATGAATCTTTTAAATTTTGCTCAGTACAAGTAGGTTAGAACTTTTTTTTGGGGGGTTTAATAATATGAAAGCTTGATTGGAATTTCTTAGAATTTTTACTTATTTTAAAGATGTTTTAAATGGAGTTTTAGAAAAAGTACCACAAGAAAGAAGCATATTGGTGTTTGACAAAAGTATTTTAAAAAAAGAAGTGCTTTTTATTATCAAATCACTAAAAGGGGCATGTATGAATTTGATTTTACAGTAAATATTATTTTTATAAAAAATAATTTTAAATATTTGTTGTGATGAAATTTAATTAAGTTTCAAAATTTTTATTTAAAATATAAAATTAATAATAACTATATAAAATATTTAATTAAAATAATGCATATATTATATTAAATTAAATAAATATATCACAATTACATCAAAAAAAGTATATGTGTAAAGAAAAAATGGAAATTAAAAAAAAAAAAAGATGAGGCTATCATTAAAATATGATAAGAAGTAACTGGCAATTAATAATTTTGAGTAAAGATATTTTTCTTAATAAAAACATTTTTTTTGGTTACTATCACTGCATAAAAACATATTAAATAAAGAATTAAATTTATGTACAATTTTTTATATATTTATTATCAAATTCTTCAATTAAAATATGAAAAGTATATAATTTAATTAAAAAATTATATAATTATTTACAAAAATGATAAACTTATCATGATATTATTAAAAAAATTATATATTTATCATATTTTTATTAAAAATTTGATAATAAATATATATGAAACTGTATATAAATTTATTTAGAAAACTTGTCAAATATTAAAATTTAAAAATAATATTTTAAAGAAATTAATTAACAATTTATTTCTCAAAATAAACACTGCCAAATACCACCTCTCGTAGCGAAATATAACTTTTCGATATAAAATTGTCTCTAGCTCCCACAAAAGTGGATCTTGAATCTAAATTTTTATGGTGACAACAGAGAATTTTACTAAAAAAATTAACTAAGGAATGGCATGAAAAAAAAACAAAGGAAAATCCTGGGAGTCATGTATGTTTCACAAGTGTGGACCCGAAATGTCAGGTGATTAAAGGTTTGGACTGGGTGCGTTGAAAGCATTAACCATGGACCGAAGAAACTTTAACACTGTAGAGCCCTTTTCGTTGGGGGTGTGTCCACACATTAACTGTAGTTGCAGCTTTTTCAAACTGAACTAACCTTCTGCCCTACTACATTATTATATCTTTTTTTTTTTTTCTAAGATGAACAGATTATTATATCTTCTGCTTTTCCAAACTGAACTAACCTTCCATTTTCATGGCCGGCCCCCTTTTATCATTTATAGGTCATATTTAAGATCGGCTTTACTACATTATTTACATCACCTTCTATGATAGGCTAAAATATACTTTTTTAGTTTTCTAATTCTATTTTAAATTTTTTTTTATTTTTTTTATTTTATTTAAGTTTAATTTAATTTTTTTTAATGTTTTTTATATTTTATTCTCATCCGTTAATTGTATTTTATGTCAATTTAATTAATTAACTTTATCCTATGTTACATTTTGGTACTTTAATTTTATTTTGTTTTAATTTAGTCTTTTAATTTTATTTTAAATTTTATTTTTGTCCTTTAATTGTTTAAATTTGTTCTAATCTAATTAATGATTTCACTTTATTTTACGGGTGAGTCACATAGAACTTTTTTCTTAAGTGTTTTAATTTAATAGTGTTAGAGAAAAAAAAACTTTGAGTAATTTTTTAATATTAATTGTTAAATAAGAATACCATGAAATTAAAAGACCAAAGTAAAATATGAAATAAAAATAAGAGATCAAATTAAAGCCAAATAAAATTAAGGGATAAAAGTAAAATTTAAAATAAAGTTGAGGGATTAAATTAGAATCAAATAAAGTTAAAAGACAAAGTGAAATTTAAGATAAAATTTCATTAGGTGTTCTTTTATTACAAGAAGAAGAGTATACACTTATTTCTTTGTTAATTATTCATTTTGTTCTTTTGTTGAATCAGTGATAAATTTGTTTTTAAAGAACTCTATATCAACTAACTTGATACACTAGAATCTACATCTAGTAGTCCATATGCTTTTGAATTCTATATATACATAACAAAAACACTTTTCAATGCCCTTAATTTTAGCTTATTTCTTTTAGGATCAAGTACTTTATAATATGCTAGGCAACCCCAAACTCTAAGATAACTTAAATTCAGTTTCTTTCCTTTCCATTATTCACATAGTATGAAATTTCCTATATGGTGATCTATTTAGGATGTGACAAGCAATTAGTAAAATTTCACCTTATAAATTCATTTATAACTTAGTATTTAATATCATGGCATTTATCATGTCCACTAATGTTTTACTTTTTCTTTATACTATGCCATTTTGTTGTGGTGTATATAGAGCACTAGCCTAATGTATAATGCCATGTCTTTCACAATATGATAAGAAATCATTCGAGAAATATTTTCAACACCTAACGCTTCTAAGGACTTTTATTTTATTTCATTTTTTATTTTCAATTTTGAAACATGTCAGAGGCTTGATTCTTAGTTTTTATCAAGTACACATATGTAAACCTATGGTAGCCATCAATAAAAGTTATGAAATATCTACTACCTCCTCTAGTCAAAGCATTATTGAGTTCACATACACACACACACAAAAACATATAAGTGTATCGAATCTAAAACTTTTGAAGTTTTTTCACTTGAGTTAAAAGTATTTGTAGTCATTTTAGATTGTACACAAATCTTACACTTCTCATGAGCATTATTATCTGATGGATTAATCCACGTTGAGATAGAAATTGCAAATATTTATAATTGGCATATCCTAGCCTATCATGCCATAAAGAAACAAGAAACTTAATAATATAAATAGAACTAGAAAATTATTATTAACATCTATTTGAACATCCCATCACAAGCTTAACCCTTTCTACAAATACTCCATTCTTGGAAATTACAATCTTATTAGATTCAAGGACATCTTTAAACATTTTTTACATAACAGAGTTGTAGAAAATCAATTCTTTCTAATAACCAAAACATGTAACACGTTTAATGACACCATTAGAAATTAAATTCTTTCTAATAACTAGAACAAATAACACATTTAGTTGCACCAACTTCTTTCTAAAAGTGAATTGCAATTCTAAACTACTATTTCCAAGTATCTGTGCTATATTGCCATTTCCCATGAGAACTTCTTGTTCTTCACCAACTATTTTATATGTTTTAAATTGATTTCTATCATGGTAGACATGTGTGGTTGCATCAGAATCATACCACTAGTCAAAGGATTTGGAAATTGTTGCCATGTTGAACTTAGATATCATACTAATATGTAAATCTAAAATCATGACTATTATTTCATTGTTTTCAATATCTACCATATTTATAGTATTAGTATGGCCTAGTTTTTGTTTCTTTCTAAGTCTACAATCTCTCTTATTCCTACATTGAAGTCTTTTTTGGTTTATGTTAGGAAGAATTAGGCTTAAGGTGTTTCCCCTTATTATTTCCAAAATGGGATTTGCTACTTGCATCTACACAATTGACCTTAGAAACAAATTCCAAATGTTTCTTTTGCAAATTTCTAGTATCTTTTTTAATTCTCAAATGCTTTAGAATTTGTTCCACAATACACTTTTCAACAGTATGTAGTAACTTCTTTCTGTAATCATTCTAACTTGAAGGCAATTCTATAATTATTGCTCCAACTTGTGATTATTCAAAGATATCAACCTTCAAATCCTTGAGTTTTGAAATAAGCAAATGTAAATCATGAACTTTATCCATGGTGGATGTCTTATTATTCATAGAATAGGCAAAGTAATTCATGATTAAAAACTTATTTATCCCTTGTTGCTTGGTGTTGTACTTGAATTCCAATAATTACTAAATTTCTCTAAGGGAGGAGATTAAAGTGAATAGGTCATATAGTCAATCAAATAAAGTATTTAGTATGTGGTCATGACACAATAGTTTGCCTTTAGTCTTTTTCTTCCTTTTGGCCTTGATTTGATTAGTATCTTTGTTAGAAGGTTCTAAGATAGGTTACAAATTTGAATCCAAAACATATACAATCTTCATTATAGCAAGAAGAGTATTTTGTCCTTCCATCGGTTGAAATCGGTGCTATTAAATCGATTAAGTTTGATGAAGTGTTAGTTCATTACTTTGAATGCAAACTCACTTGTTAACTTTATCAAAAAATATTGCTTCGAGATTATTAGGAAGGAGGTGTGAAAATAGAGTTTAGAAAATGCATATGTAGGCTCTGAAACATATGTCAAGCATGCTCTCCTTAAAGCAATATTTGCCCTCACTAGTTGTTGTAAAGTCCAAACAAATTTGCTTTTAAGATTTTAATAAGTCCCTAATTAGTATATGTTTTCATAAGATTTTATATAGACTTATAAAGGATTTTTAATGGTTTTTATCTCATTATTGATATAAAAATTCATATTGTTGATATAAAAATTTATTTATACACTACCAAAAAATATTTTCTGGTGGTTACATATTGTCAACCACTGCTAAACTGCAACGGTTGTTGACCAAACTACCGCTAAATTGCAATGGTTGATTAAAAATGTTCTTAAAAATTGTAGTTTTACCATGGTTGTTTTAACAGCAATTGCAACCACTACTAAAACATTTTTAAAAACCCACACCTCCCTACCTATGATAGTTCTGACCTACAAAGGCCAAAAACCCTTTCCTCTTTCTCTACTACAATGCCACAAAAGAGAATAGACACATCGCTCACCCACTCTAGCTACTATCAATCTTTGTCATTGCCATCTATGTAACAACCAACTTTTTAACTGAATTGGGACCAGTATGTTAATAAAAGTGAAATCTAAAGTAAATGGAATTAAGATCAAAAAAAGATAAATCATTAATTAGCATGTCAAAAAATTGAGTTAAGAAATCCTACACAAAAAGAAAACAAAGCTAAAACAGTAAAATGAAGAAAAAGGGCATATCAATGGCAAAATTGTAAGTTTGAGTAAATTTTAGGAAAACTTAAGAAAAATATTTTTAAAGTTTAAAATTAAACTCACTAGGATTTTCAGAGGCCCTGAAAACCATAGGGAAATTTAGAATCAGATAAGACCTTTCTGGTGTGCTGAAAGAGCCGAACAATACTAAGACTTTAGGTAGAGCTACTTCTCACAATTTCAAGCCATTTAAATCCCAAAAATAATGTTTTTATGTTAAAGAGAACCCAAAAATTTGCAAGGAGCAGTCAGATTCTGAAAAGCTTGAAAAATGAGTTTAAACGAAGTGTGTGTGCGAGTAGAGGCAAAATGGTTATTTTGAAAAAATTATAAAATGACGCTTATGAAAGCCACATCCCACCATCTTCTCCAAGCTTCCATTTTCAGATTTTGAGACCTTTAATAGCGTCACACTTGAAGGAGGAAAGAGGAAGACTGTAAGCTTTTATTTAGGCAAGTAAATGGCCCCGTTTCACTTCACGTCAGTTTAGAAAATTGTTTCTCTCTTTAAGAACTTTTAATGATGGTTTTCTTTTCTTAAAATCTTGAAGTTCAAATCTATCCCAAGCCAAAAAGGAGTTCTTTCGAAGAAACCAATCGATGGAGATTAATCTACGCGGAGAGTACTTTGCAGTTAGGTAAGTTTCTATCTGAAACACTTGCAAAATTTTGTGCCTTGTAAATTTTGGCCAAGAGAGAGAAAGTGAGGAGGAGAGTTTTTCTTCATGAGTTATTGATGGAATCAAAGGTTTTAGCATGCAAGGATTTCATATCTAACATTAGTTTCCATTGAATCATGAAAGGAAACAACCTAGACTGTGTTATGCTATGGTTTCAGCCTAAGCTAGTTAAATAGGTAATCATGTTATTTTCAACTTCTAATTAGTATGTTTAGATGTTTTATGATGCAAGGAACAAGAATCTAAACCTAAAATTGATTGAAGACTTGAAACTCTAAGTTAGGGTTTTATGGTATCTTATTCGATAACAAGAAATCCAAGGGGTTAAGAAGTTGTTTAATTGATTCTTAGGCTATGGATAATCTTAAAATGATATAAGAATAATAATGGAAGCATTAAATTGAATTTAGAAGCTAGATTCTTAAAGTTGAAATTTTAAGGTTCAAGAAAGGACATTATGGAACTCATTGGCATTAGGTTTATGCGACCAAGCTTGTAATGCCTCTAATAAATCCTAATATGGCTATATAAATCATATATGATAAGATTTTGAAGCCTAGAAGTTGAATTTTTAAAGTTACCCCTTGAAGTTTAAGATTACATAATGTGTCCCATTATGTGGAAAAGTGAAAATACCAAATGAATAGTGTCAATGACCAAATGAATAGTAAATATGGAATTTGTGGCTTGAATTATGGATGTTAGAAGCATAAGTTGGCCTAGGATTTGAGTTTAGTAAAATCCCTAACATAAAGCCTAACTGAAGAACCATTTATGGGAAGCTAAAATTCTAGAGGATTTAGGCTCTTGGAAATGATAGAATTTGAGCATTTTAGATGACATATTTGCCACCCCAATAAGCATGTATCTTGAAAGTATGTGAAAGGGGGTTTTAAGTGTACTTTAAGTGGCCTAAAGTCTAGTTAAAAGTCAAAGAAGTCTAATAGAAGTGGTTATGAGTTCCAGATGTTAATAATATATATATATATATATATGTGATATTCTTAAGACAAGCTAGTGAGGCTCTATCTCAATGTAATTGTAGAGCTGAGAAAGAAAAGGAAACGAAGCTAGAAACAGAGCAGGAAAGTTAGAAGTTTTACTGGGTTCTATCATCTATTTAAGGTAGCTTACTCTTCCCTATCTAATTGCATGTGGACTTGTTTAATGATATGCAATGTATTACAATGGTTGTCTCTCACAATGTTTGCTATGTTGCATTGTATCAAATATATGTCATGATTTGCATGTTATGTTTAATGAGCTGAGGCTATCAGATAAAAATGGGCAATGGAAACAAATGCAATAGTTCTGCCAAGTCCAAGAGAAAAGCCTAAGCTAAGCTGAGATTCATGGCCATAATAAAGTATGTAGTAAACATGTAAAGCATTTATGTTAGTTTTCCATGACTATGCATACTTGCATTATTCTTGCTTAACTGTCTCATGCTTATTTTGGGCGATCTAAGTATAGCTACTAAGATTCTCATAAATCTCACCCTTATCTCTATTTTTCCATTAACCAATGCCAGGTGGAAGCTCCAGTGCTAGCAAAGAAAAAGAGAAAGAATAATATTTGAATATGCAGAATCATATGAATGTGGTGTATCTATTTTGTTATAATGTGTAAGGAATGTATATAGATTATGTCTAATTTCATCATGATGTATTATATATACTAGCATATGGTTAACAGTTATGTAACTGTAGTTTGAGATATTTAGATTTAGATTATGCTTTATGCTAGGCTATGATACATGATAATGTTATTATATGTACTTTTTCCATGTCTGTGAGTTAGGGCTGAAATATTACCATTTTATTAGTCTGGATAGTCAGTTTCATAAGTTGGAAACTTTATCAAATTTTCCTTAGAATGTTATGAACGTTTTACTTTTATGGTTAAAATTGGATGGACATGGAAATTATGGGAAAGGCAAGTGTTTGTATTTTGAAAATTTTGATTCAATATTTTCTTCCATCAATAAATGGACTTGCTATTGGAACATAATATTCAAATAAGAGCTAGATGACTAAGGGGTTACAATTTGACGGACCAAATCTGTGATACTCATTTATTCTGAAAAGCCTTAAACTAAGGGAATTACTAAAGAAGGTCCCCTAAATAAAAAGATTTGAGGTCAAATAAAATTAGGATAATAATCTAGAAAATTGAAAATGAGAATACAAGGCTAAATATGCCTAAAAACTAGAACCAAAGTAGTTAATTAAACTAAAATCAGTAACATTTTCGTAATTTTGGGTACTTTTTAAAAAACTTAAAGGAGGGATCTTTAAATAAAAAATTTGAGTTTTCTAGGGTTTTTAGAAGCCCTAAAAATTATAAAAACTCCTAAAATAGTGAAAACCCCTCTGGTATCTAATTTAGAGTGTTAATTGTCCAAAACTTTGACCGATTCATTCGGAAATATTTTAAATCTAATTTAGATGAAACCAAAGATATTTTATGAATTAGAGAACCTAAATTTCATGATAGAAAATATGAATATAAAAAAGGAATTGAAATGAGCATAAATGAAAAGAAGTAAGAAGAGGGACTACATTATAATTTTTAAAAGTTATAAAAGTGGACCCTTTGGCTTCTCAAAACACGTCCTCTTCTTCTCCAGCCCTCATAACTAACTTACTTCTAGTCCAAATGGATTTAAGCTCTGTCCTAGAGGGCACACAAGTGAGGGAGCCAAGGGAGGAAGAAGAAGCTTGGAAAAGTTAGGAGGAAGAGAGAGTTTGAAGGAGAAGATATAAACAAGGTAAATTGTATGGCCTTTCTTGCTTTCTCTTGATTGTTCTTCATGAGGGTGATTTTGGCCAGACCTAGGCCCAATCAATAGGGAAGGAATTCAAGCCATAGCAAGGTAGAGATCAGGGTTTTAGACCATGAGAAATAGGAATATGCAATTGAAACTAAAAAGAGGCCTTAGAATTCAAGTTGTATAACTTGGGGTTCTTAGTATACCTAGCCAATTTTAAAGGTTCCTAATGATAACCTAGTCTATGTAAGAGCATGTAAGAGATCATAAGACATCTAGAAAGCTTTACAGGTGCCAATTCCCTAAAGAAAATTAAACAAACTCCATTTATGCTCACTTTAGGTAATGTCTCGGCCAAGCATGTTTCAAGCACCTAGGGAGGGTTTTAATTAATTCTAAGGATAGGAATGGCCTAGATATGATTAGTAAACACTAAGGAAACCATTGGTTTGAATTTAAAAGTCATGGTTTATGAGATGGAAGTTTAGGCTCCATTTTAAGGTATAATGAAGCACCTTGTGTTTAGGCTCCTTGAAATGAGTTGGAGATAACTCTAATGAGTTTAATTATAGTCATATGACTTAGATTGAATGATAAATTGAAGCCAAGATCATGAATTCTAGAGGTTGCTTCATTATGCCTTTTTATGGAACCATATTGATGTCATACAATAAAGTAAGCTTGTATAGAGTTAAAGTGAGACTAGAATTAGTTCTAATGACTGAATTATGTCTTATTTAATGTGTCTAAGCCAAGCAAACCAAGATCCCCTTAGGTGTAAGTGTATGGCTAAAAAGGAGAAGTAAGAAAGCAAAAGAGAAAGTTGTGTTTCTTGGCTCAAGGTAGCTCTCTAACCTTTCTTGCATGCATTTCTTAGATGTTTGATTGTCTTTGGATGCTTATATGTACATTTGAACTATGAGATATGTCTAGAGCTTTTGATTTAGTATTTTGGTACCATTATGCTTCTTGAATGGAATTTGAATGCAAAATGGCTTGAATGGATATGGTTATATCAAAAGTCCTTTGGAATGGGTGAGGATAAGTCGAAAGTCTCTAAAATTGGGTGAGACAAAACCAAAAGTCTCAAGAAAGAGTGAGGTTAAGTTAAAAGTCCCTTAAAATAGGTGAGACAAATCCAAAAGCCCTAAGGAAATTGGGTGAGGCTAGACCAATATCTTTTAGAGCCTATGTTTAATTTGTATGAACCTATGTGATATAGAACTATGCTTATGTATGTTTTTATAAGTTTTTATGATATACTTGCATTCTTTAACTTGAAAACATGTCATGTATGTATGCTTGAAATGTAAAAGAGCTATTGGGATTCTTTGAATCTCATTGTTCCCCCATATATATTCAACCATGTTTAGGTGAGCCAAGTGAAGCAAGAAATGGGAACCAAGCTTCATGAAGAAAGATACTTTGATAATAGAATAGAAAATTAGACATTTTGATGTCAAAGTTTGTAACTATATGATGTATATGTGATGTAAACACTTGAACATTATTAAATGTATGTAACTAAGGTGTATGCATCAATTTTGAAGTCAAATGAATGAATGTGTGAGTTTCTGACATCATAAAGCCTTAATGCAGGTGTGTATAACGCCATGTAGGAAAGTGTTTTTGAGATGTATGATGATTTGGACCATTTGGAATTTTTTTCTATGTTGTATTCATGCTTTTGGACGTGCTCAATTAGCTATGTTTTGGTTGGAAGGTCATTTAATACCCTTTTGCACTATTTTTTTCCCAAAAACAACTATATTTTTTACCTAAACTCCAAACTGAACAAATGGATGAATTTTTTCTTAAAATTTGGCAAGCATATAGGTTTCATCTATATTTTTTCATAGAGCTAAAGAGAACCCAATTTGAAGCTCTAGAGAATTTATTATGAATTTTCACAATTGGCCAAATTATGCAGAATTGTCCAAGTTACTGTTCATATAGTCAGTTTGTATTACTATATCACTTATAGGTCAAATGAACTCCAATACTTATGAAACTTTACAAACATAAACTACATATTATAAGCTTTTCGTAGCCACCAAAAGTACCTCATTTGGATCTGTATTGAGGGAGGTATGAATTTTTGAAATTTGAGTTTATTTGCAAGATGCCACCCAGACTAGTGTTACTATTCCATCAATTTTCATAGGGCAAACCATGTTGTTTTGATTTGAAAGTTTTATGGCAATTAGGAGACATCCTGAGGTTTCCATAAGGTATAGTTTACATGATTTTGATTTTTCTAAAATTAATTATGATCTTTTAAAATTTATATCAGAATATGGAAAAGTTGGAAAAATGCAAAGCTACATGCCATTTCATGATGCATGGCTTAGATATGACTTTTGCGCTCTAAATTGAGTTAGTTCTGGTTGAGCACATGTGTTAAGGATGAAAAATAAATATGGTAAGCTCATATAACTCATCTGGCAAGTAATGAATTATTTTGGCTTTTTGGATTGGTTATGTACATTGCCTAAAGTGCAAATTTTATTAAAATGGACTCTTTGAACCCTTTGACATGCATATTAAGTAGCCTTCAAATATGATATGACAAAATCTCTTGCCATCGCCATCTAACCACCTCCTGCCACCATCACCATCAGATCTGCATTTATCTTTTATTTTTCAACCATTGTTTAGGTATTTTCTCTATGTTCTTCATTTTCAACCATTTTTTAGATTTTTTCCCCTATGTCCTTTCATTTTTCAAGATTTATTGAATGATTCATAGCACAAAATTTATTGAAATGCTTTTTTTTTTTTATTTTGCTTTTTAGAGATATTTTTTTTTAATTTGAACACTTTAAATGTGTATCCCTTTTTTGCTTTTTTTAAGAAGATGAAATTATCTAGTATTATCTTATTTGACTTGTATGTGATATGCTTCTTGAATAGCAATTCTTTCTTATGGAAAAATTTTAAGCACATTCCCATAGATCATGAATTTAGGGTTTTTATGGTAACTTCTATGATTGGATGATTTTTTTTTGCCTTAATCTGGTGAAATATTGATATGTCCTACTCCTATCCAATGTCTAAAACATGGAAAAGAAAAAAAAAAAAAAGGAAAGAGCAAGTACAATTTTTTTAAAATTTTATATCCAAATATAATAATATCATCTACACTTAAAAATGCTTTTCATCAAGTTCTAAGAACATGCTCGTGGGTAGGGTGCTTGATGAAAGTACCAAGTGAAATGATTGTAGTGGTGTGATGCATGGCTACAAATTTCATTTTCATAGCTAACCTTTTGTGTTCATAAAATTAATATAATGGTTGGATGTTCCTTAGAGCACAAATACATGTCAAAATTTTATTATTGGAGTTATTAATTGAAGCTTTTATTTTTTAAAGTTAGTTAAATGTGCATCTTAATAATGAAAATTTGATAATCATAATAAAGTGATCTTTTGAATTTAGTTTCTTCTTTTAATGCTTGAGTCTATTAATAATGTAACGGAAATAATGTAGGGCTTGATTATTTATAATGGCTGGATGACTTGCATAGTTTTTCTTCCTTTTTTGTTGGTTCCAAATGCTATGATAGTTATTATGAGCAAGAAGACCCACTCCTTAAATATGGGCCTCATAAGAGAATATGACATGAAACTAACAAAAATGGCCTAAAAATTGATACAAAAATTAAAAAAAAACCCAAAAAAAGGGCAAGAGATGGTTGCATATGGTAATGAAACAAATAAACTTATTTCCAAAAATAATAGTAAACGTCTCCATCTTGTTGAAATTGACAATAGTATAAGTAACTTGACCAATAATGTTTTAAATTTTAATTTCTTGAAAATTTTTGGTGATATGCATTATGCACATGGCTCTTCAACTATCCCAAAGATTATAAGTGAATAAAATATATCAAACCATTTGTTGTAATCATGGCAGGGCCAAAGCTATATACCAAAAGATGTTGATATATTTGGGCTTGAACATGTTGACATGTTGCAATTTTCCTAAATAATATATATATATATAGACACACATAAACATTTTTTTGCATATTTCATACTCAATTTCTTAATAAATAATTTTTAAACTAATTAAAAATTTTAAATTATTCAAAAATATTTACCAAACACAACCTTAATGAATTTTATAGAGTTTGTTTCAATAAAGGAATTAAATCAATGACAAGCTGAATTGAATTTTATATGGTTGTTAAGAATGGAGATGGAAGAAAGGGCAGTATGTTGTAGGCCCCCACACTCTTCGAATATTATATTTGTTCCATTTGCCTGTAACTTTCACCTTGTGAAGATTTTTTTGTCATGATTAATTCAATAAGCTTTTTTCTTTTGGCAACATGAAACTTGTTTTTCTTTTTCCTCTGAAATTCTCCCTCAGCATTCATCTTAATTGGGCTAATCAAATGGTGTTACATATATGCATACATATGGCTAATACTTAATAATTAAATTAATATATGAAACTATATTTATAATAAATTTATTGAACAATATTTATAGCTTGTAATTTAATTTTTATATATTTTTAATGACATATTATATTTTAATTTAAATACCTAATGAAGAAAATGGACATCAAACAAGTATGGCAAATTATTCTCCACCCTCTTCCAATTAAGAATAGATTTAAAACCAATCAAACGTCTTGTTGGAATTTTTATTAAATGTTATTATAACTATATTTGAGACACTATTAACTTATAAAAATTTTGTTTATGTGATATTGTTATTACATGTATTAAATTAAGTTTTAATTTTAATAATCATTTAATCATTCATTTAAGAATTTAAATTTTATGCCAGTTGCGATTATTATATGCATTTTATTTTTTTGAACTATGCTTATAACAACAGCAGCGATTGCAAGCGCCACTACATAAACGGTTGAAACACAACCGTTGCTATATATTCTTGCCGTTGAAAGCAACCATGACAAACGGTTGCAACCATTGCTAAATCCAGAAACAACCATAGCAAAAGTCCTGTTTTCTTGTGGTATATAATATATATTATTTAAAACAAATAAGTTTCATTATTTGTAATATAGTATGATGTTTTCTGAATTTTTCTTTAGTTTTTACCAATTATTATTATTATTTATGCCATAATTTAATCTTTGATGTGTTTTATTTTAATTTACGACAATATTTTATTTGCACAAATAATAAGATCAAATTTATATACATCTTTTAATATACCATGCATCACAAGCTAACATCTAGTTAATAATATGGTTTGGGAATTATAGGATTCACAACAGTGTTTTTTCGGCGAATAAAAAACACACACACACTCGCTCAAGGTTTGCGGTCGGTCCTTGTGATGTGAATTCATTCGTATCCTTGTGCACCTGAGCTTGTCAGATACGACAACCTGAAGTTTTGATGAAATGACTGAGGAGCGCCCATATCCTCCGTTTGAAAAAATTACATTTTATTTCTTCCAATTAAAGCTGATAACAAAATCTAATATATATATATATATATATATCATTATTTTTTTACTATTTCTTTAATTATTTTTATATTGTTTATATCTTTTTTTAATCTTTCTATGGGACCTACGAAATTGTACGTGGATTCTACGAAAATTTTTAAGAAATACACGGGCAATTCAACAAGTTGGTACATTAATTTTAGGATGTAATAAAATATTTTTTAAAAAAATTAAATTAAAATATTAAATCTCAATTAATTGATAAAACTAAAAATAAACTTTTAAATTTTTCTTTTAGATCAAATACAAAAAGATACAACACTCAAATGTCATCCAGACAATTTTTTGAAATTAAAATGAAACTCTTTGCCAATCCAATATAGATCTAAACCAAACGCTGTCCTCAAAGTCTTTTAATTCTTACAGTTAATTTTACTTAAAATCTAAGATTTTTATTTTTATCTAATGTTTATAAAGTGTTTTATTACATTGTTAAATTTATGTATTAATTTTATAATTAGATGTAAATTCAACATAATAAAATATTATTTTCTCATTTTTTAACTGTTTGTTTGGCCAGGTTGTTTTGTTTGCAAGACTAAAAAGGATATCACCCAGTATCCTATTCCTAGTAATCATAATTTTACTAAAAAAACAGATGATACTGTGATTTTGCAACAAAAAATGGAACCTGCTGAGAGACGTGTAATTCCATGCTTGCTTCTCACGTCACTCGTATCATTAACTTTAAGGTAGGTCGTTATCAGCTCTATGAGTAATAAATTGTGTCTCAGAATTTTCTCAAGAAACGTTGTGTTCTCAGAACTCACTGTACCTGCATTCATTATATGCTTAGAAGGTCTAATCTGACACTTTTAAATAATTATGGACACGATTTCATTGTCCATTTAAGACTAAATTTGTCTTTTCTTGGCGTGTCATGTGCTTCTTTTCATTTGAGGGAAAGTTACTGTTTTGTAAAGAATCTTTTGGGATGAAAAATATTATTTAAAAAAATATATATTAAATAATAATAAAAATAAAATAAATATTACGTATCTTATTTTTTTTATACATTAAAAAAAAAAGGAATTCATTTCCTTGTACATACCAATCATGCCATAATTCCATGCTTTTCTTTTTCTCGGTTGTCATGAACCTCACATTATTGTGGTCTTGCCTTACGTATATTTTAAAGTTCTTGGGTAAATCTAGTTTATCATATATAAATAAATACATAAATATCCCAAATCTAGCATTAGTTTAGTTATAAGTAGACGCAACTGCTTTTATAAACTTATCCTTTGCAATTCAAGGGAGCCAAGTACACCTCCACCTTCCCACCTTAAATGTCACACCCACAATCAAACAACGCACATATCCATTGCAGACACACAGAAAATAGAAACTACTCCATGACTTCCCTTCTTCATCCACCTGTTGAACCAAATAATAGCTCTACCGGTGTACAACTACAAACCAATCGAGACTCTATTATCCCATTTGAGAACATAGCCACCAAACCAACAGAGAGCAGCAAAGGTACTCAGAGAGTGGATGAGGGAGTTTTCATGACATGGGAGGACTTGTGGGTGACTGTTCGAAGTGGAAAGAGTAGAAAACCAATTTTGCAGGGTCTGACTGGGTATGGCAAGCCAGGACAGCTTTTGGCTATAATGGGTCCGTCAGGCTGCGGCAAAACCACACTCCTTGATGGTTTAGCAGGTTCCACTTTCTTAAGGCATCTTTATATGAATCTCAAAGCCACCAGCATGTTGCGTGTGAAAACGAATTTGGGTAATTGTGTACCTCAGGATCGTGCAGGCCAATAAGAGAATCATGATCTTTGTGATATCCTTTAGGTCAGGAGAGTTCGTTCACCCATTAAGTCCTGTGGGCCGCTCTAACGATCCAATCGGTAGGATTAGGTTAAAAATATAAATAATAAAATTTTAAACAAAATTATATTGGGTATGGTCAGGTTACGAGTGTAGACATATTTCGTCGAATCTACTCTAATAATAATTTTTTTTTTGTAGTTATCAATATATTATCATCTTATTTTTTTTTTATTATTTCATTTAAATTTTTTTTACATGCTATAATTTTCATGACCTGTCTAAACATTTTCTATTTCTTAATTATTTTTATCATTGATATGTATACTTATTGACATTTCTTTTTGTTTAATAATAAAAATATACATATTCACCTAAGGTTAATTATATTAATATAACTTATATTTTGTTTAATAATACCAAACTATTTGTTATTATTGATAAAAATATGAGGGTTCTAACAGCCCATTATTTTGAAGTATATGCCTATAAGTTTGAAAAAAGATATTTTTTATTACAAGTATTAGTTTATAAAGAAAAATAATAATTCGGGCGACCCTATCCCACCTTAACTCAATATAAAATCGAGCTTGTTCAGATCGAGCCAAGTCACGAATATAAAAACAAGTTAGATATCTTAATTAGATCGAGCATTGAGCATACTAGATGTCCTGCTCGATCGATGCCCAATCTGACCTAACCCATGAACAACCCTACTTTAAATAGATTAAAATTTCATTTTAGTTGCTAATATATGTTATATTTTTTAATTTGATTTTTTTATAAAATTATCTTTTTAGTTTATTTTCTTATGAATGAGATATTTTTTAATTTAATCTCTTATAAAATTATCTTTTTAATTTATTTATCTATATATGAATTTTTTTTAATGTAGTTTTTAAAATAAAATTATTATCAATAATATCTTTTCCTTAAGAAGTAATGACATATAACTTTTTTTTATAGGCATCATTATATATGTATATATATAATGTAGATTGACAACTAGTTTGATTAACAATAAATTGATAAAATAATGTTCCACATAAAAATTTTATTTGTGAAAACTAAATTAAGAAATACTTATGTATGGAAGATCAAATTGAAAAATATCTGTTTTGTGAAGGATCAAATTTAAAATTTAATTCTATAAGGGATCAAATTGAAAAATAATTCATTTGTGAATGACTAAAATAGGACTTTAGTTGATTTTTAGTCTTTCATAGATTGAGTATTTTTTTTAATTTAATCTCTTATAAAATTATTTTTTAAAATTTAATATCTGAGTTGTGACGAATGCTTTTAATTATTTGCAGGAAGATTGGATTCAAACAAAAAACAAACGGGGAAGATTCTAATCAACGGCCACAAACAGGCACTAGCTTATGGAACATCAGTAAGAGAAAATTCCAAAAGCTATGTCCTAAAGATTTAAGTGAAAAAAGAATTTCACTAACCTCACTCCCTCACCATGTGAAAACAGGCATATGTCACCCAAGATGATGCTATGTTGTCAACCTTAACAGCCGGAGAAGCTATATACTACTCATGTCAGCTTCAACTTCCGGATTCCATGTCCGTGGAAGAGAAGAAGGAGAGAGCAGACATTACACTCAGAGAAATGGGTCTCCAAGATGCCATTCACACAAGGATTGGAGGGTGGAATTCCAAAGGCCTCAGCGGGGGACAAAAGAGGAGACTTAGCATTTGCATTGAGATTCTAACACGCCCGAGACTTCTCTTCCTTGATGAACCAACTAGCGGCCTTGATAGTGCAGCTTCTTATTATGTTATGAGCAGAATTGCCAGTCTAAATCTAAGGGATGGCATTCAAAGGACTATCGTGGCATCGATCCATCAACCTAGCAGTGAAGTTTTTCAACTTTTCCATAATCTCTGTCTTCTGTCTTCTGGCAAAACAGTATATTTTGGCCCTGCTTCAGCTGCAAATGAGGTTAGGAACTAGAATCCTTATTTACATCATTAAATATTTCCAAATAAGCACAACACGAGCTGATTTGCAGTTGACCACAGAAATTCTATTTTGATTGACTGTAGTTTTTTGCCTCAAATGGTTTTCCTTGCCCGAGTCTCTACAATCCCTCTGATCATTTCTTAAGGATCATAAACAAGGATTTTGAAGAGGTAAGCCAAGTTTCTCAGTCTTGCTAGAATTCACAATGAAACCTAGGGCACTCCAGTATTATTACGCTCAAATCTTCTGGTTAACAAAACGTAGAGAAAAATTGGATTCATTTATTTTTATTGTTTCCAGGATGCTGAAGAAGGCTTTGGTAAAGGAGTAACCACAGAAGAAGCAATTAATATCCTCGTAAAGTCCTATATATCGTCTGAAATTCGCAAACAAATTCAGACAGAAGTTGAAGAAATAAGTGAAAGTGTAAGTTTAGCGTTACACTCCTTGCCAAAACCATACTACAGCAAGGATGCACAATCTTTCTAAAATCAAAGACCAATGAGACTGAGATAAAAGAAATACTAACTTTTAAATTAACTTCAGGATTCTGATGCAATAGAGAAGAAGAGAATCCACGCTGCATTCTTTATTCAGTGCCTCATTCTTATAAGAAGATCTTCCCTGCATATGTACCGCGACATGAGCAATTACTGGTTACGTCTTGCTGTATATGCTGCAATAGCTATAAGTCTGGGTACTATATTCTATGACATTGGCTCAAGTATTGAATCTATTCAGGTAAGAGAAATAAAGCAAGGCAGAGTATATATGGCTTCTAATGCACAAAGTTGATGGTTAATATCTTCCAGCACATTGCAGGCCAGAGGGTCGCTGCTCACATTTTTTATTTCAGTCCTTACTTTTATAACCCTCATTGGTGGATTCCCTCCATTTTTGGAGGAAATGAAGGTAGTGTTTCTCTCTTCTTGTCCTATTTTTGAAACAAAAATTAAAATTTTCCTAGTTTTAAAGCATTATACTTTACCCAAATTAGTTGATAACATCTCTTAAAATCAATCTAGGTTTGATTCCTCTAAAAGCACTCTAAAAAAAAAATTCTAAATGCACCAAAATGCCTTCATAACCAACCAAAGAAGAGATTTAATTTACAGCAAAAGGAAAAGACTCCCCTGTGATACCAAGTTACTAATGAAAAAATAAAAGCATTGCACTTTTGCACCAGAACTTCTTTTAAGTGACCAAAGGTAACTGTCCCATGATATGTTGTACTCAATTTATCACTGAAAGTTTCTTCTTGTCATCTAGTCAGGTATTTAAACGAGAGAGATTGAATGGACATTATGGTGTTACTGCTTTTCTAATCGGCAACACATTATCTGCTCTTCCATACATGCTACTGATATCTCTAATACCTGGAGGAATAGTTTATTACCTTTCTGGGTTGCACAAAGGACTTGAACACTTTCTATATTTAATCTTTGTGCCGTTTGCCACTGTTATGTCTGTTGAGAGTCTCTTGATGGTTGTTGGGAGTATCTTCCCCAATTTCATAATGGGCATGATCATTGTTGGTGGAATTCAAGGAGTCATGATCTTAATTGATGGTTTCTATAGACTGCCAAATGATCTTCCCAAGCCATTTTGGAGATACCCTTTATATTATGTTTCCTTCCACAAGTATGCCTTCCAAGGTTTGTTCAAGAATGAATTTGAAGGTTTAACATTTGCTACTGATCAAGATGGAGACAGCAAAACCATTAGTGGTAGAGAAATTCTGACCAACACATGGCAAGTGGAAATGGGTTACTCTAAGTGGGTTGATCTTGCTATCTTGTTTGGAATGATCGTTCTATCTCGACTTCTGTTCTTGGCCATTACTAAGAGCAAGGAGAAGGCAAAGCCCGTGGTTGTAGCTATCAGTTGTCCCCAAGCAAAACTTTTCACTACGGTGACCAGAAGCAATGAGCATAATTAGACAACCAACATCACACTTAAGGCCAGAGACAAGTGACTAGTTAGGGGTAATTAGATGCATAAAAATAGTGTGTGTGTGTGTGTGTGTGTGTGTGTATTTTTGTATTAGCAAAAACAAGTGTTTCATCTTAAATTATGTAAGCTATAGCAAGAAGAAAAAATAGTGAAGTATTTGGACATGTCAAATTCCAACTTGCGAGATACGAGAATGAAAGGAGTATACAACTGTAAAATTCTGATGTGAACACAATTTATAAAGTATTGATAGGTCAAGTTAATTATAAATAGATATATACGTGTCAAAACCTTTTGACATGCATATTCTCATCCATAAATACCATTATCTACTAGTGTTTTATAAATCAAATCTATATGAGAACTTCTTTAGCAACTATTCTTAAATCAATTAGCATCAATTATAACAGTTAGTGGACAAACTTTTGTGAACTCCTTTTTTTTAAAACATTTCTACTTGTTGTTGATGTCCACTCCATTGCGCATGTCGTTGGAACAATATCTCTAAAAAAAGAAATTTCTTCCCAAATCATTCCCATTTCTTAATAATTCACAATTACCGTTAAAAAAAATTAAGCAAAACACAATTTTATAACTATTTATAGAGTATAATAGTTCATCAAAATACGATTTAGTGAATTTACAACAAATTTCATCAATAATGCTTTTTTATTCTTTTACTTACAACATAGCAACTTAAAAGAAAAGGAAAAGATTATGAGGGGAAGCTTACTTTTGAGTGAACAAGTTTGAATGGCCTAATCAATACTGCATTTCATTGTCAAGATAATGAGCTGTTGGGTTTTACCCTGAAACTTGGGGCAAAGAAGAAGAAACCAGGCATTGGGGGTGAAGAATGGCCTCAAACCTATCAATTCAAACATTAGAAGATGAATGCTTTCTCAATAATTGGCATTCCCGTCATCTCCCATGGCTTGAGTCTCTCGTGCCTTGTTTGGGCCATTTTCGATAATTGTGGTTGGGCCCAGTGACGGGATATTGGTACCCACGATCTGGAAATATCAGTTTTTATCCCCATTATAGCTAATATTTAGTTCAGTTTTTTGACAAAATATTTTCAATAATATTATTAACTATTGAGATTTTTTTTTTAACTTGAATAAGAGTATATTTACCATGTTTATCTAAATTATAGTTATAAAAAATAATAACTTTTAATTGTTTAGTTAATATATGCTTAAAGAAAAACTTTAGAGAAGATAGATTGTGCTTTTGTTGTGTGATAATGAGGTAATATTTAAGATAACACCTTGATATAACATTTTAATTAAAAAAACTATTTAATTGAAATTGAAATATTTTATTATTTTACATCATAAGATAAAATGAGTTAAATTTTTCTTCTTTGTTTTTGGCTATTATGTTACCCTTGTTTTTTTTATGACAAACTATATCCATTACAAATTTTATTTTACAAAAATTATAAAAAATGTAAAACATAATGAATAAATTTATATATATATATATATATATTGCATTTAATTTTTATCTATATAAATGAAGATAAAATAAATTACACATAAATTTTTTTTAAGAAGATATCAAAATGTTTTGCCCATGATTAATGACCGGAAGGATTGAAGTTTGCTACTATTGCCACATTTTGTTGCCAAAAGCTTAGGAAAGGCATCAAAGGAAGGGCAAAAAGTGTTGCAACTTGAAAGGACAAGGATAGAGACTATAGCTGGAGAAAGTGTTTCACAATAAAATAAATATTTCATAATATCAAAAGTAAATTTTATTGAAATTATATAGACTTTTTAATTTTTAAAATATATATAAACATCTTCTAAAATAAAAAGTTATCCTACTTTTTAGTCCATTTTTTTATTTTTTAACCAAAATACTTTTTATTTATTTTTTTAAGTGAAAAAATATATATTTAAGCTTATGAAGGGTATTTTAGTCCAAAAATTTTAAAATTAAATTAAATTAATTTTTTGTTTTAAGATAAGTTTATGTATATTTTGAAAATAGAAAGCAGATTTGTATAATTTTAATGAAACTTAGGGGAAGTTTGTATAATTTACTCTAATAACAATAGTTTGAATGGATCCTCTCCTCTACAAAAGGGGTCTTGTGAAAAAAAAGAATGACTAAGTTAGAGTAAGGACCACATAAGTAGGTTTCATTAGATCCTACTAATGAATTATCTAAATTACTTAGATAATTATTTGAATTAACAAACTAGTTAAAATTCAATTTAATCAATCAAATTTGAGTAAAATTTATTCTATTTAAATTTAATTGATAGAATTTGTTACTAATTAGAATATATTTCATCCAAATCTTAAATGACTTAAAAATCTTTATAAATAAATAGGCTCTTAGGAGTTCTAATTCAACTTAACCAAATCCATTTTTTAAAGATATCAAATTCATGTGTTGAACAAAACACATAAAGTATGCTTATTTTCCAATATCCCTCTCCAAGGATGGTTGTGATCCATACTAATCATCACACTCTCCTCCACTTTTCCTTTTTTGCCTTCTTATTTTTATTATGGTTGTCATTCCTATATTCAATGTTTAGAGCTATTTAGATGAATTTTTGTTTATTTTTATGGATTTTTATTTTTAAAAAAGGTATTGTAAGAGTAAAGAAATTTATATTTGGTAAAATCATTTAATAAATTCTTTATCAATATTTTTTGTGTTTGATAAACATTTTTTAAAAAAATTATTTTACTTTTATATTATTTAAAAAAGCATGTTTTTAAGAAAGCAAATAAAAAATAAAAAATATTTATGGTAATGTTGTAAAACTAATAAAAATATAAGAAATTTAATAAGAGCCAAAAAGAGAAAATTGATAGAAGAAATGAATGAATACTTTTCATTCCCTTAGAGTCCCTTATGCCTAATACATAGCTTTTATTTATATGCCTTAGATCATTAAGACCAACCTAAAAGTTAGGATAACATAAATAATCAAATTAATCTACATGATTATACAATATAAATTTTTTGGAAGTATAGGGTATATGCCATTAAATATATAAAAAGATCCTCAAAAGTCATTCTTTTGGAATTTTGGACATGCCTCTAACTATAAAATTTATAACACTCCCTTTTGGATGCCCATTAATAAATAATATATCTTGTTAAAATCTTACTAAAAAAAACCTAGTTAGCTAAAAACCTAGTAGACACAATTTATAAAAGGTTGATAGACCAAATTAATTATAAATAGACATGTGTGTGTCAAAATATTTTAACATGCTTTTATGTCCATCTATAAATACCTTGATCTACTCACTTTTTCCGAATCAAATCTATATGAAAATTTCTTTCACACAACCCAACTCAGCTGGTATTATTAAATTAGTAAGTGTTAATTATAGTAGCCGACAAGCTTTTATGAACCTTTTTTTTTTTAATTTCTACTTCTTGTTGATGTTCCACTTTAATGCACATGTCATTAGAACAATATCTCTTAAAAAAATTCTTCCCAAATCACTTCCATTTCTTAATAATTCACATTTAACTTTAAAATATTAGGCAAAACACAATTTCATAACTATTTATAAAGTATAATAGTCAATTAAAATATGATTTAGTGAATTTACAACAAATTTCATCAATAATGCTTTGTTTATTCTTGTACTTACAATTCAACAAAAATTAGCCCAAACAAAAGGGAACTTTATTAGTTACAATAGAATGAGAAAATCTATGTAACTTAACCACATTGTCTATGAATGTTTAAACTACCTTCACTGCTGTAAAAAGGGTGTTGTAAGGCTATAAAATGTCTAACTTTACCTAATCTATCAACTACTATTAAAATGACTATTTTATTATAGGATTTAAGTAATCCTACAATAAAATCCATGCTTATGTTAGTTCATATGTTAGCTGGAATTGGTAATTGTTGAAGCAAACCCATTGTAGCCACATTTCCAAGTTTATATCCTTGGCATGTTTAACACTCCCTCACAAACTTACTAACATCCATCTCCATTCCTCTCCAGTAAAATATAGCTGAAAGTGCTTGATCCTTGTGAAAGTGTTGGAGCAATTGCAAAGTGCTTGATCCCCCCCCCCCTCAACTACTTATTTCCCTTTTCTTCTTAGAGTTTGAAGACTCCAACAATACTTGGAATGAGATTGTGGATCTAATTCTAGTTGCTCAATAATTTTCCTCAACCCTTTGACATTCTCCATGAATCTTTTACTCTATTATTCAAACTTGAAACCACTAAAATAATGACAAAATCAATGCTACATTTTGCTATCAATGTAATGAGATTTGGGTTATACCCTGAAAATTAGGGCAAGGAAGAAGGAACTAGACATTGAAGGGTGAAAAATGGCCTCAAACTATACCTAACCTATTAATTCAAAATTTGGAAAATAAATGCACTCTCCATAATTGTGGTTAGTCTATGTGTTGGGATATTGGCCCCACCATCCAAAGACATCAATATTCTTTTCTTTTTCACTATAGTTAATATTTCGTTAAGTTTTTTAGCAAAATATTTTCAATAGTGTTATTAACTATTGAAATTTTTTTTACTTGAATAAGAGTATATCTACAATATTTATCTAAAGTATATATATCATAAATAATAATTTTTATTTTTAATTGCTTATTTGATATATGCTTAAAAGAAAAGCTTTAGAGGAGACATATTGTGATCTTCTTGTGTGAAAATAAGGTAGCATTTAAGATAACACCTTAATATCACATCTCGATAAAAAAAAATGCTAAATAATTACAACTAAAATAGTTTATTATTTTACATCATAAGGTAAAATGGGTTAAATTTTTTTAAGTTATCATGTTTCCCTTGTCTTTTTATGATAACTATATCCATTACAAATTTTATGTTATACAAAAATTATAAAAAATGTAAAATATAATGAATAAATTTTGATATATACATATATATATTGTATTTAATTTTTATCTATATAAATGAAGATGAAAAAAATTACACATAATTTTTTTTAAGAAGAGAGGTGAAACATTTTTACCTATTATTAATGACTGGTATGATTGTAGTTTGCTACATTTTGTTGCCAAAAAGCTTAGGGAAGGCACTAAAGGAAGGGCAAAAAGTATTGTAACTTAGAAGGACGGGGACAAAAAGTAACTTGAGGGAGCGTTTCACAATAAAATAAATATATCATAGTACCAAAAGTAAATTACACAAATTTTTTATGGATTTTTCTATTTTTAAAATAATATAAACATCATCTAAAATAAAAAGTTATATACTCTTTAATCCAATTTTAAATTTTTGACCAAAATAACCTCTATTTAAATTTTATTTTCGTTAAAAATATATATATTTAAGTTAATGAAGGGTATTTTAGCCAATTAAATTAAACTACAATATAGAATAATTTTTTATTTTAAGGGAGGCCTACATATATTTTAAAAATAGATAAAAGATCTATATAATTCTAACAAAATTCAAAAGATCTATATAATTTATTCTAATAACAATACTTTGGATAGATTTTTCTCTGCATAGGAAGGGTCCTGTGAGAAAGAGAGTAACTGAGTGAGATTGAGGTCCACATAAGTAAATTTTATTGGGCCCCACCAACAAATTATCTAAATTAATTAGATAATTATTCAAATTAACTTACTACTTGAAATTTAGTTTGACTAATTAAATTTGAATAAGATTTATTTTATTCAAATTTAATTGATAAGATTTGTTATTAATTAGAATATGTTTCATCTAAATTTTAAATAACCTAAAATCTTTTATAAATAGAGAGACTCTTAAAAGTTATAATTCAACTTAACCAAATCCATTTTCAAAGATATTAAACTCATGTGTTGAGCAAAACACATAAAGTATACTTATTTTTCAATATTCCCTTCCAATGATGACTGTGGTCCACACCACACATCTCACTCTCCTCCACTTTTTTCCTTTTTTTTTCATTTTTATTTTTATTATGATTGTCATTCATATATCCGATGTTTGGAGCTATTTAGATGAACTTTTGTTTATTTTACAGTTATTTTTTAAAATGGATGTTTATAAAAAAAGAACAAGTAAATTTATATTTGGTAAAATCATTGGATAAGTTCTTTATCAATATTTTTGTATTTGATAAGTTTTACTTTTAAATTATTAAAAAAGCATGTTTTTAAAAAAGTAAGTAAAAAAATAAAAAAATTATGGACATGTTGTAAAATTAATGGAAATATAAAAAATTTAATAAAAGCAAAAAAAATTAAGAGGAGAAATAAAAGGATACTTCTAATTTATTTAAAATTCCTCATGCTTAGTACATAGTTTTTATTTATAAGCTTTAAATCTCAAAAGCTAACTTAAAAGTTATAATAATATAAATAAAAAAATAATTTATATAATTATACGATATAAATTCTTTAGACGTTATAGATATATGCTATTAAACATATAAAGAGATCTTAGAATATCATTCTTTTGGAATTATGGACATTCACGTAACTATAACATTGACGACACTTTCTAGTAACTTTTTGCCCTCTTTAATTTTGAATGAAAAAGATGCATGACACAAACATAACAAACAACATTAAAAATGTCATATAATCTTCTTAATTTCTCGTAATTATTTTTTATTTTTGGTTTTTGTATATATTATTAAATTCAAAACTCCATGGTAATTGGTTAATAAATCCTTTTTTATTCTGCTTGATGCCTTGTATAATGTTTTTTCTTTCTTCAAAATAAAATTGCAACTATTTAAATAATAGATATGAGTGTATTTTAGTCAAAATAAATTTAGTTATCACTTTTTGTTTTAAAAAATTTTTCTATAAATTTTTATAGTAGAAGAATGACAAAGTAAATAAGTTACCTATAAAAAGATGAAAAACTATTTTATACAAATTTTTAAATAATTTGAGTTTACAAAAAATAAATACACTAAAACAAGCATGAAAAGACTTATAAAATATATCATGCTCATTTGATTTAGTGAATCTTACTTTTAACATGCTTATGTATCTGTTTAGGATTGATTTCATCAATATATCTTTTGTAAAACAATTCTACTTAAATTTTTAAATAACCTAAGTCTGCCCACAAAAAAATGTAAACTAAATCAATCATGAAAATGTATATAAATATGTCATGCTCATTTTTTAGTTCATATTCGGTACACAGTTATTACTGAATACTCAGTTTTATTTATATGTTACCAATTAATCTAATTAAATTTTTAGAAGAAGCTACATAAGTTAGTTTTAAATTATGTTAAATCCTAAATTTTAGGTAAAAATTACTTAATTGTCAAAATATGAACGATGATTGTTTTGTTTTGTTTTGTTTTCTGTGAAATGTACTTCTAACATATTTTTATGCTTCCTTATGACTAGCTTCATTACCTTCGTTAACATTCCATCTGCTGACTACCTTCAGTATCACCCTCCGCAGGTAACACAAGAGTGCACATTCTGCGGCGAGGAACAAGAAACATTGAGTCACATATTTATTCAGTGCAACTTTGCTCGAGCGATATGGTTTGGCTTGCTGGGACTAAAAATGGATCCCGATCCGTCCCTTGAAACTTCTGCCTGGTTGGGAAAATGGTTATTGCAGGAACAGCCTCATGACCAATCTGGTGAACTCATCCAGCAAGTCATTGTTATTATTACCCTTTATTTCATCCGGGGAGGCAAGAAACCGGGCAATTCACGATGGGAGCATGATGAATCCCATGGGCATAATTCAGAAAACGAAAGCCACCCTACTTTCGACTACCTTAGCATGGAAAGACAATCCAAACTATCCTCCGGTGAAGTTCATGATTCCCAACAAAACCGGATTGGTCATCATTTTTCTCTTATGCGGGAAAAAATGGAATGGACGAAAGATTTCAATAGCTACAGTGGCAACAATCTTCAACAACTCGCCAATCAAACACTCAACAAAGGATCTGTCTTAGATAGAATTTTCGGACAGAATATATTTTGTCTAATTATGGATAAATTTTGGACAAATTTTTTATAAAATAAAGTACAAAGCATAGGAGAAAATTTTTGTTCTAGATCCGTAAATTCATCTCAAGCATTTATGTAAAGTTGTCGCCAAAATATTTTTGATGGCTTTTAGATAGATTTTTTATAAAATATTTGTCATACAATGTCTGTCTAAAATTTGTCTTAAATTTAAAACAATTTTTAGACAGAATATTATACAAGAAAAAAATATTTTTAAAAAAATTTTTTGTCTAAAATTTGTCTCTAATTTGAGATGAATTAAGGACAAAATATTATATTATAATATTATTTTGTAAGATTTGTTTTTCAAAAAAAGTTTTTAAATTTGGAGAAAGAATGTTATATAAATTAAAATTATACTTGTACAAAAGTTATATTGTCTAAAATACATTTTAGCTTTTAGACAAATTTGTAACAAAATAATTTATAAAATAACAAGTTAATGAAAATATTTTTTTTTAATCACAAAAACTCAAAATGAAGAAAAAGTTTGTAAAGAAAATAGTAAGATTAAACAATCCTAAAAATTAACATACAATTGTGTTTGTAAATATTAATTTGCTAAATGAATTCCTACACAATATATTTCAAGAGTCAAAACTCTAAATTAATAGAAAATTTAAATTATTATTTATCAATTAAATATGGAATAACAAGGAAAAATAAATAATAGCAAAATAACTAAAAAAATACTAAAATAAAAGTAAAATTATAAAATATGCCCAAAATAAGTCTATACTATGGATTTTAATCCTAAAAATAGTTTCAACCAAATTCTATCTTGGTTGCCACATCGAAGAGCTCAAAAGAAGCTTTCTGTTGATATATAATAAATCTTATTCTATTTTACAAATCAAAAGATATGATACTTTAAAGTTAAAATATCAAATTAAACTTTTTAACTTAAACTTTTGACAATTTGATAAATTCATAAAATTGAAACCAATAATATTTTCTAAACTATCTTTCATATTTAAAGAAAAGTTACAAAACCATATCCTTATCAAGCCACAATCTTAAAACCACAAAAATAATTAACTTGTTCAACGCATATGGCTCCCATGCTAACTTATTCTAGTTATTGTTTACTTTTCATAAAGATTAATTAAACATGTTTATTACATACATAATATTTGTACATGTAAACTCTTTACTACATGTACAGAAGGAGATTTTGTTGTATATAATGTGAATTGTATAATTTAAATTATTTAAATTAAAAAAAAAACCTTCTCCTATTCCACCCTAAACTATATAATATAAAGAGTGCTAATTTATGTATAAAGTCTAGCTATATTATATTTAATATTTTTTTTTATAAAAAGTAAATTTGATTTCTCTAATATTTTTATATATATTGTACAAAATTGGATTTGTGGGATTAATATCTATATCAAACTCAATTTAAATTATTTTTTAAAAAATTCAATAAAATAAAATGAATTAATAATTGACAACCCATCAATTATTAGTTACTTAGTGTAGTGAAGAGAGAAAATTGTGTTTGCATTAATCAGCCATACAAATTTTCTTAACCTACCCATATTTTGCCTTTACTTTAAAATTAAAAAAAAAAATTCTCACATTATTAAAATATTATACATATAACTCCAATCTTTTTAAAAAAATTTAGCATAATTAAACAATATGACCAATTAATCTTAATTATGCATATACAAACTTGGAATAAAAATATGAACAAAAATTTTATATTATTAGTTTCCATACAAATTGCAATATATATAAACTTTCAATATCATATTGCATATAATATATATTATTAACATATAATATATATTATACGTATTATATATTATAAATAATATATATATCTTATATGTATTTTATATTTATATATATATATATTATATGATATGTATTATATTATATAAATAATATATTATATTTATATAATATAATACATTTGTATATATATATAAAGATGCCTGGAACCCAACGTTGCAATGTTATATGTATTATATATATATATATATATATATATATGTTATATGTTACATGTATTATATTATATAAATAATATAATATAAGATAATAGATAGATAGATAGATATATAAAGAACCCCTGCACCCACGTCTATACATATCTTTTCATATATGCCACGTTGCTCCAAATTTAATTTGTCTACCAAAACCCTTTGGCAACCAACGCAGTACCCGATTTTGAAATTCCTAAAACTTCCCACGCACCCAGCAGCTGAAGGAGGGAAAGCAAACTACCATGGAATCTCACCTGCAAAGAAAACCTGGGAGGTGAAGAAGACAAAAATGCAGAGACTTGGTTCATTATACTTCTTTTGGTTTTGTAATTGTTATTTCCCCTCTTCCTTGTTGTAGTTCCATTTTATTATTTTTTGAAATTTAGTGTTAAAATTTCTGGTGGTTTTTTCCTCATTTGTTGTAGATCTAGCATCTTCCTCTCTTCTTCTTCAATAATCTTACCACTAGCAAACGTTAGTCCCAAACCAGTAGCTATGTAGATCCGTTGAGAAGAAATAACCATCCTCAAAAGCATCCTCCATTGTAGAAAAGAAAGATTCGATTAAGGGTAAATTTGTTCCCTAATTTTCAAATTTTCTTTAGATCCTTGTTGTATATGCAGAATTGCTGGACAAATATAACTACTGAAATTTCTGCATTCTGCATTCTGCTCTTTGGAATGAGGTGTTGGATGAATTTAAGTGTTTATTTGTTTTTGCACTTTGTTAGTCCACTAAAAGAGAAATAAACTTGCTGAAAGACAACTTCACATTCACATTCTTGTTAAAATCCATAATGATATATTAAACTCTGTATCACTAAAGGAGACCCATTTGTATTATCAACTATTGATTGTTATTGCCATTTTTTTAACCACATACACACACAAATATATACATATGTGTATATATAAAGAATCACAAGCTTCATGGACTCATTTAATTTCTGTTAAGGTTCAAACTAGAGACAAGAAAGTCATATATATTAATTGGGTTGCAAAATAAAATAGAAAAAAAATAATGTTGGCTTAATTTCTTTATTATATGAATGGTAATATATTGTTTTACTTAATTCAGAATAAAGAAATTCCAGAACATTGAAAGTGGATGTATGATAGACTTCCTCCAAATCGAGGGGGATTAAAAAAGGAATATGTAGAAGGGGTTAGAGAGTTCATTAATCATGTAATAAACCAATCTCAATTCGCTCATGATGGCTATATACTTAGATGTCCTTACACAAAGCATAGAAATAGAGGATTGTTAACTCCAAATGAGGTTATGGTTGATTTGTATAAACATGGTTTCATGCTAAGATATTGGTGTTGGGATTCACATGGGGAAAATCCCTAAGTTTCAATAATAACAATGCTAATAGTGTAAATTCAGAAGTCACTAATAATTATGCATTAGATGTGATCCATAAAGAAATCTATATGACCCTATGGTTTTTGATATTGTTGGGCTAGAATTTAGAGGTCATTTTGAACAACGTATGGAAGAGCCTCTGAATATGAAAGCTCAAAAATTTTATGATATGTTGCGCTCCGCACAATGACCACTGTGGGAAGGGTGTGTTGACCATTCAGAGTTATCTATGGCAGTTAGAATGTTAAATATTAAATCTAACCATAATATGTCACAACAATGCTTTGATGAGCTACTTCAAGCTATGAAAGAGAGTTTACCTAAAGATAATATGTTGGTGTCTGATTTTTACATAACAAATAAGTTAGTGTCGAAACTTGGGTTGGAAAGTACCAAAATAGGTTACTGCATTAATGGTTGCATGTTGTACTATAAAGAAAATGATACAGAAAAGGAATGCAAGTTTTGTCATATTAAAACATCGTATAGGGCTTGGCCACTCTTATGCTTATCAAAGATCAACTTCAATGGACAGCAAGACTGAAAAACATCACACATCCCATGGAGCATAGCTTACAACTCTTGTTCTTTGATCACAAACCCATTGACAAATCCTAGCAAATATATAAAAATTCTCCTTTCCTCTTTCCAAGAATCAGATACAGGACTACTTGCAAAGGAACTACAACAACAATGGAGATTACATGTGAATTCCCTTATCATCCTATTCCCTAACTTCCCCTTCTTAGTTGGCTTTGTATTAATTAATATATATATATATATATATATTATATATATATATATATATATATATATATATATATATATATATATTATAGATCAAGTCTATTTTAAAAATTTTTAATTTGAGCAAAAACTTAATAAAAGACACCTAAATTATTAATTGTAATCTAATAATGATATATTTAAATAATTTATATAAGGTCGTAATATTGATATTTCTTATCATTATGTAAAAAATAAATAAATAAATTAGTGGCTTTTATTATTGCTATGAATTTAAAAATACCCATGAGTTCCATGTACGTTCTCAAATGATTGTGTTTATGTTGTGTAGCAAGACTCCAAACGATAATAAAAAATGATAATTCTATTAAAATTAGGAAAGTTTTTTGTGTTCAATTAGATGAAATACTGAGGTTAATACTACAAATATGAAAGACAATAATAATAGTGTAGAGACAATATTTTAACATTTTTGTACCATCATTGCTCACTTTAGTAATACAAATTATCATACTCATATATAATTTTGATCTACCAGCTCATTCCTTCCGATAAATTTTCTAAAGGTTACATCTCCAAATTAAAATCTATACAATTATGCAAATTTAGTATATATTTTTCAAGATGATTGATTTCTAGGGGTAATGTTTTAAAACTTTAGATTGTCATTTCACATTAATTCATGTTGATTATATATAAGAAAAACAAGAGTCACTACTGAACATTTCAAATTGAGGAGAGTGACATTTACTTCATGGGGAGTCACAATAATATCAAACATATATTGTAATAATTCTTGGATATTGTTTAGTGTAACACTTATTTTATGTAGAGCTGATATTTTTAAACATACTTATGAACACCAACTTGACTCATCTGCTCTAACACGGCTCAACTGGCTCACTTCTAAAGATCATAATTCGACCCTTAGCAACCCGGGAAGCCGCATGACCAGCTCTATGGATGACCACATGAGATTTCACTATTTGAGGAAACCACGTACAGATCATACATGCATAGGCATGCATCAACACATCATAATTACTAACGACCTCCATGCAGTACACCAATAAGGGGGTCAACACACGACCTTTATCTAACATTGCTATATATCGACAAAATTACCATTCTGTCCCTTATGCCACCAATATACAGACTAGCTGCTACTTAGGTTTTCTTTACATTATCTGTCTTATCGACTATTGTTGGTGCTCCACACTAACTTAAATGTCAAAATGTTTACAGGGGCCATTGGCCTCCCTCAAGCATGCTTAAAAGTGCACTAGCAACTTCGGGACCACTAGCCAAGACCCACGACTCTTATGAAGCCTTACAACACAACTCAAAATTATCAAAACACTAAAAGCGCACATTATTGTCAAGAAAGCCTAGTCATTAAATCTCTAACTAAAGAAAATATTAGCAACTTGTTTTTATCGTTGCCCCTAACATGATCACCACCCTCGAAAGTTGTTACATAGGCCTCTACCCTCTTCGTACTTATTCCGTTGATGCCAAAAGTTCTTCCATCACCATGGCTTACATCCTCTTTATGTTTAGCATCCTATGGTTCTGCCCCAGCAATAGGTGCAACAGCACTGGGGGGAGCCACAATAATGACCTCTGCATTTGTGTTAGAAGATCACCTCACGTCAGGGAGATTGCTCATTGTTGTCATCTTCCACATGTTCCCTGGACTCGACATCATTCTGGCAGACATACTCATCCTCTTCCTTTCCTTTAGTAGGGAGATTGAACTCCAAGTTCTCCATTTTAGGATGGATCTATACTGAGCTCCCATTTTGCATATTCTTAAGCTAAGAAATCTTTTCCAAGCTCAGTTCCACCCCAGATTTAAAAACCATATCTGTTTGAGGCAATTGTCAAAGATGTATATGGAGTAGCACCATTGGCACTCATTCGCAGATTCAGCATTACTCCCCGCTACATGCTTTGCCTCTTCACCTTTGTTAAGCATCTTGTCATAGGCCTTCTCACGTCAAACCTTGTCTTCCAATGCTTAAGAGAGCTTCGATTTACCCTAAATTACCTTCTTCTCTATAGCCTTAGCCCATTTTTTAGCCTCCTTATCATCCTTCGAAGCAACTTTGCATTGCCCATGATGCCTCTCAGCCTTTTGGTTAAGCTATTGTGTTCCTTCTTCAAGTCAGCTGGCTATTAGTTTAGTCAAACATTATCATCCACCATCTCTTTGTAGAAGGAATCCTTCGACAACATGTCATTGATCCTCTACCTTTGTAAAGGATGTAAACTCATAGCATAACCATAACAAATCTCTCCAAAAAGCATCTCTTATGACCTAGGGACAATAAAACTAGATGAACTCTTGATGGGCATCGAAGTCCAAAGTGTAGGTCGATTTGATAAATCAATTCTTTCAGATAATTTGAAAAATTGTAGAGCAACCCATTCTCAAATGGCTTTAGAATCCTTCTCAATTTAGGCTAACTGGCAACAGCAGTCCAACCCAAAATATGGGGGCTAAACTTTATGATTGCAAGTAATGTGACCAGGGTAAATAATACTAGCCCCTCTTTTGGAAGTAAGCCTTCACCCATTGGAGCCACCAAAAAATCACTTGTCAAAGCATCTTTGGACATATTGGACTAAGGAATGTTATCATTATGACTATCCCAATGTTTCATGCCACTATCACCCTCTTAGCCCCCTATCTTTAATGATCCTTTAATCTTATCTTAGGCTCTAGCATCACAGGGTCTTTCCCTTCCCTTATCTTCTCTTAGGCTTGATGTCCTTTAACACCTCATACTTATGCCCTAGCTGAGTTTACTGTACAAGATGGGAAGGGTATGAACATTTTTCAACCGATAATATGGAATCCCTTTTATCATAGCTTCATGGGCAACCAAGGAAAAGAGATGGTAAGAATTGTACTTCTAACCTACAAAAGGAAGAAAAGATCGCGATAAGTCAGTAAGAAATCTCAATATAACACAAAGCTCTCAAAAGCCAATCCATTGGCATCCTTACTTCAAAGATCATCCGCATCATGAGGAGACTCAATAGTCTGGGAGCTCACTATTGATAATCTTCCAAGAAGTTTCAGACATGGTGCTCAACTCAAGTTAGGGGAACTTTGAATGTGGAACCATCCACTTATTCAAAAGCTAAAGCTCCCTATGCTCGTTATATTACCAACTTAGCTTCAATCCAAGCCTTGGCATTATGAAAAAAATTCCATTTTCTAACCCTCAAATGAATCCTTGAAGCCCCTAAACAACTTTTTATAATTTAGCATTTTATTCCCTCAACCCAGAAAGTATATCCACCTACTATATGTGAGATGTAATGTATGGAAACAGTAAAAGAATGCCTCTATGATTGCCTCCACGTTAAGCCAAGCATACAAAGTTTGAAAGACACTTAGCAATATCCAAGCTTGGGGCTCTGTAACACCCTAAAATTAATTAAGGTATTAATTACGAACTTGAGTTAATTAAAAATAATTAATATGGAATAATTAGGCAAGTTATGTGAATGGGATTTATAGAGAGACAAATTATTAATATGAGTTTGAGATTTAATTAAGTTATAAACCTCATCTAAGCCCAAATCAAATTAAGTAAACCATGGTTAGAAACTAATGGAGGCCTAATAATTTTAGGTACAGACTCAACCTTTTAATATGAGATTTGGCCCAAGAGAGCACCTAGGGAGGGCCTAATTCAATTTGATGAATTAGAGACCCAAGACTCAACTTACATAAGCTCTTATAATTGGCCTAACAATCCTTGTGCAGACCTAAATCAATTAAGTTCTTTAAACTTGGTCTACCCTAATTAAAATGCTATAGCCCAACACATGAGAGCTGGCCCAACAAGACTTAAATCTGAAACCTATTTGGAATTAGACTTTTGGGTCAACCCATGACCCATATTAGACCCAACTTAAACCCAACTAAAACTATAAACACATCAACCCCTTCACACTTTGCTAAAACACAAACATAAGAGGCATTTTCACACCTTGAGAGGGAGGCTAAGGTTTTAAGCAAGAAATCTACCGTTTCTCACTTCTAAGCTCAAAATCAGCCAAGGTATTTGTCATATAACTTAATCCCCTTCTCTTTCTCTTCATTTTGACTTAATTAGTTTTTCATTTGGAGCATTTTTACCATACCCAAAATTTGAATATGGTTGTTTGGGATTTTCTTGGTGAAATTTCGTAGGTTGAGGCTAGGGGTATTGTTAGGTAAGTATAAACTCTCTATTTTGATATTTTCTCTACTAGTTTAAGACCCCAATAGCTGATTTATGATATGAATATTATTTTATGTGAATTTACTCATAATTTGAAGTATTGTTTTGAGATTTTTAGGTTAGGTACAACCAAATCTGAATTTGATTTTTGGTGGAATTGGGTAAGTGTTTCTGAGTAGTTCTATATAGCTTAACTCCTTGATTATGGGTTTGCTGATATAAATTGTAATTAAGGATAGTAATGGCTTAGTTTTATATCCATAGGCTGAAGTAGTATTCAATTGGCTCTTAGAAGATTGGTTACAAGTGAGGTAACTGGGGTTCATACTAATTCCATGCATATGTCTGTTTTAATTTTGTATTTGTTGCATGATTATGATTTTGAGTGCTAAATGAATTGGTTAGCTATCTGTTATATGTGATTGGACCTTATGAGTCCATAGTGGAGCTGTGGTGTGGCTGCCACTTATGTATGAGCTTCGATCGGGTACCGGGTTATGATCAAATCCTAAATGCACTGAGCCCTGATTATACTCATTGGGGAGTGGGTGCCATGGACGGGCCCCTTTCAGTGTTATTGGCCTTTAACATGTGAAATTGTGATTGCTAGTATGGGATAGTAATCATAGATAGCCTAATTATTTTATTTATTGGTATGGTTGGTATATTTTTTTATGCTTATATGAAATCATACATATATGTTAATTAAACTGAAATATATGAATGGAATTTGCCTTAGTTACAGAGATTTACATCTCACCCCATTTTATGGGATTATACTTTCAGGTGAAGGCTTTTCGGATAAGAATAAAGGGAAGCAAGTAGATGAAAATCAAGAAGCTCCAACCATATGTGGAGAAGGCTACACTTAGACTGATTTAAATAAAATAGATGCTACATTTTGTATTCTTGTTGTATAACATTATCATGTAATCATGTTGTTAAGTGTAAGCATTTATATTTTGATTACTTAAGATGTATCTATTGAGAAGTTAGGCCTCATCCTAACTTGGTATTGGATGTATAAACTTTGTTGAATTTATGATATGGTCTGCTATTGAAAATGTAATCATGTGATACATTAGATGATGATATGAACCATTGATGTATGAAATCTCTAATAAAATGTGTATCAAATGTTAATTATTGATAGTTCATGAATTCTTACTGTTATTACTCTATGAACTTGTTGATATAGGATAGTTGGATGAGTAGAAATTAACATTTAAGTCTTGAACTAGTAATAATGGATAAGTTAGGTAAATTAGACTAGTGAAAGCTATTGGAGCCCTATAAATTAAGGTAAAGTGGCCTTAAGGTATTATTGGAGGGAGAGTGGAGAGTATGAGACAAGATTTTAGAAGTTGTAGGATCAGAAGGCATTTCGTCGCAGCCAATAAGGGCAAAGAAGCCCAAGGAGAGTACCAAAGAGCAATTCGTCACGGCAAAATATGAAAGGTCAAATTAAAAGTCATCCATAGGGTAATTCATCGTGGCTAAGTGGGAGTTAGCCACAGTGAACTTTTATGAAAATGTGTCAGACATTTTATAGAGGAATTAGCCACGGCAAAAGAGGGAATTAGCTGCAGCCAATAACGAGAAGCGAGTGAGGTAGGCTCCAGGAGGTTCCCTCGCCGCAGCGTCATATAGGCTAGCTGCGGCAAAGCTCTAACTCGTCGTGGTGAGAAGATATAAGGGTCAACCAAAGAGCAATTGGCTGCAGCGTAAGAATATTTAGCTACGGCTAACAGTCCCAAACCCTCACCCTAACCTAGAAATCTTGGTTTTTCCTATGGTAACCTCAAGGGATGACTTAGAAACATTAGTAAAAGATTCTTGTGAGTTGGAATTCATGGGTAATAGAATCAAAGGCTTATAAATGAGTGTTTGTTTCCCTTGTGTACATGAATACCTATAATTATTTGGTTGATGATTCTAATAACATTAAAGTTCAAATTTTCCTGTATTTTTCGAATGTAATTAGTCGTAATGTCTTATTACCCTGATTTATGGTTATTAATCACATATTTAACCTTAATTATAATGATTAGAAGTTAGGGTCATCACAGGCTCCAACTAAGGTAAACCCTCAAGTGATGCAACATCCCACTTCGAACTCCGTAAGAGAAGGGAGCACCAACCCCTCCATTAAAGGGTGCACATAAAAAACAATTGATCGTTTCGGCTCCTAACCATATACTTCCTCTTCGCATATAGGAGATGACAAAGTTTAGCTAATGCATATAAAACACCTTTTCATGTTCAAGATGTTAAACCAAAAGTTATTGTAAAAACAACTCATAAGATTAAAATTGCTCTTTCAAATGCTATTGGCCCATCCTATGATATTTATAACTTTGAATGTTTCCTACACCTCCCTTATCGTCCACATAAACTGACCATCTACCACTAACATAACACCTGAAGCCTGAGCCCCTCTTGCATCTTCCCGAGCCAATTGACTTTATTTCTGTTGCAGAAAAAGGAAAACCCATTGAATTGAACCAACAAGGGGGACCCACTACTAGTTCTACCTGGACTTGACACAAGCATTAATCGAAAATTCAACTCATCTAATGATAGGGAAGGGAACTCCTCACCAACACTCATGATTTTCATAGAAAACTTCAAAAGGAGAAGCAACACACACCTAACATATCAGAGTGAGCAAATATGTTAAAATAAAGAGGAAAAATAGGATTGTACTTACCAAAATCAACAACATAAAAAGGGGTTGAAGAAAGCAAAAATAAAAGGAAAATACTTACAAACACCGAGAATGCTAAAACTTGAAGAAGCAAAATTGTTAAGCAATAACATAGAATAAGATGAATAGTCACCATCGGAGAAGGAACAATGAACGAGAGAAAAAAGAGCACATAAAGCCATTACTAGAAGCGTAATTAACAAGTATAGAGACGAAAAAGACCAAAAAAAAGAGGAAAATGTCTTTTATATGATTAAGTAGAGTCAGTGGACATGCAGGCTCCAGATGACACACTAAATTGGATTTGATGTGGGTTTGAAAATTTAGGAATGTGAAATGACAATAACACCCTTGGCAATAAACAACCTTAACTGATAAAAACTACCCCGGACATAAAGTGCTTGAGAACATCACAAACCCCAAAAGTACCAACCCAAGAGTACTTGGCGCAAATAGGATGAAAAACAAGAAAAACTCAAGTTCTCTCCACCAACGCTCGAAGAACTTTGAGGACTAATGCTAGCACAAGTCACTTTTAAAGGCTACGACTCAACCTCTGCCAATTCATGAAGCCTTATGACCAATCCTAAGGACAAACACATGAGGACTTTGCCATTTGAAGGGATCACGTACAGACTATACATGCGTGGATGAACACTAACACACCAGAACAACTAATAGCCTACATGAAGTATATCTATAAGGTCATCACGTGACTGACTACTTGACATGGTGCCCTCTTTAAGGTAAATGATCATTATGCCCCTAAGTGTTTGTTAGCAAATATTAAGAGATACAAGACAAAACATATGAGAAAAGCTAAACACATACAATGGCACACTTTATTAGCTTGAGACTTGAGCCTTTCATACACTGTACAAAGAAACTGACCTTGCAAAATAATAGACCCACTAAGTTGTTAGAATGAATTAAAATAATAAAATAATAAACTTCACTAACAAACTAGACCAAAACAAAAGGAAACTACTTGACTAAACTTTGACCACGTGATCCACATTATTTTGAATTAGTTTAACACACCCTTTTTTTTCAAAATCACATACACCTAGCTACTGTGGAAAATGATCATGCTTTAGCTGAGAAAGTGACTTGGTAAATAAGTTAGCAACTTGGTCATTTGTATTACAAAACTCTAGCATGATTTCTCTATTTGCTACCAATTTACAAATGAAATGATGCCGAATATTTATATACTTTGTTCTGCTATAAAAAGTTGGATTCTTTGTAGCTCTATTTTCACACAAAATTTTAGTTACAACACATTGTTTATTCTTAGTCACACAATTTCATAAGCTGTAGCAATTGTAGCAATATATTTAGTTGCTAAAGAAGATAATGCAACAACTTTCTATTTCTTTGAACTTTATGATATAGCACTTAATCCCAAAGCTAAAAATATAGCCTAAAGTGCTTCTTTAATCTCTTAAGGAGCTTGTCCAATGATTGTCAATATAACTCGATAATTTGAAATTTAATACTTTAAAGTACCAAATTCCAAAATTAGATGTTCCTGCAACATATCTCAAGACTCTCTTAGCTGCCCCAAAATGATGTTGTGTTAGGTTGTGTATAAACTTGGATAAAATACTAATAAAAAATGCAATATTAAGGCAAGTATGCATCAAATAATTCAATATACCAATTAATTTTTAGAAATAGGTTGGATTAGTCTTTTCTGAGCCATTTTTAAATTGCAATTTTTTTATTTGAATTCATTAATGTGAAGGCCTTGTTACAATTTAACATATTGAACCTATTGGGTAGATTGGTTGCATAACTTTGTTAAGAAATGAAAATTTCATCCACACCTTGTTTGACCTTAAACCAAGGAAATAGTCTATCAAATCGAAGTCTATCATCTCAAATTTCTTTATCATCAAAGACTTAATAAAGATTTACTAAACCTAAAATAAAAACAAACAACAAGAAAATCATTTTTGCCTTCTTTTTTCAAATATAAGGTGGGCTCATCTTCACTTCTTTCAAGTCCACCTTCAATAAAATAGCTATCACTCTTGCTATATCATGCTTGTAGAGCTTGCTTAAGCCAATAAAAAGGTTTTCTCAACTTAAAGACTTTGTCTTCATGGCCTTTTGTAGTAAAACCTTCAAATTGAGAAATATAAACTTCTTTTTTCCAATTCTTCATTTAAGAAAGCAAATTTAAGCAAGCAAGACTCTTATTGTTTCAAAACAAGCAATTGGTGAGAATGTTTCTTCAAAGTCAATGCCTTTTTGTTGAGAATAATCCTTTGCTACAAATTACGTCTTATGCTTTTGTATACTTTCATCAACTTGATACTTAGTTCTAAACACTCATTTAAGCCCAATTTCTTTCTTTCCTTTAGGCAAGTCTATTAATTCCTAGGTTTGATTTTTCTAGATTACAGCCATTTCTTCATCCTTAATGTTGCCCCATTCTTCCATCTTCATTGTTTCCTCATAATATAGTATATCTGAAATACATAAAGTAGAAGAACTAAATTCATAAATTTCCTTCAAGGATCTAAATTTCCTTATAAGAGGTTCATCAAATAAAGAAGAACTTATGCTTATGGGGAATGAAAAGCTATTGCTTGTAGGTGAGGAATTTTTTAGGTGCAAAGATGGAGAATCTTCAACATTATCAATATTAGTTGGGATTGGAACTTGGTCAGTCGTTTGAGCACTTTTCCAATTCCATTCTACACCTTCATTAGAGATCACATTTCTACTAACAACAATTTTGCCACTTAAAGGATTATACAACCTATATGCTTTAGGTTGAGGACAATAGCAAATAAAAATGAACTTTTCAAATGTTTTATCAAGTTTATGACTTGAGTGAGAGTTAATTAAAGCATAGGCTATATAGTCAAAAATTTTTAAGTGACTAACTTATGGCTTCATACCTGTTCATACTTCATATGGTATTTTATCCATAACAAGTGTTGTTGGATAAAGGTTTAAAATATATACTATTATTGCAACTACTTTAGCCTAAAAAGAATTTGAAGGACTTTTGGCTTTCAATAAACTTTTAGCCATTTCCACTACTATTATATTCTTTTGTTCAATAACAACATTTTGCTCTAGTGTATATGGCGCAATAACTTCCCTACAAATGTCATATTCTTCACAAAAATCATTAAATTCAATAGATATAAACTCACCTCCTTTGTCAATTCAAAGGTAATTGATACAATAGCCAATTTCATTTTCTACCAAGGCTTTAACCTTCTAGAATTATGTAATAGTTTCAAATTTAGATTTCAAAAAATAGATCCAATTCATGCAGTTGTAATCATCAATGAACAACAAAAAATACCAACTAAAGGATTTTGTATTCATAGGTCTACATAAATCAGCATACACTAATTGAAGACAACGATCTACTCTTACAAATTTCCTAACTAGAAAAGGCTTTCTAATTTGTTTACCCAAGATAAACCCTTCATAAAACTCAAAAGATTCAATCATAGGCAATCCAATAACCATATTCTTTTGACTCAACAACTTCAATCCATTTTCATTCAAATGACCATAATTACATAGGTGTCATAATTTAGATTCATTGATTTTACTAACAATAAAGGCAAAATTATTAACCTGAGAGACTTCAAGTGGAAACATGTAGCTATGTGCCATTTGAATATTGACTATGGTAGAACCAAAATTTTTATCTTGAACTGTACATGAGTTATCATCAAACAAGATTCTATGAACACTAATCATTAATTACCCATTGCTTAATAAATTATAAGCCAAATCAGGAACAAAAGTTACATTAGACAAAAGTTTAATGTTACCATAGTTTGTTTTAATGGCAATTGTACCTTTCCCTCCACACGAATCAACCTATCATCACCTAACTAAGCTTTTTATTTTTGCATCTCATCAAGCTTTTTAAATAATGATTTTGCACTTGTCATTGATTCAAACAACCACTATCCAAAAACCAAATAGCATCAATAGCATTTTTATAACAAAACTAGGCCATAAACAACATACTCTTTTCTTCTTCTACAAAAATGGCATGTTTTCCTTCATTTTTCAGATACTTGGATGAGCAATCAACCTCTTTGTAACCCAATTTGCTATAGTGATAGCACTTAATGGGATTTTGATTATTCTACCTTTGTTTACCATTTTTGTACAGCCTTTGTTCATCAGATCGTCGTCCCTATCCTTTATCATGACCATGACTACAACCATAATTGCCACTATAAAAACCACCCTGTAAGAAAACTCACCTTTCACTTGAAATGTTTTTCTTCATTCTATGTTAAAGATTTATTCATCCTTTCCTCATGAGCTTGCAAAGAATCCATTGAATCATCAAGGGAATAAGTAGATGAATCTTTGGATTCTTCTATAGCGGCAACCACATGATCAAATTTAGAAGTTAGTCTACATAATAGTTTAGCAATTATGGTCCACTCAGAAATTTGTTCACCATATGCCCCGATTTGAGAAACGATAGTTGAAACTTTAAACAAATAAGTTTAAATAGATTTAGAAGAACCCATTTGAAGAAATTTAAATGTTTTGCAGAGAGATTGAAATTTGATAGTAATTATCTTTTTTGAACTTTGAAACTTTATCTTGAGAATCTACCAAGCTACTTTTGAAATAGTGGCAGATGAGATTCGACAAAAAAAATTCATTGGTGATTGCCTATTAAAGGAAGAACAAAGCCCTTGCATCCTTCTTCTTATTGTCACAAAGCTGTTGCTCATCATCTAGGTCTTTATACCTAGCTTCCACAAAATCCATAGCTCTTGGGATATAAATAGAGTATGCATTTTAATGCTCCAAAATTTATAATTTTCACCTTTGAACAGAGGAATCAAAGATTGGGAGGAAGTAGTTGTACCGTTGCCAGCCATGGTTGCCATATGTATGGCTTGTAGATTGCTACTCTTTTCCCCTAATTTTCAATTTGTGACTATCATGTTTGGGTTTAGCTAGTTCAACTTTGTACAATGGCAAACCCCTCTAATTGTTTAGCTCTAATACCAAAAGCCATTAACAAATATAAAGAGATACAAGACAAAACTTATGAGAAAAGCTGAACACACACAGAGGCACACTTTATTAGCTTGAGACTTGAGCCTTTTATAGGTTGTATAGAGAAACTGATCTTACAAAACAATAGACTTACTAAGCTAGTGGAATGAATTAAAATAATAAAATAACAAACTTGACAAACAAACTTGACCAAAACAAAAGGAAACTACTTAACTAAACTTTGATCACATGACCCACATTATTTTGAATCAGTTTCAATAGTATCTCTTTTAAAAAGACTAGCCACCATTCAAGTATTCTTTATATTCTCTGTCTTACCCACTATTGATAGTGCTCTACACTAACTAGATTGTCGAAGTGTTTGTATAGGGCCTTGGCCACCCTCCAACTTGCTTCGAAGCTCGCTCTTAAGTCAAGGACCACCATAAGGAACCAAGACCTAGATCAACATTCATCACATACATTGGTAGAAGTAATTTTAAAAAGGAAAAAGCTAATGTAATTTTTCAAAATGTATGGATTTGGGTTTGAATTTAATTTTTCAAAATCTATTTTGAAAAATCTTTAGATAGCTAATAGGTCTCCCCATAACAAGTAATGGAGTTGTGTCGTATAAATTTTGGATTGAAGGTATAATATGTGTATCAAAAAGTAATACCACTTTGCCTTTTTAATGATTTTTAATGATTGATCATTTATTTCCCAAAAGAAAACTATGAATCTTTTAAATTTTGCTCAGTACAAGTAGGTTAGAACTTTTTTTTTTTGGGGGTTCAATAATATGAAAGCTTGATTGGAATTTCTTAGAATTTTTACTTATTTTAAAGTTGTTTTAAATGGAGTTTTAGAAAAAGTACCACAAGAAAGAAGCATATTGGTGTTTGACAAAAGTATTTTAAAAAAAGAAGTGCTTTTTATTATCAAATCACTAAAAGGGGCTTGTAAGAATTTGATTTTACAATAAATATTATTTTTATAAAAAATAATTTTAAATATTTGTTGTGATGAAATTTAATTAAGTTTCAAATTTTTTAATTAAAATATAAAATTAATAATAACTATCTAAAATATTTAATTAAAATAATGCATATATTATATTAAATTAAATTAATATATCACAATTACATCAAAAAAAGTATATAAGTGTAAAGAAAAAATGGAAATAAAAAAAAAAAAGATGAGGCTATCCTTAAAATATGATAAGAAGTAACTGGCAATTAATAATTTTGAGTAAAGATATTTTTCTTAATAAAAACATTTTTTTGGTTACTATCACTGCATAAAAACATATTAAATAAAGAATTAAATTTATGTACAATTTTTTATATATTTATTATCAAATTCTTCAATTAAAATATGAAAAGTATATAATTTAATTAAAAAATTATATAATTATTTACAAAAATGATAAACTTATCATGATATTATTAAAAAATTATATATTTATCATATTTTTATTAAAAATTTGATAATAAATATATATGAAACTGTATATAAATTTATTTAGAAAACTTGTCAAATATTAAAATTTAAAAATAATATTTTAAAGAAATTAATTAACAATTTATTTCTCAAAATAAACACTGCCAAATACCACCTCTCGTAGCGAAATATAACTTTTCGATATAAAATTGTCTCTAGCTCCCACAAAAGTGGATCTTGAATCTAAATTTTTATGGTGACAACAGAGAATTTTACTAAAAAAATTAACTAAGGAATGGCATGAAAATAAAACAAAGGAAAATCCTGGGAGTCATGTATGTTTCACAAGTGGGGACCCGAAATGTCACGTGATTAAAGGTTTGGACTGGGTGCGTTGAAAGCATTAACTATGGACCCAAGAAACTTTAACACTGTAGAGCCCTTTTCGTTGGGGGTGTGTCCACACATTAACTGTAGTTGCAGCTTTTTCAAACTGAACTAACCTTCTGCCCTACTACATTATTATATCTTTTTTTTTTTTTTTTTAAGATGAACGCATTATTATATCTTCTGCTTCTCCAAACTGAACTAACCTTCCGTTTTCATGGCCGGCCCCCTTTTATCATTTATAGGTCATATTTAAGATCGGCTTTACTACATTATTACATCACCTTCTATGATAGGCTAAAATATACTTTTTTAGTTTTCTAATTCTATTTTAAATTTTATTTTTATTTTTTATTTTATTTAAGTTTAATTTCATTTTTTTAATGTTTTTTATATTTTATTCTCATCCGTTAATTGTATTTTATGTCAATTTAATTAATTAACTTTATCCTATGTTACATTTTGGTACTTTAATTTTATTTTGTTTTAATTTAGTCTTTTAATTTTATTTTAAATTTTATTTTTGTCCTTTAATTTTTTAAATTTGTTCTAATCTAATTAATGATTTCACTTTATTTTACGGGTGAGTCACATAAAACTTTTTTCTTAAGTGTTTTAATTTAATAGTGTTAGAGAAAAAAAAAATTTTGAGTAATTTTTTAATATTAATTGTTAAATAAGAATACCATGAAATTAAAAGACGAAAGTAAAATATAAAATAAAAATAAGAGATCAAATTAAAGCCAAATAAAATTAAAAGATAAAAGTAAAATTTAAAATAAAGTTGAGGGATCAAATTAGAATCAAATAAAGTTAAAAGACAAAGTAAAATTTAAGATAAAATTTAAAAGAGCAAATTAGAATTAAATAAAATTAAAAAATAGAAATAAAATATTAAATAAAATTAAGGGATTATTAGTACTTTTTTTTTTATTTTATAACATTTTAGATATGAATATTGTCTCTTGGGAGACTATGGTAAATGAGGGAAAAAAAATAACATAAGAAAAAGTTCATGATATTGGCACTCTCCATAAGATAGTTCAAAAACAAAACCATGTAACAGATATAACAGGTTAAAAAGAAAAATAAAGTGAAATTATGGCACTAGTTAAAAAGAAGACGATAATGAAAGGGAAGCTGCATGAAACTAATCTGGGATCAGGGAGGTGCCTTCGAGCGAACACATGGTCTATTCTCTAATATTTAGATATTGTGATCTTATTCCTAATATAATAAATATAACTTAGTACTTTTATTTTCAGAAGAAATATATAAAAAATTCGTTTTATTGATATATATATATATATATATATATATATATTAAACTAGAGAAAAAATTTTGTAATATATATCAAATGTTACGATAATTAAATTATATTTTTTAAACAAAAAAGATATCATGTATGTAATTTAGCTAAACTTCAAAGGATATTAGTTTAATTTACTCTAAAATATAAAATATCATAATATTTAAATTTCCATTTTTTTATGAAAAATGTTACAAGTGTTATTTAGCAAGGATTAACAAAAACCAAAAAAAAAAAAGGTATTATATGAGATCGCTGTAGCTTTTGGATGGTATTAGATATTATCAAAATTAATTGTCTCTTCTTAGGACACATTGGTATGTTAGTTGACAGCCATTAACTTCGATATTAGTTTGCTAAACATTTTGAACGTTATTTGACATTAAGAATATTATGGTTTAGATGACAATATACGAAACGTCTTTTAAATTTTAAAGAGGAGAGTAAAAAGGTGAAGAGATAAAAAGGAAAAATTCTTAGGTATACACCATTTATAGAAAAACTAGTAAACTAAACTGATCACAGACAAGCATATAAATATATTAGTATGAATTTACAAAAAATATGCTTAACATTTTTATATATCTATTTATAATTGACATGGTTTACAAATTTTTAAAAGAACAAATAAACTAGAAATTTCTAGTGAATTCTATCGTGCAAACTTTTGTTCTATGTGCACTAGTTTGATAATATAATCTCAACGTATTAGTAACATCTTCTCAAAGATCCAATAACGTAACTTCAATGTAGTGGTAAGCAATATATGTATTGGTAATGTCTTTTTAAAGTGTACTAATGTCTCTCTAATACGCTAGTAACTAGATTTTTTAAAGCACAAACAAAAAGTCAATGTTGGTAATCCTTCATTTGTTACCATATCTATTTATAATTGACTTGGCTACAATTTTTTGGCAAAATGAATGAATTAGAAAATTTTAGTGAATTTGTTGTGCAAATTTTTGTTCTACATGTAGTAGTGATAATGTTATCTCAGTCTACTAGTAACATCTTCTCAAAATGTTAGTAATGCCTCTTTAATGTGATAGTAATCGATTAATATGTCGGTAACGCTTTTTTAAAGTGTTGGTAAGATCTCTTTAATGTGTTGGTATCTAGACCTCTTAAAGCATCATCAAGAAGTCAACATTGGTAATTCTCTATCTCGTTACTAGCATCTTGGGAGGAGTGCAGTAATTATAAAGGTGTTAAATAAACAAAACCAATTGGTAATTTGAGATGAACAAAATGTTGGAGTTGATTTAAAATTAACAAGAAAATAAAATAAAGTTGATAACGAAGAAAGCAATATGAAGTTAAAAACGAGAGATGATTTTAGAGTGGATGAAATGTCGGTTGACTTGATTGTCAAATTTTGATCTTGGGTAATAGACCCCAGTATGCAAAAATGTGATGCTACCAAATAAAAGTTGCGTAATTGTTGGAGGGACACTTGAGTGTATAATGGTTTGGGTTCTTATGAGATTTCTAAGTGATTGATGATGCTATTATGAGAATTAACTGCAAACATTGAGGGTTTATACGTAGAATCATTTTTCTAATATTCTTAAAAGAGTGATGATTTTAATTTGTATGTTATAGAAGTGATTGTTCTTGTTAAGGTAAGGTATCTTCCAGTATTTGTGAGTCAAGGAAAAATTAAATTTGACGCTTTTAGTTGAATAAATTAAAGTAGAAAGCACACCTCTTTAACCAATAAGCTAATTTCTTAGGGTTAAAAAGTGAATATCTTTAACTGTAAAAATTGAAGTTTTTGGGGCTACTAAAGCTAATTCAGGTGATTAAGTGAGTAAAAGTTTGGATAAAGTTCATCCAGTTAATATAAGTAAAAAAAAAAAAAATTTAAGGGCTTTCATGCATGAGTTTTTTCATTGTCATCCAATTCCTATTAAATTCCCCTCCTATTCCCTTCTTTTTGTTAAACTTCAAAATCCATAAATAAGAAATAATTCCCATTCCACATATTGTTTCTTTCACTCTTGGTAATTACCCCCTCCATCCAAACACACATGGGCAGAAGTTGTCCATTTCTTACCAGAAGCAATTATTTAGAGTTACTGCATGAAGCAATTTTATGCAAAGTAATCCATTTGGAGAATTGAAACCACCCCCTCTGAGGTCTCGAATATGATCAGTCTTCCGTGTATATCAGCTTCTCTATATACATAAAAGAATATGATCCCATTAATTTTTTGTAATAAATTGACCGTACCTGCAATTCTTTCACTTTTTGTTGTGTATATACGAACATTGTGTTCATCCCCATTTGCATTTTTTATTTTCCCTCTAAAGGTGATTGTCACTTAAATGAGAAATGTCCCATTTTCTCGTTTAGTATTCTAGCACTGCTCTTGTTAACAGTTACTGTGCTATTTACAGACAAAATTTTTTATATATCAGGTTTTGGTAGCTTCAATACACAATATTCCTCTACATCTCTAGTTTCTACTCTCTCTTTCACAAACAGAAATCATAGAACGACAAAATTCATTGACAATGAACTCCATTCTTCTTCATCCAAATGTTGAAGCTCATGAACCAAACAGTAGCTCTAGAATTCTGCCTGATAGCTTAGAATTTGAGACCACATTGGAGGTTGATGCCATGAAATCAACAGAAAATGGTAAAGTTGGTGAGGCAGAAGGGGAAGGAGGCATTTTCTTGACGTGGGAGGACCTGTGGGTTACTGTTTCAAATGGGAAGAATGGTAGGAAACCAATTCTTCAGGGGCTAACTGGTTATGCCAAACCAGGACAGCTCTTGGCTATAATGGGTCCTTCTGGTTGTGGCAAGTCCACTCTTCTTGATGCCTTGGCAGGTAAGTGTACGAACTGTTTGATAATTTGACAATGAGAAATTCATTTGACTTGGTGGGTCTCATAATGAAATTAGAAGAAGCCCTCAAACTGTTGAAACTCTTTGACAATCATATTAATATTATGGTTATCAACTATTAAATGGGGGTTAAAAGCATACACCTGTTTGTTAGCTTTCTTGCCTGTGGTGGCCTTCAAAATCACACCTTTTTCACCTGTGCATGTTCTGATTTTGAATTGTAAAACGTAATTAGTTATGAGTTTTTCTCCCAGTTTCGAAATTTTCTTTTTGGGAGGCAATTCAAATTTAGAATCTTGTATCGAAAGATTCTTTGCATACCAGAACATGATTTTTCAGTGTTTGAGCAACTCTATGTAGTTTCAGAAGAATTCAAACGGGAAGTAAAGGAAAAATATAGGACTCTGATAGAGTTACTGGCTTGTTATTAGCATCAGAAACATTATATACTTCAAAATTTGAAATGAAATTGCAGGAAGACTGGGTTCAAACTCAAAGCGAACAGGGAACATCCTAATCAATGGTCATACACAAGCACTGGCTCATGGAACATCAGTACGAGAATCATTTACATTTTCCTAAGGCTTTTGCCTCTCCTTCTCTTTCTCTTTACAAAACAAAAAAAAAAGTAAGAGAAAAGTTAACTTTTATCACTCTTCCCTTTGTGAAAACAGGCATATGTGACAGAAGATAATGCTATATTGACTACTTTAACTGTTGGAGAAGCAGTTTACTACTCAGCTCAGCTCCAATAACCAGACTCCATGTCCAAATCAGCGAAGAAGGAGCGAGCAGACTTCACAATTAGAGAAATGGGTCTGCAAGATGTCATCAACACGAGAATTGGAGGACGGGGATCTAAAGGCATTAGTGGGGGGCAAAAGAGGAGAGTCAGCATTTGCATCGAGATGTTAACACACCCGAGGCTTCTCTTGCTTGACGAACCCACAAGTGGTCTTGATAGTGCTGCTTCTTATTATGTTATGAGCAGAATTGTGAGCTTGAATCGAAAGGATGGTATTGAGAGGACTATTGTCGCATCAATTCATCAGCCTAGTAATGAAATCTTTCAACTTTTCCATAATCTCTGTCTTCTGTCTTCTGGAGAAACAGTGTACTTTGGCCCGTCTCCGATGCAAGTAAGGTTGGAAACTGCAAACCCTGTTCGAGTGTCTAGCCTAAGTGTTAATTTGAAGTTGGAAACCAGTGACTTCTACTTTCCTTCGCAGTTTTTCACATCAAATGGCTTTCCTTGCCCAACTTTCCAGAACCCTTCTGATCATTTCGTGAAAACCATAAACAAGGATTTTGAACAGGTAAGCAAAGTCTTCTTGATTCTTGTTTCACAACTTTCCTGTATATTTATGGTAATCTTATTTAGCTCTGAATTATTTTATTTTTTTTGGTTGAATTTCTTATCCTCACGCAATTTAATTAACCTTTCAGAAGGACAAGGGGCAAAGAAATGTTACTAATTACCTCATTATATGCAGGACCCTGAGAAAGGATTAGCTTCAGGACTAACGGCAGAAGAAGCGATTCATAGCCTTGTAAAATCATACATGTCATCTGATATTAGCCACCAAGTTCAAAAGGAAATAGTAGAAATAAGAATGAGGGTAAGATCATGACACGAAATAGACATCAGAAAGATAAAGGATCAAGAAAGTTATCTTGTTGTGGGGGGAAAGAAGTGGGTTCCGAAGAAAGAAACTTTATTTAATGTGCATGTGCAATAACAAATGAAAGATTTTATGAGCTGGGGTCACTCAAAATCCTTTGAAAACAAATTAATGCAGGACTTACGAGCAGTGGAGAAGAAGAGTCATGCTGCTTTCTTTACCCAGTGCCTCATTCTTACAAGAAGATCGTTTGTGAATATGTATCGTGAAGTAGGCTATTACTGGTTACGCCTAGTTATCCATGGTGCCTTGGCCTTAAATCTTGGTACCATCTTCTACGACATTGGCATAGATAGTGGATCAATTCAGGTAATATAGAGAGTAAATGAGGCCGAATATGTCTTCTCATGCACTAATTTGAAGATAATCAACTTTATGGTATAATCCCTAAGTAAAATTAATTTTAAGGCCTAGTTTTGATTATTTCAGGCCAGAGCTTCATTGCTTGTGTTTGTTGTTACATTCCTGACCTTCATGACCGTTGGTGGATACCCTTCGTTTATGGAGGACATGAAGGTAAAGTAGTTTTTCCACTGATGAGAGAAACTTCAGTTTCTAATTCTTACTATAATTGCAGTTTTGGACACATATAAATATCCTCTCTTGTGACTAAGATGCTTCATCAATAATATGTCGCATTTGTCAATGAGCCGCTTCAATTCCAAATCTCAATCTTCTAAGTGAAAACCCATGAATAGTGTTTACCTTTTATTATAATCTTTGATATACTCCCTCTTCCCCTCATGCGGAAGCATTTTGGGCTTGAAGCATAGAGATAGCATAGACCTATTGTACATAGTGTTGAAATTTCAATTTAATTATGAAGAATGGAGATGGCAAGAATTGAACTACTAAGTCTTGATCTCTTGATCGTAGAGATTTTGATACTGTGTCAAAAACTATTCCAACTCAAAAACTAAAGCTTTTTGTGAAAGTCCATGAATAGTTATTATTATGATCTCTAATAACATTTGTCATATTTCCCTTTATTATCTTTAACTAGGTGTTTGAACGAGAAAGACTCAATGGGCACTATGGTGCACTGCATTTATCATTGGCAACACACTCTCTGCTGTTCCATTCTTGCTGCTGACCTCACTGATCCCAGGAGCACTAGTTTTTTACCTAGTGGGCCTTCACCAAGGACTCCAACACTTCATCTACTTCATTTCTGTGCTCTTTGTTTCTGTCTTGTTGGTTGAGAGCCTTATGATGATTGTTGCAAGTCTGGTTCCGAACTTCCTGATGGGCATGATTTCTGGTTCTGGAATTCTGGGAGTGATGATGTTAGATGGTGGGTTCTACAGATTGCCAAGTGATATTCCCAAGCCCTTTTGGAGATACCCTTTGTACTACATTTCCTTCCACAGGTATGCATACCAAGGATTGTTCAAGAATGAGTTTCAAAGCCTAACATTTACTAGTAATCAAGTTGGAGAGCCTATGACCATTAGTGGAGATGAAATTCTGAGAAACTTATGGCAAGTGGAAATGGGTTATTCAAAGTGAGTGGATATTGCTATCTTGATGGGAATGGTAGTTCTATATAGAATCCTATTTTTGGTTATCATCAAGAGCATTGAGAAGATGAAGCCTATTGTTGCAGCTATTCATTGCCCCCATGCAAAATTTAAGTTCATTAAAGTAACAAGAAGCAATGAGATTGATTGATTGATGTGCTTGGCTTGTGACTTCTGCAGGAGAGGAAACATATGTTGTAACAGCATGTTAGTGGTACCAAAGAGAATGAAAATTTCAGGATGATGGAAGTATATGAACTGTACTTATACATGGGAAGTGTATATATTTCCCTGTGATGTAATGGAAAAGAAACTATTTCATGTAAAAGTATGAAGTTATGACGAGAAAAGAAAAGCCGTGAATTGTGGGAAATGAAAATAGAAGGAGAATGCAATTTTTTTACAAACCAACCCGCATCAAGTTCTTTATCGTATTGATAAATTGCACCCCACTACCAAAACAGAAAGACAAAAGTCAAACTGTATGATTAGTAGATAAAAGCCAAAAAAAAACCAGATATATTAAGCAAAAATGGATGTTAAAACAAGCAGAGGATAAAATTGAGCAACGACTGCAATTTATAGCAAATGCTTGATTAGACTTGGATTAAAGCCCCTCTAGGATTGAGGTTACTTAAGTGGAAAAAAAATTGTTTTTTCTCTGATGAAAGGACTCACTTGAAAGCTAATTGATTTCCACCATAGAAGATAAAGCTTCCACAACAAGGTCTGCTAATTTCTGAATAAAAAAAAAAACAAATCTTGTCTCGATTTAGTGCATTAATTTTTGGTAGATTAAGCTAATAAAAGATAGTTACATGTCATGCTTATATTAATTTAACTTTTATGAGTCTCCCTTCTGATATGTGCATGTGACTATTTTTAACTGAATCTATTAAAATTTGATAGACTAAGTCTTTATAAACATTCCTTGTGATTTCTTTAGTGTTGTACTAGGCTAGCTTTTCCTTGTAAGACCTCATGCTGCAAGAAAATCTAAGTGTGTCTTGTGATTACTAAAAATATGCCCCAACATCTTTTCAAATCTGCTAATTGTGCAGGTCTAGGCTTGTTGTCATCAAGATGAGCAATTTCAAATATTATGGCAAAAATAAAACCTCACGTGTTACTCCTGCATCCCCTTTCCTTAGTATCTATATCTGATGTGTATGTTGATCATAGCTCACCAACCCACAAGACCAGATAATTGGGTAAAGGATCTTTTTAACCTGACATAGGGCTAGGAGCCATCACTCTAGTATTGTGGTGGGATTAGTATTGAACCATAAACCATGCCAATCTTGAAGCATATCATGAGATAAAGATCGGAGTCATGTGATAGACTGACTCTTTTTAGCCAATAGCATATCAATTTTGTTTCTCTTTTACATCCGAGGGTTGAATTTTGATCTATTATCCTCACTCCCACTCTCTTTCCATCTTCTAACCACTTGAACTAGCTTTTTGACTTATATCATATCATTTTGTGCATATTATTGCTTACTAGATCCTTGGCACTGGGTTGTTTAATACAAATGAAGGTGTTCATTATGAAAATAAAAATACCTTACATTCAATTATTTTATACTAATTCAAATTACCATGATCACATTAGTAATAGACCTTACCTTTGTTCACTTCCTTTCCATTTTAATTAGGGTTAAAATATTGAACTTCATGTAATTTTTTTTTCAAACAGAAATGGTAGGAATTAAATTACTGACATCGACTTTTTAATACTTGGAATGAGAAGAGGCATTATTAGATTTGCAATTATTCACAACCACATGTAAATTTTATTAGCTTCGTATAAAGAAATGAAATAATTATTTAACTTCGTATAAAGAAATGTAATCATGTGTAATGGTAATATTAATACCCCAGAAAAAGAAAATTTTGCTAACTTAGCCAAAAGATTCTAGTAATTTTTTTTTTTATCAAATGGTGCCTCAATAGTATCTCTCTTGGACTCAAAAGTTCCAAAGAAACTTTAGGTACTTTGTTACAATTCCGACCTTTGTTTCTTTTCTCACTCCCAACTTCTTAAACCTTGTATTTTCTATGTGACTAAAAAAATATATTAGTTATTAAAATTAGTATATCTAAATAAAAAAACCTTACATTACAATTACTAAAAAAAACAAGTTAAAGAATAAATTACATTGATTCTCCTTGAGAATTGGTTAAATTATTCTTAATACATGGTAAATAGTAACTTAGTTGGGTGCTCCTAGAATAAGCCCCATTGTGGTTCTTCGAGCGCTGGCAGCAACCAAAAGTGGCTTCCAGCATGTACTTGAAAGAGGTTAAGGGCCTCTGCAAACATTTTGACAGCCAAGTCAGTGCAATGCATAAGCAATAGAGGAGCATTTGACTTTTTGACAACTATCAAAACTTATTTCCAATACGTATAATTTTATTTTTAATAAGGACACGGGCACATACCTTCGCGTTCTATTTAATATATATATATATATATATATATATATGCTGACATTTGTGTTTAATATAATTTTTTTAAAAAAATTACTAGATGCAGAGGGAGGACCTTCGCATCAATATTAATTTTTTTATTTATAAAAAAATTAATTTAATTTAATTGTTTAGAAATATTACTTATTTAAACTAAAATATGTTAAATATATTTTTTAGAAATATTACTTTTTTAAATTAAATTAAAACTTAATATATTTATTTTCAATAAATTTATTAATTGAATATAATGTAAATTTTTATTGGCTGAATAAGAAAATAATAATTACATTACAAAACGAATTCAAAAGTATAATTTAATAATATGAAAGTAAAAAATATAAAATATAAAAATTGAAATATATAAAGGAAAAAAGAGAAGAATAATTCTCAATCATTCTTAATGGTTCCTTGTCTCACATTGAAATCTTATTTTGATTTGTTATAATCAGTACTATTTTAGCTATTCTTTCTTCTCTTCTTCATCTTCCTCTTTGTCTTCCTCCTCGTCATCATTATCTTTTTCTTTTTCAAGCAATTCACTTTCAATCTAATTATAAGTTGATCAAGAATTTAAGTTCTATTGAAAAGATTGAATAGGTAAGATCGATTGATTTACAATGAAGAAGTCCTATTATGGTTAGTAGGACGATTCCTAATATCTAAAAGAAGCATGATATACTCAGCACTAAATGCAAATAGATTTGTAAGTAATGATGTGAGTGATACTTTGCTAGATTGAATTGGTCATGTTGTTGATATGGAGAAGGATAACTTTACATGGAGAAACAGAGGCATTGATGATGTATAATAAAAGAGTGTAAAGGAAGACATACCAGTACTTCCAACACCTATTAATGGTGAAAAAGAAGAAGGACTAGTACCTCCAACATTTGCGAATAGTAGAAAGAAAGAAAAACAAGTACATCCACCATCTATGAATGGTGGAAAGGAAAAAAACTATTGTATTTAAAATCTCCTTACATTGGGGCTGTGATGTAGAACGACGATAGCACACTTGCATCAATACCACTAATGTTGCCACTAAATATCAATTTTCTAAATGAGATAAACCCATGGCCTCTCTTTCCTAGTCTAACTTATAACTCTAAGGGCTTTGGTAGATTAGGTATTGGTAAAGTAAGTTGGGAAATGAGCATATCCTAATGTTCAATAAGGGCATATAGCATGGTTTGAATATCACTGCCCACCTTCTACCTTAATTTGCCAAAGTTAAGCATTGGAAAGTCAATAACAACATGACTATACAAATCCTCCAATACATAAGCTTGTGAAATGAAAAATCAATAGTTAAATGTTTAGATAACATAAATATATATATATATATATATATATATATATATATATATAGAAGGGGAGAAAATGAAAAAACAAAAAGTAGGTAAAATCATATCATAAAACCTTAGGAACTACTTTTAAGATGAATCTATCATTACATGTGTCTCTAATACTAACACATGTAACTAAAAGTGCAATCCATAAGCCTATCCCCTACGTCATTTTGGGCCACCACTTAAGCCCATGCATTCCATGCTACAATGAATATCATGTGCTTTTGTCGCTAGTCATTGTGAATATTCCTCTTAATTGTAGTGTATGCAGTTATCTTATGTTTAATAATTTCTTTAGGATATGCTATACCCTACTAAACTAGTAGAGAATGTAGTTGACATGATGTTAATCAATAATCCAAAAGCACAATAAGGGGAAGGATACACGCTATATATCATGCATTACCAAGTAGTACTCAGGAATTAATTTGAGGATAGCCAGTGAGTTATGTGAAAGCCAAATTATCTATATAGAAAATTGTTAACTTATGCTATGATCATAATATTAACAAACAAGCAAATCTTTTATTGCAAAACTTATCACATTTCATCTGATTTAGTAGTATCCTATACTACTGTAAAGCCTCTGTGATCAATCGAGGATGTTGCAAGACATTTTGTCACTTGTGAGATATATAAGAACAAATATGTAATACTAACAAATTCATATTTATACAAACACATTAGTTTATACCCTAAAGCCTATTAATGGTTTAATGGGTTAGATATTCATCTACAGGTCAAGTTATGAAGGTTTGTATAAAGTAAGGTAAGGAAATTAATCCTAGGCCCATAGGTGAAGTAAAATCAAATAACCATCAATGTTAATTTTATCATAATGCATCGTACTATATATCTCTCTGTATAGATGGGCCAACACCATTGAGCAGTCTCTTCAAAGTCAACTAAGAATGGTAGGTACATCAACATCACTTTATGTCCAATCATGTCCTGCATCAGGTACCCTTGATCAAGTGTAGGATGTATGCTTGTATGAATTGTCGAACCAGTATCATTATCTGTGTCATTCAGCAAGTTCGGGAATATTTGTGTGAGCCAAGGAACACTTAACCCCTGTCCATCTTGTGTCCTTTTTATGATGGTGTGATATCAAGCAACTTATTGCACATAGTTTACCAATTGTAATCTATGCATCAGGATATTACATTTCAATGTATGCTAGATCTAACTATATAACTATGTCTTATAGAGTAATTGCATACTTACCCGAGATAAGGTGGAATGTGTGTGTATCTGGTCACTACCTCTTAATAAAGGCCAATATTAGTGCTGCATTAAAATCGAAATACCTAAGTTGAAAGATACTATGGAAGTGGCCTGTAAAAGGTATGAAACACTAGTAAGTAGGGGATCAAATATATGATATTCTTGTATGATTCATCATATATGCAAAATTCGATCATCCTATGTCATTAAGTCATAAGTGCTGTCATAAATTTAAGTAAAACCATAAAAAAATGATGAGTTATTTAACTTATTTTCCCTTACCAAATGGGTTAAGAGATGTGGCAACATTGCAAGTGTAATAGAGAATCATCTAGGGCCTAAGATTGATAGCTCTATGATAAACATCCATTATAAACTGCAAAATTTGAAATATAATTCATAAGTAATTCAACACATGCATATTGTAAACCATTCATTTAATTTTTATCGCATAAGTTATTTCATTAAATTATAAAAACATTAGCAAGTCAATTCAAATACAACTCATTAACAAGTCAATTCAATTCAAATACATGTGATATATAATTCAACGCAAATACATGTCATATGTAATTCAATTCAACAACTATAGTTGTCTGCATGACTAACAAAAAGGGCAGATGGCATGATTGTATCTAGTCTATTAGCATAATGATATCTATTCAAATGTGTAATTGATAATTATGTAATTTAATTCATTAACCAAATAGCACTTGTTCAATTATCCAATGTTAATGAATTTCTTCTTCAATTACTTACTCTTAAATATTGTATTCAAATTACATGTAACATGTCGTAAACAAAACATAATATTTGGAATGGGGTTTCCAACCATTTTGTAGGTCTATAACGACCTCTAATATTCTTGGATGTCAATCAAAGATCAAACAAATACTTTACTTGTTTAACACAACTTGTCGCTTGAGATTATTAAGAAACCACCCCTATGCCTTTTATGTTTCCCCTTTAACGATAGCAAATGTAAGGGCCGCAACTTTTCTTGCCCTTTTTTAGGAGCTTGCAATTTGTAATGTCCCCACATACTTCTAATGTAAAAATATATCATTGACTTGGATAATTAGCTTCCAGTGGTTAAACATATCAATGCAAAGCTTAAAAGTCTAAAACACTTTAAGAAACATAAGCATCAACTCCATATCCAACCTTGTCTATGGGCAAATCTTATTAACAAATTCAAAATATGAACTTGGATTAAAGTGCTATATGTCAAACAATCATCTCAATAGAATGGCATATGATTATTCATTGCTTACGAAATTAGGCCTTTTTGTAAGACACAATATATCTAAGGATACGATGCACTCTTTTAGTGACTTCACACATATAAATATGGGAATTTTTTGTTACCATCAACATAATATGCGATGATATTACTTTGAAATCAAGTTTCAGGTGATTCTACATCAACATGAAGGATTGAGCCCACGTATTTCATGATCCGCCTGTTAGTTTTTCCCTCTAATTGGTAGGCCTTTACTTACCAATTATATCAAATATTGTACTCCAAAATAACAATACTAAACATACTTCACCAATAATTGGTACACCTTAAATGTATGGTATGTGTGCATTGAGTAAAGTTTCACCACATAGTTCATGAATTGCTTATTAGGAAACTGCATGCCGACATATATTTCCTAGTTGTCACTCATATCAATTGCCCTTTCCATCTTGATCTCAAATTCATTCACAATATCCATGTTAATATGTGATTGGAAGGTAAATACTTGATTAGAATATTGGTTCAATGGAATGGCCAGATCACCCTTGACATTACCATCCACATACTCATTGGCATTTGACATTTAGTAGAGCATAATATTCATCCTTAGCCTCATACTCATTCATTATATCTTTTGGCACATCTTGGGTACTTGGAGGGCTAGTATTGCACATTGATAGTTTGAATGAACTTGGTTAGGATATGTGGTTGACCAGTGGCATTTATTGGGTCTTGAAAGGTTGAGTCTCAAACACGTACATATCTCCCAGGTAAAAGCTAAACAAAGAGGCCTACTTATCAAGTCCATCAATCCAACTTGTAGATAGTATCATCAACAGTCCATATACATCATTCTCTGCCATACTCAAGCCCACATTGATAGTTGAGATGTGTGGATATAAGTCCAACACTTCCAACTAGTTTGGAAAGTACTTGTTTGCTTGCCATATCAATTAGACATTTGAGTTGTGTTTCAAGCTATACAACAAGTATCAAGTTAGATTAAATAACCATAAGTATCGATATATCAACTTGGACATAAACCATCTTGAGAAAAAGTTATAGCTTTTTCTCGAACTACAGCAATCAACTACTTGAGATTGATGTTAGGGTTTATTCTTAATAATTATGGTTTATTGCATGCAAACGTTGCCCCTTCATTGTTGTAAAAAACTTTTTCATTTGCATAAATACAAATAATCTTCTTTCTTTTACTCATTATGATTCTTATCCCAATGTCTATGTATAGACACATATAAAACACCTTTATGTTCAATATATAAATATGTAATAATTAAACTTTTTATTATACAAAGTATATTAATATTTAATAAATTACGATTTTATATATACATATTACAATATTATATATACATAAGGTAATATAGATAATTAATAATATAAACAATAGCGTTTTGAATTCACTTATAATATAAAAAAAGTTGACCTTCGTAGAAGACAAATTGAATAAGATATGCCTATATAATCTTTGTAAGTGACAATTAAGTGAGAGTAATTAGTTAAAACAAAATTTCTCAAATTAAAAATAAAAAATATAGTATGGGACTACAACTATAACCTACCAAAAATGTGAAAAATTTAAACTTCACATAACACTACTTGAATAAGACAAGTTCACACAACCTAGATTAACAATGGTTATTCTAAAGTAAAATGTCAACATTAAATTAGACGTATTAAAAGTAGAAAATATAATATAAGATCACAACAATATTTAATACTTATCAAAATATAATGTTGCAATATTTTGCTTGAGGAGATGAGAGCAAAAGTGGCATAAGCTAAAAACAAAAAACAAAAAACAAAAAATAAAAATGAGAGAATGCTTCAGAAAAAATTTGTGGGAGAAGATTAGAGAACTTGTGAAAAGAGATGAGAGAAGCTGAAATTGTGAGAAGATATAAAGAAAACTATACCTGCAAAGAGACAATGAATCCAAAAGTATGAAAATGAATCTAATTTTATAAATGAAGTGCCACTAAACGAGAAACACTATATTCCACATTTAGTGGTTTAAAGACTTATTGACCCTTAGATTAGTGAGATATCATTGACCTTCGAGTGAGTAATATAAGTCACCAATCCTCAGGTCAACAATGTTTGTATTGGATGTAGAGGGAGCACCTCCGTGTCTAGTACATTATATAAAAATAAAATAAAATTAGATGCAAAGGTCCTCTCTCCATGTCCAATAATTTAAAAAAAAAAATAGTTTTCTAACATAAAGTTGCTGGTTCCACATTCAATTTTTTTTTTAAAGAACATAGAGTTACAGGCTCCACATTCTTTTATAAACAAAAAGTTATATATATATATATATATATATATATAGGAAATAAGTTTTGATGGATATTTATATTAGGATTTTGTTTTTTCAAATATGTGTGTATGTGTGTGTGTCAAAAATGCGGAGTATTCAAAGAATGCCAACCATACTTAAAGGCCTTCAGGCCTTAAATAGTTGAAAGCTAGATGGTAGGATGGTAACTTCACTAGGTTAGAGTGACAAATAGCTAATGGACTTTTAGGCCTTATATAGTTAAAAGCTACATTAGAAGATCATAACTCCATTAGATTAGACAATTATAAATATCTAGAAGGCCATATAGCAACTCCTAGTTGGTTTTTCTTAAAAAGGTTGTTATGATCTTAAGAGTGTTAATGTGCATGTCATTATATAGTCTATACGTGGTACTCCTAAGTAGCGATATTCCAATATATGCAAGTGTATCATTTTCATGAAGGATCAACCAAAGCTTAACTTGGCCAGTCATGAGACTAGGTTGAGCTAGTCTCTTGATGGGTTGACCACATAGATTTGATGTTGCCATTGGGTTGATTGGGCTTATTTAACGATGGAAAAAAGTCCTTATGTTCAGGATGCCATGTGGACTACACCATTCATAATGCATTTTTCCTCTGTTTGGAGAGTTTTCTTTTAACTTTCCCTGATGCTATTTCAAATATGGGAACAGGGATTATATACTCCCCACCCTATACGTTCTCTATCCCTGCAATAAATAATAATTAATCTAATACATATATGATATTGATACTATATATTACTTGTGTTAGTAATTTAACATTTTTCATTTTTAAGGTTGAATCTTCATAATAAATTTACATCTCTATCCTTATTACTCTCGTTTAAAATCACTACAATACATATGAACCCTAGGCTCTCTTTCTCTTAAGTTTAATGTTTAGATTTTAAGGTTTTTATCTACATCTCCATTGCATTGTCTTTCCATCTTTACAATCTCCTTCGTCTTCCATATTTGCTGCTGCTTTCATCTTTAACCACCATCAACGTTGACATTGTTGTTTTTGTTGATTCTATGCTCTACCTCACTTCTTTACTCCTGGAAAAGAAAGACTCCATCATCACATGTTTTGCGACCCTTTCATGGCAAAATTATTTTCTTGCTTAATCTTTCTTGGGTTTGGATTTGATTATTTCCTTCCTTGAAAATTAATAACGAGGCATTGTAAAGTTATTGCAATGAGCCTGGATCCTCTAACTTTTTTATTGTGAAGTTCTTATAAAATTCATAAAGAGAAAGAGAAAAAAGGGAGAAGGAGAAAAAAGAAGTAGGCCCTATATATATTTTCACTCTTTGTATCACTTCTTCTTTAAACTTTATAAGAATTTTTACAATAAAGAATTCTGGAAGAACTTTCCACTATGAGAATATCTTTTCTACTTTGAATAGATCATACTTGGTGTAGTTGTTAAAGTAATCAATACTTATGGAGCTAACAAATTTATACTTTAAATAATTATTGCTAACATTTAAAGGTTCCTGCAAATTCTTTTATCCTTGCGAGGACAAGGGTGAGGAGAATTTTCCCCTATCATAAAGATGAAAGATAAGTGAGATAAGGGTGGGCAAGGAGGCACTCCCCACCTCCTACCTTGGAAGGCAGCCATCCTTAGGCCCAGTGGATTAGTTAGATCTAACCACATTAGTACCTATCAATGTCTCTCTCATTGAGATATATATATATATATATATATATATATATATTGCAAAATCTTTTTTTTCACTTTATTTTTTGTTAATAAAGTTAATTGTATGCTCAAGATGAGCTTATGATTTTATTTTGACAATATAAATAATTAAATAATATTACTTTGAGAAAATAAATATTGCATAGAACAATAATTTTATTGATAGAAAGCAAATTAGAGGAGATACTTTTGCAATCCATATCAAATGTCAATTATTAAAAGAGCCAAATCAAAAATATCAAATATAATTTAACCAAATTTTAAGAGATCTTAATATAGTATATTGAATGCGTCAAAAAAAAATTCACGAGCCGAACCTGAAGAAAAGTGATGAATTAATAATAAACCAAAAATTATAATAAAACAAAAGTTGAAATAATATTTTTTTTTTTTTGGACCAGGCAAAAATTAAAATTTGTTTACTCAAGTTGGGAAGCATTGCAGAAGGGATAAAAACAGCGGGGGAAGGTCAGAAGGGACTCGCCGCTTTTCAGGTGCCGGTGTTTCTCTGTCACGGAGGAGAAATGGAAAACGACGACGTCGACATGCAAGGCGCAGAGAACAATGAAGCAGTATTGCTTTCTTCTCATCTTGTTCATTTCGTCGACTAAAACTCGGTTTAATTTTTGTTGTTGATACAGTCTAAAACCCTAACTGCTTCAATCATCAATGTGAAATGAAATTGATGTAGGAATTGGATGACATGAAGAAGCGCTTAAAGGAGATGGAAGACGAAGCTGCTGCTTTGCGAGAAATGCAGGCCAAGGTGGAGAAGGAGATGGGCTCCGTGCAAGGTGCTTTCTTTTTCTCTTTTTCTTTCTTTTGTATCTAGTTTCTAGAAACTTAACTGCTTTTTTAATTATGTAAATTACCCCTTTTATGGGGAACAAAATTGATTTTCTTTATTTACTGTTTTTCTTCTTCATGTGAAATAATCTATATGATATATAAGCGTTGGGTTGGATTGGCCATGCCTAACTCAGGGATAATCCTAGTTTCTTCATTCGGCATTAATAATATAAGCCCTGACTCGTCCTTTTTCTCCTCCTTGAGTGTTCTTTTTTTTCTTTTGTCAAACTAGTTTTTACTGATAATCTAGCAATTGAGCATTTAGTTGTTTGTGGTAAATGGTAATACATTGCACATTCTGTAATCGATTTGTTCATACTTCATAGGTTAACAATTTGGAGTTGTAATTAGAGGTTGGGAAGGATACTCTTACTTGGTTCTGACTTCTGAGTATTATGAAATTGCATGCACTCACTTGATCTGTACATGTTTTCAACTCGATTCAAGCTGACTTTAACTTTAGATTGTAAATTCTGAGAAGCTTTTGTTTGTTGCTTGATTATATTTAACTAGATCATTCTTCTCCTGCTTTTTAATGAAAGAAGATGAAAAGGATATTTTTGTTTTGGCTTGTTTTTGCTTTCTCTTTTTTTGGTCTTTTTTCCCCCCTTTTCTTTCTCATTCTTCTTCACTTGCACATGGATGCGGCATGTTTTTTAATAAATGACATTACAATAGTAAAGGATGATAATAACTGTGCTTTATTTAATTGGTAATTTTCATTTAACCCCACATGTATGTTTTTGCTTGTCTTCTTTATTGATTCTTATCTCCTAATAGATCCTGCTACTGCTGCTGGAAGTCAGTCCAATAGAGAGGAAGTAGATGCTCGGTCAGTCTTTGTAGGCAATGTGAGTTCTCTTTCCCCTGTCTACATTATCCTTATCTATTCTACTATGTTGGTTGATTTACTCTCATCAGTCATGATTTGGGCTGAGGATGTCAATAAGTTAAAATATCATCCTTCTTGTATTAAATGATTGGTTCAATTACAATCTAATATGTGTTTGTGCATAAGCTGCTTCTGGAAACCAATTGGAGTGGGATTTATTTTACCTGGACTATATTCCTGCATTTTGTGTTTTCAGTTACTTTGGACTAAGTTTGGGCTTAATCTCTCATCACTTGAGGTTCTCCAAGATTGCATCATTGTACGGAATTTGGAGATTGTTGAATGATAATCTTGTGTAAAATAAAATAACTCAGTTGGTGGAATTTGAATCATGACATATGCATCTTCACATATGTATGAAACTATGAATTCAATTGACACTGAAAGAGTATGATAGGACTCTCAAAACAGTTCCTTTTTGCTCTTTATTGGATTATATATTAATATTCCCAATAGCATGCTGCACGCACTCAAATTGTTTTATTAGCTCTTATTTAAAACTGTGCCGCATTTGCTTTCCATTGTTGGATGCTTTTGTGAGGTTTTTCTTTTGGTTCTGTAGGTTGTCTATGATGTTGAGTACTTTCACCTGTTCTAAGTTTTGCATCAATAGAAGTTTCATGATTTTTAAGGCTTTCTCCTCTTCTTTGATATGCAGAATTGAAATAACACAACACAAAGCCAGATAGAACATAGGGTAGATTTTAAGAAGACTGAGAGACAGATGAGAACAAAGGGGGACAGAAGTGCTGTTGGTTAGGTGATTAATCTGATAAGAGATGACTGTGGAACCATTTCGTGACAAGGATTTTCTATTGAAAATCTTTCACTTGGTATTCACCATGAGGAAATATACTCATTACTTCAATAACTCAACAACCAGATGACAGCACTTGGGACATAAGGATAGGACTATATTAGGAAACTAGAGTATTGATGACTGCAGGACCCTAGTTATAAATTGATTGCCATAGTTGAATTTGACATGAGATAAAGCAAATAAACTCTCTGTCAATGCCAAGTCAATGGGTGGCCATTCCCAGGTTATGGTATTTCCTGACCCATGTTTCTTTTCTCGCGTTGTGATTCCAATCTGCTATCAGCTTTTAGCAGGTTCTTTTTGGAGTATCTTAGCCAGTTTGTCAAAGTTCTCCATATCTGCTGGTGGTGGAATTTCACTGTCTTCCAGCCAATGACTGAATAATTAATGCATTGGACTTCATCATACTCTTTCGTGGAAATTTCTGATATTTCAGAATACTAGTATGCAACTTTTAGAAGAGTGAGTGTTTTCTTCATTTGGTGTTGAATGTGCTCCTGAGATTTTTTTGTTTAATTTTGTTTCTAAGTGGTGGCATCTTGCTTTGACAAAATGTTTAACTACAATCACAGGCCACGCTTCCATCTACAAGTTTTCTGATTTATTAATGCTGCAGTTGGAAGTATATGATATCATATATAGCTGGAGGAGAAAAACGTATATTAAAATGTACATAATTACTGAAAATAGTGGAAAAAAAATTATACCCCAAAAAAATTCGTTGATGAGAGAAGTTAAGTTCTTGGTTCTGTGAAGATACATATTTTGATAGAAAGAGAAAAAGGAAGAGAATAAGGAACAAACAGAAATGGAAAATGGTAAAAATTCAGTTAGTATACTTTCCAAATTTTTACAGTGGTATGGACAGAGAAATTAGATTGGCGATCAAGAACCTGGACTCATACTGTTGAGAAGACAACATTCTTCAGAGGGAAAGGACTATCTATGGGCATCTTCCTAATCACAAAGCATATGGCCGCCTTTTGTCTGGAAGTATGCAGATGTTCTTTCCTTATGGTGAGGGGTCTTTGACATTCCTTTTTCCTCCTTTGGGATTAGAGGGAACTTTGGTGTTTTTTCTTTAATTCTTATTTGCTACTCCTGTTTTATATAATTCACCAGAAAAACTGGAGAAATAAAGGAGACAAATAGATAAAAAGGGAAGACACTGGACACGTGACACTGAATCATGGTTGTTTGTTTGAAGTTGCATGATAGCCTTGTCAGGTCTTATAATTGAAATACAAGTAGCAATTGATAATTTTACATTTTTTAATTTGATTGGTGTTCGGAGAGGAGAATATTGAGAAACTACTTGTATATAATAATGGAGTTCCTGCATGAATGATGGAGTGGGTTTCTGACAATGTAATTCATTTTTTAATTTGCTTATTCTTAAGAGAAAATGGAGAAACTAGATGTGCATAATGCATTGCCTAGAAGAATGCTGGAGTGAGCCTGATGCAACCCAAGCAAATACTTCAGAGATTATATGAGCGATACCTCCTACCTCTCTTAGCAGTAGTGAGACAGATGTTTTATGAAATTAAAATAGCAACACTGAAGCAATCCATCAGCATGGAAAAATTGCTTTTATGGAGAAAAGAGAGACTACTGCAGAACGGGAAAACACACACTAGCTATTCAAGATGCTAGAATCTCCCATTTCCTGAATTTTTCCTTATTCTAATCCTCTCACAGTCCCCCTTTAATTTACTCTTCCCTAACTAACTTCTAGAAACTCTTACCAAAAGCCAATACATGTTCCCCTTCCCCCTAGCCTCTTCTCCAAACCATTTCCTGCCATGCCCTGCTGCGTATTCAAGATTTTTCCTAATTAAGGGGCCCATCACAATATGAAACTACTTAATTGATCAACTGCCTTGCTCCCCACGCCACCCAAATTTGTTTCCCTTTTTCTTTTTGGTTAGGAACTGTGAAGGTTGGCAGAACAAGTTTAGTCTGGTAATTTGGAACTCGTAAGAGAGGTGCAGTTGTTCCTGCCAACGAATTGATCTTCGTCAGTTTGTTTTAGTGCTTGGTTAATGACTGTCACTACAAAATCATCTGTTATGTCTACTTCAGAGTTCAGACAGTTTTGGTGACATCACTGGTCAAACTTTCAAAACACTGCAGATTCTCCCGAACATTCTATGGATATTTATTATTTAGTGGCTATTGACCAATACTGTTGTACTGGAAAACCAGAAAGGGCTTATTATCATTTTCAGCCTCAAGGCTAGTGTTAATGATAAATACTTGAAAATATCTGGCTCCTATCTGATAGATGATTTGGCTATAATTGTTTTCTTGCTATTTTATGGTATCTTGGATTTGAAATTCTCTACAGGTTGACTATTCATGTACTCCTGAAGAAGTGCAGCAGCATTTCCAATCGTGTGGAACAGTAAACAGAGTCACCATTCGTACTGACAAGTTTGGCCAACCCAAGGGTTATGCTTATGTGGAGTTCCTTGAGACAGAGGCTGTTCAGGAAGCGCTTCTGCTGAATGAATCTGAGCTACATGGGCGTCAATTGAAGGTTAAAGGAAGAGTTTCTGATTATTATCATTATTATTATTATTTTTTGGGTTTCCCTTCCTAATCTATTTAGTTTTTAACAGAAATGTATTGCTTCCCATATTTCTACCCCGTCTTACTTTGATATTTCAGGTTACAGCCAAGAGGACCAACATACCTGGAATGAAGCAGTACCGTCCCCGCCGGCCCAATCCTTATATGGGATTTCGAGGAAGAACCCCATATGCACCTCCTTTTGCCTATTCTCCATATGGATATGGGTATGTTGTTCTGAATTCTTACCTTTCCAATGTATTTTTGTTTCGCTGCAACTGGAGACTTAATAGCCTTTTCTGTTAATTGCAGGAAGGTTCCAAGGTTCAGAATGCCAATGCGTTATAGCCCCTACTATTGAAGATCAATTTCTGCAGAGACGGATCTATTTGATTGATGTATGGACGTAATGGCACCCTTCTCCCTCATGTTATGTGTTCCCGTTGGTGATGTCTTGGGCATAAGATATGAAAGAGAGAGGGGGGAGGGGTGTTCTGACCAGCTACACTAATATTTGTCGGTCTTTGAGGATTAAACAATGATATAACAGTAAACCTTGCCAAATTGTGGTGTTTGCATTTTCTTTGTTTTGGTATTATTTAAATGAAGTTCTTTGTAAAAGTATCCTTCGTAAATGTGGTTATATGTTGGCTTTTGGTAGTCTATTTTTCTGTGTACAAATTGCCTCACGGTTTCATGCTTTGAGCTGTATCTGATAATATGCCATATATTCTTCTGTCTTCTATGTGAAGCTAATAAGCTAATGCTTGAGAGTTTCTCAGGTTAATATAATCTGAAAAAAAAGGATAAACTAAATCAATTATGGAGATATGTACATAGCTAAATATGTAGATGCTAAAAAGTATATTTGACATGCTTTTATATTCTTGTACATAGCTAAATATGTAGATGCTAGAAAGTATATTTGACATGCATTTATATTCTTTCATGATTGTTATAATATATTTTGTCTTCTATAAATTAGATTTGCCTAAAAGTTATTGAAAAGCCAAGTAGTCGTGGTCGTGGTCCACCCTTCGGTTAGGCTTACCCTTGAATTATTAAAATCTTGATGTCTTTCTTGCCTTAAAAAAAGCTCTCGATGTCTATGAGCTTGTCTGCAAATTTTACTTCTACTAAATCACATAAACGAACACATCCTTGTTTGGACTTCATTAAGCCCATGAATAGAGTTTTGTTAATGAAAATAGAAACTTTTCCATTCAATGAATAGTATACAGGCCTTCATTACATAACCAAGTGGAATACACCAAGGTTCTGTAAAAGACTTTTCATTAGGTTATCGTAGATATGCATCACAGATGAAAGCAGTACTATTGCAGAGATAACTCTGGATATAGTCAAACTATTGAACTACAATCTCTTATTTTAGAATTTCTTTTGTGTTTAATTCTAACTGATATTCTAATTATTTCACATCCTTCGACACCACTAAACCAAACTTAATTGACAACTAAGCCGAAGCTTATCTTTGACATCTTCTGTTTATTTTTATTGTTACAGTACTGAGCTTCTATTATTATAATGTCATTAACTAATTTTCAATATACCTTTATTACTCTTAAAAGAGTTGCAATAGCATGCATAGTTAAATAAAAAAGGAAAAATGTAACCGACTCATTTAAAAATATATATAATAATATTTTGTATGAAATATGAAGTTTTATCTGTAATATAAATTACAACTTGAGTGAGAGACATAAATTTCATTTACATTCTAATCAATAGAATTTGAAAATTGGGATATGATTAACCTTAATCTTTTTTATATTAAACCACCACATTTTAAGAAAAATGCTATAAATTTTTTTAGTGACCTTAACGATCTCATAAAGACCATAAAAATGTGTTATAAGAGAATAAACAAATAAAAAAAATAGCGTGTCATTAAAAAAATTTGAAATTAAATAAAAATTTTCCCTTTTCTAGATTACATTAACTCTTCCAAACTAGAATAGATGTTAAATTATACAGAATTATCTTAAATTTTGTTCTATTTATTTTTAATATATATATATAAATCTCTCTTAAAATAAAAAATTTATACTATATTTTAATCTAATTTTATTTTATTTTTACTAAAATACCTTTTATTAATCTAAATACATATTTATTTTTAACTAAAATATCCCTTTACATATTGTTTATAAAGTATATTGTAATAAAAAAAATTAAAATTGGACTAAGGTAGACATTTTTAAAACAGAAAAGAAATTTGTGTAACTTCAACAAAATTTAATAAAAACTTATATAGTTTGTTCTTAACTTTAAAATGTAATATATTTTACCTTTAATTATCAAGAAATATGATAACACTAGTGTCGATTTTGTGTACATTTGCATGTCAACTTGTGCAAAGAGAAATATTAAAAAAAAAGTAAAAAAAAAAAAAGCACATGGTACTAAAAACAATACAAAAAATATATTATTCATGACTTATGAACTATATATGTATATGAGATAATCACATATAAAATAACTTTAAAATACAAAGTTCACATGCCATTTCAATTAAAAAAAAATCGAAGAGTTTGGATGGGCACATGACTCAAATGACTCTCCCATGGTTAAATGGTATTATCATTCAAATAAATCCTATACATTTTATATTTATCTATACTTGAAATCAACAAAAAATTAATTGAAAAAAAAAGAAAACAAAACATTGGTGGAACCCAAACTCTACACTCGAATCTTCATCTCTTCTTCCATCATTTTTTTTTAATGTCTTGAATAAATTACAAAATTCTTTTAATTTTATTAAAATTATATAGACCTTTGTTCTATTTTTAAAATATATAAAAATTGAAAAATAAGTTAATTTTTTATTTTAAAAAAGATCTATATATTTTTTAAAATCTATATTTTTTTAAAATAAAAAAAATATAATTTTAATAAAATTCAAAGTAAATCTATATAATTTATTTTTTTAATCGGACTAAATTCTGCAAAAAGAATGAATAAGAATCTGAGGGGAAGAATGAGTATATGAGATCATTCTGTGTGTCAGATTCGGATCACTGTAGATTCTTATTCGGGTATTTCTACCCCTCCTTGGTAGCATTCACCACCACCCTGAAATGGCTCTCGCCTCTTCTTCTCTCGTCACCTGCAAGCCCTCCCGTTGCTCCCATCCTTCTTCACCCTTCTCTACGCCGCAGCACCACTGTCACTGCCACCCGCTCCTTCTCCACGGCGCCGCTGCCACCCGCCGATTCATTGTAGTGGCCAATTCTGCTGAACCTTCGAAGTCAACGGCCCGTGCCACCGCCACTTCGGCTCCAATTTCGACCCGATGGACGCTCGACAGTTGGAAGACCAAGAAGGTCCTGCAGCTTCCTGAGTACCCTGATAAAAATGAGCTCGATCTGGTCCTCCAAACCCTCGAATCTTTCCCTCCCATTGTGTTCGCCGGAGAGGCCAGAGGGCTCGAGGATAAATTAGCTCAGGCCTCCATGGGCAACGCTTTTCTCCTTCAGGGTGGGGATTGTGCAGAGAGCTTTAAGGAATTCAATGCCAATAACATTCGTGATACTTTCCGTGTTCTTCTTCAGATGGGGGTCGTCCTAATGTTTGGTGGCCAAATGCCTGTTATAAAGGTTCTCTCTCTCTCTCCCCCCCCCCCCCCCCCTCTCTCTTGTTTAATATTTTTCTTTCTTTCTTTTACTTAATTTTGTTTGGAACTATTCTAAGCATGGTGGAATTGGAAATTTGTTTAGAAATAATAGAAACTTAGGTTGCTCTTTAGATGATTAAGGAATGAGTCGTTATGGAGAAAAAGGGTGTAGCAAATTCTTCCTCTGGATGAATTTTTTGAAACTTGGGATTGTTGGGGTTGATCAGAATCTTCCATTAGGCAATTATTGAAGTTGAGATAAATAATGAATCTTTTTGGGTTCCCAATTGGAGATTTTTATCTTCCACTTGATAGTTTCAGAACTGATAAGAGTGAGATTGACAAACTTCAATTCTTGGGTATGCTGACCTAGGTGGGAAGAATGGCGGGTCAGTTTGCAAAGCCAAGATCAGATCCTTTTGAGGAGAAGAACGGCGTGAAGCTGCCAAGTTACAGGGGTGACAATGTGAATGGTGATGCATTTGATGCAGCATCAAGAGTACCAGATCCACAGAGGTTGGTAAGAGCCTACTGTCAATCAGTAGCTACTTTGAACCTTCTGCGGGCATTTGCCACGGGAGGGTATGCTGCCATGCAAAGGGTCAATAAATGGAATCTAGATTTCATGGAGCACAGTGAGCAGGGTGATAGGTATGTTGTCTTAACATCTTTCTTTAATTCATTTTAAACTTCTGTCTCGTTTGGGTTATTTAGATTTTTTTGTTATCGGATTGAAAATAGTGTAGATGGCTTTTATTTTATTTTTATAAAATTGAATTGGCTCTCTCCATCTAACTAGAAAAATAGACTGGAGGTGGATCGAAAAGAAGATTACTATTCTCCCTATTTCCTTTTCCGCTTTGGTTCTGAACAGGGGAAACTCAGAAAAGAATGGAGTGGATAGGAAATAAGCCAAAACTCCAGACTCTTTTTTGTCAGGCCACTCAGGAGAAATGAAGTGAATGTAGCTATCCTGTTATCAGCAAATATTTTCCTTGGCATGTCTCGTACTCTTTAAAAGTTGAGAGATGGGAAAGCATATTTGGATTAAATTAGTAATAGTTTATTTGCTTTTTCCCTTAAAAAGATTTTAGAATTACTGCTGCGTCAATTTTCTTGTAGCATGTGCAACTTAATTTAGCTAATCTAGTTGCTTGCTATGTATCAGCACTTATTGTTGTTTAACTTAAAAGCAAAAAACAAATAATTCTACAGAAAAGTGGATAATTTTGAATCCTAAGTTGTTCCCACAGGAAGTTTTCAGCTTTGCTTACATTTGTTCTCTTTGGAGTATCATAACAGGTACCGCGAATTGGCTCACCGAGTGGATGAGGCCCTTGGCTTCATGAGTGCTGCTGGACTCACAGCTGAGCATCCAATCATGACCACAACAGATTTTTGGACTTCTCATGAGTGTTTGCATCTCCCTTATGAGCAAGCACTTACTAGAGAGGATTCTACTTCTGGGCTTTTCTATGATTGCTCGGCTCACATGCTATGGGTAGGAGAACGCACCCGTCAACTTGATGGTGCTCATGTTGAATTCTTGAGAGGAGTTGCTAATCCACTTGGCATCAAGGTGCATTTATCGTATTCCTCATTTATGTTTAGGAACTCATGACCATTGTTGTTCCTGGTTTACCTGCCTATAGTACATTTCATTATATTTCTCTTTTGCGATGCATAATCAGCTCATGGTAATTACTTGTGTAAGTTATATTGAGTGAATTATTTGTAATTATCTATTACTATCCTTATGCACTTAACCTGTGCTTCTATCTGAAGGGTCTTTTGTGGTTTGTTATAAATTATGCAAGCTGATTAAAAGGAGACAGCAATTAAAGGATTACTTGGCTTTCAGGTGAGCAATAAGATGGATCCAGATGAACTTGTCAGGCTGATAGATATATTGAACCCAAAAAACAAGCCTGGTAGAATTACAGTGATAGTTAGAATGGGAGCTGAGAATATGCGAGTGAAACTTCCTCATCTAATCAAGGCAGTTCGCAGAGCAGGTCAAATTGTCACTTGGGTTAGTGATCCCATGCATGGAAACACCATCAAAGCTCCATCTGGACTGAAAACTCGTTCTTTTGATGCGATAAGGGTAATCTTAACTTGGTTCCATTTCTAGTATTATATATACCTTATATGGTCTTAGTTTATTCTACACACATGCTACCTTGTTAAAAAATATAATCACATACAGATACATGCACATGCACACAACCTAAAACTGGCTTTTTTGTCAGAGGTCTTTGTTTTTTCAATGCTGTAGAAGTGCTCAAGGTCCTGTCACTACTGTAACTTTTCTGGGGGCAAGTATCTAGGTCTCAAAAATGTTTAATACAGCTGTTTTGCCTGTTAATACCCCCAAGTGGAGGTGGTATTGTGTTTGTGTTGTCGCTGCTTAAATAATCTTGTCCACCATCTGTTTGATCCTGGAACTGTCTTGGCAGTTTAGCGAATATATGATTAAGGTGTTGTGCATTCTTTTAACGACATTCAGTCAATTAAAGCTCTAGTATCTGCACGATACTTGCTCCTATCGGAATTGCTATGGCTGTTTATCCATCTCTACATTGATAGTACTTTCTTTGTGATGTACAAGATCTGTTTCTCCCAGTTATGTGATTGCTTATTGCTTATGCAATTGAAGTTTTGTTGCAACTAATGATAAAGTTTTGATCTTGTTGGTAGGCTGAGGTGAGAGCATTCTTTGATGTGCATGAGCAAGAAGGAAGTTACCCAGGAGGAGTTCATTTAGAAATGACAGGGCAGAATGTGACCGAATGTTTGGGAGGCTCACGAACTATTACTTACGATGACTTGAGCTCTCGCTACCACACTCACTGTGATCCAAGACTGAATGCTTCTCAGTCTCTTGAGCTCGCATTTATCATTGCCGAGAGGCTACGGAAGAGAAGGCTTGACTCAATGCATTCTCTGGCCTCACAGAGAGTCTAGAGGAGAGAGGATGCATTACTTCGTTCTTTAGATCAAACTACTAGGTATTGGTGTATGAATGTAAGCTGCTGAACTGAGTATCATAGGAACTTTTAAGTAGTTGAAACATTTGGATTGAGCTACTCTATCGAGTGTTACATGAACCTAAAACAGTTCAAACAGTGACTATGCGTCGGATAATAATTGCAGAATTTTGTACTAAAGTTGTAATAGTATTATGTATTATATTCGTTTGTTGGATCTGATATCATGAGGTGTTTGAGTGACATTTTGGGTATGAGCAAGTTGATATTTATTATCGCATTTTCAATTAAAGACGAGAGAGGCATCATATATTCTGCAGTGGGAGGTTCAATTGAGGTCAAAACATAATGCTTCAATACCTTCAACTTTGACAGAAGCGTCTTTGCTTCACTTTGGCTACAATACAAATTCTTGAAACCAAAATGGCATTCAGGCTAACTGAGTGAACAAATTAACAATATTCACAATATATATCTTACGTAGACTCGCCCATTGAATGACTCTGCGAATGTGATACTACAAGTATATTGAAGATTTGAATTTTTTTTTAAAATTGTCGGATCTATTAAATGAGTTAAGTCAATTATAAAAGTACATATAAATGTGTTTCTATTATATTTATGTTTATTATTATTTTTAATTAGTTTAGTTTATTTATCCTTTGTAAATTTATACATAGTCACGAGAGAAAAATTGCATGCAGCTGTAGTCGCGAAAAATGATTGGCTTTTAAAAATAAGTAAGTTTATCCAGAGAGGTTGGCCTCCTAATCAAAAAGTAATAAAACAAAATTGAGCAGAAAGTGTTACCTCAAAAGGCAATACTGTTTGGCATGGTATTAACATGTTTCAGTCAAGTGGCTAGGTTGCCAACTTTTTTTTTTTCATAAAAGTTTTGTAGATATTTAATTATGCATAAATTAAATTTAATAGAAGATAAAATAAATAAAATGATATGTAATCATAAATAAAAAATTATATAATAGTTAAGAATAGATTATATCAATATTAAAAATACAAAAATAACTATTTAAAATGACTCAGTGCTATAATGAGACTTCCTCCTTGTTTGTTGTAATCACTATAGGCCCAACTGTTATTTTGTTGCTCTTCCTGTAATGGGTTGTTAACATTAACTATTGCTGGAGAATTTAAATCTAAGCATGGAGATTGAACGAGAAAAATTGGCATATGCAACATCGCAAACCCTAGTTGCATTGATCCTTCGAGCTCAAAGGAGCTACTTCATGGCACTAAACATGGATGGATCAAAAAGTAGATATACAAATGATTCGAAAGTGCCAAACATTTGCTGGGGCATCGAGTGATTCAAAGTTTGACATGGGTAACGGTGGCATGTAATAAGGGGATCGACACCTCTAAAATCGCTAAATTGGTTAGTGAGCATAAAAGAAGATGGATTGGCCATACCAAAGTCCTGTGGCACTGAGGTTGAAATATATGAAGAAAAAGTGACACCTATGATAGAAGCCAATGAGGTTGCTAGATCGACATTATGATGTTATTGCCTCTCTCTTTAAATAATCAGCTACTTGGTTGACATATAGCCTTGACATCTCTTACTTAAAGGCCTCAATAGATTAGGTGCCAATTCAGCAAGTTAAGAGAACAATAAGAATTATTATTCATTAAGAGCAAGTAATATATTTTTGGAGTTTTGACCCACAGTCTCATGAAAATTCATGAGTAAAGGGTCTTACAAGTGTAGTATATAAAGTTCCTATACTAGATTGACCTTAACAAAAAGCAATGAAATGTTGAATATCAACATAATATATATATTAAGAAAAGGAAGATAACAACATTGAAAAATTGTTTAAAAATATACTATGTAGCCAATAGCAACATTTCATGGCTAGATCCACTACTAGGTATATTTCAAATACAATCGCATGTATTCAAAAGTGTGATTAAAGAGTTCTTCAATAGTAGAAGATTGAGACATAATGTCTTGCCATCCATATCATTCTTGCATGAATTTGTCATGTTTTTCCACGCAGTCCACCTAAGTTCTTCCTTAAAGCTTAGAGCATGAAGGGCATCCAACTGAAGTGACACTTGAGGAATTAGTTAATGCTGACCAAATTGGCATATAACACAATCTATATAGTGCCACTTTATGATATGGAAACATATGAATAGGATCGGAACAATCCAAATATTCAAAGATGCCAAGTAGTATTCTAAAATTAACTTGCGCATGCTTTATGACTGATATGGGTGCCAAATAATCTATGGATAACATAGATGAAATGGTAGGGCATTAATATATGTTAAACATACAATGCACATAAATAACACAAAAGAGCAACACACTTCATTGTCTCTTATCGCATCTAATAAAGTCTTGTACCAGCAAAGGGCTCACATACTCGGATGAAGAGGTTATCCAACCTTTTTCCATTTGATATAGTGACAAGCATATTCAACAAACAATGAGAAATATATATAGCCAATATAAATGCAATGACACATAAATTTTAATTATAATTCACACTTGAAACCCAAAGGTGGAAGTAGAGGATGCTTCTTAACACAAGGATCAAGGGTTGACAATTTATTTAGTGCAAGAATTGACCTCATGCCCATAGATACAATAATGTTAAGCATCTACTTATCTTACACTTATTCTCATATATTGCATTATAGAATTCTTGGTAGAGGTGAGCTAACACTATTGATCCCTAATTATATTGGCCAACTTGCTCAAACCTGACAGTAATAGGAGATATATCAAATAAATGTTATGGCAAGATCTATCTAGCATCAACCAACTTCTAATCATTCAGAGAATATAGGCATGCATCATCCGATGCACTGCTCTATCCTCTACATCATCTAATAACTCTACAAACTTCTTAACGAACCAATTTATGGTTAGTCACTACCTATCAATCTTATCAATCGACAATTTGATTTTAAAGAGCCACTTACACATGTCCAACCAAGAAAAATTCATTCCACTTATAATAGGATCTCCTTTGCATGACAGACCCAACTATGCAGCTACGTCCTTAAAGGTGATCATGCAATCTCCTTGAGTGATGTGGAATGTGTGTCTCTAGGCTTATTGCTCCGTAAATGTGTTAACAAGCGATGGATTGTATTCAAACTAGTTGAGTTGAACTACATTATAAAAACCACACTGCCTAAGATAATTGATAATGACCAATAGTGGATGACCAAGATAATCATTAAACTAGACACATCATAAGAAGAGGATTCAGTCATCCCGTGAACAAGGTTAGACTGTATAGCATTAGTTTATTCAAACCATTGTCAATGTAATATAATGAAATAGTTAACAAGAATAATCAAATTATTTGACATTCTCATGCCAGATGGCTTGTGATATATGCTAGCTCTGTAAATATAAAAGTAAGCCATCATCTGAACTTAGATATACAACCTACTTAGCACTAACCATAGCTTCTATGCACTTGTTGGGAAAACTCGATTAAGACATTGCTATTGATAAGTCAATTATAAAGGAGATCATGGATTAATACACATTTACGATGGACATGTACTATAAATATAACTTATTAATATATTTAAGAAAAAAAATTTTATATATATGTAGAACTAATTGACAACAATAAAATTGCATAGATTATACTAGTTTAAGTAAACAATAGGTGTTAATCTCCTAATGGTTGTCATAGTTATAGTGTAGGCAGATGGTGTGGTTATGTTCAGTTTGTATACATAACCTGCACTTGATAGGCTGTCTCGAAGCCCTAAAGTTTATCTCATTCTGAAAGCATATAGATTGGGGTTTACATATCTCATGGAGTATCAATAGATCAAAGACCAACTTTAGACCTCATGGTTGCAGCTAATATTCTTGCTCTCCAATTGATCGAAACACATTACTATAGGTATTGGTGTTCAAGCAAAAAATGGAATCCATAAGTTGAAATAGGTCTAATATTATTGATGTGCAAGTTACAAGAACATGCTAGCAAGGGTACCTCTTCACTTGGAATTTATCGTAATTATACAGGCAATAAGACAAGCTCACTTTGTAGCACTAACCATACTAGTGATTCATCTAATCATATAATTCTTCCACCTTAAATGATGTAGCAAGCCTATAAAGCTCCTGTATAGTGCTTGCATAGGCACGTTACACATTTATTGCCATCTTTTTTATAAAGGTTTGAGAATATACTAGGCCCAGGCTTGTAGCTTTCTAAGCATTAATCTGTTAAACATATTGCACAAAAGATAAATTCACCCTGTAATAAGTTGCCTTAGTTATGCTCAATATAAGTGAAGACCTTACACCTTTGAAAATACCAATCATGGACTCTACCAAGTTCATCATCGTGTGGCCATAACGACAACACTCCACATCATATGCCTAGGTCTATTATTCTTTTAAGATGTTTGTAATCCACCGAGTTGCTTACTTATATATGGTTGCCAGCTCAGTCAATTTCTTATTAACAACTCGATACTTGTATACATAACCTGTTCAATAAAGTTAACAACTTTATAATTAACAGCTAAACAATTATAATGTATATGGTCACTCAGAAAGGAGAGAAATATCAATTTTTTCTAACTTTTGCTTTAAATCTGATGACCTAAAGTGAGAGTGTAGGTTGCTTGTCATATGATAAAAAAAAAAACATGATAACCATATGGTGGCTACCAACTAGTTTGTGGATTAGCAACGGTTGCCAAAATTGATAGATATCTATTAGATATTAAATAAATTTCATGTCTTTCTAGTACCACTTACCTACACAAGTTGAAAAGAAACCATGTCTATACTAATTATGTCTCTCCTTTCACAATTACACAGGCATGGGGTACATCCTATTTACCTTAAAAAATGTCCAATCAATATGGATTATCAATTTTAGCTTATCAAATACATCTATACAAGATTTAAATTCCTAAAATACATGCTAGAATACCACCACTAACTTATTAGTAGAATTACTTTATGGACATTGTTTGGTTAGAAACTCAAGATATGAGTTAGGCATGAAATGTTAAATGACAGCTAACCACTTAAGCAATATAGCATACAAGCTCCTCCATTTTCCAAAAGCAACTGTTGCAACCTTATATTTACTTTCCACACTTTCCTTGTGACACAATATAACTAAATAAATTCTTCATCTACTTGATAATTTGTTTAATTGAAATATAGAGTGTCTTAGTCATCATTACCATAATACATGACGATATAAGGTTTGCATTCAATTTCGGGTGATCTTGTAATAATGTTGTAGATAAACATGTATGTAAACTATTATATTTTGTTATTTACCAATATGATCCCTTGCCCTTATCTTTGCCTTTTTTGCATGTCTTTACCTGCCATCTGCAACTAGTGCCATAATTAACATATCGACATTCTTTATATTTTTTAGATGTTAAGTATTTCTTAAAAGTATAGTGTGTTCTCCTAGAATATAGTTTAATAGCATGGCGCAACACTTTGGAGGTTGGATACTTCAATTTGATGTGCAATTCTTAGTTGTTCAAATTCGTTTAATCGCCTATTTTCTTGAAATCCTCACCTTCACTAAAGCCTTATTAACCTATAGGAAGAAAGTAACAATAGGGTTGACATACTAGGACACTAGTTCAGCTTGAATGGCATCAACAGGGTCCTTTCCACCCACATCATCACTTTCATTTTCAAACTCATTATCTTCGTTGTCATCATCATCATCATCATCATTAGTGTCATAGTTAGGATCTAGTTAACTATTGTATTCATCTTCGTTTCAAAATCTTCCATTACATTTTCTTTTAAGCCAATTGGAGAAAAAGGTTTAGTGAAGCTAAATGCTAGTTGGGAGGAACTCAGTTATGAAGTGGGCTTGATTAATAAGTTGTGATAATTTAAGCATAAGTTGGTGGTGGATTGAATGATCAACATTTGTAAGGTATAAAGAGAATAGGGAAGCTTGTTTATCAATGATGTGCATATGACTAGTTAATGTGAGTGATGTCATCACATAGTTTGCCTTATCTAGATCAATGATTGAGGTGTTCGCATATAACTATACTACACTCAAGAATAGGAAATATGAGTGTGTTTGCCATATTCTCTGGATATCAAAGTTATCTTCTATGATAATGGTTTAGTTATCACATTAGATTTAGTAATGCTGTGTAACTATATATCAAATAAGTTACATGAGTGGGGGGAAGTCGTAGCTTTTGACATACCTCCTCTTTCAATGCCCCCAATATTATATCAGTATTAACTATTAATATTTTTGACATAGGACATTAAAATGTCATTTTCTGAATACTTTCATAAATTTGCCTATTCACATAGATATAGACAAACTCATTTCTCCTAATTTTTTTTCCCCTTACATTCACATCTTCATTTAGTATTTTGTTTGATAAAAATAATATAGTTTAATTTATTATTTTAACAAACATTTATTTATAATTATCTTTTTTGATTTATTTTTCAAATCAATTATATTTAATAAAGAAATTTATTTCTTAAAGCTAGACTTTTTACTATATTTATAATTATATTTTTTATAATGATATTTTTACGCTATTTTTGAAACTTTCTAAGACATAATATAAATTTTTAACTCAAGTTATTTTATAATTATCTTCTTTTTATAATATTAATACTCTATTAAATAATTATAATTGTATTTATACTTTCTTAATTTAATTTTTTAAAAATATTGTTGTTATTTTAACAAATTTGCATCTCAAATATCCTCATTTCTAAACTAGACTTTTATCTATTTACATATTTTTTATTATTTTAGGATATATTTGAAATTTTAATAAAGGTAATATAAATTGTTAACATAATTATTTTTATAATATTCTTATCTTTATAATATTTGTATTGCATTAACAATTTCGTACTTAAAAATAATTATTTCTCATATATCTTAATTTTTAAACTATAATTATTTGTTCATACAATTCTATTCACATATCTTTTTATTTTATTATTTTTCAAAATTTTTTGCAACATAATGTAAATGTTTAACTTAAACATTTTTTATTTATTTTTACCTAAAAATTATCTAAAAATAATTCTTTTTTCACACTATTGCCAAAATGAAAACTTAAAAAAAATTTTAACTAACATAGTAACATGTAATAGAACTAGAAGATTAACAAGCAATAAAATAACTACAAAATAAATTAATACTTACATATATACATACAGTGTTTGCTAAATTTTTATAACACTTTTCTTCTCTTAACTAAATGTTCATGATCATAAAATGATTATTAGCACAAAAATGTACAAATATTTTTGTATAATAAAATAAAAAATGGTAGATAATAGAAAAACCCATTACAAATATATCCTATAACATTGAAAAAAAAAATTATACTTACTTTTAATGATTAGATATTACTACAAGAAAATAGCAAAACTATTATAAAATTTTTCTGTGAGAAACACCAAAATTCTATGACAATTGCTATTTTCATGGAAATTCTCACAGGTTTTGAATCATGGAAAAAATAGTCATAAGAATTCACAATTGTCATGCAATTTTTTTGTGCGAACAATGTTCTTGCAAAAATTATTTGTGAGAACATCAGAAAAGTTCCACAAGAATATCTTTTCAAAAGTTATGATGAAATTTGCCATTTTCTCACAGAATTCACGATAATTTATCGTGAGAACAAAAAAGAAATTCAATTTTTTTGTGTTCTTGTGATATTTTATGGTGAGAATTATAAAAAAAAAATTAAATTCTCATGATAAACTATGATAAGAATGTAAAATAGAATTTACAATTTTTCTAGCGTTCATGGTAGTTCATCATAAGGATAGTACCAAAAGGAAATAGACTTTTAGTGACGACAATAGCCACCGTTAAAAGTTTTTCTTAAAAAAAAAAATTAATGGCAAGAGTCTTTTTAAAGAAAATTTATTTCATAATCCTAAAAGACAAAACAAAGACCAATTATACTAATATATATTTTCCCAAATTCCTTAAAAAAACCAATAAAGGATGAGGATCCAACCTTGCATTCTAATAGGTAAACCAAATACTTATAAGCTTTTTTAATGGAGTCTTGAGCATAGGAATTCTAGTAAATAAATCAATTATATGAAAAATAAGCTTCTATTTCCAACTTCTTTGAAGAGCTTCTCAAACTCGCTAGAAGTATTGTAAATGACAACATTGCTTTTGATACAAGTTAGTAATCCAAGTATATTATGCAGCTAATTCAATTATGCTTTAGTCTGAATGCATATTTGCATCCAAATGCAATTGCCATAGACAAATTATGAGGATCACATATAGAAAACTTGCTATCTCCTTATAATTTAAAAGTAAAATCTAAATTTTTGTCTTCTCAATAAAAGCATTAGCAATAAAGTTATTTATAAAAGATTTGATTGATGTGCTTTAAAATAACATATTCCATTGATTGAAACGCTCTAGGTGTGCTTTATACAAGATTCTTTTTTTTTTCTTAATTATGGAGTTCACATAAATTTTTATGCATATAGTAATTCCTTATTTATCTTGTTTATTATTCTTTTTAATTATTTGAAGTCACACAACTGATCAAAAATGACTTTGATAAGAAGTTGTCAATTTTATCATCTTGTTGTCATATTCATTTATTATTACAATGCTTATGTCCTTTTACATTAATGTAATGAATTGGATAACATAATTTTGGTATGTTATTCAAACTCCTTTTTAAAGAATAAGACAAATTATGCATACACAGATACTCTGCACACCTTTGGCACTGAATTTTTTTTTTTAATGTTTTATCATAAAATTTCCCCTGTGACCTTTGCCTCAAATTCAAGCAAGTTGAATATTATGGAAGACAAGGAAACTACTTTGCTATAAAACCCATCACTAGAAAGTGAAGATGATAATATCCTATTCTCCTCCTGGGCAATAAGAGCATATGAAAATGAATTTAAAATTGTGAATGGTGAGACATCACAAGTCATTAATGATTAAGGACATGTTCATCCCAAACAAATTCATCAGTTCTATTCAATATCTAAAAATGGCAAAAAAGGTGATTAAAGAAATAAATAAAGATCACACATTTTCTAGTCATTGAAAATATAAAAAGAGAGAATGGTACGTAGGGATTGGCAACATCTATAGTCTTCTTGTTTGGTCCTAAGATAGATGTCTGTTGATTTCATAAATTAATATTTTGATGTTAAAGGTAATTATGACAATAAGAAGGTTAATATATTGTTTTACTATCTAATCAAGATCGAGTGACATCTAGGCTAAAAAACTTAAACTATTATTGTGAGGGATTTAAAAGCACTTGAATGATTTTTATATGGCTCTTAATGAATTGTGTTTTAAGAATAACACACCTCATAAAAGATATAATAAGTAATGCTTTAATAAGGAGCTTGATAAAAGAATAACAAATCAATCTTAGTCTATTTTGATTAAGTGTTATTATTTATCCATATCTTTTTCTTTTTTCTTTTTTTTTTTTTTTAGGTTCTCTATCCTAAACTACAAACAACAATGTATTAAATTTATTGTTGCTACATGAGAGCATAAATTTAACAAGACAAAAAGCAATTAATAAATACCTTGTAATAAGATAAGCATTGTACTTTGAGGCATTTTCCTACTTTCTATTAATTGTTTTCTTACTTTCTATTAATTGTTTTCTAAGAATGTTGAAACATATCAATTGAAATTATGATATATGAATCTCTACCACAACCAAGAGAGATCAAATAGCTCCAACTCCAAGAGGAAAAAGTTGTTAGCAATGTTATAAAAGAAAGGACTTGGAACATTGTTTCCTTAAAAGTTCTACAAGATTAAATCAAGGTAATGTATAATTAACAGTAGCTTGAAAATTGCACTTTCATGATTCTAGAGATGTCACATCATAGGCATTTTATTTTATTGTAGTGTTTGTCTAATGTGACTAAGTAAAAGATAAGGGATGGTGAAAAGGACCTAAGTTAGGCATATTAAGAAACAACTACCATAGACAAGTTTACACATTATTTGTAGAAAAAAATTGATAGAGTAACACTAGAAAAAGGACAAAGCATACCAATCCATTCTTAAATTGAAGAAAAGGTATGATGGGGAGGTATGATATAAATAACCACAATGCAGCAAATTACCCTATTTAAATGAGACCTCCAATTTGCATCTTGATTTTCTATTATACAATTAACGCCAAAACTTCGGAGTTTCAAGATAGACTCTCATAATTCAATTTAAGCTGAGATTTTACCTAAGGGCCTGTTTGGTTTGAGGGGTTTGGGGGGGAGGGGAGGGGAGGCCCTCCCCTTGTTTGGTATGGAAAAGTTGGAGGGGAGGGGAGGCAAAATACCCCCTCCCCTCCCCTCCAAACCCTCCCCTTCAAAAGTGGAGGTTTTTGGAGGGGAGAAAAATTTTTTAGCTCCATTTGACTAAATTGTCCCTCACTCTTTTTTTTTTAAAGCATAATATAAATCTAATTTTTTTAATGGGTTTTAAGATAATTTTTTATAATATTTTTTGAATAAAAATAAAAAATTATTTTTTATAATAAAAAGTAAGAAAAAGTATTTTTTTATAAAAATAAAAAAATTAAAAATTCTAATACAATAAGGGTATAATTGTCTATTTAATTTTATCTCCCCTCCCCTTCCCTCCCCAACCAAACAAGATTTCATTACCTCCCCTCCCCTCCCCTCCCCTCCTTTCCATTAAAATCTCTCCCCTCCCCTCCCCTCTGAACCTTGACTTGCGGAACGCATAAAAAATTTCAATCAAGTTTTCTGAAAGGCTTAATTGTTCTTGAAGTGTGTAATCTTTAGTAATTAAGCATTAGTAGTAGATTAACTTTTCTTTTATTTTGTTATTTGCTTTGAATTTGTTTTATTTAAAATAATACAGTTGGCTGAATTCTTCTCTACAGGTACCACAGTACATGCCGAAGCAAACTTCTACAACAAAGAAGCGTACAACGAAGAAAATCAGTGATCTTGTGGTGAACTTGAACTTTGAAGAAACTCCTTCTAAAACACCAATTTCTATGAGTGAAGAAATTTGAACCAAACACTCCCTAAAGGAGCTTGTGCGACAAAGATTGAAGTGTAAATTTGGCACTATGAAGATTCAACAAGAAACCCCCAATTTAAAAGTTCACTCATGGCAATAATGGAGGGTGGAAGTTACAAAAAATTTCAAGCTTTAGCAAGGATGGAAGAAAAAGGAAAATGAAAAGGAGATGAAGGAATAAGGTGAGAAACTTATCTTCACCACCATTTACTCATTTTGGGCCAGCAAAATACAAGAAAAGAGAGAGAGAAATAGAGCTACAGCCACTCATAGCACCCTTAACAACTTCACTTGCTGGTGACGAGGAGATGACAGAGGTGGTGAATGAAGGACAAAGATGCAAGAAGAGGAGAAAGAAGGAAGAGAAGTGCTACATTGAAGAAGAAGAATCACAAGTTGCATAGAGTTGAGAGTGAAAACCAACTCATGCGTGAAGAGGATTTAGAGAAAGAGAAAGAAAAGGAAAGAAAGACAAGCTCAAAGTGAATGCTAGAGTTGACACCTCCTTGAGAAATGGAACAGTGAAATTTAAGCCACACACCTGCATAACCCTCGAAAGGCTGGTGGTTAGCCACACACCTAAGAGAGGAAGCTAGAGTGAAATTACCACTGAAGAGACGAGTAATGAAAAAAATTAGGAGAAGAACATGTGGGTACATCAGCTGAAAAGAAGAAAAAGGTGAGTAGTGAAGCAGTTAAAAAACAGGCAGATGCTGATAAGGGTGAAATAGGGATTTTAATTTCATAAAAATTTTGAAATTCTCATAGTAAAATGCCATAAAAATTTAAAAAATTACATAATTTTTTTAGTTTTTTCTTCATTCTCACAGTAATTTATTACAAGAATAAAAAAGTTACAATTAATTAACAAAATGTTTTCTCTTAAATTTTGTAAAAAATTTTTTAAATTCTCATAGCAAATTATCATAAGAATTTTTATTCTCATGATAAAATACTGTGAGAATTAAAAAAATAAAAAAATTATATTTTTTTCTCAATGCTCATGATAAATTATTTTGAAAATAAAAAAAAAAACTTATAATTTTTTCTCTATAATTCCCACGATATATTTCTATGAGAATAAAAAATATATTTGTTAAATTTTTTCTCACCAAAATATACTATGAGAATTATAGAGTAAAAATTTGGGTCAGTCCAGTACAATGCGTCCCTAAGAAAGGAGGGATGACAGTGGTGACAAATGAAAAGAGGGAATTAATTTCTACAAGAACCGTCACTGGTTGGAGAGTGTGCATGGACTATCGGAAATTAAATGCAACCACTAGAAAAGATCATTTTCCTTCTTATGGTAATTTACTCTAAAAATTGAGATATATATATATATTGAATTCTCAAGATATTTTACTATGAGAATAAAAAATTAAAATTTTTTTTATTCTCACAGTAAAATATCTTGAGATTTCAAAAAATTAAATTTTTTTTTATTTTTTATCAATTTTCACAATAAATTATTGTAAAAATAAAAAAATATATGCAATTTTTTCTATATAATTCTCATGGTATGTTTCTACGAGAATCAATTTGTCAATTTTTTTTTCTCATGGAGACATATTGGGATAATTGTTGGCTCCTTATTCTTGCTATATTATGATGCTTTTGTCATGGTATTTCTTTTGAAATTCTCTTAAAAGATTTTCACAAACCAAGAGAATTTATCATGAAAATTGTGAAAAATTATAAATCATAATAAAATTTGTGAAAATTTTTGGGAGAATTTTTCACTACAAAAGTTCTACTAGAAAAATCTTGATTTCTTGTGGTGTATATATTGAATAAATTTGAAACACACTGTCCCACTTGACTCAAAACTTGTTAGAATAATAAGAAGATGCTGGAAGAGAAGAAAAGGAATGCTAGAAAAAGAATAAAATTTTCACAAATAGGGTGGATTCATTTTCTTTGGTCGAAGATGAGGTTTTATGAAACAAATGGGTAATGTATTCTAGTCATTTCATATTTCATTATTCATCTTTTTTTTTATAACCCAACCATAGCGTCCCACTTATCGAGGAAATTTCCTTTAGCAAATCAGTAGGCACCATGTAGATGGGATTATCTTAGCCTCTTTAACTAGTTTGATGCTAATTTGATCTATTACTAGGTCCCAATCACATCGATGTTAGTTTTCACAGGCTAGCTTGAGAAAGTTGCCACCTACAACTCAAAAATAATGTCTTTAAGTTTCAGGTGTTAAATGAACTTGGAGACACTGTCTCAGAGTTCTACATGGTGCTAGAATTTAGAGACAATATCTTTAAGTTGTTTCCTTGATATTGATAAACTTGGATTAATTATATTGGAGTTCAATGAATTTATTACCTTTCAATGCAATATTTTTTTTACTTTATTACTTTTTAATAATAATTTTTTTATTTCCTTGAAATAAAAATTACGGAGGTTGTTGAATACATCTAATAATTATTATGCATGCCTCGTAAACCCACATATGGCTAAGGGTTTAAACCTCCTTCATATTATGAGATTAGAGATAAATACTTGAATTTGGAAGTGAAAAATACATAGCTTCTTGAGGATTTTAAGAATGAATGGAGAACAACTGGTTATTCCATCATGTATGATGGGTAGACTAATAAGAAAAGACATTTCATTTGCAATTTCTTAGTGAATAGTTCTAAATGGATTGTGTTTTTGTATTCATTAAATAATTATGATATTTCTAAAACTATTAACAAAGTTTTTGACATGTTTGATGAAGTTGTAGAGAAAGTGGGAGAGGAACATGTGGTGCAAATAATAACTAATGATGCTGTAAATTACAAAGTAGTTAAGTAAGAATTAAAGAGGAAACACTTGCATTGGATTCTATGTGCAACCCATTGCATTGACTTAATATTAGAGGACTTGAAAAAAAATTACATTGCATAAAGAAACCATAAGTAAGGGTAGAAGAATCACAACCTATATTTGCACAAGAATAATGTTCATCAGTTTGCTGAAAAAGTTCATAAAAGGGAGGGACTTGATTAGGCTAATTGTGACTCAATTTGCCACTACTTATTTGACAATAGTAGGCCTTAATGAACATAAATCAACATTAATAAATTTGTTTAGATTTAAGGAATAAAATGATAATAAGTTTTCATCTACCAAAGATGGAAAGAAAGTGACAAGAATAGCTATCGATAATAGTTTATAAAAGACCATCTTGACATGCCTTAAGGCTATTGCTCCTCTCATTAAAGTGCTTCACTTGGTGAACTCAAATGAGAAACTAGCTATGGGATTCATATATGAAGCAATGAAAAATGCGAAGGCATAGATTAAATAGAACTTCAATAATGTTAAAAGCGATAAGTAATAAACTTGATGTTTATATCTTTAATTTTATTAATGCAAGTTTTATATTCTGACTTTGGTGTTTATTGATTGTTGTAGTAATGAGCTTATATGGAACATAATTGATGAGAGGTGGGAAACTCAATTACATATGCCTTTACATATAACTACATACTATCCCAATCTTCATTTCCATTACAACTGATTTCAAACCTGATTATAGGATTAAGAAAGGATGGTATGATTGCTTGACAAGAAAGGTTGAAGATTAAGATGAGAAAAACAAGATTAAGTTTCAACTAGCTAACTTCCATTATACAAGAGGCATGTTTGGGCATCACACTCGATAGGTATTAAGAACAAAAATGCCTCTAACAAAAATGGTGGGATTCTTGTAGAGATGGATGCCTAAAACTTGAAATAATTATTATTTGCATTCTTAACTTATCTTGTAGCTCCTCTGGGTATGAACATAATTGGGTGCTTTTAAGATAGTAAGTAATTAAATTTAATACTAAATTTAATATAAATTACTTTCTTTTTTCATATTCACTTTCATTTTGTTTGAAGGTTAGAATACTGATAAAGCTTTTTTATTTTGATTATATTCATACCAAGAAAGAAATTGCTTGCACCAAGAAAAGATGAATGACTTGGCATTTGTAATGTGTAATTTGAAGTTAAGAAGCAATTAAAATAGTAGAATTCATGTTTATGACATGATGAATGAATAATTAAAGGGAGGAGAAATGGAGATAATATGGAGGAAGAGAATGATGATGTTCTTCAACCTATTCAAGTTAATAAAAATATTACTATTAATTATGCTCTTGAGCCAATGATAGAGTTGGGTGATTATTTAGGGATTGATTTAAATGTTGATAATCTAAGTGTTGATACTTCAAATATGATTTTAGATGGTGATATTAGAAAGAATATATTGATAATGATTTTGGTGATAATGATGGTGGTAAGGTGGGTAAAGATAACGATAATCAAATTTTTGGAGATCTTTATTGAATTTTTATTTGTGTTTTTGAGATTTGGCTACTTGATTGAAATTTTTATATTGAGTACTATAAATTATGGAATACAAATACATATTTTTAAAATTAATATAATTTTAATTGTACTTAGATAAATTTCTTATTATATTTTACATTTTAATTATGTAATTACATGTTTAAATAGTTATTCACTAATAAAGACAAACTCTTATAAATTTATAGTATAAGTTTATATTACTATTCTTACAGATTTATTATATAAGTTTATGTTACAAGTTCATCTTTTTCTTTATAAATTACAACTTTGTCTAAATTTATAAATTTGACAACCTTATTATGGACCCATTTAGGGAAGAGATTGAAAGGAAAAAAGTGAGATCACACAAGTTCATCTTTTATTTTTTTCACTTTAACTAAATCCTTCACAGTATGGCAAAAGATCTGTGTCTGTGTACTGTCTTTTCCACATTTCTACAAGTCAATTTAATTACCATACTTATTACACAGTCACAACGTACATTGGTGATGGTTACGTAATTCAGGTCTTAGTTAAGTAATTGAAAGCAATACAACATTGCAGGCAGGCTTCACCCACTTCATCCGCTAGTGGCAAATATTTAAGATCAAGCTGACCTCTTCTTTATAATCAGTGGATTTCATTTTCATTAGTATTAGAAAAACTTACCATTGAGAGGGAAACTTGAAAAAGTGAAGAGAAAAGCTTTGAAGTTGTTAAGCTTATCTTGATGTGTATGATTGAAGAGAAGCATGACCCACCCAGAGAATGAGAACCATAGAGCTTTTGACGTAGATGAGATTCACCTCACCATAATAATAATGCCATTTTGGTCTCCCACGCTCCCAGCAGGATTGCTTTATTCCCTTTTACCATGATGAAGGCCCCCCATCTCCAAACAAAATGCCTATGCAATCGCAAATTCTCTCTTTGTTATTGCTCTCTCAGTTCCCTTTACTTTCTTTTCCCCGCAAACAAACACACCCGTGCTTAGTATTTCCTTTTGAGAAAATTATATCAAATGAATCAAATCTTATAAAATTCATAACAAAATATTTTAGAAATTAAAATTATTTTTAAGATCATAATTACTATTAAATTTTAAGAAGTTTACTATTGAATTTAAGCCATCTATTTTTTAAAATTTAATAGTAATTTTTTTTAAAATTAATAATAATTTTTTTAAAATATGATAATAATTATATCTTACAAAATAATTATAATTTTAAAATATTTTACTATAAGCTTTACCAGATCTAAATCTTTCAATGTAACTTTTTTTATTTATTTATCTGTGTTTGATTTGCAAAAAGCTCTAATATATATATATATATATATATATATATATATATATATATAGTGTTTCCTATGAAAACTTTATTTTCAACTTCGCAGTTGACATTTAATTAATAAAAAAAAATAATATAACATAACATGCAATTATCAGATAGATTTTAAGACCCAATAAATATTTATCTATCACATTAACTTTTCTTCAAGCAACACTACTTATTTTATATAAACTTTTAACTATCACATTAACTTAACCTTATTTTTATTAATATTTATTAATGAGATTTAATTGTGATGATCAAATTAAACAAATAATTTTAAAAGGATTTAAATAGAATATTAAAATTTTAAGGAACTGGCGTTTGTAATGGTCCAAACCGCAGACAAAATATGAAATTACAACTTCCCAAAAAAAAAAGGCATCAATATTTTCTACAGTGCATATGAAAATCATAAAAAGCACTTTAAACTTTTCGCTATTATACATAGAACATGCCCTTTCTCATTCCTCGTTTTCCATATTTTAAACTATTCCCCTTTCAGTAATAGAATTTCCACGTCACACTAAACGACACAAGCAGCTTAGAAAGGAAGTAAACTGCAAATTGTTCCCTGCTCCCGTTCCTATGATCCCATATCTACAACCCGTACACCAGATCCTGCCACGTGTGAAAACATCCTTATAAGTTACGATCCACACCCTTCTACCCTGCTCTTCCCTTCACACGAGCGTCTTGCACACCGATGTCCGTGGGTCCCACATCGCCGGCAAAAGGTACTTACGCCCGTTCGCGCCGTTGGCATTGTAACTTGCTCCGGTGGTCTTGTCCACGAGAACGCGACCCGGGTAACCCGGGTACGAACCGCTTCCGAACACCCCGGTACAAGCCGAGACGGCTTCGAGAGGAGCCGTCGCCGGGCCCTGGAAGTACCCATTGTTGAACGGGTTCGTGACGGTGCCGGCCAACAGAGTCGCCAGGTTAATGATCAACCCGTCAACTCCAACGTCGCCGTTCGGAGCCACCAACGGAGGCGTCTGTGGGCCGTAAATGGGCTGGTGGAAGGGCCACGCGCATAGACCCGGACACTGAGTCTCGGAGTTCCCGACCCAGACGTAAGCGGTGCGAGGCTTCCCGTTGACGGGTCGGGTTGACCCGTGCGTCCCGCACCGGTTCATACAGAACCCGTCGACGGCGACGTCCTTTGCCGTGAGAACAACGTTAATGGAGTTCAGATCGTTGAACTTGGAGCCCAGAGCAAGCAAGTGCCTCGCGCGAAGCAACTTCCCGAAGGAGTACTTTTCGTACAGTACCTGCTTCCCCACGACAAGGGCGGAGGAGCCTCCCTTGTAGTTCTCGGTGGTCTTCCACCAGGACGCGGCGGAGGGAAGTGGAGCCCGGGGGAAGCCCAGGGAGTTGACGAAGTCGACGATTATGGAGCGTTGGATGGGAGTGAAGGAACCGTACCAGATGAGATTAACGGTGATTTTGCCCTTAAGGAGTTCACCGTTGTGGTACTTGAGGACCAGCGGTTGTTGCTGCACCAGAGCCCCCAGTGCGGGCTCGAGAAGAAGAACAAGCAATAGAGAAGAAGACAGGATGGCAAGGTGGCAATTAGAAGCCATGTTGAGGGTCAAACTTTTGAAATCCCTCCTAAAACGATTAGCACAAGGCGGGGAGAGAGTGTGAGACTCTCGGGAAGGACATGACACCAGTGAATTGGAATAAGATGGGGATGTGTATTTATATGCAGGGAAGGGGCGACAGCTGTATAGGCAGAGGTATCAAATCAGGTCTCTCCACGTGGGTCTCATGATTGAGAGGGGAGTAATTCTTACATACACTTGGTATGTCACGTCATTTATATACTCTATAATTTAGATTTATTTTGCACGTGGGTCTTACCTGTATTACACATAGACCCTACTTATATAAATTTAATCTTATTTATTAATTTACTTAAGTGCATTATGTTCCAAGTAATCTCATCTATTGATTTACTTAAGTGCATTATGTTTAAGGTACACTTAACAAAATTTTTTAGGAAAAGCCTTGCCAGGCTGTGAAGTGCTTACGTTGAGTGACATGGCGGTCCACGGTAACGCAGACGTATGAAGTGGGGAGTGAGAGATTACTGTTTTCTTGACCTTGGGCACATTTTATAATCCCAAGAATGGTACACCAAATCAATATTAGCATGCGATTCAGCAGGGGGGAACGGGGCATAGTAAAAGAAGAGTTTGGATTTTTTTAAAATTTGAAAGATAAATAAATATAAAACATGAAGTTACTATTTAAATAAATTTTACATATTTAAGTAAAATTTATTATTTGAGTTTTACATTTTTTTATATAATTTTTTTAAAATTTAATTTTATTAAAAAAAAAGTTGAATAAGATTCGTCTTCTTTCAAAGAAGAGGTTAAAATGGAAGCTGTTGCGTAGGGTAAGGAGGGAGCGGAGTGATTTGGAAGCTATGCGTCTGCGTGTCAGCATATATAGGTGGGGCTCCGAATAGGAATAGGATGCAAGGTATGATCCTGCGCACCCCAGTCTATTATTGAATGCTGTTTGAAATGAACGTTGAAAAATGTATTTTATTTTTATAATTATGTGTAATATTTATTATATTTTATAATTATTATTTAATTATATTTATTTCTTTAAATGTAAGTACAAAAGTATTTTTATATCTTAAAATTTTTTATTTCTATTTTTGTACTTAATTCCTATGAACAAACAACCCCAATTTCATAACGAGAAACGGAAAATGAGGAGTTCCTTTTTTAAAAAAAATGAATGAAAAATGCAATAGGAAACTCTCCATCAGAGGATTTTATTGCACATAGTAGAGTAGGTGGATTTTCACATTTTAATTTTTTTTTAATTTTTTGGAGTTTGAAGTTTAAGTTATAAGACAAAAATTATAATTATAAAGATAAAAAATTTAATTATAAAAAAATTATAGTTTAAAAATTTTAATTGCATAACTATTACATTCATGTAGTAGGATAGCGAATTTCGATTTGTCAGAAATACAATTCTGTGTAGTAGAATTTTAAAAATCAGATTAGACTTATCAGTTTGATCGGTTTGACCAAAACTCAATTTTTGGTTCAATTCAATTAGCCCAAAAAACCTACTAACTAAAGAACAGGTTAAAATAGTTAAAAATCAATTGAATCGGTCAAAATCAGATTAGTCAAAAACTAATTTAAATTGGTTTGAAATATTTTCTTTTGTAAAAAATATCTTTTTCTTATATAATGAAATAATTTATATTAAATAAATTTAAAAAATAAAAAATAAAAAGTATTAAAAGAAAGAGAGGGTTCAAATACAAAAAAATTAAAATATATATATAAAATAAACAAAATGTGTGTACTTAGTTCTTTTTTGTTCTTACTTTCTGTTATGTCTTATTTTATAGTAGCATTTTTCTTAAATATAAAAAATGTTTGATCAAAATTGCTACATGTTGTTTGGTTTTTTTTTTTTTAAATTTTTTAATGATAAGTGAAATCTTAATATAACTTGGAAACTCCAAAAATTTGATATTAAATACTTTTAACTTTTAATCATTAGTATTTTTTAATTAAAAAATTTCTCAAACATGTTAAAAAATATTAAATTAGTAATTAAATATTTAAAATTTATTAAAATTTATTTTTTATATTAGAATTTTAATATATAAACTTTTGAAAAAATATATTTAATTATTATAGATTCAATTACAATTCAACTAATAAAACTATGAACTATTATATTTATCGGTTTAATGACTAATCTAATTTTAAAAATATTGCTATAAAATATCATCTTTTAAAATTTAATAGAGATGTCATTTAAATTTTATTAGCTATTATTATCATCAAATGAATAAAAAATATAATATCTTTGTTAAAAGAATTAATGAAAAAAATTAAAAATTTAGAAAAGACAGTTAAAGAAGAGTTTTTATGAAAAAAGTGTTTATCAATAATAGTTTAAAGTTAAATAAAAATATTCGTATAGTTCTAAAAAATAAATGGAGGGAGAATAAGCATCAAGAGACTTGGTTGGGGGGTTGAGTGGTCCATACTTGAAGGACATTTGAAATTCAGAGCCAACAGAGCAGTTTGGGACGGTGCCGACTCCTAGAGTTATATAGTCACTAGACCTACAAACTACAAAGGAGTTTAATAGAGCAAAAAGGACTCGCAATGGGCAAGGGGCCCTCTGATGATTTTTTGCATACTGATATATAAATTTTTTTAACATGCATTATACTTTTTTATTTTACCAAAATTATATAAATTTTTCTTTTATTTTTAAAATATATATAAACTTTCTTTAAAATAAAAAGTTACCTTATATTTTAGTATAATTTACAGATTTTTATTAAAATATCCACTATTTAAAACTTTTTTAATTAATATATATATATATATATATTTATATTTAATAGAGAGTATTTTGGTTAAAATTTTTTAAATTAGATTAAAATATAAGATAACTTTTTATTTTAAGAAAAATTTGTGTGATTTACTCAATTTTTTACTCTTAAAAATTTAAAATTTATATGAGGTCTCTTGAAAATAAAATGTATATATATGTTATATAAAATATGATAATATAATCAATATTCAAATATTAATTTAATATATGTCATGTTTTAAATAATAAAATATTTTTTATTTTTTATTTATTCTTTATGAATAATAAATTATTTTAATAATTCTATAAGTCTTGTAAAATACTGAAATTAAATCAACAAACTTTTTGAATAAAATCTTACCTGAGTTTAAAAAATTGAAAAGTAAAAAGATTTTTCTTTACACTTTTATATTATTTTTATTTCTCATTCTTTTATTTTATTTGATATTTACTCTATTTAATTTTCTCCATATATGTTTTCCATTTTAAAATTTTTCTCAACTTGTCATTTGCACTTGTCTTGCCTCCAACTCTCCAATCTCTTACTTGGGTATAAGTTTGATAAATTGTTTATCAAACTATCAATATATTTTTTTAACTTAAAATTAGTTTATAATTCATCAAAAGTTAACCGATGGGATAATCATATAAAATAAATTTTATTTAAAAAATATGTTCCCTTTTATGCATGTGCACACTATTAACTTATTTGATTCTAATACAATGTGATATTATTTTATTATATAAATATAAATATATATATATATATATATATATATATATATATATATATTATATATTTTTTATATTTAATTATAATTTTTTTAAAAATATTATGCATTACAAGTTAAAACTTTGTGGCCAAGAAAGTCCCTGCCTCCCCCACTGGTTCTTGGTCAGAGAACAACTTTCATAATTCCATTAGACTTACCTATGTATATCACTATCTAAATTAATATTTTAAGCTTTTTTCTCCTCTAATTTAAGGAGAAAAGAAAAGGAAAACTCATTCTAAACATTAATTACATTGAAATTTTTATGTTTATTTACGAAATTTGAAATGTTTATTATATTTTTATGTATTTGTTATAAAACGGTACATTTTAAATTTTCCCAAAAAAATTATGAGAATCAAACTCTTTCACGTTAAATTTTCCTATAATTAAGCGCATATATGATTGTTTGAATCAAATATATCACTTAAGTTACAATTATAGATTAAAAGACTATAATAATGAAAAATGTATAAAAATGTGGTCAATAAGCCATATAGTAAAAGTGGTTGTGTAACTTAAAAAATCATGTTTAGATTTATATAAAAAGCAATTCGAATCCTTTGCATAGTGAGAGGTTGGGTAAAGGATACCCAAGGCATCTGGATTATCTAGATGTGATTTGTCTAGATTTAATTTTTTTTTGTTTTGTATTTTGATTTTGAAAGTTGCAAAATGTAAAATGAAAATAATCTTACAATGATAACTTAAAAAAAATAATGATTGGTATTAAAAAAAATCCTAACCATCTAGATCATGAACGATTTAGATGCACTAAACATCCTTTGCCCAGCTTCCCACTAGACATGATCCAGACTCTATGAAAAGGAATAAAAATATTTTTCTTATGTGTATGCTTGTTATAGTGCAAATAGTGTAAGAAATGAAAAAAAAAAGTTGAATAAATGAGCAAAATGTCCTTGATGCAAAATATTAATTTTTATTAATTGAAATAAAAATTTGAAATACATATATATTAATTGAAATAAAAATTTAAAATATATTATACACGCAATTTAAGGCCAAAATAATCTGAAAAAAGTCATTCCCAAACATCATCATGCATCCCATCAATTCTATGAAGGAAGCTTCATTCCCACTTCTTGTTGGAGTCCCGTTTCTATGCAGGCCTACCAAACAGTATTGCCTTTCTTTCCATTTCCTTTTTCCATTTCCTTAGGCCTCCATTTCACTGTACCAAACATTGCCAGAAGTGGCCTAAACTTTTGCGGGGAGGCTTAACCATGAACAATTAGCAGCGAACCCCACCGTGCTGCGTTGGGATTCACACTAACATTTCAATCACGATACTCATGTCCCCCCACCCTCTCTTTTTATATAGACTTTCGGCAATTCATTTGTAAAACGTGTTTAATTTCTTCTTTCTCTTATTTCAATTATATATATATATATATATATATATATATATATATATATATATGTATCAAGTCATTGATTTGCAAGCTAAGCTTTTCACTGATGCTTTATATCTTATGCGTAAGTTCACATTTGACAGTTGAAATAAATTATAGATATACTTAATCGAATCAAATGGAGTCTATGTTTCCAAACAGGTTTTTCATATTTAGTTTGATAATCATACAAAATGGTTATTTAAATGTGTTTAATTAACATTTTACATGAATCAAAATTCTTAGAAACACTTCAAAGGGTTGGTATATATAATTGTAGAAAAACAGCATGTAATGATTAAGCATATTATTACATATTCAAATTTGATCATATTATTTTTATGCTAAACTACAAAAAAATGTATTTATGAAACATTTAATTTCGACATGGATTATTTATTTTTTTAGCATTAGTTGAGTTGGATCAGAAAACACCTAATAAAAATTAAAAAAAAAATGGAAAAGCTTGTTATCTTAATCTTCATCACATATTTTTGAAATAATTTCGTGGTTTTTTTTTTTAAAGAAGAAGAAAAGGCAAGTTTGTTACCAAAAGTCTTATAAAGGCGAACATTTAAGTCTAAAGTTAGATGATAAGTGTGTGGAAAAATCAAAGTAGTGGAAAAAAAGGTTTGTCTCCGACCATTAATGACAAAATTGTTTTGTTCGGCTTAAAGACCCACTTGCCCAAAAGGGACACCAGAGTACGTAATAGATGGGTGGAGAAATTTCAGCCATGCAAAACCATAATGCATTGCATCCAACGCCATTTCCGATCTCGTCCTAGTCACCATCATTAAACTGAACTCCATTTCTTCGTTTTGATTAAACCCTTTTAGGGTTAAAAATCTACGAAAATAAGAAATTAGTGACATGTGATTTCATAATAAAAAAATGAATTATGAAATACGGGGATGAAATTTATTTCTCAAATATATACTTACAGATTGGTATTATAGGTCTTTTAAAGATGCTCAGTGCGATTAGATGAAGAGAAAAGTGAAGAAGAGAAAGGGGGAAGAAGAAAACAAAATTTTCTCTTGTTTGGCTTAGAGAGAAAATTGGGAAAAAGAAAAAAAATGAACAGAAAAATATGGTAGGCTCCACGCAAAATAGGAAGAAAACCGAAAAGAAGAGAAAAAAAAAAAATTTCTCCTCACTTTTCTCTCCTCTGCCTTTCTTCTGTATTTTTCTCTTCTTTTATTTTTTTCCTCCCTCATCCAAACACAGCGGTAATACCTTCATAGACTCCAGTAATCCAAACTTGCTTTGTCAAGATCTAAGGAACTCCATAACCAGAATTCAACGAGCTACATATAATAAATTGACACATTAAGTTGTTTTGAACAATACAATTCGAAATTATTAAGCACAGCAAAGGGCTTTAAACAAATATATGGTTTGAAATGATTAATCACGACAGTTACACTGAGCAAAATAACTATTTTAACTTCAATTATACCACTTGACCAAATATTATCATTAGTTTAACCTTAAAAAGAGTACTAGCCCCTCACAGGCTAAAAGGACCTACCAAACATCGATCATATCTTGATTTCATACTATCTCTAAGGGCCTTAATCTTGTATTATACTTGAAGAAGACAACTTTCTCTCTCTTTCTATGATTTCTCTTTTTGATATAGTGGAATTCCTCCCAAAACAATAGACTATCCTATTTTGCTTTCCTTTTGTTTACTATATATGGTTAGTTTATCTTTTTTGTATAATTTGCTTATTCTAGCTGTAAAGTACTCCTCATTAATCTTAATACTTATTCCCTCCATTGACATCTAAATTTGTGAGCATAACGTGTTTTTCTTTTCTCATGAATGCGTCAACAGTGATTGCCAAACTTTTCATCGGTGAGAAAGAAACGTCTACTTCTGCCAAACGTGCAATATTAATTATATGTACATGCATGCATGAAAATCATTGATTGGAGGCGGTAGCATTTAATATTAGCAAACGCCCCACGATTGAATTGCCTCTCATTCTAACCCAAAAATTTAAAAAAAAAATAAATAAATTTTTTTTGTATAAAAGTATTACTCAATTATTCTTTATAAATTTAAATAACAAAAACTATATTATGTGTATATGTGAGACCTTTTTTTTTCTTAAAACAAGATGAACTTATTATTCATTACTCACATTTTCATCTCCCAACTACTTGAGCTAATTGCAAAAAAGTTGAATTCACTGAAAATTATAAGTGATTTAATTTATATAGTTAATCCAGTTGAAATATTATGTAGCGGTAACCATAAACCTACAAGTCAATGTGCTTAATTGAAAAATTATGAAGAAACAGTTCTTCAATCCAGCAAAATTAAAAGGAATAAAATGATTTCTAGTATAATAATTCTCTATATATATATATTTTTATTTTTCATAAAACCTGGAGTTGAAACTGCAGCAGAAAAACTTGGGAGTAGTACATAATATAAAAAGAGAGAGGGTAATTAAAAAAGAAAATAGAGACAGACATTACTCATTTTGTTTACCTATATCTTGTGTTTTTTTTTTCTCGAACTTATCCTCTCCCTCTCTCTCTCATTCAAATTTTAACGTAGAAGAATCATTTGAAAACTAAGCGATATATAACTCATTCTGAGCTCTCTCTCTCTCTCTATAGAGTAAAAATTAAGTGAATTAAAATTTTTAATTTAATGTGAAGAAGAGATTAAAATTAAAAAAAACAAAAGTCATATCATATAATTCTTTTTAGTGGAGCAGCATGCATTCATATATAATGCTTTAAACAACAGCTATAATATCAGTGATATAATACTTTATTCTTATAATTATCACAAAAAATGAAAACATTATATATTAGTTAAAAACCATCATTTCAAAGCCCATATTCTGCAAAAGAAAAGATTGATAAAAATGATAAAAACAAAAAGTATCACATGAGAATTACATAACTTAATCTTTATCTAATACGAAATATTTTGACTTTTTATAATGATATAAAGAGATAGAGTGTTACGCTATAATTATAATTGAATTCTAGTTTTAAAAAAATGATATGTAATTTTTTCAAATGAAAAATTGCTCCAAAATTTGTCAAAGCCAAAGCTTTTATATATATATATATATATATATATATATATATATGATGGAGTGTGAAAAGGGTAGCTCCAACTAGCTAGCTAGCTGTATTGAAATTTTTTTGGGACTTTGCTATCATTTTCTTGTCATGCCTTGCTTGTTGATAGAGACAAACGTCTTGAGGCGTGTTTAAAACCTAAATGCAACTTGGGGGACCATTCGAAAAAGTTCGGGGCACCTAACCCAGTACAGCTGCATCATGCATTCTCTAATGCTGCGTTTGGTTTGGTGCAATGAGGCTGATGCAAACGAAATGAGAGAAGGATTCTTAATTACATCAATCTTGTTTGGGTAAGAGTTTTGTTCAATTCTTTATATTCCCTTGTAGCAGCTTATTCCAAAAAAAATGGGAGTCAACTTTTCATTTTGATTCTGATGGAAACAGGTCCTGAATCAAAATAATAGGACAAAGATGCCCTCACTTCCAACGGGTTCATCTCCAAATCAGCGGTCTTGATTATTATTGCTTGAAAGCTGTAACTCTCAAAACCCTTCTCTTTTTTTTTTTTAATTAAACAATAAATTAACAATTTAATACTTTCCCATAATTAATATTTAAAAAAACATTTTTTATCAATTGAAAAAATTAAAAATAAATAATTTAATAAATTTTGCAAGTTAAAAACATTTATAAGATATTTATTATAGGTTAGAATAAAAAATAAATAGTTTAATATTTTTCATATTAGGGGTATTATAGTAATTTGGTCAACTTTTTTTTTTTTAATTCTTGTATTGTTTTCATCCAATCAAATACAAAAATGGAATAGAATGTCCAATCCTTTCTATCGCATATCAAATATAATTAAGGGTTAAAAATTATATTTCATTAAAATTCATTCTCATTCCCGCGAAAATAATTCCAACAACCAAATGGGAACTTACTCTTCCTCTCTAACCTTTCAAAGTTAGCTAGGATGATTCTATGGATTGGCCGAACGAGATTTACTCTATGATTTTTTATGGTTTCTTCTTTTCTTTTCCATTTTGCCTTCTTTTCTTTTCTTCAATTGAGAAACTATATCTTAAATACTTTTGTCATGAATCATTCTTTTTTGTTTTTCCGTCAATGAATATATTCAGATATTGTCCAAGCTAAATTCTATTTTATTAAATAATCTTATGAACATATTCTCTTATATTAGTGTAGTGCATTAGGGTTTTTATTTTCAAAATGTTCTCTAAAGGAATCGAACCTGAATTGAGAAAGAAAGATATTACTTTTTTTTTAAAGGAGCTAAATTATGTCATGAATCATTCTCTTTGAACACATGGGTAAATTTCAACTAATAAGAACAATGTCAAGGGGAAAAAATAAAAGAAAATATAATTTTTATAAAAATTTGATATTATTATATCAAATCCTACTCCAACAAAAACATGATTACGGATCAAGTGTCGAGTTTTGTTTCATATAAAAATTTGTTAAATTTTTTTTCCTATTCTTTAAAATGATAAATTAATTAGACCATAGATTCGACTTATAATTAACTTTAAATTTTTTATAGATACATAAGATGATAATAAACATAAATTATTCTCGCATCAGTGATTAGAATGCTATTGACATATACAAGCTTGTTTTTCAACCGCACTCCTGTTAACTTTACAAATTTCGATTAAAGGTTGTTAGTTTTATTAAAGAGTAATGTGCAACCACATGACATTAATCATTAGAATCACTGGCATATTGTGAAATACATTACTCCTTCTGTTTCAAAATAATTAATGTTTTAGAATTTTTTTTCAAATAATTATCATTTTAGAATTTCAAAAGAGCATTAATTACTTTTTTATAATTTTACTTTTATTATCTGCACTAAATACTCTCCTACTGCATACATTAGTTAAGGGTATTTTAGTAAAATATAGTTACAATTTTATATAATTTAGGTTATTTAATAGTTTTCTTAGTCCTTATGTAATTACTTTAAATTATTTTGAAATGAAGGGAGTAACTAATAGCATCTTTAACTTTTGATATCAAAATAATGAAATGATTTTAAAGTATTAATTTAAAAAACATGAACTTAATTACCATTTGATTGGTATAGTCTCGTCAATTCTACCATTCTAGGTTTGAATGTATAGAAATGAAAGTTATGATTCCATTAAAGATAGGTGCACTTTAATTAATTATTGGACAAAATATATTTTATCTTTCTTACTTATTGTTTGATTACAATATTGCATTTAAACTTTAAAACATAATACTTTGCTTTTCTAAAACGTCATAAAAAGTGAATGATTAATTATCGACTATATTTAACATCTAATAGCGATCTGACTAACAGAAGTAGACCCTTGAGCATTTAAAAGTCAATTTTTATTATTTATTTCAACAAAAATAAGTAAGTTTGTACTATATGTCTTAAGAAAAACAAATCTTTTAAAGTGATATTAGTAGTTACAAAGGTTCAAATGTCAACTTTTGTTGGTTAAGTAATTATTAGATATTAAATTTAACAAATGAATAATTGTTTTATTTTTTATGGTAGTTAAGAGATAAAACATTACCTTTTGAATTTGAAGTATAAATATTGTAAATGAACTATAATTTAGATAATATAATATAATTTTTCCGTAATTATTTTACATGATTATGTACACAATAGTTTACTTGACTAAAACACGTACATGCATGACCGCCGAATGTGCTCTTCCCAATACTCTTAAAAACAAGAAAAAGAAAAACGCATTCAATTTGTTTATGATTTCTATATTCAAAAAAAAATGTCCATATTGTGTTAATTAAGAACTATAATCATGTTGCATTAAAGAAAAAAAAAAAAGAACTATAATCATCATGAATGAACCTTTGCATGCTCATCAGAGCTACTTTCATTACCTAAAACAAGCACAAATAATTAACAACACAAGAAAGTTGGACCCTCACCCTTTGAATTAATTATCTTACATGGATTTTAAAATTTGGAAGTGGCTTCCAGCCAGCCATATATGCTATATGCTTTCTCAACGAATTATTCCATTAATGTACATTAACATTAATTGAGGCTCGGAGAATGTACTACCTTACATATATTTCATTGGTTCATTAATGTTTATAAAAAAAAAAATTGGTTCATTAATGTAACATTTCCCTTTCTCTAAAACTGTAGTAAAGGATAGCCTATTGCTATTCATCCGTTGGTCCCTAACCTATATTAAGCATATTCTCTATTTAAATTTTTTTCCCTCAATGATTAGAAGATTTTTTATTTCCTTCTAGACTACATTCATTGACTGAGTTCACTAAAAAAATTTTCTAATTTCATGTGAAATAATATAAATTTTAATCATTTAGCTATCTGACTGATCACGATCATCGTTAGTGTTTTTTTTTTAAATTAAAGTTAGAAATCTGAACCTATAATACTATTTATATTCTTCTTCACTCTTATCATCTTAACTAAGCGCTACAAGAAGTAGCCTGAATACTTTAAAATTAATATTATGAAAAGAAGAAACACATCAAAATTTCTATTAAAAAAGAAGTTAAATTTATAAGAGCATTAAACATGAAAAAAAAAAACTTGGATGTATGGTTATTTGTTAACGTTGAACCGGTATGAAATCGAGACACATCAATTTAATTATTGGGTCACTAATTGAATTGATTGATCTTGTTATACACACACACGTGTTGGGGGAATATATTTTATATTTTAAAGTGGGATTTAACGATAAAATTAATACATGTAAACCTTAAAACATACAAAAGAACTCATAAAACTTTAAAAAATAGAACTAATTAGACATGCCCCTGATTTTAAATCCTTGTTAAAATTAAAGTAGAATGCCACCTGATTTTAATTATGATGGCAATGTTTGTCTTCAACTCAATACTGAACTTGTAAAATGCTTATTTCTAATTGAAAAAGTCCCTTTCTACTTCCAAAAATTAATTAAAAATTGATATTTTTATTCCAAAATTCAAATGAGTGTTTTTTATATGTTTAAAATTTTATATACCAAATTTGTAATTAGATTTTTAAGGGTACAATATAGTTTTTCTTTAAATATAGTATCTTATATTTAGAGAAAAAATATGAATACATATAATGCGCTTTATTTTGGTAAATTAATTTTTAAATATAAAACTAATAAGAATATATCTTTTGCAGAAAAAAAAAAAAGAAATGGGTCAAGATTCGATCTAATCCATTTACCTTGAATCACTAGTTCGACAGTTTGATTGTGGAGTCAGTTCGAGCAAAGTCTATTGAATTGTAAGACTTATAGTCTAAGTTAGAACCTGCTCAATTCCGTGGTCGATTGATCAGGTCATTAATTAAACGAAACAGATTAATTCCGGTCCAGTAACTATGTTTGGATGCATGGTTGAAAGGGGGATTAATTAGATGTCACATTTGAAGCTAATTTTTTATTTTATATGTTGATTAAGTGCTAATTAACGTTGATAATGATTGTCTAAAAGAGAGATAATTCCCCATTGTGCCTATTGTAGTTTTTTATTTTTTTGAAGAGGTAGAAGTATTTTACTAAATATAATTAATGGCTACTTTCCTTCAGTACTATACGAATCAACATGTTTGGATAAGTTCAGGAAATTAGGTACCAAAAGCAAAGGTCCAGTTTTGGAATTAGAACCTTGGTCAATAGATCAAAGTAAATGAATTTGTCGTTAAGCTTAATGCATCAAATCATTAAACTTGAGGTTCAGCTATATGTATATAATTTAATAAAAATATTGCAGTGACAATCTTGTTGCAATTTAAAATTTAAAAACACATTCTCATGGGATTGATTAATTAGTTATTAAAAAAAAAAAGATTCAATTTTAGGTTCCATTAGCTACTACAAAATAATTATTAAAAAAAATCTTCAAAAAATTGTATCACCCAATTAAAAAAATTCATCACAGGTATTGCTTAACATATATTTTATTGCTAATATTTTAAAAAGCACATTTGTTCCATTTTATTTAAAATTGAAATTCAATTAAAATTAATATAGTTAAGCATGTAATGTAAGAGTATTTGACTAAGGAAAAAAACATGTAAGAGTAGTTAAATTATTCTTTTTTATTCTTCCAAAAAAATCATTAATTTCTTAATTCTCTTTTTCATGGTATATTCATTTAAAAAGATGGGAGCAAAAAAATGAACTGTTTAATGTCCCTATTAATACTTCAATTTAATTAATTGGTATGAGGTATAGGACAGCTGCTAGTAAGAGGCAAGTGGAATAAATTAATTTGTCCCATCTTTTCCGTCAAAAGAGCAACATTATTATTTGATTAAAACTTCAGCCTCCGAATGTGACTCATGCATGCATGAAAATGAAAGCTGTGGATTATAACAGCTATGTATTTACAAGGAAATTAAATTAAGATATAGCCAGCTGGCTATACGTCAACACTTTAAGCCAATAATTAATTAAGAGCCCAAAAATCTATAAATTAAATTCTTCATAGTTATATAGTCATACAGTAAAAAAAAAAGGTGGCATAAATGAGTGAAAATATGTATATGATCCACTTCTACTCTCTACACTAATTCTCTCTCTATTTTTTTTTAATCTCTTTAGATTGTATTATATACAGTTAATTTGTAATTGAGAAGATCTAACCTAAAAAATTTATTTTGTCCACTGAAGTCACTAACTTGCCACCATCTTCGTTAATCATTGCTGCAATAATAGTAGGGCTTCTTGAAAGAGAAGTGTGGAATTCTTGGATAAAATTAATTAGTTCTCTATTTCTATTTTATAAATTAGTTAAGTTAATAGAAAATAGTTATCTGTATATGTTAAAACAGATATCTATTGAAAAAGTATGGAGTACGTTGTCTTTTCGTAAATGACAAAGCAAAAGTTTAAATTTAAGACTTTTTATTTTCAATTAGTTATTCATATCATGTATTATTAAACCATATCTAATAACTAATTAATGACTTACATAATGATATTATTATGCTATTTTTAAATATTTTCTTTGTGAATAAAAATATAACATGTGAATGTTTTATATAACTCTTCATTCTATGATTGAGTTTTTTTAAAAAATTATTTACATATCATTTTTTTATTGGAGAATTTATAATAAGCACTTATAAAATTTTACCTTATAAGTTTAGTCATTTTTAATAAGGAAATTGAAAGTTTATAATAATGCAATTGAAAAACATAGTTTAGGGTTATAAATAACAAAGTCTAACTAAAGAGTGAAGACTAGATTTGTGATATTCAATCCCGTAATCTATAAACAAGTATATTTAAGATTGATCCATAGCGGATTGTCATGATGATCAACTTCAGGAAGATAAAAAGGACAAAAAGCTAAAGAGAGAGGGCCCGGTCTTGCATATCCATCCTACCTCTTAATTAGATGAATAATTGATTAATGTCAAACATGCCCATAACTTGTAACCCCACAGATATAATAATTCCAACAAATCTTAATTGATGACCCATCAACAAGAAGAAGCTGTGATTGAAAATGTGGTCAGGCTTGGCCAATTGAAATGATCCGTGTAGATTGTAGACCGATTACACTATAATCAGTTGTCTACTTGCTTCTTCAAAAGTTAGTCTATCGATAATGTGATTTTTTTTTTTTAATTGTTACACAGGAGTTTCATGATATGTGGAGGAGGGTAGAAAAAGAGTAAAAATTAGAGATGAAATTCATGGCATCAAATTTATTCCTAATTTTGGAGTAAAACTGGTGTCATAGTTATCAGCTCACCAACCATGATTATTGATTGTTAAAATATTTAAATGTTATATTCAAACATGATTGTAGATTAAAAAAATTTGTTTTATTTTACATTAAAATCTAATTTGGATTTCATTTTCTATAAAAGTTCATCAAATTTTAAATTTAAATCTTCTGAAAAGAACAAAACCTTAAGTTAGTGTTTGCTAATATAAAAAAGATTTTTTATAGAATGGAAAAGAGAATAGAAATAAGAATGAAATAGAATCATGTAATCTAAAATTACATTTAATGTGATATAGAAACTAAGAAATAAAAATATTATTCTCAATTGAATATTTGGTAGAGTGAAAATAGTACAAAAATAGAAATAAAAAGTGAACAAATGACTAAAATACCTTTGGAGAAAAAAATTAAAAAATATTAATTTTTATTAATTAATATAAAACAAAAAGAAAAAATTACAGTTGAAGATCATTAGTTGAATATATTTATCTTGAAGGACCTTAAATTTTAAAATTATTTTGAAGGACCAAAAGACCAAAAATTTAAACCACACAGAAAAAAAATATAATTCAATATCTCAAGTTAAAATTTTGTATCTTTATGTTTATCAAAATAATTTTAAATTTTAAAATCTTTCAATATAAATATCTTTAACTTGATATCCTAAACTATAATTTTTCTAAATAAAAATAAATATCACTACCATTTAAGATAAAATAATTTTTTTTTCCCCTACTTTTTCCTTCTTGAGTAATAACGTTCCTTTAATATTTCGTTGGAATGAACAACGCATCCTAACCTGGAAGATAGAATTGTAAATGAACTCAATTCAGACTTACCAAATATTACTTTTGGCTTTTTATCATCTCCTTTTCGCTTTCGCCGCCTTCCTTTTAGGACTTCCAGAGAGGCTCTCTCAAGTATATTGACAATGGAAAACACAGTTTTTGAGGTAGTCACTAGTCGTTAATTCATGTTATACCATAGTCCATAGACCACATCACTCCAGCCTGTTTTGATGGCTAAATGAGAACTGTCGTGTTAGGTCCAAAGCAGCCTCTAGCACTATAATAATTAATCATATAATTTAATGAACCTTTAGATTAAATTAATCCAAAACAAGTGTTTCTTCAAGCCCAAAAATCCCAAAGTAGATGTTGATTCTGAGACATATATAATCTCATGTACAACTCACTTTGAGATCTTAAAGATAATTATGAGCTAAGCATTGGCTTCTTTCTTGGGAGCAGCTTATATACAAGCTTTGACAATAAGCATGAGATTTAATTTCAACATTAGAATATGAAATATTAATGTTGCATAAGGAAAGAGAAGTTGTAAAATAGTAATAAAGTCCAAAGTTTAATTAAATAGAAGCAATTTGCAGAGTAGGTTCAAAGTTCAAAGTGAAACCAATTATTTTAGGACCCATTTTGACTTCAAAATTGGCTTCTTCTGGGTGATATTGGAGTTGAATTCAGAGTCATACAAAGAGGGCAAAATGCATAGACTTTTTTCCCGCATTTTATGTCTCTTGGGAGGAACACAGAAAATGGAATAAAATCCAACGCAGGTTTCAACGTCAGATCCCACTTTAGCGTACCCAATCAACAGATAAGATTATTAAATTTGAAGAATCGAAATACCAAAATTTTATTAAAAATATATATTATATAATCCCATGATTAAGGAATGCTTATGTATAATAGTATCGTGTAGAAGATATAAAAGGTTATAACTAGTCAAACTTAACATGATTTTGAGTTTATGATACTTTTGGTAAAGAAGAATGAAAAAAAAAAACCTTTTTCTTTTAAATAAATGACATATGAATCTAATGACATATTTTTTAATATTAACAAAAATCATGTTAAGGATTTCATCTTTACTCTCCTAAAAAATGTCAGGATTCGATTTTTATCATTCTCTTTCTCAAATATCAGCGAGCAGCATTAATTCTTTGCACAAAAATAAAATTAATCAAGACTTAAAAAAGGGTAAAGTGGGATGTAATTACTTATGTACAAATTTTAGAATTTTTATTAAAATATTAAAGAAAGTATGATAATATATATATATATATATATATATATATATATATATATATATATATATATATATATATATATATATATATATATATATATATATATTATAACTTATCACTACATGACTACAACACTTTTTTTAAAAAAATAATTCATATATTATGTATTTATTACAAAAAGTTGATAATAAGCATAAAAAAGATCTTTACTTTGCTTGAAAGAGTTTGTCATGTTGGTTACTTCTAGCTAGACGGGATAATATTAATATTTGAATTTCAATTATTAATTATGATTATTTGGCTGACCCAATTATAATTAATGCGAACTTTTTTTTAACTTGTCAGTGCACGGGTGGGGATATCTCAGATATTGTAATAACAAGAACCTTATCTTCACGTATTAATTTAGACTTTTGCTTGGTTGCTTCCAGCTACAATGGAAAACAGCTTGCTTTGCCTTTTCTTTCCTTTGGTTTTGGTAAAGCATTTTGTCCTTTATAGCAAAAATATACTTTTAATCTTTTAATTTTATATCAAGTTTTATTTTTAATTTTTAATTATAGTTTATTTTAAATTTTATTTTTGTCCCTTAACTTTGTCTATTTCTAATTTATCCCTTGACTTTATATGTCACTTTAGGTTCTTAATTTTACTTTGTTTTACTTTGGTCCCTCAACATACAAAAATGGCTTAAATGTTTCATTCTCTCCAACACTATCGAATTGTTTAATAAAAAAAAGTTTTATATAGTTACTAATTGGTAGTTGGTGGGAGATTATTAGAGTTAAGTCACCAATAAATCATATAAAATTTTTTGTTAAGCATTTTAATTTGATAGTATTAGATTAGAGAGAAAAAATATTTGAATAGTTTTTTAAATTTAAAAAATTAAATTGAAACAAAATAAAGTTCAATGACAACAATAAAATGTAAAGTAAAATTAAGAGATTCAAGATCAAATGAAGTTAAGAGATAGAAGTAAAAATTAAATAAAATTAAGGGACTAAATGAGTATTTTTTGCTTAATTATAATGGTCTATTATCATTCTTTCATTCACATCCTCTCTCTCTCTCTCTCTCTCTCCCTTGCACATACATCATTCATTCATTCATAGTACTGCATGATGCATTTAATTTTTTTCAAAAAGAATTTAGAACAACTCACCCTAAGGCGGAGTTGCTTGTGCTGCAGGGGTAAATTTTCAAATTTTTATTTCAAAATTATTCTTATAAATCATTCTTTATTGCTTAATATAATTCTTAAGTTTTGATTTTTTTTTTTTTTTTGCCTAACATGTTAATCTTTTGATAGTTTCTAGTTCTCTTTATTCATTTAAGTAACACAAAAAAAGTAACCAATATAAGTAAAATTTGAAATAAAAATTGATTTATAAGAATTATGTTCTTATTATTACAAATATGATATTTTTGTTGTAAAACTAATGAAAATATAAGAAATTTAATAATAAAAAGAGAGAAATTGATAAGAGAAATAAAGGAATACTTTTTATTTACTTAGAGTCATTCATACTTAGTATATAACTTCTATTTATAAGCATTAAACCATGAAGGTCAACATAAGAGTTACAATAATATAAATAAAAAAATTAATCTATTTAAATCCTTTGGAAATTCTAAGGTATATGCTATTAAATATAAAAAAAGATCTTAGAAGGTTGTTTTTAAGGGATTGTGAACATCTATAATTATAATATTTACGACACTCTCCCTTAGATATCCAATAATAAATAATGTGTCTCATTAAAACTCTATTAAGAAAAACCTAGTAGGATAAAAATCTAATAAAGAAAAAAGAGTGTATAATATTTATAATATAAGTTACTTCATTAAAAACTTTACCAGAAAGACCCAATGAGACAAAACATTGGTTTTGGGAAGAAGAATCTAGCATGTCATTTACTCCCCTTCATAATAACATCACTTTATGCATGTAAGTTCATGCATCCTAATATTATATACCAACTTCTCAAATGTAATAGTTTGTAATTGTCATAGTGAACAAATCTATCAGATTATCACATGAATGAACGGTTAAACATTTATATCACAATTCTTTTAAATATTATGAATAAAAAGAATTTTGTAAAATATGTTTTATTTTATTTCCTTTAATATACTCTCACTTTAGTTAAACTATGTATACTATATTATCTTTGTAAAATATTGTTGAAATCTTTTTTCTCTAAAAGTAAACTACACATTTCTTAAATATATTGGATTATTAATCTTAGTCAAGTACATTCTTGACTTAACTCATATATTGCAATTATTTTTACATAATTTGATAAGGTAACACGCAAATTTTGTTTTATGAAGTGTCATAAATCATGACATAGCTATAACTCATATATAAATAAATAACCAATTTGAATTTGAGTTTTACATAGATTAGATAAGTATTTTATATTTGTACAACTAATTAATTTTGATCTAGATTCAATTAAATAAAAACCCCTTATCAATGGTTCTTCTTTTGATTATACAATCAAAACAGTACAAATATACAAGGCACCTTGGTCTATCCAAGATAAACCTAGGTTTGCATATCTGTGGGCTGATGCTGGGTAAGTCAGAATTTTGTCAAAGGAGAAACATAGTTGTGTTCTTTTTTCAAGCTTGATTTCTGAAAACTCTACTTTCACCGAGATTACCAAGCTTCACTGCTTAAAGAAAGAGCAGTATATAAGAAATTAAGAAAGGGATTGGTTCACCGCTTTGTATGGGTAAATGTGTATTTTCTAGTTGCTCTTATACATATTTACTACTGGTTATATCATCATATGCTTGCGATTTAACCATTATAGAAATTGCTGGTTGTATTGAATGAGCTTGAATCTTTGAAGCCTGAATTCCAACATCGGGTGGATGAGTTGAATAACTTGCATGAAAAAGCTCCCTCGCCTGAAGAATGTGATCTATCACTTTCAAAATTTGACGTATATGGCTCAGTTTTCTTATTTGCATTACATTTGTTTTGTTTTCTCTTAGTTTTATTGCCAAATTGTAGTTTCCAACTTAACTATCAATATAAATGTGACTGCTTATAGAAATATTTTAAACAAGAGGAACATCTTTGATTTAGTGCTGACATAAATTTAGAATTTCAAATATGTATGTAAGAGTTGAGTCACTCCTTTGTGCTTTCAGGCCATCAACGTTTGCACAAGTTGCAAACTTAAGAGTGTTGCAGCTGCCAAGGAGTAGGAACTTGAAAACTGTGAGCTTGTTTCCTGTCGCAACAATTTATACTCTTTTTAAATATACATTGACATATAGCCATGTCCCAAATTTGAAACTGTTCTGTTGTGAATATGTAGTCATACCCAAATAAAAAGAATATTTAAACTTCGTAAAAAATTTGAATAATAAACGATTGTTTACTTTATTGGAGAATTTGAGGTGATGGAAGTTTTTTTTTTTTCTCCTTCTTGTCAAACAATGATGAAAGATTATTTAAAATGATTCAAACTGGCAGTATTTAAGTTCTCATACTGTTTAAACTTCTGGTTCTGTACAAGTTTTTAAAAGGATATAGTAACCAAATTTCTTCAGGCACTGGTGATTGAAACTGTCAAATTGAACAATGTACGTCTGAATCTAGGCGGTAAACTTGCACTTTACACTTATAGAAGAACTGATTTTAAAGGTATTCTTTGTTTCGTTCCCCTCATTACAAGACTTAGACCAAGAACATAGAAATATTAAAAAAAATGCATCAAGAAGAAGAATTACTTTTAAGAACTTCAGAATTTTGTTTGTCTGCATTATATGAAAATATCTTTTCCTAAGAAGAAGAGAGAAAGAATGAAGAAATTGATGCCCCAATAATCAAAAAATGAAAAAAAAAAAGTAAAAATAACTTTGAAGGTGCTTGATTTCTTGGTGATTATTGAAGATATTTCTAGAGCCGAATATTTGTAGTCCTACTACTTCAGTGATTTGGTTCCACAAGCTACATGTAGATAATGATGAAAATAAATTCTAGTGACAAGTTGCGAATTGCAAATAGTCACCGTCTGTCCTATTTCATTACTCTAGTATTTGTCTTCATTTTTGGTTTTTTTATCTTTTTCTGTTCTGCTATTTAATAGTCTTAAGAACCAGTGGGCTGGGAGTATTATAGTTTAAACTTATTTGCAGATCAAGATACACAAAGCAAGGAGAATGATTTGTATTCGAGAGTTCTGTTCATTTCAAAGGTATTTCCTGATATTACTTTTTTTAAAGTTTAAAATTGTCCTTTATTGAGGCTTTTATGAGATATTTATTTGGTTGTGCCATGTAGGTTTTAATATATTTAGTGATGCTTATCTGGTTTGTAGTGGAATAAGGGTCATCTATCACTTTAAAAGTATGTGAGAATGTACTAGTGAAACCAAGGAAAGCAATAAGAGAACTCTCAAGGATCCAACATTTATTTGCTAAATTAAACGGCAGGTTAAGAAGTGAAGATGAGGTAATAGTAGGACAAGTTGAATACCAGATACTAATTGTTCATTTAACATGCATAAATAGGTTCTAGATTTCAATTGTGTACTCGTGGAAGTATGCTTATTAAGTATTCATCATTTAACTAGGATCCACATCTTTCCCGGTTTGAAATTTTGTCATCATTATATCCAAGTCCTGCAGTTTCTGGGTTTCCAACAGAAGAGGCATATATTGTAATTACAGAGACAGGTACATACAATACATTTGCAATTAAATCATATAAACCTATTTGTTCTTCTGAGGACTTCTGACCGAAAGCATTTTGACTTAGCTAGGGGGTAATTTAATAGGTCATATATCTTGTAACAGAGTCAAAATGGGGAAGTGTAACTATGGTCTTTACTATAATTGTAGAAATTACAGAAAAGAACATGGCTTGTATTAACTTGGAGTAAAAATGGGGAAGCGTAATTATGCTCTTTGATTGACAAATTCGCGGCTTTTATTCACTCGAATAAACTTGTCTTGCCTTTAAACACAATGTTGAGAAGTATTTGATCTAGGAATGTATGCTGGATCTGTTGGTTGGTTTGGAGGAGAGGGACTTTGCTTTTGGCATCAGGTCAGCCTTGGTGGACAAGGTTAGATATATAATTTATTTTGCTTTATGATGATTTGATTATATTCCAGAGTGATGAGAAATATCATTTTCATGAGCAGTTTGTTACATACAATAAGAAAAATAATATCTTGGTATTATGTCAAGCTTATAATTATCCTTTTTTGGCCCTCTAATAATATTTAAAAAAGAAAATCATTTCTAAAAGTTTTTCCTGATTCAGAAAATTTATTATAAGATTCAATGACTACATATGATGCTTAAAGAAAGTAGCCATGAGTGATATTTTGGTCATATTGTTCTTACTATGATAACATTGACAAGATTTTGTTATAGCATCAAGGAGCATGGATATATGATGGAACAGGTATAGTGGAAGAAAGCAATCCTTATTTGGAGTGGGATGAGCTAGAACCCAAGACATCTCAGGTGAGCTTGTGATGTGCATCTGCATATTTAAACCTAGTTCTTTTGTCTTGCACATATTTATTTCATGGATGTTGATCTATGTCATTGTTCACCAACATGCTCAAACTTGACTTGCCTTAAAGACAAAAAGTTAACTATATATGAGCATTGAATACCATCAGGCATCAACTGATAAAGTTAGTTGCTTTATATGTTTTCTTTTATATATATATATATATATATATATATATATATATGTATATTGTTGTATGGATAGTAGTAAATCAATGTAAAGGGAGGAAAGTAGTGAGTTACCAACATTCAATAATAGTTGTCATATATAGTAACCAATTTCCTAAAAAATGTGCTTATTTTATGTTCAAAGACTTAGGCTGTATTATTAGCAGAAGCTTTGATATGAACCTATTGATCTTGCTTCTGTTTAATTTAGGATTCTTTGTGCACCTATTTCCCTTAATCCAAACATAGGGTTATTGATTTATATGAATTAACAATTCAGGTGTCTAGAATCCAAAAGAAGAATCACTTCAAGACTTATGTAGCATGCCCATTTCCTTAATAGCTTGTTCAACCTCTTTTTCTTTCCAAATTACGCTTTCAAGTTGTAATTGAAGCTTACATTGATTCTCCAAGTTTGCTAGATTCATAGGTTACCTTTAAAGTTTCATTGTCAGCACTATGAAGACTAGCGAACTAGCATATCACTCTTCGATGGGCTTCAAAGTTAGCTAAAATTCCTAAACAGATACCTACATGTCACAACACCTATGCTTTTTTTTTTAAAAGCTTATGTTCCTAATTTAATAAACAATACTGCATTTGGAATATGTTAAACTCTTTGAAATTGTTCTACCATTGAAGTGTCATTTTGATTGAAATGTTTACAAAATATTAGCAAAGCTTCCACATTAATTGATTATGTTGTTAAATTTGTCTAGTCAAGTTCATTGAAGTTTTAAGCTTCCCTTTTGAGTCACTCAAGCGACTACAAGTATAGAAGGAAATTTGATTGTTAAGCCTTTAGGAACAAAAATTTAAATTTTATCTTTTACTAATTATAATAAAAACTATTAATAGGCATCAAAATTAATAATTTATGCTTTTGGGTTAAAACAATCTTTGATATGATATCTAAGTTAACTATTAATGGATATTGTTGCAAGGTTAAAGCAGAGGGAAGAACTTAAGAAGCTAAAAGCATATATCAATCGCATTTCTTTATTGGCAAGTCAAGTGATGTGCAGAAATGTTAAGAAAGCTATGATTCTTTAAAAATCAAATCAATAAAGCTAGTTTATGTCTGCTTCTTATCTTGTCTAGTATGTGTGTGTATCTCTATATGTTTTGATGCATACTACCTTGCTCTTATTAGGCTCTTAAACACGTGTGTACTAATTTAGGAGCTATGTGTTGTTGAAATATTTTCTGTGTGTATATATTTCCATGTGTTGTGATGCACACTACCTTACTCTTGTTGGGCTTCTAAACATGTGTGCTTTGGTTTAAAAGTCATATGCTATTAAAATATTGCATGTGTGTGTATATATTTGTATGTGTTTTAACACATATTGCCTTACTCTTGTTGGACTCCTAAATGTGTGCATACTAGTTTAGGTGCTATGTGTTATTAAAATATTATGTGTGTGTGCATGGGTGTGTATGTATTTCTACTTGTTTTGATGTATACTACATTATTTTTGTTGGGCTCTTAAACATGTATGCACGAGTTTAAGAGCCACGTGCTATTGAAATGTTGTTATTAGATGTTAATGATGTGTCCTAGATTGTTGAAGGTTCCCCATTGTGTGCTTTTATGACTTGGTGGAATGATTTAATTATTTTGAGAAAGAAGTGCAGGAAATGGAAATGATGAAATTTTTTGGTTTGTTATTTTCTTCCTATTGCAAAAAGGAAAATGAATTCTCATCTTGTAGATTGCTTAGGGGGAGACTCAAAATCCTCTTCTTCTTTAGCCATGTAAAGTAGGTTACTAGAAATATTAAATTACATATCATATTTTTTCGCTAGAATAATGACTGCATCATTTGGGCTACACAATCATCATCTTGGATAACATTCAAATTAATATAAGTGTTCATACTATACACTTTGGATATGGACACTTATAATGATGAGATTGATGCATGAGATCTTATGGATGTGTATCTTAAAGAACCTTTTCTCATTCTAGCTTAAAGGTTAGGAAAAGTAACTCAAAATGTTAGTAACTTGATTTGCATGGACAAAGAGGAGGAGGACTCTTAGTCTTCATCAAAGCCATCTACAGAATAATGATTGCATCATTTGGGCTACACAACCATCATCTTGGATGACATTCAAATTAATATAAGTGTTCATACTATACACTTTGGATATGGACACTTATAATGATGAGATTGACATGTAAGATCTTATAGATGTGTATCTTAAAGAACCTTTTCTCATTCTAGCTTAAAAGTTAGGAAGAGTAACTCTAAATGTTAGTAATTTGGTTTGCATGGACAAAGAGAAAGAGGACTCCCAGTCTCCATCAAAGCCATCTACAAAATAAGAGTTCACTCTTCTTTTTGTGACAAGAAGAAAATTGCAAACTAAAAAGAACCCTCATATTTGCTACCTACCCTCCATCCTAGATTGCCATTAGATTGTGACATGTGTTATACTCGAAATCTTTGGTTATTGCTAAAGATAAACTTATGGATCTTTAAACTTTTTGCTAAAATAATGGATTAATATGAAGGTTGTTGTGTTGTTATTGTTAGCAAGAGTTAATGCTATATTTGTTGTCCCATGGTCCTTAAGGTAGTTAAATCTTGCCTCCTAGCTCAAATGGCTGTCAAAATCTTGAGTAAAAATCATGCTTACTACCTTATTAAGATTGACACAATATAACCTTACTTTTAAATTGCATGTTGTGCTAAAGGACAAGCTAAATTAATACTTACTATCTTATGGTCCATAACAATGATTTAATCTTGTTTTCCAACTCAGTTATAGTTTAAAATATTGTGTTCAAATCATGCTTTCTATCTTATTCATCTTAGCATGATTTAAACTTGCTTTTGAACTCAATTTTAAGCTAAAACCTTAGTTAAAATAATGGTTATTGTCCCACTTATCTTGACATAACTTAGCCTTACTTTTGAATTCTACTTACCTTTTCCTAAATGATTAGCCCAATTGATGTTTGCTACACAAAGGGCTTTGTTTCCATATAATCATGGTTCAAGTTGATTTTGTTTCCTTAAATCTATCTAAAATTGGATGTTGCTATCCTTTGGGGTTTCCAACTAGTGTTTTAGACTTTATTTTTGTCTTAAAATGGGTTGTTGTAAATGTGTGGTTTTCCATATGCTTTTAAGCTAGTTTCAAGTCATTTTTTGTGTTTAAATTCTATTTAAATGGTATGCAAGCTGCTTATATTGTTTTCCCTAGTTTTAAGCATGTTTATGGCTTAATTTGATGTAAAATTTTGGGTTTAAAAACTTTGACTAATATTACACAATGTCTTTTAGTTGAAAATGGGATTTGGCAACATGTTTCTGCTTATTTTCTTACTTGTCACTTTTCTCTTTGTGAGGTAAAGTCTATGGGATCTTGTTGATGCTTACCCTATTTCTAACTTGAGTTTTAAGTCCAAATTTGGTTGTTCTTACCTTCTTTAGCATGACTCTTGTTGGAAATTATAAGTTAAAATCTATACAAGATCATGCTTGCTACCCTAAAGGGATTAGGCATGGTTTGGTGTTTTACTTAACTTTTTTACTAAATTTATTCTATTTGCACAAAGTAAATATATATTTGAAAAGGCCTTTTTACCTTTTTGTATCTCCTAAACAGTTGTAATTTTTGTTTTATTCATAGAGAAATATAAAAGAGAACCCAAAACAAATGGGTATGCTATGAAATTTTTTTTATGGTTAAGCATTATTTTGAAATATATTGTGCAACAAAGAACCAAAGTAAAACTTTAAAAGATTATGATGCAAATAAGAATTTCAAATATTAGTTGTATTATTGTATGTATAAGGTTTTCAATGAAAATGGTATGATTTGCATTTGTTGTTAGTCTATGGCTTCTCTCAAAGGAAAGTGGGTGACTAAATATTTTGTTTACTTTTTTTGTAATGAGTTTTTAATTTTTTTTCTTTCATTTCCTAGACAATTATAATTTCTTTTTTGTTGTAAAAAAGTATAAAAGTTTTTCAATTTCTTCTATGACTAGGATTTCGTGCAAAAATTTTGTGTTAAAACTATTGCACATGTTGGAATTGTATTTTAAGCTAAAACCATTGCTTTTAAGACCCAAATCTATGCTAAAACATTAAACCATTGTGGTTGTTGTTGTCCTATGATTTCCAATATGAATTAATTTTGATTTTAAGGATGTATGTTGCCTATTTTGAGGCATAGATGTTGTCCTACAAGGTTTGACACAAATTTAGCTTGATAGATTTTATGTTTGCCAACAAGGATTATAAAACAATTTTTTTAAAAATTTAAAAAATTCTTTAATGGCAATTTTAGTCTTCACTAAAATTTTTTTAATTACAAAACTTTTAGTAATGATTATTGTCACCATTGAAATTTCTTTTTGTGGCAAAATTGAAAGGCCACCACTTAAAGGCATGTTAAAAACTTTTAGCAACGATTATTGTTACTATTAAAATTCCCTTGTTAATGGTAAAAATGAAAAATTGCCATCTTAAGGGACTTGTAGCAGTGATATATCACCATTAATGTTGTGTTTGGATGGAGGAGGGGAAAAGTAGAGGGGGAGAAAAGTGAAAAGTGAGAAAAAAATATTATCTTTTCGTGTGTTTGGATGGAGGAAGAGAAAATAGAGAAGGAGAAAATGTTAAAAAAAGAAAATATATTATTTTAAATATGACAATAATATTGTTATTATTTTAAATTTTCACATATATATTTTTTAAAACATAAAAATAATAAAAAATAAAAACCAATTTTAAAAATATTCAAATGATAAAAAAATTATTTTTGAATAAAATAAAAAATTTCTTATTAAAATGCACACATTTAAAATTAAAAAAAAATTTTAAAAAAATATTTATGAAATTAATTAAACTATAATTTATATAAAATTATTTATAAATTATTATTTTAATATGATAAATATTAACATCTATTTTAAAATTTTATAAATATTATTTTAATATATATTAACAAATATAAATATAATAAATATTTTTTATAATTATATATAAATATATAATATTTTATTATATTATTATATATATTAATATATAACAATTATATATTTAAAAATATAATATATATATATATATATATACATATGCATTGCCAGTGTCCGACTACAGGATATTACCCTTTGGTCGTAAGGTTGTCCGATTGCTTTGCAGTCATATGGCCTTTTTTTAAAAAATATGTATTGTTTATTAATTTTAATATTAAAAAATATATTATTAATTTATAAAAAATATTTATTAAATATTTTTTATAAATTATTATTTTACTAAAATAAATATAATTATTTATTTTAAAAATTTTATAAATATTATATATTAAAAATATTATATATATATATATTTGTTTTGTCGAGTTTTCTCCTGTAATCTCTCCAAATATGGAGAGAAAAATTTTGCGTAGGGCTCACCATACTTTTCCTCTCATATTTTCTCTTCTCCTTAGTTTTCTCCTCCTGCCAAACAAAAAAAAACTCCGTTTTTTGTCCTCTTCTTTCTCTCCTCCTTACTTTTCTCTTCATCCAAACGCACTGTAAAAGTCTCTTTGAGTGGTAACCATACGTTGAGAGGGCAAATTAATAAGGCTTTTGGTGGCAACCTTTTAATTTTGCCATAAAAGGGACTATTAGTTGTGAAATTTGTTGCTACTAAAAATTTTAATGATAACTTCATTTATTGCCACTAAAAATGGATTATTTATCTCCATTAAGAATACCTTTTTATGTGGCAACCTTAATTGTCGCCACTAAAAATGAAAAATGTTGTTGCTAAAAATGCCTTTTTCATGGTGACCTTAAATGTCGCCATTTAAAAAAAAAACTTTTAGTATCAATCAATACCGCAACTAACATTCCTTTTCTAATGGTGAGTCATCACTAAAAGTCTCTTTTAGTGACAGCACGTTACATTTTTAGTAGTAACACATAATATTGTCACTAAAAGAACTTTCTCAACTATCGATATCATCACTAAAAGTCTCTTTTTAAGGGCAATCTTTAATAAATACAAAATTAATAGGATTTAGCGACAATAAAAATTGCCACTATATATCTTTAGCAGTGACTTTTGTTTTTACTAAATATCATTTTTAGTGACAACTTTATTAACATTACTAAAAACTTTTTACTATAGTGTTTTTTTGTTGTGACCTAACAATAACAAAAAAAAACTTTTGTAATGAAATTAATTAAGCTAATAAAAAATAGTCATCAGTTTATGTTAAAATTGATATCCATTGAAAGTATGAGTACGTTGTTGTTGTTTTTCTTTTTTCTTTTTTTTTGGATATATGACAGAGCAGAAATTTAAATTTAAGACTTTTTAGTTCTAATTAGTTATTCATATCATGTATTATTAAACTATACCTTGTAACTAACGACTTACATGATGATGTTATTATATTTTTAAATATTTGCCATTATGTTTGTTAATAAAAATATTGTTTTATGTAACTCTTTATTATATGATTGATTTTTTTTTTTGAAAATTTTATTCACTTATCCTTTTTTTTATTGGGAAACTTATAACAAGAACCTATAAAATTTTACCGTATAAGTTTAGTCATTTTTAATGAAGAGATTGAAACTTTATAATAATGCAATTGAAAAACATAATTTATGGTTAAAAATTACAAGGTCTACTTAAAGTGTGAAGACTAGATTTGTGATATTTCAATCATTTAATCTATAGACAAGAACATTTAAGATTGATCCATGGGGGGTTGTCATAATGATCAACTTCAATAAGATAAAAAGGACAAAAAGCTAAAGAGAGACCGGTCTTGCAATATACCCTCCCTCTTAATTAGATGAATATTTGATTAATGTCAAATATGTCCATAACTTGTAACGCCAGATATATAATAATTTCAAACAAATCTTAATATATATATTTTTTAAATTATTACACATGATTATTATATACGTATGCAATAGTTTACTTGACTAAGACAGGTACATGCAAAAGCGCAGAATGTGCTCTTCCCAATACTATAAAAAAACAAGCACATTCAATTTCTTTATGATTTCCATGCCCAAAAAAAAAGTCTATATTGCGTTAAGAACTATAATTATGTTGAATTAAAAGAAAAAAAAAAAAGAACTATAATCATGATGAATGAAACTTTGCATGCTCAAAGCTACTTTCATTACCTAAAACAAGCACAAATAATTAACAATACAAGAAAATTGGACCTTCAACCTTGAATTTAATTCGTTCTAATAGTTATTTTTTCTTAAATTATCAATATTTTGTTATTTTTATTTTATCTGATTTTCTTTACATGTTACAACTTTTATTACCTATTAAGACCCTTCATACTTTTTAATTATTTTATTATTGATTTACATGTTTATTGATATTTTTTTATTAAATAATAAAAATATACATATTTACTTAAAATTAATTATATTAATATAACTTATATTTTTTTATAATACCTTACTATTTTTTATTACTAATAAAAATATAAAAATTTTAAAAAGTTTATTACTTTAAAATATATATTTATAAATTTATAAAAAAAATATTTTTATATTATAAATATTAATTTATAAAAAAAAAGACTTGAATAATCCTAATTCATCCTAACACAACATAAAATTAAATTTGTTCTTGACTTGAATTAAATTATGAATATAAAAATAACTGAGCATCGTGCTATAAACATCCTTACGTCCAACCAGCCACATTTGCTAGATGCTTTCTCAACTAGTAATTCCAACGTACATTAACATTAATTGAGGCTCTGACAATGTACTACCTTACATATATATTTCATTGGTCCATTAATGTTACATTTCCTTTTCTTCAAGAGGGTAGGATAGCCTGCTGCTATCCTATATGACACCTGTACTATGCATAATTCTCTATTTAATTTTTTCCCCTCAATGATTAGAAGATTTTTTATGTGCCTTTATGCTAATGGGCAAAAAACAACTCTGAGTATACCCGATGCTTAATTCAAGACATCCTTTTTACACCTGTAGCTAAAATTAAAAGCCCGATTTTTGGGCAGTTGAATTAAATTTTTTTTTTTTTTATGAATTGATACTTAATATAAAAATATTTTTTTGAGACTCATAGACATATACTTCAAAACAATAAACTTTTGGAATCTTCATGTTTTTATCAATAATAAAAAGATAGCTTAAATTGTCAAGCAAAATATAACCTATACTAACATAATTAGCTTTAGGTAAATATGTGTATTTTTATTATTCAATAAAAGAAATGTCAGTAAACATACACATCAATAATAAAAATAATTAAGAAATAGGGAAAGTTTAAATAGATAATGAAAATTACAGCATGTAAAGAGAATACCTTAAACATAAATATATATATATATATATATATATATATATATATATATATAAGATGACAAGATATTAATAATTAAAAAAAAAATTATTAGAGCCTGCAGGATGCTTCCCGTATATATATTTTTAGCCTGTATTATGCATTATATTTTTAGTTTTTTCCCCTCAATGATTAGAAGGGCTGGGCCAGCCCTTTTATGTACACCCCTACTTTATGCTACATCCAATGACTGAGTCAACTAAGAAAATGTGATAATTTCGTGTGAAGTCATATAAAATTTAATTATTTAATTATCTGACTAGTCATAATTATCGTCAGTATATTTTACTTTTGTTAAAAAAAATTAAAGTTCGAAATTTGAACTTACAATATTATTTATATTCTCCTTCACTCCTATCATCGCAACTGCAAGTAGCCTGAATACTTTGAAATTAATATTTTGGAAAGAAGAAACACATAAAATTTTCTATAAATAAGAAGTTAAATTTATAAGAATATTAAACATAAAAAAAATACTTGGATCTATGTTTATTTATTAACGTTGAACCCGTAAGAAATTGGGACACATCAATTTAATTATTCGGTCACTAATTGAATTGATTGATCTTGTTACATACACACCCACAAATACACGTGTCGGGGGAATATATTTATTCTTTAAATTAATGTTTAATTAAAAAATTAGTATATCATCTTTAAAACATTAAAAAAATCCTAAAATTTAAAAAATAGAACTAATTAAACAAGCCACTGATTCTAAATCCCTGTTAAAATTAAAGTAGGATACCACATGATTTTAATTATGATAGCAATGTTTGCTTCGGCTCAATACTGGAGTAGCAAATTCTGATTCAAAAATTCCTTTCTACTTACAAATATTAATTGGAATTTAATGTTTTTATTCAAGTCCAAAATTCAAATGAGTGTTCTGATACTTTCAAATTTTATGTACTAATTTTGTAATTAAACATTAATTTAAGAGATAAAATATAGTTTTTCTTTAAGTATGGTATTACATATTTTTTTAAAAAAATGAATACATATAATGTGCTTTATTTTGATAAATTAATTTTTAAACATAAAACTAATAAGATTATGTCTTTTTCAAAAACAACTTTAAAAAAAACTAATAGGTCAAGATTCAGTCTAATTTGTTTGATTGTCGAGTCAATTCAAGCCAAATTTATTGAATTGTAAAAATTATATACTAATTGTTAGAACCTGATTAATTCGGTGGTTGATTCATTAGGCATTAATTAAATCAAAACAGATTAATTCAGGTCCAATAACTTTGTTTAGATGGTTGAAAGAGGGATTAGATGTCATATTTGAAGCTTTCTTTTTTTTAAAGAAAATTTTATACATTGATCAAGGGCTAACCTTGCCAATGATTGTTTGAAAGAGAGATAATTTCTCGTTGCGCCTATTGTAGTTTTTTTATTTTTTGAAGAGGTAGCAATATTTCATTAAATACTCCATTCGATCTAAAATATAAATCACTTTTAATAAATTTATATTTTTTTTAAAAAATTAATTACATTCTTAAACTTTTCAAATATTATCATGTCTGTCCAACTTTATCCCTATTGTCAATATAACTATTACCATTAAATGAAAGTTTTTAATACAGTTGTTATCATTAAATACAGGGTATTATAGGAAACAATAATAATAATCATTGTTAAATAATTTACATTTTGGACCAAAATTTTTTTCTTGACTTATATTTTAGATTAAAATTTTTTTCTTGACTTATATTTTGGACCGAGGTATATAAATTATTGTTCATGCCTCATAAATTGCCACTTTCCTTCAGTAATTTACGAATCAACATGTTTAGATAAGTTCGGGAAATTTGGCACCAAAATCAAAGCTCAGTTATGGAACTAGCACCTTGGTGCATGTTTGGAAAAACTTTTGCTGTGTTTGGATTTTTGTTGAAAACTACAGTTTTCACAAAAGCTCTCAATTTTTACTTCAGAAAAAACGTGGTTTGTAAAGTTCCAAACGTGATTTGCAGGGTCCAAACAGAGAACCAAACACACGCTTGGTCAATAGATCATAGCAAATGCATTTGTCGTTAAACTTAACGAATCAGATCGTTAAACTCGGGGTTCAGCTATATATACAATTTAATAAAAATATTGCATTGAAAATCTTGTTGCAATTGAAAATTTAAAAATACACTCTTACGCGATTAATTAATTAATTATAAAAAAAATAGATCCAATTTTGGGTACCATTAACTGCTGCAAAATAATTTTAAAAAGTTTGTATCACACAACTAAAAAAAATTCATCACTGGTATTGCTTAACATATATTTTATTGCTAATATTTTAAAAAGCACATTTGTTCTATTTTATTTAAAATTGAAATTCAATTGAAATAAATATAGTTCAGCATGTAGCGCAAGAGTAATTTTGCCCAAAAAGATGTAAGAGTAGTTAAATTATTATTTTTTATTCTTAAAAAAATCATTAATTTCTTAATCCTCTTTTCAACGGTGTTTCATTTAAAGAGAGGGGAGAAAAAATGAATTGTTCAATGTCCCTATTAATACTTCTATTTAATTAATTGGTTTGAGGTACGCATGAACAGGGAAGAGATGGGTGGAATAAGTTAACCTGTCCCATCTTTCAGTCAAAAGAAAATATGAGGACTCACTGCTAAAGAAAAAAAAAATGATTGTGGAAAATATGAAAAGTAATTTTAAAGATAAAAATTGTTTTTATATCTCTTTTTTGGTTAAATAATAAAAAATTATTAAATAATATTAATATAATAAACATTCTTTCATATGTAATTTTGGATATATGCCATAGACCCTTTGTGGCGACAGTTCCCAGTTTTTGAAGTTAAATTATCGATAAAAGGGACGATGTAGTCTCTGCCTTTATGGCTTTCTTGTTGTCTTTGGCCTCTCTTTGAATTCTATTTCCTAAACTAACCTCTCCTCACGGCGTGGTTTTCAAAATCGAAAAGGAGATTCAGAATTAATGAAATTCAATATAAGCAAGACCGACGAAGAAGATTCGGTCGTGGGTAGAAACTTTGCTTGGGCCTTTCGTTTTCGATTCCCATTAGCCAGGTAGCCTTTAACACCATTTCGTTGCCAAACCCATTCTTAATTTCATAATTATTTCACGTACTGATCCAAATTAATGAAAAGCAGGACAAGCAAGGAATAGATCACTTCTTTCAAACCGTCAAAATGAAACCTCAAGACCAAAGATTAAATTGAATTGACAAGTATCAGGATTTTATTAAATTGACGAGCATCGTTTTAAAAACCAAAGATCTTTTTTGAAGCATAAATTGAAACCCCAAGACCAAACCCAAGATAGGTTTGCTTCCCAAACGAGAAACAGAGAGAACCCAAGAGAAGAGGATGGCTAGAAGGTCTGCGATGAGCAAGGAAGAGGACGGCTGGGAGATCTTGACGCAAGGAAGAGGGTCGCGAATGAGAAACACAGAGAACCGAAGAGAAAAGGAAGAAGGAGCTTCAACGTCTGCGAACAAGAAACTCGAGAGAAAGACAACAGTGAGACGAGAAAGATGATAGAGCGTGGGGCTACAAAGGAAAAAATTTGAAGAGACTTCTACATCGTAATCTAATATCCCCTCAAGCATGATTAAATAGTCCAGTATTTTGATGGATAAAAAAATATGATTGATAAAGTAATAGAGTATATTGTTACTCCAAACATCTGAGAACCTTTTAATGTATTGTAGTATTTTATATTATCAGGGCATATATATTGCACCAAATAGGCTCTTAAGTTTTTAAAATTTATTTGGTATGTAAACAATTAAATATAAAAATAAAAAAAAAAAATAATTTTGTAAATAAAAATTATTTTAATATCCTTATTTTTAATAATTAAATAATAATTAATAAATAATATTAAATAATAATTATAAAAACATAATAAACATTTGACAAAATTTTACTTCTCCTTTTCTTCTTTTTTCTTGATACCATTGTTTCGTTAAAACTACAACCTCCCATCGAATGTGACTCAAGCTTCTCTCCTGGTACCAAACGGGCCCTTATTGTTTGGTTAAAACTTCAGCCTCCGATTGAATGTGACTCAAGCATGATTGCATGCACGAAAATGAAAGCTATGGATCATACCAGCTATGTACGTACAAGGAAACTGAGATATAGCCAACTGGCTCGGTGTGAACGCTTTAATTTGAGCCAATAATTAATTAAGAGCCGAAAAATTTAGAAAAAATGATTATAATTAAGGACATCAAATTAGGATATTTTATCAAAAATTTTAAAAATTTTAAAAAAATTAATTAACATAAAAAATTATAATTCAAGATCTTGAATTAATTTTTTTTTTATCCTTTGATCTTTTAAATTTTAAAATTTTTTAATTTAAATATCTTTAAAATTATTTTTCCCAAAACCTTATGATGTCCACTGAAGTCACTAACTTGCCACCATCTTCGTCAATCACTACTGCAATAATAGTAGGAGCTTCTTGAAAGAGAAGTGTGGAATTCCTAGATAAAATTAGTTAGTTCTCTATTGTTATTTTATAAATTAAGTAAGTTAATAAAAAAATAGTCATGTGTATATTTTATAACTAATATCTATTGAAAGTATGGCATATGTTGTTTTTGTGCATATGACAAAGCAGAAATCTAACTTTAAAATTTCTTATATTTAATTAGTTATTCATATCATGTATTATTAAACCATACCTAACTAATGACCTACATAATAATCTTGTTATGCTATTTTTAAATATTTGCTATCATATGTTTGTCAATAAAAATCACTATAACAAAATGACCAAATGGTAACTAAAGTGTCAATCGAAAAAAAATATATAAATTTAGTTAAAAGTATATTGTTTTTAACTAGAAATTCAATTATTCTATCAATCATATTTTACTTAGTTGGTAAATGATAGGATGTTCATTGGCTCGTTAAATCTTAAGGGCCAACCCCAACTCAACCTAATCAAGTCAGATTGAATTGGACCAAAAATATAAATAAGTAAAATTTTAAACAAAATTATATCAGGTTGAGTCGGACCACGAGCGAAAGCATGTTCTATCAAATCCATCTTAATAGTTACTTATATATATATATATATATATATATATATATTATTCTTATTTCATCTGATTCTCTCTGTATGTTGCAACTTTCGTTACTTATCCAATCCCTTTCTATTTCTTAATTATTTTCATAATTGATGTACATACTTATTGACATTTTTTTTGTTGAATAATAAAAATACATAATTATCTAAAGCTAATTATGCTATTATAACTTATATTTTGCTTGATAATACCATGCTATTTTTTTTATTATTGATAAAAACATGAGAGTTCTAAAATTTTATCATTTTGAAATGTATGTCTATGAGTTTATAAAAAAGATATTTTTATATTATAAGTATCAATTCACAAAAAAAAAAAAATGGTTCGGACAGCACTAACCTATCCTAATCCAACATAAACTAGATTTGTTCAGATTAGGTTAAACCACAGGTATAAAAATAAACTTGATATCTTAATTGGACTGAACATCATGCTTATTATATGTTCGGCTCGATCTTGCCCATGAATAGTCCTAATAAATGGTTATCTATTGAATTGGAGTTGCAAAACAATAATAAATAGTAACTCTAGATCCTTTGCAGCTTTTTTAAATTTTCAACTGCATTTTAGCTAATAAAAAAATAAAACAAGCAATTGAAAATTAGTAAAAAATAATTTTCTACTCACTTTTGCTTGAAACTATTTCGTGGTAGGAAATAGCTTTCTCTTTTCATTTTTTTTATATTTAATTTTTTTATTTGCTTTGTTAAAAATAGTATCTTTTGTTTTATTTTCATTCTAACTTTTTGCCAACTATATATTATTACATTGTTTTTATTATTTTTCAGCTTTTGTTTTAAAATATCTATCTTCATCTTTCTCCTACATTTTGCTGTTTCTTTTATTCCTATATATTTCATCGTCACTTTTTCCCCTCATTTTTTTGTATAAATTCTGCAAATTTTCAACATCCATTAAAAATATATTAAGGTATAAAAAATTTGCAATAAATATTACAAATAAAAAATTGAAATAACTTCACATGAAAGAAAAACTCAAAGAAGGAAAATGAAGCAGTTTCAAATGAAGAACTTCATATCACAAAAATTTGATAAACATATAAAAGGAAAAAAAAAAAAAAAGGAGAAGGAAGAGAGAAAAAGAGCTTGATGGAAGAGAAAAAGATCAGTTGAAAAGCATTTTCAGGTCAAGAACTTCAAATAGAAAGAAATAACTTCACATAAAAGAAATTAGAAAACGAAATTGAAGAGAGAATCCTCAAAGGTTCAAGCATAGGGGAAAAAAGTTATGTATTTATAGAAAAAAAAAAAGAATTTGGTGGGTTTCAAATTGGGATGAGATTGAAATTTGCAAGTTTCTAAAATAAAGTAAAGAGTTAAAAAAAAATTGCATACCGACTGAAATTTGGTTGGTCTTACCTGCCATGTTTTCATTGTTAATTAAATTTCTATCTTATTTTTAACTTGTTAATTAAATTTTTAACTTGTTATATATTTTATTATATATTTCATATTTTTGTTAACATATCTTATGTTTTTTTTAATACATGATTTAAATTAATATCTAAATAAAAATATATACATGTGCAATTTATTATATTTTAATAATATATTAAAATAATTTAATATATATAGTAATGATACTTTAAAATGCTGAAACTTGAAGTTACATATTTAAAAAAAAAATTAACGAGTTATAATTTTACGGTGAGATTAAAACTATGTTAATATGTTATATGTTATGGGGCGATTGTTGCGAGGCAGACAATGACATCTTTGATAGTTTTTCACGCAGTTTTTTATTTTTTTATTATTATTTACTATTTAGCAATTAAAAAAATTTTATTTATCTGAAAATTAGTTGAAATATCATATAAATGTTTATATATATATATATATATATATATATATATATATATGATAGTTGAGATTCAGTTGCAAAAATCAGTTGATAATCCTTAGCACTGTTGTGGTGAATATACATATAAATGTTTTATATATCTTTACATTATATGATCGAGTTTCTTATTAAAAAAAAAAAATCACATGTCACTTTTTATATTGGGGAACTTATAACAAACACTTCCAAAATTTTACTTTACAAGTTTAGTGTTTTTTAATGAAGAGATTGAAACTTTATAATAATGCAATTGAAAAACATAGTTTAGGGTTAAAAATGACAAAGTTTAATTCAGGAGTGAAGACTAGATTTGTGATATTCAATCATTAATTTAATCTGTAAACAAGTATATTTAAGATTGATTGATAGTGGGTTGTCACGATGATCAATTGGGTTTTGATTGCTCAACTCGAATAAGACGAAGAGGACAAAAAGCTAAAGAAAGGGAGTCCAGTACTCTTGTAAGTATATCCTACCTCTTAATTAGATGAATAATTGATTAATGTCAAACATGCCCATAACTTGTAACCCCACATATATATTATAATAATTCCAAACAAATCTTAATTAATGACTCATCAACAACAATAAGCTGTGACTGAAAATGTGGTCAAGCTTGCCCAATTGAAATGACAATGTAGATTGTAGCTATCATATAATTTAATGAAGCTTTAGATTAAACTAATCCAAAACAAGTGGTTCTTCAAGCCAAAAATCCCAAAGTAGATGTTCATTCTGAGACATATATAATCTCATGTAAACATACTTTGAGATCTTGAAGATAATAATTATGAGCCAAGCATTGGGTTGGGTTCTTTCTAGGAAGCAGCTTATAGCACAAGCTTTGACAATAAACATGAGATTTAATTTGAACATTAGAAAATGAAAATATTAATGCTGGATAAGGAATGAGAAGTTGTAAAATATAATTACTTCCAGTTTCATATATAAAAAATAATTCATTCATTCATTAGAATTAAAAAAGTTGGTTAAAAGTAATTAATTTTTTTAATTTTATTTTAAATAAAATTATTTTTTAAGAATGTCTTTATTTAATATGTATACTTTTTCTTTAAAATCAATAACAGTTATTATTTATAATTTAAAAAATTTATTTGATAGAGGGTATAATTGAAATATTATAATTAATATGCAAGATATTAATAGTTTATTTTTTATATTTTGGACTAAATTAAACTCTTAAAAAGTTTTTTATATATAACATCCAACACACGTTATTAAATTCTAAGTATCAAAATACCAAAATTTTATTGAGAATATATATTATATAATCCCGTGATTAAGGAATGCTTATATATAACAATATCGGGTAGAAGATGTATAAAAGGGTTATAATTAGTCAAACGTAACATTATTTTGAGTTATGATGCTTTTTAGTAAAGAAGAATGAAAAACAAAAAAAAAAATTCTAAATAAATGACATATTATTTAGTATAAAAAAAAATAATGTTAAGGATTTCTTCTGTACTCTCCTTCTAGAAAATTGTCAGGATTCGATTTTTATCATTCTCTTTCTCAAAATTTTCAGCGAGCAGCGTTAATTCTTTTGCACAAAAATAAAAGTAATAAAGACTTAAAAAAGGGTAAAGTGGGATGTAATTGTCAATTACTATCTCAAAGATTTTTTTTATTATTAAAAGCAAAACTTATGTACAAATTTTAGATTTTTTAGTAAGATATTTAATAAAACATGATAAATAGATATATTTACAACTCATCACTACATAAATATATATTTTATATTTATTAGAGAATTTGATAATAAAGGTTAAAGTGAAAAATAAAAAAACTTTACTTTGTTTCATAATTGAAAGAGTTTGTCCCGTTGGTTACTTCTAGCTGGACAGGAAAATATTAATATTTGAAATTTAATTATTTGTTATTATTACTTGGCTGACCCAACTGTAATTAGTGAGAACTCTTTTCAATTTGAAAGTGCAGATATCTAAGATATTATAATAACAAGAATCTTCCCGGATTAATTTAAATTTTTGCTTCGATGGAAAACAGCATGCTCTCCCTTTCTTTCCTTTGGTTTTGGTAAAACATTTCGTATCCTTTTAAGTTACAACATATTTTAATCTTTTAATTGTATATCAAATTTTATTTTTTAATTTATTTTTTTTAATTTTTTAACTTTATCTTAAATTTTATTTTCTTCCTTTAACTTTATCTTAGGGGTGTTCATGGGTAGGGTCGGGCCGGACATCTAGTATGCCCAATGCCCGACCCAATTAAGACATCAGACTTATTTTTATGCCCGTGGCCCGGCCCGGCCAGAAACAAGCCCGATTTTAAGACAGGTTAGGGCGGTTTAGGGCCACTCGAAATTTTTTTTTTATGAATTGATACTTAATATAAAAATATTTTTTTGTAAACTCATAGGCATATACTTCAAAACAACAGGCTTTTGGAATGTTCATGTTTTTATCAATAATAAAAAAATAGCTTAGTATTATCAAACAAAATATAAGTTATACTAACATAATTAGCTTTAAATAAATACGTGTATTTTTATTATTCAATACAAGAAATGTTAATAAGTATGTACATCAATAATAAAAATAATTAAGAAATAGGGAGAGTTTAAATAGATAATAAAAGTTACAGTATAAAAAGAGAATTAGATAAAATAAACATAAATATATATACATATATAAATATATATATATATATATATATATATATATATATATATAAGATGACAAGATATTAATAACTAAAAAAAAATATTAGGGCAAGTTGGGCAGAATATTTTTGCCCGTGGCCCGACCCAACCCGATATAATTTTGTTTAAAATTCTGCCCATTTATATTTTTTGTCCAGCCCAGTCCGACCCGATTAGGCCGGGTTAGGACGGGCCCCTAAGGCCAATCGGGCCAATGAACACCCCTACTTTATATGATTTTAATTTAGCCATTTAATTTGAACTCTTATTTTACTTTTGTCTTTTAATTCTATTTTGTTTTAATTTTATCCCTTAATTTATAAAAATCACTTCATTTTTTTTTTCAACACTACCAAATTGTTTAATAGAAAATTTTTATATGGTTCCGTGAGAGTTGGTAGGAGAATATTAAAGTTATTAATGAATCACACAATTTTTTTTTTATTAAACATTTTAATTTAATGATATTAGAGGGAAGGAAACATTTGAATGCTTTTTGAAAATTAAAGAACTAAATTAAAACAAAATGAAATTAAAAAATAAAAGCAAAACATAAAATAAAATTAAGAAATCAATTAGAACCAAATGAAATTAAAAGATAAAAGTAAAATTTAAATAAAATTAAAAGAGTTAAAATATATTTTTTACTTTTATATATATATATATATATATATTATAATGGAATTGCGGGATTTGGATTTTTTATAATAAAATTCTAATATTAAGTGACAAATGCATATATTAATAAAAATGAACATTTTATCTTACTTTGAATGCAAATAATTATGTTTCAATAGGTGTTAACGTGTAGGCTTTTTTAGCCTAATATTATAAAAAATTATTACTTTTTAAAATCCTAATCAACAAATATTATTGCAGATGCTAGACTTTTACTATTTGGTGCATTTTTTTTTGGGGGGGGGGGGGGGATTTCGAACAACTCGCGGCGAGTTACCTATGCTGCAAGGGTAAGATTTTAAATTTTATTTTAAAAGTAATATTATAAATAATTCTTTTATATATATATATATATATATATATAAATAAAATATTTAGGACTTTTTGATTTCATTGAGGGTGAGTTGCTTCAAAAAAATTACTACCTCTTGTCTCATATATACAAAATAAATAACTAACTCATGAGAATTACAAAAATTAATTAAAAATAATTAATATTTTTAATTTGTTTCAAATAAAAATTATATTTTAAGAATACCCTTATTTAATGTATGTACTTTCTCTTTAAAATTAATTACAGTTATTACTCATAATTTAAAAAACTTATTTAATGGATGACATAAGTGGAATGTTATAATTAATATACTAGATATTAGTAATTTATTTTTTTATATTTTAAACCAAATTAAATCTAAAAAGGAAATTTTATATATAAGATTGGAGGTAGTAATATTTAAACTTGCAACACAGGTAACTTGCCCTAGGGCGAATTGTTCTAAATTAAAAATAATAATAATAAATGTAGAAAACATAAAAATATAACATCTTGATACAATAAAATTTGTTGACTAGGATTTTGAAACATAATATTTGTTATTAGTGTTAAGAAAATCAGAATTTAGATTTTTTTTTTTCCAGTATGACATATATAATTGATAAAATTTAAGACATTTTGTAAACTATCAAAATTGTCATGACTTAAATGTTATTAATATAGTAACATTATTATTATTATTATTATTATTATTATTATTATTATTATTAGTGACATAATGCATGCCATTCTTAATTTATTTTTAAATAATTTTTTATATAAAGTTTAATTTATAGTAATTTTTATATTTTGAAAATAATAATAATAATAATAATAATAAGTAGTAAGAAGTTACATATTTTATCTTTCTTACACGCTTTTTAATTTTTTTTGTATTATAATTTATATTTATATGCTAATATAGTTTTAAATTCCAATAACTATAAATTTTTAAAGTAATATATATATATATATATATATTAATATTAAATTATGAAAGTGTGAGAAAAGAATTAAATAAATTATTGAAATCAAAACATCAACTTACAGAATTGGATGGTCGAGATTCTCCGTCGAACAAAAAACAAGGACTCTCACTATATATGTTCAATTCTCGTGTAGCAAATTAAAGCTTATTATCTTATAAACACTGTTTAAAACGAGTATGAAAACTGTTAAACAGGAAAAACAAAAAAGAATAAAAGAAACATGATGGATAGATTTACTTTTCTTCTTCTTTCTTTTTTTTTTGGGTTATTTTTTAGCCCAAAAGGCAAAGTAGCCCTAATGGGTACTAGGCCTATGGGCTTAGATCCATGAAAGCATGACCTGCAAGGTCGTTAGTTGAAGTGGAAATAAGCATTAGTAATGGTATAAATGAACTGGGCTTTTAGTAGACTATTATAACTTGAATTGCCTAAAAATTTGAAGTTAGCTCAGTTTATTTATTAAATAAATAATTTTAATTTATATAATAAGTTTGTTTAGTTAAATAATTTGAACTTAAAAATTTAATAATTGACTCGTAACTCAATTAACAATAAAACATTATTTTATATATAAATATATTATATTCATATAAAATTCTATTAAATATTAATCGTTAAAAATATTGTAATACATACTTTTTGTAGTATTTTCTCACACATATACATATACATAGTATGATTTATTTATTTATTTTGATTATATATATATATATATTATATTTGTATTATTGTTCATGAATTGTTTATGTTTGGTTCATTTATTAAACAAGTCAAGTTTAATCACAATATTTTATTTAATAAAGTTGAGCTCAAGTCACTCTAATTTAAATGAACATCTTTGATCAAGCTAAATTTCGATTTGGCTAGACTCATTTACACACAAAGTATTAAATCATACTTTTCTTTTCTAGCTTTCAATATAATTTCGTGAATAATCACTAAATGAAAAAGGGAAGCCAGTAATTAAGGTGAATGTAAATGATAGAGTACAAACTCTCTTCTATATATGGTCTCTTGCTTGGATGTTATCTATATAAGATGAATATGAAAGGGTAAAAAAATATAATTGTTGTTGAGATAATATTGATAGCATCAATGAATCATTATAGGTTGAGTGTAGAAATAGAAAAACAAAGTATTTCAAAATAACTAAATCTTACATTGTTCAAAATAAAAAAGTTATGAGTATATATATATATATATATATTACGATATGTTATGGAGTTAGTAGAAGAGTTAAAAAAGCAAGTGAGCTTACGTGCACAAAGGCAAGCTAAATTGGGTTCAACTCAATTGAAATCCACCGATTTTTTTGCTACGCGTAAAATAATATGTGGTGGGAAAAGTATTGCACAAATCTAATAGCCATCCTTAATACTATTAATTTTTGTAACCTACTCTCATAATTTTATTTAATATCCAATGTCTCTCTTATTAGACCACCAACGTTATATTTATATGCCTATGCTTCTGTTTAGGTGTTTCTTCAAATCTTTTCTTGTAGTTCTGTATCCCTGAACCTATGTCAAGAAAAATTTATTTCATTCTAAAAGATATCTGTGAAGGCGAAATAATTCTTAATAATAGTGTCCTGTGACATGACTCAGATTTTACCAAAATTACCCTGCCTATATTATATATATCTAATGATAAAAAGATCAAATTTTAGTCGAGGTTTTTATATAGGTGAATCTAATTTCCATCCAACTTTTTTTCTTATTTTCTACTTGAAGATTTTATACTTCTTATGTAATTAAAAAAAAAAAAGAAAATTTCCATTAAATTATATTGTACCTACTCTTTTTATAAGAAGACTAAATGAGAAAAAAAGGTGACTTAAAAGAAAAGGAATAAAAGTGATGTCAAACTTTTTTTTTTTTAAATGGTAAGGGGTCTGAGATGGCAAATTCTATTGGCCTCAAATGGCATAGGAGCTAGATTGATTGCAAGATTGTGCTGTTTTAGAAATAAGATATATGAGCCCAATTAAAAGAGGAAGGCCTTGTGCATTGGACATTTGTCCAAATTCTTAAGGGTTTGAAATTAAAAAAAAAAAAGTTCTTTTCATTATTTTGGACGTTTTCCTATCTTAATTTTCTTTCTATTTGGAACATATATTCTTTTGTAAAAGGAAAGTGACATGGGCATCTATAACTTTTGTTGCCATTAGATTTTTACAAAAAATTAGCATCATTAAATAAAAATATATATCTTTGGAACAAAAAAATACTTGAAAATATATTTGCAGTTATTATAGATTTAGATAAACTTGTAGGCATATTTCCTTTATTTGTAGAACTAACACAATTCATATTTGTACAAGTTGATAGCAAAGAAACAATGAAGACTTGTTATTTATACAATTTCTTGATTCACACTTGTGGTTATTTTTTTTCCCCCAAATTCTTCAATATAAATTATATATGTGTGTGTAGAGTAAAAGTATATTCAAATCAGTTCTTGAACAATTAGGACAATATTCGATCACATATTGTCGGTCACATTGTTATAGTATATTTAAGAGAACATATTTTTTTAAGGGTTGACCTTAATATTTGAAATTGAGCCGTCAAGACTAAAGACATACTTAAGTAATCATTAGACCAACTTCTTGGGTTATATTCTAATTATATTAATACGTTATTCAATTGATATTTGTTTTGGTAAATATCACAACATGGAGTTACAAGGAAACTTTAGAGTGAGAAAGAAAATTTATTAAGAGTAAGAGAAGTAAAGAAAGAGGAACTGAGATAAGTTTAAACTTTGAATCCTTCTTCTGGCTACATGGCAGCTTTTATTTATATTGTTCTAAAAGGCAAGCTAATGATATAGTTTTGATCAAAATGCATAGTGAAGTTGTAGAAACTACCTAGGTAAAGTGTCTTGCTTGTAGAGCACACTATTTAAGACAAGTTTTGGTGTCAATACATTGTATGAAACTTGTGTATTTAGAGTTGTTGGTTTCTCTAAGCCTTAGTAGAGTGGAGTGGATTAGATCATTTTGGGTTTGTGATACTCTTATACCTATGAGTCTCTCATAATACTTGCCTCCAAGTCTGCTAGTAAATTGCAAATTAAGTAGGCTTTAGGCAAAGTGTCTTTTGAATTTTTATGAGTTGGTTAGAGGTTTGATAGTGAAAGTGGTGCTTTTATGAGCAATCTTTTACATTATCTTCAAAAGATGACTATTTGTGTTGTTTGGTGATTCCTTATACTTCTTATAATTAATACAATGTCTAGTGAGATGGCAAAGGTCAGTCCTTTTGTCAATTTATATTACTAGGAAAAGCATTTTTGCACTCTCCATGATTCACTATGTTCACATGTTATGCTCTTTTAGTTGATTGTCATGGGGTATGAATAATTGCTTCTATATTTTTTTGTAAACTCTATTCTCTAGGTTATTGTTACACTTCACGGTCAATCTCTTGCTTGACCTACTTTTTCCTTACTTGTTTGTATGAGATATTTTAACTTCCTTTTAATCATGGCAGTTTTAACATCCCAAAAATTAGAATTTTAATTAAATTAATATAAGATGAATTGAATTATTTATTTAATAATTACATAAGATAATATCGGACTTTTTTGAGTTATAAGTACAAGGAAAATTAAGGAATCTATTGGGAATAAAATAAAATCTTATGAGGTCAAGTAGGAATTTAATAAGAATTATTAGGAATTTTTAAAGAATTAATTAAATTATTATATCATGGGTAATTAAGTAATAAACACTTGAGAAAAGAATTTTAGTAAGTTTTCTAGACCTTTAGAGTCTTAAAAATACAATAAAATTATAAATTTAAGTGAAATTAGTTAAAATGTAATTATTAAATTTTAAAGTCAAAGGATCATTTTAGTTTGGGATCAAATTACAATTTTTCCTATGACTAGAATATGATTTTACCCAAAATGAAAATTATGAAATTAAGAAGAGATTTTTATATGAAAATGACTATATCAATGATTAGAAGGATTTTCATTATTGGAGTTTCCAACAAATCAAAACATAAAGTGAGAAATGTTTGAGTCAAAAATCATAGAGGAAGTAAAAAATATCCTTTGAACATAGACGATGAAAGAAAACTTGAAGAGAAATGAAGAAATCTTCTTGAGGAAGCCACCCATCCCTTTACCCTTTTTAACTAAAGCAAGCTTACTCAAGAAGCATTGAAAAGAGAAAGAGAAAGGGAGACTTCAAGAGAAGAGAGACTAGCTGATGAAAAGAGAAATAAAATGAGATATATGTATATATATATATATATATAGAGAGAGAGAGAGAGAGAGAGAGAGAGACTTCACTAAGGCAGTTGATTGACCTCTATTCCCTACAAATGAGACTCCTCTTTCCAACTCCTTTGTTCCTTTATCTAAGTATCATACACACACGCACACACACTCTTTAGAATGTAGTAAGAGAAAGCTTTGGGAAAGAGTGAGAGTGGGAGAGCATGAAGGAAAGAAAGAGAAAGAGAAAAAAATATGCAATTATAGAAAAGGATAGAAGGAGAAACTAGAGGAAAAGAAGAAGAATTTAAAAAGAGATTCGAGGTAAAAACATCCATTGCCTGTGCATATGGATAGCTTCATCCTTTCTTTTCATCTCTTCTTCTATCATCTTCTTCAACACGTACCTTCAAGAATTTATCATAAAGAATCTTAGTGAGTTTATGCAATTAAATGGTGTTTTGATGAACATTTGTTAGTAGGATAGTATGAATCATATTAGGTTATATTACTTGAAAATGGTGTTTTAGAGACATAAAAGTGTGTTTTTACTAAACAAAAGCTTTGAGCATAACCAAGATATATAAAAGAGCATGGCAGTGCTCATCTTCATGAGTGTCGGAAAATCACATGGTTAGGCTGTGTAACTCACTATTTTGGGATGAAAATGATGCACACATTCCAAATCCAAGAGGTGCAATGTCTGGCCATGTAAATACACACATGCCATGCATTCCTTCCTTATTTTGAATGTTTCAAATGTATTAGGAGTATATAGTTTGGCCATGTAAAATGGCACAGGCTGTGTGTAGCCTAAAGACTTGTTTTTAGTAAGTTTCATATGTTTTTAAGTGATGCTTGTAATTGGTATTTGCATATCTGTATATGGGAATAATGTTTGAAAGAAGTTCATGCATGAGTTGCCTTACTAAATTCTCTTGGAACTCAAAGACTATAAATTAAGTAATACCTCACATAATTCCTTGAGTAAACGAATAATATGAAGGCCCATGCATAGATGACTGAAATCTAAACTATTACTATGTATAGATGGCTATGACAATGAAACACCTTAATTCCTTATGCAAGGGTGGCTAAACTATGAACCATTCCCATGCACCATGCATAGATGACCTTAAATATAGAATACCATGTACTATGACATGGACTTAATTAGGACATTGAAAACATTGAAAGACATGGTAAAAAGAAAAATAATTCCATTAGAATTAACATAAGCAATCATCAATGGATGTATCATGTATAAGCATTGTATGCATGCTAGATTTATTATATTATATGCATGTTTGACCTTATGTGCACACACACACACACACACACACACACACACGCATACCTGTATGGACGCCTGATCTATGATATATATGTGTATGTTTGTGTGCCCTATCCATGATATATATGTGTTTGTTAGAATTCAATGCTATAAAAGAAGATTATTTTCACTTGATGAATATGACTTAGATAACCTAGAGTGTAAGTTTAAGTGATATATTACATTAGGTTGTGTATATTTATATTGTATGATAATTATTACTGCTAAGAAAAGTTTTTTGCAAATAAAAAAAAATTCAAAAAAAAGATAAAGTTTTCAAGGAATAGGATCTTGATAGAAGATAATCTCTAAGAGATGTGATTCTTATATCCTAATTTGAAAATAGTCTCTGAGAGACAAGTTTCTTATAGGATAAAATTCTAATAGAAATTGGTTTTCATCAATGGAAATAGTGTTTTTAAAGGGTTGAGACCTTATAAGAAATTGTCTATAAAGAAGGATATGATCCTATAAAAATAAAAAAGCTTAGAGTCCTTCCTAAGTTTTAGTCTCGTTCTCTCAAGGGCAAGGTTATGACAATACGGTTACAAGAGGGTTTAAGGTGTGTGGATTCATTCTAAGGGACACCCTAACAATGTTAATCCCATCCATCATGATATGTTCTAATGATCATAATGACTAAGAAAAGCAATTTTTCTCTTTGATGACAATAAAAACTTAGGTCTCATATGAAGTAGTATGAGATGCTTGGTAGGTTACTTATAATTATGAAAACTTAGGTTTGTATGAAGTAGTATGAGATGAAGATCATCTGTGTTTTCTTAGAAAGGTATGCACAGTGATATGATATGAAAATGAACTTGTTAGAATATTGATGTATATGAAGCATGAGATATGTTAACGTTTTATGAATGATGAAGCATGCGAGTATGTACCAAGTTTATGTGGCACAATAAATATGATAAGCTAAGATGGTAATGATCAAATTAAAATGATATTGCTTAAGAAATCACCTTGAATAAGTTAGCTAAAGATAATGGTATTGTATCATTATATTTGCTTACAATTATGTGTGATAGATGAATTCTTTTAGAAGTTCTTAGTTCTATTGATCATATCATGATATATTGATATTCTGCCATGGTAAGTTTTGCATGACACTTCATATTTAGAAAATTTGAAATAAGTATACATTTATGACTTTTAGGTTGTATGTATTCTAGTATGACTTATGTCCTTACACATGTATATGTGTTCTCTTATTTGTAAATGTTATGCTATGATATGTTTGTTATCCTCCTATGCCATAGATAGGAAAGGGGAAAATGAAAAAAAACATTTTTTGCACACATGATAGCTAAACCATTACTAATTTTCTTAACTTATAGTGTTCTTATTAAAAATGTAAATTCTCACTATACTTAGTAAAATATTCAAATAAGGGCATATATTTGCTTGACACTAGGATGATAGTAGATTAGCCTATTGGCTTCAAGGAATTACAAACATGGGTGGATCATATGAAGAAAAGAGGAATAACACTTGGACTTGTTATTGGATTATTGTAATAATAGTATCATGATATGATAATATGCTTAGTTATATAATTTCAAAGTCTTTGCATTTACTAGTATTATAATCGACTTTAATAGATCTTTATGGTCAGAAAGCAATATTTGTAATTCTGTATGGATTATCATGTAAGTCATATCTTAAATATTAAAGTAGTTCCCTTTAATAATATTTTAATGAAACAATAGCCAAATGATATAGACTAGGAAATTAATAATTAAGTTGAAATTCTGCTATAATTCCACCACCCATATGAAGTAAATAGGTTACATAGCATCTTGAAAAGTCAGAGTGTTATAGTAGTGCCATTTCTTGCTAGCTTCAAGAGTGCCACAACAAATGATGACTATTGAGCTTCGCAGGAGGATTATCATGTTTCTCCTAATGTTGTTCTTTTGGCCATCACAAATCGTTAGGCCATCATTGACAAAAGGAATGATGAGGCTACTTTATAACATATGAGGAAACCCTTCACATAGGCATATACTTTCCCCTGAATACCCATTTAACTCTCATCTTTAGGGGCAGTTAAGGTATCTTTAAGGGTCATCATTTGTCAGTTGACCCCACTAGCCCTTCGACACATCATCAACTTTGTTGCTTTTTTCTAGTTCAAGGGAGTGGGATCATCATTTCCAATTGGATTGTTGTTGTTGTTGTTATTATTATTATTATTATTTTGACATCGTTGAGGATATGTATGTAAGGGGTATGTTCTTAGTTGAGGGTAGGCCTAATCATTGTCTTTTTAGTGGTTTCTTCATGGTGTTAGTGAAATGAACACATCATTTTGTTTATGTTTAGAGTACAAACATTCTTTTTTTTTTTTTTTCATTTAAGGTCATTCTTTTAAGGTGGATAGCATAAGGAAAATGGGGAGGCAAAGCAACGTTATAATAAGTGATTATGCTACTCGTTTATTGAGTTTTGTTGAAGGGTTTTATCTTAATGGGATTCTATGGTTGTCTGTAAGCTTGGAGCTAGTGTCAAGATACATTAGCATAATGTCTTGGTTTTTTAGGTTATATAAAGATGAATATGTCAATGTTTTGATAGAGCAAAAGGAAAAATACAAAATTTCACATGTTGTTATCATTATTATTAGGTTCCAATTATTTGTGGTTTGAAAGTGGTGCTAGCAAACTAAATGTCACATCCCTCGTACACAAGCCTTCCTTGAAGCTATTCATCAAGCCATACACTTCATTTTTAATCAAGAAGCTATAAAGGACTCTTAAATTTCTCATTTACAATTAAGTGTGTTTTATGAATTTCATTATTATTCTGCTTGCACATGATGCTAGGCATGATCCTCCCTTGCAATTGTTGATGTATTGTTTCTTTTCCTCAATTCAAGCTAATGATGTAGCTAGAGATGTTCAAAAGTTTGGTTTTGTTTGGTTAGATTTTGGACCAAAATTATGTCAAACCAAGTAAGTCAATTTTGACAAATGGAGAACTTATTTGACTTTGAATTATAGTTAGATGTTTTTGGTTCTTTCTAAATGATTTACTTATTTATTTTTATTTTTCAAGTATTTATGTAATAATAGAAACGTAAATGTGATATGACTCAAATGTTCATCATTATTAATTTGCTTTTCTTTTTCAAATAACACTTTACAACTTATAAGCTATGTTCTCCACCAATCATCTATTATTTACATAATTAACTAGCACTTGTAAATATTAAATTAAATATTATACAAAAGTCGAACAATCAATTTTTATTTATTATTTATTATATAATCTTTCACTATATATATATATATATTAAAATTATATATTAAATATATTAATGACCAAATTTATTTTGTACTCACGTTTATATTGGTACGTTATTTTTTTGTTTTGGCGAGCTATGTCGGTTAGAGTTAGAGAATCTGAAAGCATTTTTGGTTTAAAAATATTTCATTTTCTTATTTATTTATTTTCTTCGAAAAATAGCTCTCGCCAAGGCTAAAATACCTCCTCGTAACCACTTACACGCACCTTCATGATATATAGAATTAAAAAAAAAAAGAAAAAGAAAAAACAAATTGGTGTTATACGTAAAAGCAAAAGCGGAATTCACCTTACTTTAACTGCGCTAATTTTATTCCTCTCTTGTATATCGAATCGCAAGTCCTCCGGCACTCGAACAAACAGAAACTTACTGCTACTCCCTGCCACAGTGACTGAAAGGGAAAAGAAAAAAAAAAAAACTAAACCTTTAAAAATATAAAATTAAAACCACTTAATTAGTTTTCACATGTAAAAAATCAATTAAACTTACTTTTCTTTAATTTTATTTAGTTTTAATTAATTTGATTTACTTTAGTTTAATTCAATTGATTTAATTTAATTTTGAACAGTCCAAGTTCCTATAATCTTTTGCTTATTCCCCCCCAAAAAAAAAAGTTTCTTAGGTTCCCAACAAAAGTTGTGATTGCACATTCAAAATCTCTGATGGGGCCAAGTTTTGAATTTTCAATTTCTTGCTGTTGTGTCTGATTTCGCTTCTTCACATGTTCATTAGAATTTTCAATTACCTCTGGTTGAGTTTCATCCTCACATGTTCATTAGAATTTTCAATTACCTCTGGTTGAGTTTCATTTGGATTGTGCTTCTTGACTTGCTAAAAAATTCATGAATCTCTTTGTGGACTGCCTAGGGACAAGCAAAATTTTGATCTAATGTAAGTTTCCCAAGCCCCAAATTAGTAGGTGGAAATATTTAATAAGAAAAATTATAGTAAATAAACTCAAGTTAAAAATATTTATATTAAAAAATTTTAAAATTTAATATTATTCAGAATGACTTATAATAAAAAAATTTAAATTATATAAAAAATTATAATTTAAAATCTTTTAGTCTAAATATCCATAATTTAAAATTCTTATATGTAATTTTTCTTATTTAATATCATAGTCATTAGTTTAATTTAATATTTTAACTTAAAATTTTGTGCAAATAACTGTCACATTACTTCACATGAGTTGCACGTGCTATTCACTCTAGGTTAAAATGATGTAAGATTTAAGGTGTGGTTTTGGCTTGGTAACAGGGGTACTTTCTAATAAAAATGAATAAGTAAATAACTTAGCCCACAAATTATTACTTTACTTTTAATGTACTCGATAAAATTTTTTAATTTAATTATTTTTTATTAAAATAATTTCTTTTATTTGGCAAAGTGGCTTAGCAAACTAATTGATATGAATTGGAATCCATGTGAGTATGTGGATGTCAATTAATAATTTAGATTTGTCTATACGTTTTTTTTTTTTTGGGCGTTTTGTCTCATTTCCATAATCTTGCTAAACTATCTAGGTTTTAAAAAATTAAATAGAATGATATTGTTTAAGGGAGATTGACACTTGTGAAAGTCTAGATCATTAAATAATAGTTATGTATACTTCTGTTTATGACATGTTAACTAATTTGTTAAGTGACATTGATTTTATTTAATATGAGAGACTATTTTGATTTGTGGAAAATAATTAGAGGATAAGTTAAAAAATTTTATCCCTGGATAATCAAATTAAGAGGAGGATAATTTTTTTTAAGAACTAAATTGTCAATTTACTAAAAAAAAGTGTACTTATCTAATCATTTTATCATTTTAAACAAAATTTGGATGAGTAATTAATTTAATATAAATCTTCTATAATAAAATTATATAAAAATGTAAATTTAATATAATAGAAATAAAAATATATTTATATAAAAAATATTTTTCAAAATAGTAATGCTCTGAAGAGTTCAAACTCTTTTATTATTAAATTTTTTTAGATATTAAATAATTATTCTTTTGGTTCTTATAATTTTATTTAATTTTTAATTTATTTTTATAATTTAAAATTTATAATTGAGTCTTTATAGTTTTAAAAATTTATTCCATACCCTTAAACTTTTGGTTTGTGCTATTAAATTTTGCTAATGCTTCACTTGCCAACTATATGCCATTTTGGGATTTTAAATACGTATCGTGCAATTTTTTACTTAAAAAGAAAAATATATGTATGGTTTAAGTCAAATCACTTAAATCATTTAACAAGTCATATTATCAATGGCTAAGCTATGTTGTAGTGAGGGGACAATTTTCCCTCCCCCACCTTTTCAATTTTACAAAATTTACATGTATAATATTAAATTTTAATATTATACTCTCATATCCTTTAAAATTTTAAATTCACTAGACATTGAACTCATTGAAACCATATATATATTTTATTATTTGACATTTTAAATTAAATCCATTAAATTTATACATGTATTTTTTTTCTCTTTTTATTCATTTTATTTTTTTCTCTTTTTTTTTTTATTTTCTTCTTACATTTCTCCCTTATTTTTCCTTCTTTTTTCAAATTGTTCTTAGTTTATTAGACTTTACTTTGTACTTCTTCTCTCTCCTCCTATTGTTCTCTACCCAATATTTCTTTTATTTTTCAACTTATATTAAATCCATGCATGCTTTTGACACATTTTTGTAGTTAGTAATTATACTATAATAATTAATTACAATATAATTAAGTGAAATATTAATATATTATTTTTAGTTGGGCTTAAAACAATTGTTTTTGAAAATACTTTAAAACTTTTGACATATGGTCGAATGAAATATTATTTGTTGTGCTTCGTAGATATTTTTTTTTTTGTAAATTGACAATGATTAATTTTTATATTTCATCATATGAGCTTTTTCCTTTTTCCTTTTTCTTCAAAATGCTATTCTAAGCTATTCATTGAATTATTATTATGTTGTTGAATGATGATGTATATTTTTACCATGTCCTTGTTATGTATTACATAAATATTATGTAGATGCAGAATTATGTTCTTATGTGTTGATATTAAAATTGTTAATATTAATATGAAGAGTAATTTTTAGTATATTACTCATTTAAATTTAAATTTGTTTATAAATTTAGGAGAAAAAGGCAGGATATTGTTGATGAATTAATCTCATTTAATTTAATCCAAAAGTTTAAATGAAGCATTTTATTTGAACAATATACAATAACAATATAAATTTTTTAAAATAAAATATAAAAAATTACTGAGAAAAAAAATGCTTTTGCTCCGTTAACCTAAAGTCTTAGTTCCATCACTATGTATCACATATCATTTATGTGAGTTTATTTTATTTTATTATCTACTTTACCCATTTTATTGGCACAAGATAGCACATGGTCTTCAATGTTAACAAAATTTAATGATAATAACTAATTTTTTTTTAAAACTATACAAATTTAATTACAATTTTTAAAACTATATGAATGAAATTAGAAATTAAATAAAAACAGAGGATTTAAAAGATTAATTGAACTAAAATAATTTTTTTAAATTTAACTAATTTGTAAATAATAAAATAATTTTAAAAATAATACTTGTATTAAACATATTTTAATAAATATAAGTATTATTATAAAGTTAATAAAATTTTGACATAAATTAAAGTTATAATTCTTAACATAGAATAAATAACATTGAAATAATAAATATAGTTTTATGTTTTGATAAGTTAACATTTTTAATAAAAAATAAATATTATTCTTAAAGATAATTTGATTATATTGTAATTTTAGGGGAGTACATATATTTTTTTAAAACAAAAAATGTAATTTAAATATCTCTAAAAGAGCAAGAGAATAATTTACTATATATATACTCATACACATTTATACTTTAGTGAACTTTTATGTACAATTGCTTGCTATTCAATTATTAAAAATTTTTAGATATATTTAATGTGCTTCCTCAGTTATATTTTACCTAATAAAAAGAAGTTAAGTAACATAAAATAAGATCCACAACAAAATGAAACCCAAAAATAAATAAAGTATTTTGATATAAAGAAGGGAAAATTATTGAAAATTTTGATAAAAAGAAAAATCTATTAAACAGGTTTCATTTTATCTAACTTTGACTTCTTTTTTATTAGTATCAAGTGGTATGCCATGTGCATCGAAGCATTTCTTTGGAAAATTATATCTAAAGACTCATATTACAAAATTTAGGGAAAATTATATCTAAAGATTTATATCATATAAAATTTACAAAGGTTACTCATCTTGACATGAATCATGATGATTTAGCTTTGGCTAGAGAAAAATGTGCAGTCCTATTGAAACAATGTCTTATTGGGCTTAAGGTCGCACCATTACTATTCCAAAAGGCCATGACAAAAATCTTTAAGCTCATTCTCTACAGTACACTCATTTATATTAATGATATCTTTCTCTATTCAAAAAATGAGGACAATCACAAATAGCTCCTTCAGCAGTTCTTGGACATCACAAAACAATATGAGATTATGCTCTTAACCCGAAAAAGCCAATTGGGTCAAGTTTAAATAGAATTTCTTAATATGCATATCTCTAATAGATATTACCAACTAGATTCATATATTGCACAAGAATTACTTACTTTTCCTAATGAAAATCTCACAATGAAAGAAATTCAACAGTTCCTTAGAGTAGTTAATTTTATCAAAAACTTTATTCCACATGTGCCTAATCATACTAGCTAACTGTCGAAACTTTTTAAAAAAGACTCCTCACCTCGAGGCCCAGTACAAACAGCAGCAATAAGGCACTTAAAAAAAAGTCTCACAGACTCATATGTCTTTAAAGATTTCTGATAAAGGCAAATGGATACTCCAAACAAATGCTAATGAAAATTTTTAGGGAGCTGTGCTCATTGAAGAAATTGATGGGAAAAAATATTACTATGGCCATGCAAGCGGACAATTTAAAGATTCAAAAAAATATTATCATGCAATCTATAAAGAGATTCTTGTAATAAAAAAATGGAATAAAAAAATTTAACTTTTATTTATGTTCATATGAATTTGTGGTGCAAATAGATAACTCTTTATTCCTTAAAATCTTAGAGTTTAAGAAAAATGTCTTACTAGATAAACAATTGCTTTACTGAAAAGATTGATTTTCTCACTATAAATTCAAAATTGAGCATATTAAAAGGTCATAGTAACTTCTTTATAGATTACCTCTCTAGGCCTAAATCTGTGAAACTCTTCACTCTAATGAAACTAATCCCTCTTATCCATATGGCTCATTTTATTCTTGGATGTACCATTCATCATCCTCTCCCATCCTTCTCTGAACTCAAAAGGGATTTTTCACCATGTGATAAAAAACCAATAACCCCTACTGAGGTTCAACAACTTGCTGAAAAATCTTTATTTTACTATCTTCATAAGTATCTCAGATATGCTTCATTTGCTATCTTGCCTTCCTTTTTCAATCTGTTACAAACTCCCTTCCTAATCCTTTTTAGAATATGCACTTACATCACCAAAGATGCTCTCTAGTATTTATAGACTCTCACTGTTCTCTATTTTAGAGTTATAGAGTTTCCTCCTCTCCTCATTTACTAGTTTATCACATAAGAAAAAAAAAAGATTTTAACCTTTAGACTCTTCTTAAGTAGTTCTCTCCATTATATTGGTGGCATCAGGAATTCCATAAAACTTATTATGCACCATAATTTGTGGAACAACCTTGAAGCTAATAAAAAGGTTTCCAACATTTTCATACTCTATTGTCCCTACTGGATTAATAGACAAAATATGCTACTCACAAGGAATTATGCTTATAAGTAGGGTTGTTCATGGGTAGGGTCAAACCAGACATCTAGTATGCTTGATGTTCGGCTTGATTAAAACATCAAACTTATTTTTATACCCGTGACCGTGCCTAGTCCGAACAAACTTAGTTTTATGTTGGGTTAGAGTGAGTTAAGGTCGTCCAAGTCATTTTTTTTCTTTATAAATTGATACTTATAATATAAAAATATTTTTTTTTGTAGACTCATAGGTATATATTTCAAAATAATAGACTTTTAGAATCCTCATATTTTTATCAATAATAGAAAAATAACTTAATATTATCAAGTAAAATATAAGTTATACTAACATAATCAGCCTTAAATAAATAAGTGTATTTTTATTATTCTACCAAAAAAAATGTCAGTAAGCATACACATCAATGATGAAAACAATTAAGAAGTGAGAATGGTTTAGATAGGTAATAAAAGTTGCAGCATGTAGAGAGAATCAGATGAAATAAAAATTAAAAAAAAAATATAAGATGACAAGATGTTGGTAACTAAAAAAAAAAAAATTATTAAGATGGGTTAGGCAAAACATGTCTTCGCCTGTGGCTCCATCCGATCTGATATAGTTTTGTTTAAAATTCTATCCATTTATATTTTTGGCCTAGCTCGGCATAGCCCAATTAGGCCGAGCTAGAATGGGTCCCTAAGGTTTAAAGGGTCAATGAACACCTCTAATTATGAGTGAAATACCTTCTCTAATTAGCAAAAATAGTCCAGTGATACTTTAAAAGCCCTTAAATCATTTTTATATGAAATTAATAATTATTATAAAAATAAGTTTATCTTCTGTACATCATTATGACCATATCTTGGTGAATTTGTTCCCAGAGAACTTATGTTACCAGAAGTAAACCTCTCAAATATTGAAATTTGGATTCTTGCTCAAATGACCAACTTCTCAAATATTGAAATTTGGATTCTTATTCAAATGACCAACTTTTTACAAGGTTCTAGCTTAAAGTATTAACAAAGATCTATGCATTTTTTTACACTCAATAGTAAATCTTTTAAAACTTGATAGTAATAATGATTCTTAAAAATAATTTTAATTTTTAAAATCTTTTATTATAAACTTTATGATATAAGTCTTTAGATGTAATTTTTTAAAAAATTTACAATAAAAAACTTTAAAAATTGAAATTACTATTAACAACCATTATTACATGATATGATTTAAAATTAATAATAAATTATTTAAAATTTTGAAACAATGATAGTTTTTAAAAATAATTTTTTTTTAAAAATTTTTTAATATAAATTTTATATGATATGATTACATGTAATATTTCCAATTTCTTTTGAATTATATCTATTTCGCTTGTGGGGCATAGACAATGGCGGCAACTTGGGTTAAAAAGAAAAAAAAAAAAAGAGGTGGGGGGTGGGGGACCAGACTGCTGGCCTAGCGACTAACCGTCTTCCGTACGTAACTTGATCTCTTTGGTAAAATAGATTTACGGGGACATGGTTGATGCCAAGCTGAGGATTCTGACAAGAGCAAAGACGTGCTTGCTTACGCTGTAAGGACTAGCGATGGCTTTATAAATCATGTCTGCTACCCCACCGCACCGCCCCATTCTTAGAACCCTCGATTTCCGTCGTTGAAGGAAGACGAGCATCGACATGGGTTGGAGAGGGATATTGGGTTTCGATTACGGCATAGTTCAGGGACCTTTGGGCCCCGATATCTCTGGTCCCCATCTTGTTGCTGCCGTTGCCAACGCTGGTGCTCTCGGATTTCTGAGAGCCCCTGATTGGGTATGCTATGCTCCATTTCTGTTTTCTCTCTCTTGTGAAAGCTGTAACAACTTCTTCAGGGGTTACGAGAATGCCATGATTGCTACGTGCTTTCGAGTTTCTACCCCAATTTCAACATAGGGTGATTCCCATGTTCCCATGATTATATAGGCTGAGATTATCACTTTAGCAATTTAAAACTTGACTAAAATAACACTTTGGTTATTAGATTGGTAGGCCTATTTTGACTTAATTTCCAAAAATTAGTGAGGGCACGAGATACTCCTAAAACTATGGTTTTTATGATTGCATTGTGCTCTTAAATTTGTAATAGGACTTCCTTGGATCGTATCTCAGAGTATCATATTCAAAATCCAGGGAAAGAAGCATAAAAGAGGAAAAATATCCTATTTTTTACTTGGATCCGTCCGGCACCTTTCGTGTGAATATTTCAATTTGTTATTTTTGATTGGATTTCTCTATCAGGATTCGCCAGATTACTTGAGAGAGCTTATAAGGAAGACTATGACCTTTACTGACAAACCGTTTGGGGTTGGTGTTGTTCTCGCATTTCCCCACGAGGAGAACTTGAAGGTCATTTTGGATGAAAAAGTGGCAGTCTTGCTAGTTTCTTGGGGTGAATGTTCAAGGGAATTGGTAACTAAGGCTCATTCTGCTGGGGTCAGGGTTGTTCCCCAAGTAAGTAGTTCATTCCCATCTGAGTTAATGATACTATCTATATGCAAATGCTATTTGGAAATGATACGCAAATTCGGTATTCCTGTTTATTTCTTGCAAACTTATTATATGTTGTGGTGTGTTCGTCTAGTGGATAGTTAAAATATCTGAGCAGAGTTAAAAGCATGAAAATAGGTATCTTCCTTGTAGCAAATGTTATGACATTTGTTTTTTTTTTTTTCAAGTAAGACAGGAATTTCCTAGGTCTAGATTCCCTGTGATGTTCCAATGGCATTCTTACATCCTGATGATCTTTGAGTGTGATGCCATCTCATTTCCTTTCCTTTTGAAATAAACTGAAGCCGGAATAGAAATGCTTGGTTTTAAGCTGAGCAATATGAGATCAGAACCCAAAATCATCCCCCATCTCCCCTCTCTTGGCAGAAAAAATAGAGAAAGAAACTAGGTAATTTTGTAGACCCATGGTTTAAATTTATTGACAGATTGCCCTTTTAATCAGGCATGTTGGTTGTTGATTATAGGTTTCTATTGCATACTATGTGGTTATTTAGCTTTTACTCATATTAGTATCTGATCCGTTACTTGTAATCCTATTGGAGGTTGGGAGTGTAGAAGATGCAAAAAAGGCAATTGATGCAGGTGTGGATGGAATAATTGTACAAGGACGTGAAGCTGGTGGCCATGTCATTGGTCAGGTGTGCATCCTTGTCCTAATTCTGAAGTATATATACAATTTTACGATCATAGATAATTTATTTTAGTGCTCATATATAAGTATTATTGTTAATTTACTGTAACATTAAATGCAATAGCTGGTATAAAATAATGCCGGTAATTGAATACAATTCAGTAAACAGTTCTTGTAATTTGTGCCCTTTAAAATTTTCCCTAAGTCTTTATGATCTGTTTTGTATCCTGCATTTCTGGTTTAATTTATATTTGATGGTGCTTGATTCATTTAGTTTTTTTTTTTTTTTTTTTGAAACTTTCAATCTCTCTTCAACTCTATAAAAACCTTAATTCTTAGGAAGTAATGCATTGCAGAGCTAAATGTCATTGTTACTACTTTACTATCATACATAATAAGTCTTCTATGAATTTTTTTTTTTTCCCAGTGAAGATTTTCTCTAATCGTTATTGAAATGAAGAACTTGTTCTAATAACTCTGCCTCTTGTATCTAATCTTTAAGCATTTTCAGTATCTACTGCTTACACTGTTGTCATTGGGAGACATCACTTACATGCGCCATATTTTCCTTCTAGAAAGAATATTAGCAAACCTATCACACTTTAATGATCTTTTACAGCCGATATGAGTGATAGCTAACAGTGCTTTTAAGCAGTGGCATACATTAGTACTGTTTAATACAGCTACTCATTGATTTTGTTGCTTTCTTCTTCTGCATCGAATTTCAGGAAGGTTTAATAGCATTGGTGCCTAGGGTGGTCGATCTTCTTGGAGACAGAGAGATACCTGTTATTGCAGCCGGAGGAATTGCAGATGCACGAGGTTATGTTGCTGCTCTGGCACTTGGTGCACAAGGCATCTGTCTGGGCACTAGGTTTGAAATATTACATTTTACTGGTAGCATATTTAAGGAAATTGTTCAAATATTCTAGCAGGTGTCTCCCAGCATACACAGCATGTTTTTAAGAACAGGTTCTTATATATGTTGTTTGGAGGATACCCGCAGACTATAAAATCACACACTTTGTTCCTTGTGAGATCCCATAATGAGTTCACATTTTGCATATTTTACCTAAGATTTTTATAGGTTGGCCGGGGACAATGGTGGAGTAAAGGAAATGTTTTAAAATTTTCCCCAATATCTACCTGTGATTGAATGTATTGCTCACCTGAATGACCGTATCTGTTCTTAATCTTTTCTTAAATCATTTTCTCAGAAGTAGAATGCCATCTGTATGTTTACGAGTTGTAGAAATACAAACTTTTATCTGGAAATGTATCCTCAAGATTTGTAGTGTTATAATTTTTTCTTATACTATTTATGATTTATGACAAAAGACTTCTCACATAATTCTGGTCATGAAATTGAGACTAATTTTAGTTCACAAGGATTAGAACAATAAGACAGCTCCCAACATTATTACTCTGTCTTAAATGATAATCTCAGTTTAAATCTAACTTATTTCTTTAACTGTTAATATTTTATGTCTCCATACTTGAGAGTCTTGTTTGCAGGTTTGTTGCAACTCAGGAGAGCTATGCTCACCCTACATACAAGAGGAAGTTAGTTGAACTTGATGAAACTGAGTACACAGATGTATTTGGCCGGGCAAGGTGGCCTAATGCACCTCAGCGTGTCCTGGTGACACCCTTCTACAAAGATTGGAGATCCCTTCCAGCCCATGAAAATGAAACCACCCAGCCTGTCATTGGTCATTCAAACATTAATGGCATGGTGAGTTTCAGTTTGTGCACATTTCTATAGTGTTAGCATTTATGTACTACACCTACTATGAGTTGCCTTTTGGTGGATTGGGCGGGGATTGAGCCAAAGTCCAATATGTTCTTAAGCGTTGAGCTTATCCACCTTGATTTCAGCCAATCTTTAGGGGTCAGGCTGTGGCCCAAGTCCCAAGCCCAAGATTGGCCCCCATTTTATTTTTATGTCAATAAAATTTTGTCCAAATTTGAGAGAAAAACTTAGTTAAGTGAATTTAACATATGTTACAAATAAATAGCTTTTTTTTCATCTATAGCTATCTAAAGCCTAGGCTCGCTATGTTGGGCTTACTATACCCCAACCTACCCCACGAATAGGGCAATCTGCAACATGACAAAGCCTAGAGTTTTTACATGCAATTTGAACTTTGAAGAATCACATCTTGTTGGACTCTCAATGAAAGCACCTATCTTAGGAGCATAAATCCAAAGGGAGACTCTATCCAAAAAATTAGTCAAAAGTAAGTGGGGGAACTCCTTAGACTTATAAGCGCTCTCCTTTAGGCAAGACTCTTAGATGTGGAACTTGTAAAAAGTATTTGATATGAACATGGTTCCTTTGAAGCGATTGTGCTTTATAGCTACACTTCTGTGTATGACTCCACTTTTGCTGTTGAACAGGAGAGAGACATTCGACGATTTGCTGGTACTGTGCCAAACATGTCCACTACAGGGGACCTTGAGAGCATGGCGTTGTATGCTGGCCAAGGTGTTGGTCTCATCAAGGAAATTCTGCCTGCTGGCGAAGTGGTAAAGAGGCTAGTTGAAGGGGCTCAGCTTCTGATCCAGCAAAAACTTTAAATAGCCAGCCAAGTAAGAGTTGGCCTACAGTGAGTATTAGTAGTGGGGTGGTCCTCAAGATTATTAGTCTCTAATATTTGCAAATGTGGACCTCTGTGGTTTATGAAATAACGAGACTACTCAGTTTAATTTCAAAGTTCAATAAAGATTCAAAATTTAGTTTTCTTGAGGCTCCAACTAGAATCATATGAACAAATAAACAGCAAAAGTGCAACAGAAGCATAATCATAATTAAGTATGATTGATGACAACAATGAGTTCAGCAAGCAATTAAGCTAGGCTAAGGAACAAAGGGGTCCAGTAAGCAGAATCTCATGACCACCTTTATATTGTTACGAAGAGCCTTTTCAGTCAAACAATTGCCATGGGATCCAATGGTTAAAGATGAACATTTCTTGTTAATTTTATTCCATGTTAACTAGGAATTTTTATGGAGATGTGAATATTTTAAGAAAACAACATAGGAAAATGCTCTTTACCTAAGATACATCAGCAAGGCTCACTAATCAATTGAAAAAAAAAGTATTTATTAGATAAAGAAATACGTTTAATGTTTTCTTTTTTTGAGTAAATTATAATCTATGTCCTCATGATTTAATTCAAAATTAATTTTTCTTTTTGTAATTTAAAGCATATATCTAACCTCATTGTAATTTTTGTCTTTTCTATATATATATATATGCATACATACAATCTACCAGTGGTACCTTCCCAATTTCTTATATTATCACATTTTTATTGTAAAAATAATCTTAAAACACTATAAAACTATTTATAAATAAGTGAATCACATTTGTCTACAATAAAATGAGATTCATTTACTCTTACGTCGTTTTGTAGTGTTTTGAGAGTAATACTAATTTACTGAAATTGAGCTAACGATTTTAATTTACAAATATTATTTTAGTCTTAACATCCTCAAAAAGTTATGAGAAAAATGTTTAAAAACCTTTCTAAATCTAAGGTTACTTGCAAAGAGTTTCTAAACTTTCAAAACTACAAAAATTAGTTCATCAATTTTTACACCCTAAAAAGTAAGTCATTCTATTTATTTCACTTTTAATGCCATTAATTCATTTGTCACAACTCCTCCATAGCTAACGTGGCTAATTCTTATTTTTCTCCAACGCTATTATATCTGATTGAGAATAGTATGGGAGAGTTTAAAATGATATATTAGGTATATTAAGAGTATGATAAACAAAATAACTTATTTCTGAGAACGTAAAAGTTAATAAATTTATTTTCTAAATTATTTACAAGTGACCCAAATTATTGAGGTTGTTTGTATTTTCCCCGAACTTATCAGATAGTTTAATGTATAAATAAAACATGCATTTGATATTTACATAATTATTTATATTAAAATTAAACTGCAAGTTATTACAGTGTAAATAATAGATAACAAAACAGATTACACAGAAGAAGTATATCGGAACAAAATGAGACAATATGTGATTTTTTGTTTGTATAATCCTGAAGTTAGATTCAAGTTTTGGTGGGTGGAACATGTAAGAGTTAAACACAGATGGAAAATTGTAAAAAAAATTAAAAAGAAAAAAAAGAAGGAAAATCATTTGCATTCATTATACTGATCTTGAAAGAAGAATTCTTGGAAATATTGTCCACATTATGAAATGGTTACTAATTCATTATTATATATTATTCAATAAATAATTCAGAGAAAATCAGCAAAGCACTTTCAAGAGATTAAGCGACACAGGGGAAAGGTCTTTTATTTATGAATCCACCAAAAGATCCTTTTTCTGTAAATAAGAAATAATAAATAAATTTAATAATTCTACGTTTAATCTTCCAAATCTCTTGGGAATATAAGTATTAATATATTGTAGCGAGTAATTACCCAAAAAAAATCATTATAATCTTTGAGATGAGAATAAAGAAACAAGTATAGTCATTTTTTAATATAGTTAGTACAGTGCACTTAATTTGTCGGCTCATATCACTAGATTAATCCTTCTAGTTAACTTAACTATTGTGCACGCATCACACACTATTTGCATGATTAACTTTTCTCTTTGTCATATTTTGTTAGTTTTTTTTTAATTTTAAACCACAAAAAATTAACCTTTTAAATTCAAATAAAATTAATTTAAGAAATATTAATTAATTAAAAATTATTTATTTATAAAATTAATAGACTTAGGATGTATAATACAGAACTTTTTGCTCCTCTTAGACTTTTATACCCAATATTCTTACACTAGAAATCCCATTATAAGACCAAAATGAGGGACACATCTCTTAGATATACTTTATACATTTATTTCTATGTCTCAAATGCCCTAGATTTACCCATATATATCATATCTTATACTCATAAAAAATTTAATTCCTTTTGGATTTAATTTTACTCAAATTGGATTCTTATATGATAGTATCCACATTTATGATGTTATTGTAATAACTTTATAATAGGTATAAATATAAGATACTAGTATAATTGTGTATATTTTAAGTAATCTTTCTTTTGCTTACATATAAATTAGATCAAAATTAGTTGCTTTCTTAGCAATATTCCTTTAGGTCAAATTATCACAATCATAGGATGCATGTTAAAGTAACAAGTATTGACTCATCTCCTTATAATATTGTCAAAGTCATAAGAGTACTCATAAAAAGATTTGTTCTTTTCTGGGAATTACACAATGATAAGATAAGGATTTATTCATTTGCTTTTTAATTGCAGTTATTAAGAATATGTAATATGAATTGCATACTATAGTATTTTTCTTATTTCATAAAAGTGTATCTTAATTTGATTTATTTATTAACACTGTATAGATCTTAGCATAGACATATGTAATACCTCATTCAAATTCTATCATTTCACTAATCTCCCATGGAGCTTTAAAAGAGATTGACATTTAGCTATATATATTTATGTGTTTGGATCTCATCTAGACCTTCCTTTTTCCTTTTCTTGTCAAGGTGACATTTTTATATTTTGTGTTCCTTTTCTTTGTCATATGTAATTTTTGTTGTCTTGCATGGTAAACAAAAATGTTTCATCTTTGTTTGCTCCTTGTGAATGCTAAAAATGGTTGTTCGGGTGAGAAAGTCAACCTTATCAACCTGTATGACACACTATTATTGTGTATATGTTATTTATAATTATAGCATAACACATTTATTTAGTCAATAATTAAGTTGTATAAAAGATGTGATACTTTATGTTCTATACTTACCAAGAAACATTACATCTTCCTTATATACATCTCTAGGTTTGGGTTTTCCTAAGGGATCAATTAACATTTTATGTTAGACATATTGAGGAGTGACACTTTTTTGTGTTATTAATCTCTCTCATTCTTGTGTCTATGTATTGACTCTTGTTTTGATACTTGGGAACTTTAGTGTAGGCAGTGGTGTCTCATTTATCATTATTGATCAATATTAGATTTAATATTTCACTAATGATCTCCAAGTGTTCCACAATCCTTTTCAGCCATATAGCCTTTTTGCACTATTACAAAACATGCAATAAACTTTGCTTCTATTGTAAATAAAATTATGCATGTATGCTTTTGCCTATTCCAAGATATGATATCTTTGTTAAGCAAGAATGTATATCCAGAAGTTAATTTTCATGTATCTAGATCTCCTTTCTAGTTTACATTAGAGTATATTTTCAAGTCTAATTACTTACTTAATAATACAGTGTATAATTTATCATGCTCTAGAAGTATCCAAAGATTCCTTTAATAACATTCTAATACTATGGACTAGAATTTGACTTGTATCAATTTAAAAGGTCAATTGCTAATAAATTGTATATATCATTGTACCTAATATCCAACAATGTTAGAGTAAAGGACTTTCTACATAATTTTTAATGTAGATTCAATTTGAGAACATATCTCATAACTTAGATTATTATTATTTTACTATAAAAATATTGATAGGTTTACAATCTTTCAAGATGAACTGCTAAAGGACTTTCTAAATGTAATTTTTGTTATGGAAGAGCAATTGATTTCTTTGAGCAATTCCCTTGGATTTTAATTCCAAGGATATACTTTGTTTTACCCATATCCTTTATCTCAAAATACAATGATACTATTCTTTAACGGCCATTAAAGAATCTTTGCCATTCTTAACTTATGGTATATTATCCATATAAAGGATAATATTATAACATTTCTTTCAAAATTGCTTAATATAAATGTAGTTGCCTTCATCGATCATTTGAAATTTCTTGCGAAGGTTACTGCTTGATGAAATTTCAAATATCACTGTTTAAATGATTGTTTTAGTATGTAAATAGGCCTTTTGGAACCTATAAACCTTTTGCTCCATTCCATTTTTCATTGAAACCTAATGATTATTCCATATGCTTTCTAGTTCTCCATTTGAGAATGTGATTTTCACATCCATTTGAAATAGTTCTAAATCTAAATTTGTAATTATAACTAGGATTAGTCTAATTTGAATTGAATCATGCAACAAGTAGGAATGTATTTTCATAATTTATATCTTTCTATTGTCTTTACCCTTTAACAATCAAGTGTGCCTTTCATCTCTTAATTGATTGATCTCCTTTTCTTTATTTTAAGAACCATTTGTCCTTAATTGTCCTTTAGTTAGATAGAAGATCAACCAAGTCTCAGACATAGTTTGTCCTCATCAAATTTATCTCTTTTTCCATTGCTCTTATCCGATCTTTTTTAGTAGGGCACGATTGAGGCTCTTGAATTATGTATGACCTCTCATTATCTAGTTGACTATATCTGAGTATAACCTCTTTAATCTTACATTGATGTCTTGATACACTCTTATGGTTACTCTTAAGGGATTGTCTATGTAAGATCCTTGTCTTACACTATGCTCCTAATTCCCATATTCACGAAAATTATCATGAACATAAGTAGCCAGCACTATGGTCTTAAGATGTTTAAAAATAACTTATTATTTGTCTACAATTCATAGAGTGTGAAAGTAATTGATTTAGAGAGCACTCAGTTAAGTTTAAAAGTATCAATTTGTAACTCATCAACTTAATAGGAAATTTGTAAGTTTGCTTGAGCTATCATTACCTAACTATTTAGAGTAAGACTTCTATTTTTTCTTTCAGCATCTCCATTTGTTGTAGAGTATTAGAAATTGTTAATTGTCTCATGATTCCTTTCTCTTCATAAAGCTTATTGAACTAATTTGACAAATATTTACATTTTTGGTCAGACATCAAAAGTTTAAGTTTTTTATCTATTTAATTTTCAACCATGTTCATATAACGTCTAAAACATTCAAGTGCTTTTGACTTATCAGAGATGAAACGGACTTAAACATATTTCAAATAATTGTCTTGCTTTTACATTCTTTAGAGCACATATATCCAAATAAGTTAATTACAATGAAATTTCACCCCTAGTTCCTTTTTCAAATGGTTGCCTAACTTGCTTTACTTGCTAGGTAATGTTCTCATAATGACATTTTTAAAATAAAAATTGATCCTAGCATATTTTAATTTTTCTATTCTACTCATTCTCTTTAGGCCTATGGCCTAGCATAATGTAACATCCGATCCTTCCATAAACGTGAGAAACACAATGTTTGGTTTCTCTGTAAACGACAGAAATATGTCAGATACAAAAGGAAGTCCTTGAAATAAAAGGAATTTGGGCCAAATAAAATTATGATAAAATTTTAAATATTAGAAAATGAGGATTTAAGCCTTGAGTTACCCAGAAATTAAGGCTAGAGTGATTCGAAAAATTTGCCAAAAGGCCAGTGGCATTTTCGTAAATATGAGCACTTTTTGAAAAACACATAGGAGGGCTTTTAAATGAAATTTTTGAGTTCTTTGGGGTTCTCAGAGGTTTTAAAAACCATGGAAAGCTCTGAGACAGCTAAAGCCCCTCTAGTGGACGTTTTCCAACATTGGTGTGCCCAAACTTTGACGAATTCGTTCAGGAAGGTTTTAACTTCAATTTGAGTGATTCCAAAGACATTTTACTAAATTGGAAACCTAAGTTTTATAATAGAAAAAACGGTTCTAAAAAAGGAGCTAAAATAAAGGAGAAATAAAAATGCAAAGTATGAAGGGCAAAATGGAAATTTTTGAAAAGTGTAACTTATTCCCACCGATATATATGATGTACCTTTCTCCTCCCTTCATTATGCACAACCATCTTCTGCCTAAAACCAGAAGAAAACCCTAAGGGATGAGGCTCACAAGAAGGGGAAGAAAAGGAGGAGAAATCAAAGGCTTAAGGTATGGAAATTAGTAATTTTTCATGCTCTTTCTCTTCCAAACCTCTTCTCCTCCATTCTCCTTTGTTTCCTATGATTAAAATGAGGTTTATAAATCTGATTCAAGGGAGATATTCAAGGGAAAGTTAGGATTTGGAGAGAGGAGCTTGGAGAAATCAAGATTTAAGCCAAACTAAGCAAGAAAACAAGGTAAAAATGCATCCTATGGTTCATGTCTTCCATGGCCCTTCTTCTCCATTTCGACCTAGACTTACACAGACCTAAGGAGTCAGATTTTTAAGCAAATCAAAGGTGATTCTTATGTATTTGATGGAGAGGAATAAGAATATGCAAAGAAAACCAAGAAATAGGCATTAGAAATCAAGATGCAAAACTTAGAGTTTTAAATGCACCTTCCAATTTCTGAATTTGTATGATACTTCCTAGGTCTATGTTAGAGTATAAATGAGTTCTTGAGACACCAAAGATTCTCCCCACAAGCTTCTCCCTTCAAGAAAACTAAGAAAACTCCATATGGCCTAAATGGTGTCTATGTCTCGGCCAAGAAGGGATTGTGTAGGTGGGGGGAGTTTTAAATTTTTCTAAGGCCATTCTTGAGTCATATTTGATGAATGAAAGTGAGGAGAGGCCTTAGAAAAAATTTAGAACTCATAGAAAGTGATTTGGTGTCTTAGGTTCCATATTATGACCTAAAAAAAGCAACATGGTGCTAGGCCTTTTGTTTCGATGATGTGATGACTCCAAGAGGTTTAAAAGGAGTCAAGAATCATATTTGAAAGAAAAGAATGAGGCCTAGAAGTCATTTGAGAGGTGTTACTTCATTAGGTGCCAATATGGACCATAATGGGAGTTATAGAGTAATCTAGTACTTAAGCAAGTTATATGATCTTAGAGATTATTTCATGAACCTAATTGGCTCCCATATATTATATTTAGGCCAAGAGAAACCATCTCCACCTATTTGTGGGTGTGTGGCCAAAAGAGGAGGCTTGAATCCTAAAAGAAAAGTGTGTGTTTGTATACAAGGTAGCTCTCTCCACCTTCTCTCATGCATGAATGTGTGTTTAGCTTATTTTAGAATGTGTGTACGTGCGTTTCCAAGCTTTGAAAAGTATACTAGCATGCCTTTATATGCTATGATGCTTGATGCCATGTTATATTTTCAAATGATTATATGATATTTGTGTGAGTTTGCTTGAGTATGGAAAGGCCAAGAACTCTTCCCTTGGGTGAGGATGAGCCAAGAACCCTTAAGCATGGTTGAGACAAAGTAAAGAGTCTCCCAAAGGCAAAGTGGGCTCCCAAGAGTATGGTTGAGTCCAAAGCTCTTAAAGAATGGGTGAGGCAAGTCCAAAATCCGTGAGGAGAAGTATGAGGCCAATCCAAGTACTTGGTGAGCTCTTGGATGTTTTGTATGAGTGATTCACATGCCAAGATTATTTTAAAATATGCATGTCTTCCACTTTCACCATGCATGCATTTGAAAAACTTGTTTTGCATATATTATGTATGATTGAATGGGAGATGAGCTATTAGGATTCTTTAAATCTCATCCTCTTCTCTCCAATTATCTAACATACTAGGTGAACCAAGTGGATATGCTAATGGGAGCCAACAACACTAAAGGAAGGAGATTGACAATCATGTGTTTAGCTTTTACCACTTTAAGACCATGATTGTACCATATGATATATATGATGTAGTAAATGGGCTATGACCTTTGAGACATGTGTAAATATGATATTATATGATGTTTAAATATATAGATATGATATATGACCTCTAGAACCTATTTTGAGTATATAATGCCAAAGTGTGCAATATGGAAGTTTGTTGGAAATATGCATAAGTGTGGGTTGAATGGCCAAATGAGATACATGAGGTTTGGGACCATTTGGGCAGCTCACACAAGTCTCAAATAAGCTTTTAAACTTTCCCAAAAGGTGCCAAGACTAAGGGAAATCCATTTGGCTATTTTGGTACCCAATATGGAGCCAAAATTGATCATAATAGATCCCTCAATCACTTTTTGGCCAAATGAGCTAGTCTTAATTTGAAATTTGTCATGCAATTAGATCTCATTGAGAGCTTTCTAGAAAGCTAAAGATCATAATTTTCTGAGGTCTAGGGAATATTTGATAAATTTTCAAAGTTGGGATCTTTCATGGATTTTGGTATGGGTACTGTTCATACTGGCAGTTTTGTGTTCTGTGTCACCCGATGGCCAAATGGTGTCCAATGCTTATAAAATTTTATATACATAAATTAGAGTTCATAAGCTTTCTGTAGCTACTAAGATCACCTCATTTGGGCATCTGAGAAGAGAGTTATGCATGTTTGAAATTAACTGTCAGTATTAGTAGCACCCCAGGAGTTCAATTACTGTTCTATATGTTCCTGATAGATAAAGTTATCTTTTTCATTCTAGAACTATTTTTATTATCAAGTTAACATTTTTATCTTTCCAGAATGACCAAATTTGTGTGATTTTCATTTTTATAGAATTAGTTATGAATTTTAGAACTTTGTATTAGTAAACTGAACAACAGCCCAGGCAGCCAGTGACCTCTGTAGTTTTTTGGATGTTAAACGTCCTGTGTGATGAATGTTGTGACCTGGGCATATTTTTAGTGCAAAATATACATCCTAAGATTTCCAGAATAACCAAGATTGCATCATTTTGAATTTGTTAGATTTAGTTATGATTTTCCAAAATTGGGTAAAAAAATGGAGCAAATCTGGCCGAAAATATGCTTGCTTATTTTGAGCTCCATTTTGGTTTCCATGAGCTATGGGCATGATTTTGTAATGCAAATGAGTTGTAATGATATATTTAAATATGAGAATGCATAGCATGAGCTCACACGGTCCACGTGACATGATTGCAAATTTTTAGGTATGACGTAATGCAAATAAATTCATTATTTTCTTGCCCTTTTTCATGTGCTCTAATGGAAATGATGATGTGAAGCTTATGAAAGTCATGAAATGAGTTAAGAGTTATGGTGTTACAAATAGTGTGCCAATCATTCATATCTAACGTTTAATTGGTAGCATAGTATTTAGTAAAGCCATCATATTCATAATTGTGGTTGTCACAATAAAACCATCATAAAGGAAACTAGAATTGTATGCTTTGTCCCTTCTTAAATGTCAATGGAGTTGTCATGAAAAATTAGCATTGAATCTCAAATTAAGAAGAGAAATAATAAATCTTCAGTTTTGTTGGATCTTTAAAGTGTATAAAATACTATGTAGGATGAGGGTTCCTACACTATGCAAAACCAATTTTACATGTTCCGATCCCTTTTACTTCAATTTTTGTATTACTTCCTACATAAAGTCATTTGCTTTTAAAAAGCTAACAATATTTCACAAAGGATTTTTTATCCTTAGCTATGTGGTCTGTAAGAACTATAGTTTTTTTAGTACAATCACAAGTAAAGTGATCCGTTCTCTAACAATTATAATACTTGACTTTTACCATATCAAGCTTCTTTCTAACATGTTTGTCTCTTTTCTTAAATTCTTTCTTAGCCTTCTTGAAATGTTGGCTAGATATTATCTTATTATGAAAGTATTGTCCTTTTCGTACTTGGACTTTGAATCACAACAATCTCTGTCATATTGGTATGTCTAAAGGGTCTAACACCTTTTAAGTGCTCATCCCTAAGTTTTATATTATGAGCAACATCATTAAAAAAAAATGATGTTCTCTTTATAGGTCAAATTCACTTCCATATGTTCTCAACTGATAGCCTAAACTACTATTTGTCAATAAGGATATGAACAACTAACTTCAATTTGTTAATTGTCAATCTTTTAAATTTGGTTATAGAAGTGTGATCAAATTTGTCCTTGAGGGCTATCCATATGGCTTGAATAGTCAGATAAGACTTATACTTGCACATAAGGTTATAATTTTGCTTAGCATCATTATGCAAGCAATATTATCCTTTCCTTTACAATATTCTAGATCTCTCTTTTACTAAGTTGTATTTCTATGTTTACACTTCAATATGACATTATTCAATGGTTTTCTATCATCCTATTCTTTAAGGATGTAAGAATCTTACGATGCCAAATTTCCTAATTAACAACATCTAACTTGTCAGTTTTATTAATCTAGGCAATGATGTTCTTAATAGCCATAATCATAGTTTGACCTCTATAGAGGCATAGCACAGAATATCTATATATACACGATATTGCATATATATATTTGCAATAAATTTTAACTAGATCAATGACAACATTATTAGGTTTATGATTGAAAGTCTATCTTTGTCTTACTTACATCATATGTATCTTAAGAATGTCATTATCTTTCTATCAAATTTATTTGTAGATATTGTTTAAGTTATAGTTCTTAAATAAGCCATAGCTATTAATATAAGAACTCCCACTTATAGGGTTTATCTTTTTTTTTTTTTTAAATAATTTAATACAATGCATTTGTAAATTGTATTAGTATTAAAATCACACTTAAAGGAACCTAAGTTTAAAGACGTTAATCTTCTCAAAATATTTTCTCTTTGGCCATCATAGACCTATTTTCAATTATGAGGGTCACTTTAGCATATATAAAAAATTATGCTTCAAATGTTTGATCAACATCTTATATTGAATACTTTTTTCATATGCATTATGCCTAAAAGGAATATTTCTTATATTTGAAAATTGAGAAAGCAAAGTGGCTCATTAACATTCATGATAATGTGATGCTATTTAGGAAGCTCTATTTATGATCCACATTGATTAAAGGATAAGTTCTAGTCTTTCTTTAATTTCACAAAATTTTTCATTGAGGTCCTCTTTAATTGATATCTAATGATTATTATCCAGGAGTCTAAGACCCATGAGAAATAATTTACATCTTTAGGTTTGTTAAAAGGTCTCCTAAATGTCTATCATATGTTTGAGCATTATTTAAACTTGTCCAAACATAGCCTAACCATATACCACAATTGAAAGCATGATTTCAAGGATTTTGTGGAACAAAAATCACCCAAAAGTGCTCCCACATGCGTTAAGAACTTGCTGCCACAAAAAATTCAAAAAAAGAAAATAGAAAAAATGGGAGCCATACACGCTTGGGGTGCGTGAGGGTTCCAAGCACCACCCTCTAGGGTGTTTACAAGGATAGGGCTACCACCATTAGTGTAATATCTTAGTCTCTTTATCTTTATATATTAGTACGATAAGTTATCTCATTCATAACATGCATGATGGAGCACCATTTCAAGGAAGAACATATCTTACATAAAGAAAAATATTGAATATTTAAATATATATATTTGTGTTACGTAAGGTTTCATTTCCTCATCTTATGTTCCATGGATCATGTGAACTCATCCACATAATTTTCTAGTCATAGCACATCCATACAAGTCATATTCATCACATTTGATCTCATTCACTTCGGGTTTGAAGCTACATCATATAAATTCCATAGTTTGCTCTTAGGTTCATAATTCAGTTTTTTGATACAAATTTTAGAAACTCATAACTAATTCTAAAAAAATTAAAATCAAGTAAACCATATCATTCTGGAAAGCTGTGGATATCTATGTTTGACTAAAAATAAGCCACCAGACCAATGCAGTAGCCTTAAGCCACCAGAAATCGATGGAATGGAAACACAGGTCAGGCTGCGTTATTAATACTATCATGCAACTTCAAAAATTTATATCTCCCTGTATAGAACTCCAAATGTAGTAATCTCAGTAGTTATGGAAAGCTTATGATGGCTAGTTTATGTAAAATTTCATAAGCATTGGACTTTATTTAACTCACGTGTGGCATAGAGAAGCAAACTAACTAAATGAATAGTAACCATATTATTTTTGCATAATTTGGCTAATTTTAAAAAATCTTAATAAATTCTTTAGAGCTCCAAATTGAGTACTCTTTAGCTATGTAAAAAGCTTTAGATGAGACCTACTTTTTAGCCAAATTTCATAGAAAAACTCATGCATTTGGTCATACTTTGGTTCAGTAACCCATTTGGTCAAAATTAAAGTTCAAAATGGCATCTCAAGACACCAAATGGCCCTTCTTGCATTCCACAACCACTTAGGCACGTTTAAAAGCATAAACACCATACATAAAAGCATGTCAAATGATCCAAATCACCATGGAGCTCAATCCCACCTTGCCATATCCATACATATATAAGAACATCAAGTTATATAATGGCAAAAGAGTGGTAAAATCTCACATTTTCATTCATCTAGCTTCCATATTGATACATACACTATTTGTATATATATTAAAACATGCTCAAGGGTTTATATCATAGATACATCTCATGGGTACATAGTTTGACATCAAAATACAATTAAACAAGCCATTTCTTTATCTTGTTGTCATAATCTTGCTTTTTATACTTCTTGGTCTCTATTTCCTTATTTACTTTGCTTACCTAGACATGGTCAGACGTGTGTGGGGGAAGAGTGAGAATCAAAGAATCTTAATAGCTCTTAACCCTTTCAAACATACATAATGGATACATAAACTAGTCAAAGAATGCATGCATGATATTCAAGCAACCAGTGAACATGTTCAAGACATTTTTCTTGTCATATAACTTATACATAACAAGCATAAACTTTCAAGGGCATTGGTCTAACCTTACCCATCTTTTTTAGGACTTTTGGATTTGCTTCACCCATTTTCAAGAGACTTTTGACTAAGTCTTACTCTTCTTAAGACTTTTGGTTTTGTCTTACCCATTTTTATGGATTTTTAGCTCATCTTCACCCTTACTAAGGGACTTTTAGCGCAACTAAACCCAAGTAAGCCATAATGCAATCATAAACATATTTTGAGAAATATAATAGTACCATAACATGTAAGCATAGGCTAGAAATATTTCTCATAGCTCAACATATACACAAGCACTCAAAGACAAGTAAACATCCAAGCCATGTATAAGAGAAAAGTTAAAGAGTTACCTTGAAGCAAGAACACAACACTTTCTCTTGAAATTCTTTTTCCCGTTTTTCAGCTAAGCCTTGCAATTAGGTGGCCCTTGGTTCTCTTAGCCTAAACATATTAAAAGAGACATAAATCACTCATGAAAATAAGCCATGGCATCATACATACTCTATATGAAGCAACTTTGTTCTATGGCTCCATTATGCTTTCATAAAAGACCTTATGAAGCAACTAGGAAAATTCATGACCTTGGCTCTCATTTCTCATTCATTCTAGGTCTTTTAACTCCCTTTAGACTCTTTGGAGTCATCACACATTCATTTTAAGGAGCCTAGCTATAAGTTACTTTATAATATTACATTATGGAGTCTACACCTACATCTCACATTCCATGACTTCTAAATTTTTTCTAAAGCTTCAACTAATGTTCTTCTATCATATTTAGTCTCATTCTAAGTTTAGAACAAATTAAAACATTCCCTAGGTGCATGAAGTAGGTTAGGCCGAGACATGAAGAGCATTATGCACCCATAGAGTTTGCTTGCTTTCTTTTAGGGAATCAGCACTTGTGAAGCTTCTTAGATGTCTTGAGAACTCATATATACTTTTAGACAACTTAAATTACTACTAGGAAGTTTCATCTTAGCCTAGGTGCAACAAAATTCTTAAATTGTATAACTTGCATTCTAAAGCTCCCTTTTCAATTCTAGTTATATATTCTTAATCCTCACACTCTATAACCCTTGGTTCCATCAAAAAAATATAAAGAAAACTCTCCTCCTTACTTTCTCCCTCTAGACTAAAGTTTAAATGACTTAAAAATACAAGATTTTGCAAGTGTTTCAAGCAAAATCTTACCTTAAAATGAAACTTTTTTTGAGTAGATTATTTTTCACTAATTGGTTTCTTGAAAAGAGTTTCTCTTTGACTTAGATTAAACCTAAATCTTCAAGTTTTCAAAAAAATAAAATCACCATTAGAGAACTCTTAGAGAAAGGAACAACTTTCTTAACTAGTACAGGATGAAATATGGCTGTTTACTTACCTAAATGGAAGCTTAAACTTCTCTCTCTCCCCTCTTAATGTCATGCCATGGCTGCTCAAATTTCTAATAATAGAAGTTTGGGAAAGGTGATGAGGTGTAATCTTATTTAAGAATCCTCTTTTACAATTTTTTAAAATAACCATTTTACCCTTATATGCTTGTTTGCTCCGTTTATGCTTATTTTAATTCCTTTTTGAAAACTATCTTTTCCATCATAAAATTTAGGTCCTTTAATTTATAAACTACCTTTGGTTTTATCCAAATAGAATAAAAAACTTTCCTAAATGAATCGATCAAAGTTCAGGTCGATCGACACTTTAAAATGTAAACTAAAGGGTTTAAACCATTCTAAGGGTTCTTATAGTTTTTAAGGTCTCTAAGAACCTTGAAAAGCTCATTTTTCCCATTTAAAAATCTTTCCTTTAAGTTTTCTAAAAAGTACCTGAAATTACAAAAATACCACTATATCTTCGTTGAATTTCGTCTGATTATTCTGGTTCCATTTTTAAAGCACCTCTGACCTTTGATCCTCATTATTTAAGGTCTAAATTATTATTCTATTTTTATTAGACCTTAAATCATTCTATATAGGAGACTTTCTTTTATATCTAGTGAGTTTCATACGTTTGCGGAAAAATTGGACATTACGTTTCTCATGTTTACAAAGAAATTGGATGTTACATTATCACCTTATAGAGCCCCGTGGATATTATCCCCAGTATATGGCTTCTCCCATTAGCTCTGGGGTTTTATTCTTCCTGGAAGATGGCTTCTCCCATTAGCTCTAAGGAAAATGTGTCCATGTAGGAAGAGTACTATTCCCATTTCTAAGGCCTTAGCCTAGGGTCTTTCTATGTAACGACCTTAACTTTTAATCATTATAATTAAGGTTAAGTATGTGATTAATAACTATAAATTAAACTTGAAAGTCTTTACAACTAATTACATTTGGAACATGTAGGGAAATTTGAACATTGATGTTATTAGGGTCATTATCTAGACAACCACAATTATTCGAATATGCAAGTGAATTTAATTATTAATGAGGAGCCTTGGATTCTTCCATCCATTAATTCTAACCCACAAAAACCTCCTACAAGTGTTTCTAAATCATTCTTTAGCATTACCATAAAAGAAACTAAGGTTTCTAGGTGAATATGAGAAATTGAGCACCTTCGCCGTGGCTAAATTCTCTTGTGTTGTGGCCAATTACTCCCGGGCTCAACTCCTTACACTTTCACAAATTTTGCACATTTCGTGGTGGCCAAATATCTGTTTTGTTGCGACCAAATACCCTTTAGAACACCTATAGACCTGCCTCTCAGACTTAGCTGCCGCTAACATCACTATTCACCGCGACTAATTGCTCTTTGTTTTCTTCCCTGGCAATTTCGCCACATTTGGCCGAGGCCAATTAAATCTTGGCCACAGCCAATTACCCTCTGTTACTCTTCTTGGGCAACTTCATTACTTTTGGTTGAGGCCAATTAAATTTTGTTCACGGCTAATTCCCTTCTGTTCCTATAACTTCTAAGATTTCATCCTATATTCTTCAATCCCCCCTCTAGCAACATCCTAAGTCACTTTAACTTAATTTGTGAAGATTTAGTATCTTTCTCTTACCTTATCTATCTAACACATCCATCATTACCCATTAAAAACTCAAAGATAGATCCTTAATCCTCTAACCACAATAAACTAGTAAGTTCATAGATCGATGACAGCAAAGAGTTCATACACTACTCATGTTTCCATTCAAACATAAGTCCCATTAGAAATTCCATACATCACTAGTTTAAGTTGACATCTAATGTATCCAATGATTACAGTCCCTATGCTTGGCAATTCATGATGCAATGTGGTAATTACATAAAGCTAGTAGTCTAGTTATACAAATACAATCTGACAAGATTTTCAAACTTACCTACTACTAAACCATATAATAAGCTTCCATTAATTTTCTTTTTACTACTAAGAGGTCTGGTCCCTGAAAATATTAGCCCATAATCGAGGTGAGATATATAATCTTAGTAATAAGAGGAAAATTTTATATATATGTACAGATTAATTAATATAATGTAATTTCATATCATCAATACCAAAATCATCAATTCAATTTACAAATGAACTAGTTGAGCTACTAATGACTATTGTCCTATACCAGCAATCATATACAATATGTTAATGGCCAATAACATCAGGAGAGGCCCGTCCATGGCACCTACTCCATAATGAGCACAACCAGGGCTTAGTACATCTGGGGTCTGATCACAACCCAATACCCGATCGAAGCACATGCACTAGTGGCAATCGCACCACAGCTCTACCATGGACTCATAAGGTCCAATCACAATAACAATTCAAGTAGTCAACCAATTATTTAGCATTTCAAAATCAAGCATGTGTAACAAATATCAGATTAACATGAGCATATACATGGAATTAGGAAAATAACCCTGGTTACCCCAATGAAGACAATTACTCTTCCTCTAGCTACCACCATGGTCCAAAGCATACCAAGCCTAACATAAGTATAATCATCATCATTTAACTATCAGTAGTTAGGAATTTTCCTATCTACAGATTAATCTTAACAAGAGTTCATTGAAAGCTTCTTGCCCTAGCTTCTTAATGATGTATTACAGTAATTTAGGGTCTATACATCAAAGCTCATCATGATTCACTCCCCACAGCTCCATTTTCGTACATGTACAAACCATGCAGCAAAAGTCAATCCAAAATGTAGGAATTTAGTACATACACCACACAAGAGAAGAGAGAACATTTACCCATACACCTAAGAGGTCAAATGGACGGAGTTGAGCCTTAACTACCAAGAATACACCATGGGCCATCCTTAAAATTTGGATTTTCGCACATAAAATCAACCATATACTAAAGTCAGCTGATAACATGAAATCTGAGCAAGATTACACTACAAAATGAAAGCAAACACTTACCCCATGGTTCCACTAACTCTAAACTCCGAAAATCTTGCAAGGAATTACCCAAACACTAAATTTCAAATTTGAGAAGGAGATGAAAATGCCCAAAACTAGAAAATAATTGGACCAAAATGAAGAGGAGAATGAGAGAGACATATTTTATATAGATTACCTTGGCCAAATCCTCCTCTAAAAGTGAGAAATGGTGGAGGAATGTAGAAAACCCTAGCCTCCTCTCTTTTTATGCAAAAATGGAGTTCTCCCTTGCCTAAGATTGAGTTAGTCTGCAGAATAGAGGACAAAGGGCTGAGTAAGTTAGGGTTTTAGATGGGTTTAGGCCAACCCTAAAGCCTATAATCCACTTAAGTTCATATATGTGCTTATTGGGCCATAAGTTGATGGGTTTAGTTGATGAAATGGGAGTTGGGCCCTTGAGAAATGAGATTGGACCTGCTTACAAACTAGAAGTGGGCTTTCTTATTTGGCTTATGGCACATTGATCATAAGGCGTAAATTAAATGTCTAACTCCCCATAGTTAATTCCTTAATTAAACCCATAACCGTAATTAATATATCTCTACCTAATAATAACTAAACATGATTATTAGCTTGAGATGTTTAAAATAAATTCATTTCTTTAGAAACCTTATTTTTCCCAAATCCTTGTATTAATTCCTTAATTCACCATAATCCTCATTAATAAATTCTAGGGTGTTACATCCTACCCAATATGGGATATTACAATCCACCCCTCTTTGGAGCCAACCCATCTTTGGGTTGCACACGCGGTTAGGCTGATTCTGATACCAATCACTTGATAGAGCCCTATGGATATTGTCCCTGGTAGATGGCTTCTCCTACTAGCTCCTAAGAAAATGTGTCCATGTGGGGAGAGTACTACTCCCACTTATAAGGCCTTAGCCTAAGTTTTTCCTACCTGATGTGGGACATTACAATTAGACTCTTCTTGATCTCCTCTTTTTACTGGTGTGGTTACATGTCCCAATGGATTTGAAGGTGGAACTCATGCATTACCTCGAAAATGGAATTCTCATTTTATCTTCAACTTCCAAACTTGAATTTTTTTTGAAAATTTCATATTTTCAATTTTGAGGGGCTAACTTTATGAAGTCATATCTCATTTATTTCTTGTCTAAATTGGATAAACTATATGTCATTTGAAATCTTGTAAGAAGTTCTTTCCAATGGTATAAGGCTTGAACAAAGTAATGGTCTGAGGAAGAAACTACAACCCTCAAAAGTAAGCTAGTTAAACATGTTTTCCAAAAATACAGATTCAAGGTCCCAATTTTGAATGGTCATAACTCAATCAATTTGCATCTAGATGGGATAGAATTAGGAGTTGGAAAGTGATTAGCCTTAGTCATGTCAGCTATCAATTAACTACGTCTAGATTAATTTTATAGTTAAAGTTGACGTCAGTCATTACTTCCAAGGAGCAAGTTATGGGCTTTCTTAGATTCAAATTTTTAAGTGATTAAAGATGCAAAAGAATGGACCTAAACTAAAATGCAAGATACTAAACTCTAAATGCAACTAAATTAGCTAGAATGCACGATAAACACTACTATGCTTATACAAATGCCACACACTAACTTTAAAAGCTATTAATTAATGAAACTAACTTAAATTGAATGCAAAATGACTATGATTTAGCTAATGGGCAAAACATAGAATATATGCAATTGTAGATGAAAAATACCTAAAATGCTATGAAATTAGATCTAAGATGATAAACTAATTATGCATTAACTAACCTATATGATTATGACTTAATTATACTACCAAATGACCTGTAAACTATATGAAATGCAATATGATAAATGCAATTCTAATAAGATGAATGCAAATGCAATTTGAGGGGGGTTTCATTGTAAGGGAATTAAATTAAAAATTAAATGAATTAAACTAAGTAAAACTAACTAAATTAACTACTAATTATGAAATTAAAGGTATTTTTTTTTCTTTTTTCTTTTTACTAATGCAATTACATTAGGGGCAACTAAGGATTGGGTAAGGAGATTTGGCTTTCCTAACTCAATTTTAATTAATTAAACTTAAAGGAAGTGAATTAAAGTAGACTAATGGATTTAATTAGAAAGCAAAGACTTAGGGAACCCTAAGTACAAATAAGTGTAATTCAACCTATCCAAAGAACTTTAGTATATGTTGACTTACAAATACTTGTTAATGGCAATCAATTCCATTGATCTAAACACAAATTGAACTCTTTAAATATGGAACTAAGACTAAACTAACCCAATTTAACAATGCAAAACCAAGTACTAATTAAATTTAGGCAAATAACATTAACCTAAATTAAATTGAACTCAAATGTCATTCCAAAATCAAAATTCTAGTAGCATTACCATTCAAATTCATCTTTCCAATGGTATAAGGCTTGGATAGAATAATGGTTTGAGGAGGAAACTACAACCCTCAAAAGTAAGCTAGTTAAACATGTTTTCCAAAAATACAAATTTAAGGTCCCAACTTTGAATGGTCATAACTCAATCAATTTGCATCCAGATGGGATAGAACTGGGAGTTGGAAAGTGACTAGCCTTAGTTGTGTCAGCTATCAATTAACTACGTCTAGATTAATTTTATAGTTAAGGTTGACGTCGATCATTGCTTTTAAGGAGCAAGTTGTGGGTTTTCTTAGGTTCAAATTTTTAAGTGATTAAAGATGCAAAAGAATGGACCTAAACTAAAATGCAAGATACTAAACTCTAAATGCAACTAAATTAGCTAGAATACACGATAAACACTACTATGCTTATGCAGATGCCACGCACTAACTCTAAAACCTATTAATTGATGAAACTAATTTAATTGAATGCAAATGCCTATGATTTAGCTAATGGGAAAAACATAGAATATATGCAATTGTAGATGAAAAATATCTAAAATGCTATGAAATTGTTATGAAATTAGATATAAGATGATAAACTAATTATGCACTAATTAAACTATATGATTATGGCCTAATTATACTGTCAAATGATCTGTAAACTATATGAAATGCAATATGATAAAATGAAATTCTAATATGATGAATGCAAATGCAATTTGAGGGGGGTTTCATTGTAAGGGAATTAAATTAGAAATTAAATGAATTACACTAAGTAAAACTAACTAAATTAACTATTAATTCTGAAATTAAAGGTGGTTTTTTTCTTTTTACTAATTCAATTATGTTAGGGAGCAACTAAGGATTGGCTAAGGAGACTTGGCTTTCCTAACTCAATTTTGATTAATTAAACTTAGGGGAAGTGAATTAAAGTAGACTAATGGATTTAATTGGAAAGCAAAGACTTAAGGAACCCTAAGTACAAATAAGTGTAATTCAACCTATTTAAAGAATTTTAATATATGTTGACTTACAGATACTTGTTAATGGCAATCAATTCCATTGATCTAAACACAAATTGAACCCTTTAAATATGGAATTAAGACTAAACTAACCCAATTTGACAATGCAAAACCAAGTACTAATTAAATTTAGGAAAATAACATTAACCCAAATTAAATTGAATTCAAATGTCATTTCAAAATCAAAATTCTAGTAGCATTACCATCTAAAACATCATAATTTTAGCCCATTATCTAATCCAATCCAAGACAAATGATAATTCCAACTTAGAGCTAGATTAAACATATAAAATACTACTGAAAAATTCTTAAAAATAAGAACCTTAAGTCTCTTAAATTGAAATAGGAAAATGAAAAAAAAAAATGCTTCCATAGATCTTTAATATTCATTCTATGAGCTCAAACTTCATCTCCTTGCCTCTCCTTAATCACCTCCCTTCTTGCTTAAACTACCATGAATTTTGTCCTTCTTCTAAGCATCAAGCAAGCTTCAGCCATGGTGGAATATGAGTAGAAGGGTGGCATGAAGGTGAAGAAACATAGAAACCTAGGTTTTCATGGAGTATGAAGTGTGAGTGTGTATAGCCGTGAGAGATATGGAGAGGAGAGGAAGAAGACGATTTAAACATGAAGAGAAGAAAAGAGAGATGAGGGGGTGGCTAGGGTAGAAAGGAGAGAAGGAGCTTTAATCTAATGGCTAGAAGAGTGGGTAGAAAGTTTTGGAGAAATCCTAGCCATCAAGTTTTAAATAGACCAATAAGATAAAAGATTAAAAGAAAAAGAAAAATCCCCTTGATTTTTTTTCATAAAGTGGTTTGCCCATTATACCCTTAATGATCTTCAAGAATATCATCCAAAACCTTAGCCATTAGATGACTCTTGGAGCTTAGGGCTTAATCTCTACCATAGGATTTCATTAATTGTATTTTCATGGCCTAAAAAGTCAAAGTGCACTTATTAGTGTAGTAACGTTTGAAATATATTCATGTAACATGTAACATAACCTAGGCCCAAAAATGAACCAAAGTCCAACAATGCCTAAAAAGAGGCCATGTGGCACCATATAAGGGGGGAAGCGAGAGAAAAATAAAAATTGCAAAATAAAATGTAATGGGAATTAATAAGAGCTTGCCACTTGGAGGAGAGAGAATGAGTGGAAAAATATTGGTATTTTATTTAAATTCAAAATTCTTCCAAATAACATTTAAAATTTCTAAATTAAATTCTCTAAAACTAAATTTCAAATTTTGGGAAGTAAATCAAAGAATTGAGAATATTAATTCTCAACAAAAAATTGGAAACCCTAAAATATTTACATTTTTAGCTTAAAATTTTTAATATTTATACTTTTTCCCTAAAATGTCCAATAATTCAAATAATACATAAAAGATCTGAATTACCTCAAAAATCATCATTAAAATCAATCAATTTGCATCCAAATAGGATAGAATTAGGAGTTGGAAAGCTTATTTAACAAACTTTCTCGTTATATATGGTTTGCACTAATTGAGGTTCTATGGTGAGAACATTAGCCCTTGAAAGTTGGTTGTTCCACCATCAATTTTAGAATCTTTAAATACCATAATCTCCCTAATGACTAATATATTTTTCACCAATTTCTACCACAATCTCCTCACTACATAGGCTATCTATGATATAAAAATCATGGCCTAATTTGGTCTCTGTCATAATTTGTTATTAAGAGGGTTCTAAGGTTCAATTATGAATTTTCAAGCAATTTACATTTTCTCTCTCTAATTGCACAATAATAAAGCACCAAAAATCATACCTTTATCATGGGCATAAAAAAATTTGAGCTAATTAAGCTTTGATACCAATAAAGGGAGTATTTGGATACTTACCTTTATAGAAAGGGGATCTTGCCAAATCTCTGTTCCATGCGGTTTTGATTAAAATCACTAGATGGAGTTTCAGTGTTTTCCTTATAGTAGAATGCACCAAAATACTAGAGACGAGGAATGGAGTTTTATTTATTTATTTTTATTTTTTTTGTGTTACATGTACTTGTTATTTTGTGTCTCTCTTTTTCTCAAAGAGAGAGAAAGGAAAAGGTTTTTTTTTTGGGTCATGCACATACCACCCATTATTTGCATGATAGCTTTTCTCTTTGCCATATTCAATAAGTTTTTTTAACAAATTGTAACCCACAAAAAAATTGATCTTTTTAATTTAAATAATATTAATTAACTAATTAATTAAAAGTAAATAATTAATTAATGGACTTAGTTTATTAGATTATATGTTAGCTCATCAAGGTGGCCTATTTTCTAACATCAACAATAAAATGTTCTTTGAGGAATTAAATTCTTGCTAATTTCACTAAGAAAAACAAATAAATAAGATGATAACTAACTTTCTTTTTTTCTTTTTTAAGATTCTTCAATAGCCCTTCAACCATGAAAAAAAGGAAAGAGAAAACTTTATAGTGTGTACCATTTATCTCTCCTTCCTTATCTCTTGTTCTACATAAGTCATTAATAACTTAAGCTTTTAATATTTTAAATAGATTTAATAAATTATAAAAGAGTGATTTTTTTGTTTTCAAAAAGATGAAAATATATGTTCTCAAATTATAACATAATTAATTAAGTATTAATAAATATATAACGATAATTTTTTTATTTTAATAGATTTATTATTGTAATTACACTTAATAATTACCCAAAATCAAGTTGATTTTTTCAAGAACGATTAATTATTAAATAAGTTAATAATTTAATTAATTATTTAATAAAATATTATTTTATATATTTAATAATTAATTATATCCCAATGTCTCTAAATCATTCCTTGATATTTCTATATGAAAAACCAAGGTTTTCTAGGTATTATAAGTGTTTCAGCATGTTCGCCGCGGCCTAATTACTCTTAGCCGCGGCCAATTACTTTCTGTTTTACCCCTTTCTTCATCGCCGCGGCAAGTTGGACCTTCACCGCGGCCAACCTACCTAGCGCCACGGCGAAGACGCCTCCTGGAACTTCCTTGCTCGCCTCTCGATATTGGCCGTGGCCACTTCCTCCTTCCGTCGCGGCCAATTCCTCTCTGGAATGCCAGGGACATTTTCCTAAAAGTTTGCTGTGGCCAATTCCTTAATTCGCCACGGCTAATTTCGCTCTGGATGACTTCCAGTTTGACCTCTCACATTTAGCCACGGCCAATTTATATTTCGCCGTGGCGAATTCCTCTCTGGTACTCTCCCTGGGCAACTTCGCCTCTATTGGCCGCGGCCAACTCTATTTTAGCTGCAGCGAAGTACCTTCTGGTCCTACACTCTGAAAATCTAGACTCATACTCTCCTTTCTCCCTCCAATCTCACCTTAGGGCCATTCTACCTTAATTTATGCAACTCTAAGGGTAGTTATGAACCAGCTATTCTACCATTATCAACTCAAAACTCAAATGTAAATTTCCATTTCCTCCAACTACCCTATATCAGCAAGTCCAGGGAATAACAATAACACAATTCATGCCCCATTGACATTTAACATTAAATACACTTTCCATTAGAGGTCCCATGCATTAGTGATTCATATCAATGTCTCAAGGTTACATTTCCAAATGGTAAGTCATATCAGAGTTCAACAATGCTCATAGCAGATATCATAAATCCATACATTAAATACTAATTTAAAGTAAGGCCTACTCCTCAATAGGTACACATTACATTATCAAAATACAGACTTCTACACTTGGCAATATAGATACATGATGATGCTATACAAGACTTAACAAAATTAGCATCTACTCTATTACACTCAGACCAAGTGTAGCTCCCCACACTAGGCCTCAGCTCATGGATGTTCATCCACTTGCTTGCCCTTATCCTTACTCGAGGAACCTTCACCTGAAATTGTAATCCCATAAAACGGGATGAGATAATAATCTCAGTAACCAAGACAATTCCATCATATAATCCTGTTTAATTAACATATATGCATGAATCAAAATCATATCAGTCATCTCAGCAAATGAAACACTTAGGCTATCATGATTACTATCCCATACTAGCAATCATATTTTAACATGTTAAAGGCCATTAACATCGGGAGAGGCCCGTCCATGGCACTTACTCCCTATTAAGCACAACTAGGGCTCAGTGCATCTGGGGTTTGATCATAACCCGGTGCCCGATCGAAGCACATACACGGGTGGCAGCCGCACCACAGCTCCACCATGGACTCACAAGGTCCAATCATTATACAATAGATAGCCAACCAATTCATTTAACATTTCAAATCATTCATATACAGCAAGTATGAAATTTAAACCGACATATGTATGGAATTAATGTAAACCCTGGTTACCTCACTTGTAGACAAATTTACAACAACCACCAATGGTACAGAGTCTCTCTATAATCATAGCATCAGATAATTACTACTCTAATTCATCATTAACAGTTATAACAAGTACCCAAGGAATTTAAATGCTACTAACTACCTAAAGAACACTTACCCAGCCACCATAAATCCTAAATTCAGATTAAAGTGTCCTCTACCAGAAATCTCAATATTCCACCCAAAATCCTAAGCAAATTTGTACAAAATTAATACCCATAATATAAATCAGCTATGGGGGTCTCAAACTAACAAAGAAAGCATCAAAATGGGGGGTTTAAACTCACCTAATACCAGCCCTAACCTTAACCTACGAATTTCACCAAGAAAATTCCCAAACACCCATATTTCAGATTTTGGGTATGATGAAAATACTCCAAAAGAAAAACTAATCGGACCAAATTAAAAAGAAAGATTAGGGGATTAAGTTGTATAACTATTACCTTGGCTAAATCTTGCTCCAAATGTGAGAAAAGGTGGAATTATGCCAAGAACCCTAGCCTCTCCTCCTCACCTCCGAATTTTCCTTATGTTTTTGTGTTTTACAAAATGGGGGAGGTGGCTGGTCAGTTTTTAGGGTTTTAGTGGGGTTAAGTTGGGTCAAATATATGGGTCATGGGTTGCTCCAAAGTCCAACTCCTAATGGGCTTCAGACTTTAGCTTGTTGGGCCAGTTTTTTTAAGTGTTGGGCTGTAGAATTTTATTGGGCCAGTTCTTATGCATTGGGTTGCTGAAGTTTAATTAAGTTTGGGCCAAGTTTGAAGGGTTCAAGGATTTGGGTCTGCACAAGGGTAATTGGGCCACCATTAGCCTTTTATCATGATCTATTAATTTGGGCCTAGATGAAATTTCTATCCCAATTAATTCTCAAACCCATGTTAACAATTTATCTCTCTAAAATTTTCATTCACTAACTTGCCCAATTATCCTCCATTAATTATTCTTAATTATTCTAAATCCATGATTAACACCTTAATTAATTTTGAGGTGTTATATCATTTCCTTGCTCTTTGGGTCCACTTAGTATATTAGATTATTGGAGAGGAGGGAATGAGATTCAAAGAATCCCAATAGCTCATCTCCCATTCAATCATACATAATAGATGCAAACAAGTCTTATAAATGCATGTATGGTCATTTTGACATGTGTAAACATTCAAGAGACATTTTATCATTTGAAAAAATCACACATAGCATACAAAGGCTTGCCAAGTAAGTGGATTAGCTTTACCCAATTTCTTGTGGATATTGGACTTGCCTCACCCATTCTTTAAGAGATTCTTGGACTGAACCATACTCTTGGGAGCCCATCTTGTTTTTGGAAGATTCTTTTCTTTGTCCCAACCAATCTTAAGGGTTCTTGGCTCATCCTCACTATAGCTAAGAGTTTTTGGCCTTACCACACTCAAGCAAACCCAAGCACACATAAAAAACATCATATAAACATATGTCATCATAAAACCATGGCATAGGAAATCTTGCTATCATACTTTTCATGGCTTGAAAATACACATACACATATTCTAAGACAAGCTAAACACACATCCATGCATGAGAGAAGGTGGAGAGAGCTACCTTGCTTACATTTTGCACACTTTCTCCTTAAATTTTGAATCCTTTCCCTTGACCTCACACACCCAAGAAGGTGGAGATCATTCATTTTTGGCCTAGACACAATTTATGGAAGCCAATTAGGTTCATGAACTCAATTCTAAGGCCACGCATTCACTTAGACATTAGCTTGACTTATAACCTCATTATGGTTCCATAATGGCACCTAATGAAGTAACACTTCTCAAATAAATTCTAGGCTCCATTCTTTCTTTTCAAATATGATTCTTGACTCCTTTTAAGTCTCTTAGAGTCATCACACAATTAAAACAAAGAGCCTAACAACATGTTACTTTTTTAGGTCATAATATGAAACTTATAGCACCAACTCACTTTCTATGAGTTTTAAATTTTTTCCAAGGCCTCCCCTCATATTCATTCATCATATATGACTCAAGAATGGTCTTAGAAAAATTTAAAACTCTCCCTAGTTATGAGAACCCTTCTTGGCTGAGACAATGAAGCATATTAGGTTCCATGGAGCTTTCTTTATTTTCTCAAGGGAAGAAGCATATGGGGAGCCTTTTAGGGATCTTAGGAGCTCATTTAAACTCTTATTTAAGCTTAGAAATCATTATACAAAATCAAATTTTACAAGGTGTAATTGAAACCCTAGAACTTACATCTTAAAATCTAATAGTTTTTTGTTAATTTCCTTTGCATATTCTTAATCTCCATACCCTTTTTTCGTAGATCCACCCTTAGTTCTACCTAAAAATCAAGTCCTCCTAGGGTTTTCTCAAGTGGGGTGAAATGGTGGAGAAGAGAACCAAAGATGACAACCATAGGAAGAGAAATTACCTTGTTTTCTTACTTTTTCTCACTTGAATCTTGTGCTCTTTGAGCTCCTCTCTTCAAATCCAAATTTTCCCCTCAATTTCTCCTCTAAAATAGATCCATATACATCATTATAATCATAGGAAATAAAGGAGAATGAAGGAGACGAGGTTTGAAAGAAAAAGAGCATGAAAAACCATGAAAATTCATACCCTTCTACCTTGAAGTTATCCTCCTTTTCTTCCTCCTCTTGTGTGCCTCATCCCTTAAGGTTTTCTTGTGGTTTTGGGCAGAACATGGTCGTACATAATGAAGGGAGAAGAAGGGTACATCATATATATAGGTGAGAATAAGTTACACTTTTCAAAAATCTCCATTTTGTCTTTCATTCTTGGAATTTTTGTTTTTCCTTTATTTTAGTTCCTTTTTAAGAAAATTCTTTTTCATTATAAAATTTAGGTTCCCAATTTAATAAAATGCCTTTGGAATCACTCAAATCGGAGCTAAAATCTTTCCGAACGAATCAGTCAAAGTTCGGGTCAACCGACGTTAGAAAACGTCCACCAAAGGAGTTTCAACTGTTCCGGTAGTTTCCATGGTTCTAAGAATCCTAGAGAACTCAAAAATTTATTTTAAAAATCCCTTCTGTATGAATTCTGAAATTTGCTCAAAATTACAAAAATGTCATTATGTTTTGTAAGTTTTTTTTTGTAAGAAATTGTTTCTTCATTCTAGCTCTATTTTTCTTTTTGTCTGAGCATGAAATTCTCATTTTTAGGAGTTTAAAATGTTTTCCAAATTTTTTGAGACCTTGACTATCTCATTTCGAGAGACTTCTTTTTGTATCCAGTAAATTTCGTTCGTTTACGGAGAACTATACGTTACGTTTCTCACATTTTCTCTTGTTTCTAGAGGACAGGATATTACAGTATTTTTTCTAGTATTTGCTAGAGCTTCAAGAGGGAAATGAGTACATCTTGGGACTATGTGAGCCATAAAAATTAATGGAACTTGTTTTCTAGAGGTGATCAAATTAATAATAAAGGGTCTTGATAGAAAGTCAGCAAGGGTATTTTGTGTCTCTTTAATATGTTGTACTGAGAATTTATAGTAGGGAAACTATTCTATCCATCTAAGTAATTGCTTATTTGGTCAGATTTTCTTCTTGGAATCTAGAACTTTTGGAAATGAGGAGTTATCCATTTACATAATAAAGTGATAAGGATTGAGATGGAAATTGAACTTCTTAATCCCTCTTTTATCAACAATAATCTCTTTGTAGATTGTGTGATAGTGCTTTTTGTTAATCACTAATAGCTGCATAAGGAATTTGTTAGAATACAATAAATCCGAGCCGTGCACAAGGACACTGTCCTTGAGAGATATTCTGCCACAAGACGGCACTCCCCAGGATTGAACGGATTCTTTTGTGATGTTGTAGGGAAGCAGAACAGCAGAAATAAAAACTCAGGGACAAAGAGAAGAGGAGGGAATAGCTTGAATGTTGTCTGTAGCTGTGGTGCATCGAACCCAATGAGCAACGCGGTATTTATAGGCACAAGAGTAGCGAGACGTTGGACCACGTTTAATTATATTAATGAGGATATTTCTGAACGTTGGGCGGTTTCTAACATGAGGATTAATAAACATTAAATCAGATAATAAAAACCAAAAAATAGATTAGTAATTATCGGTAAATGATGACGAATGTTCACATCATGAACTCATAACCGAAGCCTTAAAATTGTGGATATTCTGGAAGGCTATTTGAAAATATTTAATTTTCAAAAAATAAATTCTGGCAACGGTAAAAATTGTCCAACACCGCCTATATTTTGTGGGCAGGGGGTAAATCGCTGAATTTCAACTGAGTTCAACTATGTTGGCCTAGCTTTTTGTGTGCGTGAGCCCATTCTCCTCCTAGGCCCATTTTGCTCTTCCATAATTACATGTTAATATTTATACCCTTCGGCCTTCATTTGTTTGAGCAATGTGGGACTCCTCTTTTTCTCTTCCCCTTTTGACACACACACATATTCTCCACCAATCCCCCACATGTGTGTCAAAAGATCACTATCATCTGAGTTATACATATGAGTATAAACATTTCGAATATGGTGTCTTACAGACTATGAACCATTCCTAGATTAATAAAGCTTAGTATACAAAGTTGTAGGTAAAGCTTGTAGCTTCTATGAACCAACAATTTTTCGTTGTATACTAGAGGCCTTAAGAGTCAATTTATACCCCTACAATTTTCGCTGTTATCGCAGTTTTGCGCTTTAAACTATGGCCTTGCGCGTGCTTGGTTTTAATGAATGCTCTAGAGATTTTTGCCATGATCTCATAGGAGCGGCCCCACTCCACATTCATATAGGTGATTTCATCAAGTGTGACTACAATGAACACACCATCCATAAGGAATATGAAATCATTAAGAGCTTTTGCTCAGCCTCGCCAACAATGCATCCTAACACTTTTTCTCATATCATAGGAATAGGTCAAAAAATAATAAAGTGCTAGCAGAATTAACAAATGACTTGTTTGTAGCCATATGAACCTCTTTCATAGGATCACCAATCACAGAGGTTGGGTTTCCATCACTGTTAATTTTCAAACTGGCTTAAGTCCCATTCTCCTCGATGTTTCCAAAATTTGTTTCTTCCCTAAAGGTTTGGTTAGGGGGTCTGCCAGATTTAATTCTGACCTTACAAAATCGATTGATATAACTTCATTTTTCAACAATTGTCTTATAATATTATGTCTTAAATGAATATGCCTAATTTTGCCATTGTAGGTCTTATTTTTAGTAACGGCTATCGCCGATTGACTATCACAATGTAATGACACTGATGGTGTTGATTTTTCACCTAATGGAATATTTGTTAAGAAGTTTTTCAACCACTCAGCCTCATTACTAGCCAACTCCAGAGCAATGAACTCTGAATCCATAATAGATCTCACTATAATATTTTATTGAGCTGATTTTTAGGTTACTGCACCACCACCAAGAGTGAATACATAGCCACTAGTGGATTTGGTATCTTCTGAATCTGAGATCTAGCTAGCATCACTGTATCCTTCTAATACAGCAGGAAATCTATTATAACATATACCATAATTCATGATACTTTTCAGATAACTCATTAATCTGTCCAAAGCTAACCAATGTTCACTACTTGGACAGTGAGTATATCTACTCAATCTACACATAGCATATGCTATATCAAGTCAGGTGTAATTCATTAAATGCAACAGACTCCCAATAATCTGTGCATATGTAGATTGAGCTACCGGATCACCCTTATTTTTAACTAATTTGGTGCTAGTATCATAAGGAGTGCTCACAGATATTTTTTCAAAGAATCCAAATTTTTTAAGAATTTTTTCAACATAATGTTCTTGAGATAGTAAAATGCCATTTTCACTCCTTATGATCTTAACACCTAATATCACCTTTGCTTTACCTATATCCTTCATATCAAATTTAGAAGAAAGAAACTTTTTAGTTTCTATCACAACATTTATGCTTGTACCAAAAATAAGCATATCATCAACATATAAACAGATAATCACACAACCATCATTCATAATTTTTGTATAAACATATCTTTCTACTTCAACAGTGGAAAATCCATCACTTGTTAAGACTTGATCAAGTTTTTCATGCCATTATTTTGGTGCTTGTTTCAATCTATATAATGATTTAACAAGTTTACAAACTTTATTTTCTTGTCCAAGAGCAACACACCCTTCAGGTTGTACCATGTAAATTTCTTCTTCTAAATCACCATTTAAAAAAGCAGTTTTAACATCCATTTGATGAATAAAAAGCTTGTAAATTGAAGCTAAAGCAATCAAAATTCTAATAGAGAAAATTCTTGTTACTGGAGAAAAAGTATCAAAATAATCAATATTTTGTTTTTAAGTAAATCCTTTAGCTACTAGCCTCGCCTTATATTTATCAATGGATCCATTAGGATTATATTTTCTTTTAAAAACCCATTTGCAACCAATAGGTCTTGCTCCCAGAGGCAAGTCTGCTAAAACCCAAGTTTTGTTTTGATTTAGTGAATCTATTTCAGCTTTAATTGCTTCTTTCCAAAGATAAGCATCAGAAGATGAAACTGCTTCAAAAAAATTTGATGGCTCACCTTGCAACATAAAAATATAAAAATCATTTCCAAAAGAAGTTTCTTTTCTTTGTCTTTTGCTTCTCCTTAAATTTTCAACAAAATTTTCACTTTCATTTACTTTAGATGAAGAAGGAAAATTTTCAGCTTTTGAGACATATGCTGAATTTTCAATGGAAAGATATGTTCAAAAAATTCTGCATCTTTGGTTTCAATAATAATGTTATGATCAAGAACATCACTTTTCAAAACTAGAAAATCTATATGATGCACTATGTTCAGCATATCCAATAAACATGCAATCAAAAGTTTTAGAACTAATTTTTCTCTTTTTAGGATCAGGTAATAAAACTTTTGCAAGACATCCCCACACTTTCAAATATTTTAAATTTGGTGTGTATCCTTTCCATACTTCATAAGGTGTCTTATTTGTTTTCTTATAAGGTATCCTATTTTGTAAAAAACATGCAGATAACAAAGCTTCACTCCATAAATTATCTGGTGCAGAAGAACTTACAAGCATCGCATTCATCATTTCTTTTAAAGTTCTATTTTTTCTTTTTGTTATTCTATTTGATTTAGGTGAATATGGAGGGATTACTTCGTGAATGATTCCTTTTTTTTTCACAAAAGTCATTAAATAAAACAAATTCTCCTCCTCTATCTGACCTAACCCTTTTAATCTTTTTATTTAATTGATTTTCTACCTCAGCTTTATATAAAAGAAATTTATCAAAAGTTTCATTTTTATTTCTCAATAAATAAACTTTAGTATATCTAGAAAAATCATCGATAAAAGTTACAAAATACTTTTTGCCACCTCTTATCATAGTTTGTTTCAAATCACCTAAATCAGTATGTATCAAGTTAAGCAATTCAGTTTCTCTTTGTACAAAAAAATGAGACTTTTTGGTTAACTTAGCTTCTGCACAAATTTCACATTTGTTTAGAAAATCATTTTTAATTTCAGAAATTAAACCAAGTTTTTACATTTTCTTTAAATATGACTTACTAACATGTCTTAATCGAGCATGCCATATATCAAAAGTATCAACCATAAATATAGGTAAGTAAGCAGAAGATGATGCATTTTCATTCATATCAGCAATGTTGAGTATAAACAGCCCCTGAGTACAATAGCCCTTCCCTACAAACACATTATTCTTTGTCATTACGATCTTATCAGATTCAAATGACACCTTAACCCCAGCTTTGCTTAATAGAGCTACAGAAATTAAATTGGCTTTAATATCAGGCACATGAAGAACATCACTGAGTGACAAAGTTTTTCTAGATTTGAGTTTCAGTTCAACCTTTCCTTTTCCTAGAACTTTTGCAGTTCAAGAATCAGCAAGGTAAACACGGTCTTCTCCTTCCTTAGTAGGACTATAGAAGGTAAATATCTCACGATTTGCACAAATGTGCCTGGTAGCCCCGGAGTCTACCACCTATTTTTTCACATCGGATACTAAGAGAGCTTGAGAAATGACTGCTACAATGATTTCATTTCCTTCGTCTCCTTGAACCAAATTGGCTCTAGGAGGATTGTCATTTCTAGCCCTCTTTTTGCATTGAGCAGCATGGTGGCATGGTTTTTCACAAACAAAGCAACTCCCTTTCTTTTTGAATTTGGGGTTAAAACTCTTGGGTTTATAGTCAGGTTTTGTTTTAGAGTCATACCTCTTGTCATGCTGCTTTGTCTCTACCAAATTTGCTTTTGAGGTCATTTCTTTGCCTTTTGCAGCTTGTATTTCTTTTCGATTTGTGTCATCGATTATGATGTGAGTGATTAGGTCCAACAGTGGTAATTGCTTTTGTTTGTGTTTCAGTTGTTGTTTGTAGTCCTTCCATGATTTAGGCAGCTTCTCGATTAGAATTCCAGCAACAAACTCGTCAGGTAAGTTGATTTTTTCTGCCCTCAACTCTTCCAGCAGCTTATGGTTCTCGTTAGTTTACAGTTTAATATCCTTGTCCTCGGTCATCTCCAATCTATAGTAATTTCCAATAACAAACTTTTGCTTCCCAACATCCTCAGCAGTATATTTGGCAATTAGCGATTCCCAGATTTTGCTTGCTTCCTTGTACACATAGTAAACATCGAAGAGATCATTAGACAAAGTGTTAATGATAGTATTTCTGCATACCTTATTGGCATATTCCCAAGCAATCCTTTAATTTTGGTCAATATCTAGTGAAGGCTCAAATTGTGTGAGTGCAGCAGCAACTCCATATAGGTCAAGGATAGAGTAAACACGTTCTTGCCATCTTCAAAAAATTTTTCCATCGAACATCTCAATTTTTGAAATATCAGGTGGTGGCCTAGACAGTGGCATCGGATGCAATGCAAAGGACGTAGCACCTATATTAGCACCGACAGGGCCATTGGAAGCAGGAGCGTTGTTTTGTTGTGACTCCATATCTCTCAAGATTGTTAACCACCAATAGCTGCACAAGGAATTTGTTAGAATACAATAAATCCGAGCCGTGCACAAGGACACTATCCTTGAGAGATATTCCGCCACAAGACGGCTCTCCCTAGGATTGAATGGATTCTTTTGCGATGTCGCAGGGAAGCAGAACAGCAGAAATAAAACTCAGGGACCGAGAGAAGAGGAGAGAACAGCTCAAATGTTATCCGTAGCTGTGGTGCATTGAACCCAATGAGCAATGCGGTATTTATAGGCACAAGAGTAGCGAGACGTTGGACCACGTTTAATTATATTAATAAGGACGTTTCTGAACATTGGGCGGTTTCTGACATAAGGATTAATAAACATTAAATCAGATAATAAAAACCAAAAATAGATTAGTAATTACCGATAAATGATGACCAATGTTTAGAAACGTTCACATCATGAACTCATAACTGAAGTCTTAAAATTGTGGATATTCTGGAAGGCTATTTGAAAATATTTAATTTTTAAAAAATAAATTCTGGCAACGGTAAAAATTGTCCAACACCGCATATATTTTGTGCGTAGAGGGAAAAATCGTCGAATTTTAACTGAGCTCAACTATGTTGACCCAGCTTTTTGTGGCGCAAGCCCATTCTCCTCCTAGGCCCATTTTGCTCTTCCATAATTACATGTTAATATTTATACCCTTTGGCCTTCATTTGTTTGAGCAATGTGGGACTCCTCTTTTTCTCTTCCCCTTTTGACACACACACACATATTCTCCAACACTTTTTAAACTCCTTGAATTATCCACTAGCATGCCTGCAGTAATAGTGTTTCCCATCAATCTCTTCAATAAGTACAGCTTCCTAATAATCTTCACTGACATCTATTTATAAAATCCTTATGTCTTGGTATGGTATCTTTAATGGTATAAGATTTTGAGTGATTTTTTTAAGATATTGTAGTGTTGTTATTTGGACTTTTCCCTAAGGTGTGGGTTCTTTCTTTTTGAGAAGTTTGGATAGCTGAGTGGTATGGGCTTCAACATGTGGGATAAAGTCTCTAATATAATTTACTATCTTAAGAAATTATTGTATTTGCTTAATTGTAAGACTCTCATAAGGAAATCTTTGTAATCTTTAGCAATATATGGACTTGACTAGTATTGTCCATAGGCTATTTTTATTATGGGAAACTTAATTTGAATTTGGCCTAACAGGCTATTGATAACATGATTCTATACCTTTTAGTTATGTTAACAAATTACTACAAGAGTTGCCTGTGTTCTTCTTCATTTTTTGAAAAAAGAAAAATATCGTCAATATAGATTAAAGCACTATGTAGTATGAGCTCATAAATTTTTGTTATAGCCTTTCAGAACAGTGACAGAGTATTTTTTAGGCTAAAAGGCATGATAGTCCACTGGTAATGGGTATTTGGAATACAAAAAGCTATTTTGTATCTTTCTGATAGTTCTATACCCAATTGCAAAGATCCAGCCTTAAGATCAAACTTTGAAAAGACCATAGCATCCTTGAATAGAGCGAGCTGAGAAATGATCTTTGGAAGAGAAAACTTATCATCTTGTAGGAATGTGTTTAGAGGTTTATAATGAATTATCAACTTCTTTTTTCCTCTTTTTAATTCTAACACTTTTTTAAACATAAAATGCTTAGCAAGCCCATTTAGATTAGGTAGGCTCAGTCAGACCTTATCGAAAAAGAGAGGCACATTCTTCCTAGGTAAGGGCCAAATCTTTAGGATTTATGCTTGGATGAGTTGCTTTGGTGGGATTGATATCTTCATTCTGTTTGAATGGAAGTTAGATATAGAATTCTTTGTTTTTCCATAGTAGAAAAGGATGTAGAAATAAATCATGATTCTCTGGATAGAACTTTATAAATTGATCTCTTATGTCTTCATATCCTTTTGGGGCTTGCTATAGTTCCTACAACTTTGGAATATTTGTATATAAAGTCAAATTATGTCTAAATCTGATGCCTTTAGGAAGAATATGAAACCTTTCAACTTTGTGATAAACATCCATGCTAATAAGGATATCTTCGTCTAGAAGATCACTTCTTAAAACTCTTAACCAAATAACACAATTAAGAAAGAATCTGATGCTAACTATTCTCTTTGAAATTAAACTATTTTTGAAGATTTTTCCATTAGCAGCACTAAACACTTAGGATGTGGTTTCCATATTTTTGGAGGGAAAATTGTAGGATTTATGATGGTCTTAAATGCACTAGTATCTATATAGCTAATTATAGAAAATAGGCCTAAGATACTTACTTTGTAGACATGCATCTTGATATACGGAAGATGTAGCTCCATCTTTTGACTTTAAAACAAAGTTGGATTAGATAGTTGGGTTGTTCAAAAAGCTAAGGGAACTCTAAGAACTAGCTTCTGAACTATCTTTAAAGGCAAATATTGTTTTATGATCTACACAATCTTGTTTAGAAAAAAAAAAAAATCTTTGATTTCTTCATCTTGTTGAAGAGGTATGCTTGCCTGAAGATACTGGAGTAGTTTGATAGCTTTTTTGCAAAATGCCCTTTTTTTCTTATGCTTAAAGGTGTGCATGCCAATATTGTTTCATGATCTACATAGCTTGATAGCTTGATAACTCTAAGAACACATCTTGCTGACTTGTAAAGACATTCTTTTGCAAAATGTGCTTTTTTTTTTTCTACAAATGTAACATTTTCCTTTCCTCTTTAACTTGGAAGTTCTCTTTTTGAAGTATTTTACACATTTCTTTTGAGATTTCTTTTATGCTTATTGGTTTTAAAAAAAGTCTTCTATTACTAAGACTTCTTCTTAGTAGGGTAAGTGCATTTATCTAAAACCTTGCACTTAATTTGAAGATAAGGCTTTTTATAGGCCTTTCATCATTTCATTAAAGGTCTTGTATGTTTCACACAACTTTTCTAGAAAAGCTTTAGCCAGTTGATAAATTTCTCTTGAAGAGATTTTAGACATATCCCTTCAAAGAACATATATGTTCCTTAGAAGTTTTGGCTTCAATTTTTCTAGTAAAGAAGTGATGAAAGTGTGTCGAAGACTAACATCATTGAAACTATTGAGTATATAATATCATTTAGCCATTCTTTTCTAATAAAGGTCAAGATCTTTAAACTTTAAGAAGCAACACTTCATTTCAAAATATTCCTGTCTTTTCTATTTATCAACTAGATGAAAATCATCGATGAATTCTTTATGAATTACACCAACAATATCTTAGCCACCTGGATTTTGGGTAAAGTAAAGTTATCAATACTCTCTTAGACTTTGGAATTATTCTTAAAGAATACCTTTAAATCTTTAAACAAATTCATTGACAACGTCTTGAACATTGGCTCTTAGTTTTGTCATTTGAAAATCTATCCATGTACTCATCTTGAGTAGTTTGTCTCTCCATCAATTTAGTGGGTCATCATCCAATATGAACTAGGGACTAAAGGTTGGTTTAGTAGAATGATTAGTCTATTGATGATGGTGACTAAAATGTTCTTCAAGGTGTATTTCATCATGAATATCTTAATTTTTACTAAGATCTTTAGTAGTAGATTGTTCTGGCTCATATGTATCTACCATGTACAGAGTAGAGATATCAGCATAATAATCTGAGGCTTCGAGTTCATATTAAATCCAAAGTATTTAGAGAGGTATGGTGATGCATCATTTTAAGGAATTTGGCTTTGAAGGTTAATAGGTATAAGTGGTTGTGTTTCTAAAGATTTTGCTTGTTTTTCTTTTCTTATTTCAATTGGTGGGGTAGTTATTTTTAGTGGAGATGATGATAAGGAATCATGGATTTTTAAAGGCATGAAGCAAAGAGGTTTAATAGGTTTTATCTATGAGGAAGATGCTTGAAAGGTATTGGATCTAGTAGGAGGTTTAGGTTATGATCTTGGTTAAGAGGGTGGCAATGCTTTTTTGAAGACCTCATGAGTCATCTTAAAGCATTTCTTATAATTATTTTCTAAAGGATATGGAGAATATGGTGGTGGAAGGAAAGGGGTATGAGGAGTGGTATATAAAGGTGGGTATGGCTCATAAATACTCTTAGTGTGATTGCTTACAATATCAGCTTAATAAAGCATTTCTTTTTTCAATTTTCTGATTTCTTGCTCTTTTTAAGACAACAGAGGTCCAGTATAACCATTAACAATAAACTATCTTAATTTAGCATCTAGTTGATTAATCCTTTGGGAATGATGGTGATAAAGCTATTTAATTTCTAAAGAAAGACCTTCAAGCTCTAAATGTATATGAGAAGTTTGTCTTGCTAAATTTTTGAGCCTAGAATCAATCCTTTGTAGAGTTGTATTTTGGACAGTAGTATTGTAGGTGTTTAATACTTCTTCTGTTTAAGTGATTGGTACCTTTGTCTCATCATGAGAGACTTCTACAACTAATTGCAAAAGGTTTAAAAGAGACCTTATAGTAGGATTTGTCTGCTGTTATAATGGAGGAAAGCTAGAGTCATAAGTTGGACATGTAAAAGAAAACATCATACAGGGAATAGGTTTTTTACAGATCTCGAGACTTGATTACTAGTTCTAAGACTTTTGGCTTTAGAACAACTATTGCTTTTGGCCTCTTTGGTTTAGGAATCTCTTTCTTCTTTGTGAGAGCCTAAAAAAGATCATAATGACCAAGCTTTCTTAGCAAGTGTTCAAAGGAAGTAGGCTTTGGCATAGGATTTCTAACTCCCACCCATCTTGGCTTTAGAGGATTGTCCTCATCATCATTATCATTTCTAGACTTTTTGTTTTTACAAGATCTAAAATGACAAGACTTCTTGTTTTTCCAGTTTGCAACTGCTACTAAATCTTTGAGGATATCATTATTGTCTCCAGGGCTTTTCCAGTTCTCTAAATCCCAACATCCATAGTTGGGATCACACATGAATGGATCATAATCCCATGTGAAGTGACCATTGGTTTTAGCCACATAAGAGTAGTTGCCATCTAGTTTAAAATCATATAAAAGGATTGTTTTCTTGCTCAACTTATGTGTTATAATTAGCGTAAGGATTATAGATTACCTAATAATAGGTCCTTTTAAAGATCCTTCTTCTCCAGACTTCTTGAAGATGGTCTTTGCTCTTCCATCTTTTAAAGTATAAAGCTCTGGTGCACTCATAGTAAGTACTAGCCGAGAAGAGGCATATAACTTTTTTTCATAATTAGTAATCCATTCTAGTGGCATGATCTCCATTAGATCTTCCTTACGAAGAGTCCTAGGAATCTAAATGATTGTTAGATGATCTAGTTGGTCAACAACTACATGTAAGGCTTTTTTAGAAGTACCTAAAAAATGTAAATCAAGGCCATGCTTTTGAACCCTATAAATGAGTTAGGGATGAAGAGTGGCCATGATGACTGTAGATATTTGCTTAGCACCTATGCCCATCGAGTAGGTAGAGTAGGGTCATTAAGCTAAATATTATAATTTATGAGGATGGTTAGGATAATACTTCCATGGTTAAGAGTGGTGAGGCCAATACCAATCATAGCATTTTTATAGCTAGTATAGCTAGTGTCTAAGAAAGCTATTATAGCCATTGCTGCTATGCCTTTTCTTCCATATAGTGTGAGAACCATCTTGATGGCTTCTAAATAAAGATAAGTGTATCCACTGGTTCTCCAATGATCAACAAGTTCATGGGGGATCTTAATAGTAACATTTTGCTCAGATTATATTGATACTAAACCACAATAGTCTAACCTAGAACACTAAATAATTTCTTTCACAAGTAGATTTATAGTGATTAATGTCACATCCGAAAATGCGACCGCGTGGCGCCTAAATTAAAATCAAATAAAAAGTAAAATCTGTAAAAGGTAACAAGGTTCAAATAGATAGAGTACATTTTGTAAGGTTCAGGAGTCGCCACTGAAGTTTTAATTTTGAAAAGGCAAAACTTTGAAAAAAGCCTTTTTGTGAGGAAAATGGTCTGCGAATAAGAAAAATGGATTCGGGAGTCGATTATGAGTGGGGAAGGTGTTAGGCACCCCACCACACCCGTTCTTAAGAACGGTTACCCTAAGTCAGTTATGCAAAATTATATGGCCTTTAGTCTATTCTAATTCTCCCTAACAAATCACATGCAAAGAACAGAAAGAAAAATTTAAGGAAATAAAATTTAAGGGAAGAAAGAAAATTAAAAGTAAAATAAAAAGAAATCCAAAGAATAAAATGAAGGAAAACGGAATAAAATTAAAGAAATTAGATAAATAAAATTAAGAGAAAATATTTAATTACAAAGGCGGACTTGACCTAGGATGAGAGCCTAGGGCCTACGTACCCTTAGGGGGGGATCAAAGTCCACGTAATTCGACGGAAGATTGTATTTGTTGGTTTTTTTTTTCTTCGTTTTATGTTTGTTTTTTTTTTTCTTTTCTCTTTTTCTTATGAGTTTGTGTTCTTTATTTTTTTTTTAATTTTTTTTTGGTTTAGGTATTTTTTTGTGAAAAGACAAAGAAAATAAATTACTTTTTCCTTTAACAAATAAAATAAATTTTGAAATTGATTGATGTATTTTGATTTGCTAAAGGAAAATTTAATTTAATTTTTCTTGCATTTCCAATTTTTCTTCTTACTTATCATTTTTTTGTTTTCTATCATTTTCATTTTTTTTTTGGTTTATTTTTTTATTACCCCTTTTTTGTTTGTTTGTTTTTCTTATTTTGCTTTTGTTTATTATTATTATTTTTTTTGCTTGTTGTTTATTATTATTTTTTTTTTTGCTTGTTGTTATTTTTTTGTTTTCCATTTTTTTTCTACTTTTTTTTTTATCTCTTTTTGATTTTTCTTTTGGTTTTGTTATTGTTTTTTTTATTTGTTTCTCTCTTTTTGTTAATTTATGTTTTTTTCCATTTTTCTCTTTCTCTATCTCTTTTTCTCATTGTTTTGTTTTTGTTTTGTTTTGTCATTATTTATTTTATTTTATTTTTTTTACCTCTATTTTATTTATTTATTTTTTTGGGTTCTATTTTGTTCTTTCTCTTTTTTTTTTCTTTTTTTTGTTTTGTTTTTATTTTTGTTTATCTTTGTTTTGTTTATGATTTTTCGACTTTTTGCATATTTTTGTTTTTGCGTTTTTTCTGATTTTGTTATTGTTGTTTATTTGTTTCCTTTTTTGTTATTGTTGTTTTTGTGTTTTTTCTGATTTTGTTATATATTTATATATATATATATATATATTTATTATTATTATTTTTTAACTTTGATTTTATCTTTGTTTTCTGTATTTTTTGTTTTGGACTAATTTTCGTTTATTTTTATTATTATTATTTTTATTTTTACTTGTAATTTATTATTTTTCGTTTTTTTTGGTTATTTTTTATTATTATTTTTTTATTTTTTGTGTTGTTTTTTTTTGTTTTTTGGTTTTATTATTTTTTGTTTGTTTGTTTTTTTTTGTTCGATTTTTGTTTTTATTATTTCTTTTATGATTTCTCTATTTCTCACTCTTGTTTTTGTCTCTTCTTCTCTTTTTTTTTTTGTTTTAATTAATTTTTTTTTATTTTGTTAATTGTATTTATTCTTATTGTTAATCTTCTTCCTTTTTACTTTTCACCTTTTTCCTTTATTTTAGTACGTTATTATTATTATTATTTTATTTTATTTTCTCTTTTTTTTTATATATTAATTTTTTGTTGTTTTTTCCTATTTTCATTTTTGTGTTATGTTTCTTTCTTTTTGTTTGCCTTCCTTTTTTTTTTGTTTTTTACTTTTTTTTTTTGTTATGATTTCTTTGTTATTTGAAAATTGTGATTATTCAAATATTATCATTTAAGCCTTTTTCTTTCTTTATTTTTTTTCTATTTTTTTTTGTTTTTTTTGTTTTTGCTTCATTCTATTTTTATTTATTTAATTTTCGTTAAGAAGAGGACCAACTCTGGAAGAGAGAGAAAAAAATGCTTTTAAACTTTTGCAAATGAGATTTTTTCAATTTCATAGGAAACCCTTTTCAAGACAGATCCTTAAGACTTTGGATACGAATAGTTGATCCTCTCTTATTTTTTGATTTTTTTTATTACTTCTTCTTTTTTTTTTTGAGTATTTTTTTGTTGAAAAAAAAAACCTTCGAATAGGGTCATTGAAGCCCAAAAACATGAAAAATATAACTTCGCGACCCAAAAGGTACTGGGAGGCTTATTGCCACACATGACCTTTTTGGTTTATTCTTATGGGCCCAAGGGGATATGAAATCCCACATGGCCATGCCAATAACTTGAAAAATGAATAACAGTAAAGTAAAAACCAAGAAAAGAAAGAAAGAAAGAAGAAAAAAAAAATAGATACCTTATATTTGTGAGGGTGGGTGATCAGTGTTCAGTATCCAATCATCACTATTAGGCAGGTTTACAAAAACGAAAATAAATAAATAAATAAATAAAAGAAATAAAAGTATGAAAATTACAACAGATTCTCCAACTCATCCTCCCTTGCCCGGCGAGACCAATATGGTCATCCCTGGGACAGTGCAATCAGATTCCTCCCTTTTGCTCCATCAACGTGCTCGCATTACCCCAAAATGGGCAGCATATTCCACAGCAACATAATGAAAACCAACAAGACAGAAAACATTTGCAAGGATAGGGAATGTATGTAGAGTTTCATCACATCAATAATAACTAATGATCGAAATGCTATGAACAACCAACGATCCATATAACAATTCTCGAAAGCATATTCTACATGCATAAGGAAGCAGAACAGTAATGAAAAAAAAAACAAGATCGTTGTACCACTTTCTATTGAAATCATACAAGCCAGGACTCAATCCACAAGTGCCTTACTCAAGCATTTGATCAAACAGATACTAGGTATTTTTCGAAGACTGTATGGGATGCCATATTTTACAGTAAACCATCAACCAAGATTAAATACTCATAGCTGTGATGTTAAGCATCAGGTTCTATTGGGATGATGCTAATAATCTGACTAAGAAAAAGAAACTCTCCGGCCAATAAAACTTGCAAAACCAAACAAAACTAATAGCCACATTTAAGCACCAATTCAATTTCAGGGATTAGCACGAATCAAGAACGATATTCAAGCATTAATTAAAAATTTACGGACCAACACCGATCAACAGTAGTGTCTCAATCACAGCTCAGCAGTAATATTCACTCATCAACCAAATTTCAAAAGTTTAGTCCAGGAACTAGGATTCTCAGAAATACAATAGATCGAAGCAACGTACCTTTTGACACCGGCTTACTCACGCCGACTACTGGAAAGATTAAATCTGGGCCGATGGGAACTGTTCCTCTTCACTCTGGATTCAGCTATTAGCGAATCTTCATCCAGGATTCACCAGATATACAGAGAAATCCTCATCTCTATTCTTCCGTTTTCCCTTGACGAGTTTCACTCCCTCTCCCCTCGGTTTCTTTTGCCTTTCAGCTTTTTTATTTCGAAAAAGCAAATCTCCTCTCGATTTTTCTTCTCCTCTCTCGCAGAGAAAATTTTTCCTTTCGAAAAACCCCTCTCCTATTTATAACGGATCCGAGAGTGGTCTCCACTCTCGCTCGCGCGCCTCGCCCTTCTGCTCTTCGTACGAGTCCATCGCGCCTCTCTGCTCCACCCACTCGCAGCACCAACACTTCTCCCGTACCTTTTCCTTCCTTCGCATCTGGAGAGAAGAGGAACAGTGCAGAGAGCAAGAGGGGGGGACCAGAGACCTTTTAGGGTTTTTTCGCATTTCCTCTGGATTGTCTTGCTTCCTTTGGGTAAACTGACGGGTTGGCGAAGCGGGGGGAAGGGATCCGGAATTCTTGGGCTGGCCGAAAATGGGGAAGAGGAGGCCTGGAGGTCCGAAATTCATGGGTAAAAAAAAACGGACCTCCCTTCTTTGGGCTTCTTTGTTTCTATTCTGGCCCAATTCGAAATTGCTCCTTTTTTTTTATATATATATATTATTTTTTTTTTGCCCCAATCCAGAGTTCCCCCTTTTTTTTTGGTCCAATTCGGAGTTGGGTTGGATCCTTCTCTTTTCTCTTCTTCTTTTCTTTTATTTTATATTTTTTATTATATTCTTTGATGATTTTTTTATTTATATTTTACTTACTTTTAGTCTTCCCTCTCTCTCCCTTTGTGGGTTTTATTTTTCATTTTTTTTTCTGACCCCCTTTTTTTTTTATTTGATATTATTTATTTATTATGTTTATTTATTTATTTTTCATATGTATATTCTTATATATTTTTTTTTGATTTGATTTTTTTTTTGTCATTTCCTTGTCTAGATATTGGTTATTATATTTTCCTTTTTTTTTCTTGAATTTGTTGGGTCAAAAAGGGTCTATTTGATATTATTGTTTATATATATATATATATATATATATATATATATATATATATTTTATTCATCATGTTAGTTTTCTAATTTAATTTTTTTTGATTTATCATGATTTTTTTTTTGAGCATGTCCGGACAAAATACGGTGTTCACAGTTGCCCCTCTTTACTTGTTTCTTAGGGCAAAGAAATTGAAAATGTAATTTATATATATTTTCATTGCTTAAGAAACAAGTAAAGATAAGAACACGTATTTTGTTGGAGCTGATTTGATTGCCTTCTGACAATTAAGAGAGGGTGAGAGCGACCCAAACAAAATGTAGGGTTCACATGCTGCCCCTCTTTACTTATTCTTTAAGTAAAGAAATCGAAAACGCAATTTTTGATTTCCTTAACTTATGAATAAGTAAAGATGGAAACAAATATTTTGTTTGGGATGCTGAAAGATAAAAGTGAGCTAACTTTCCCAGAAATGCTGGAACTTAACCAAAAACGCTTGCCAGTCTGTGGTTCTATAATCAGTTTATGCAAGACTTTTGGGTGCCTGTTCTGGCAGGACTTTGGTGCATATCCTGGTAGGACTTTGGTTTGCCTGTTCTGGCAGAACTTTTATTGGTGCCTATTCTGGTAGGACTTTGGTTTGCCTGTTCTGGCAGAACTTTTATTGGTGCCTATTTTGGTAGGACTTTGGGTGCCTGTTCTGGCAGGACTTTGGTTTGCCTGTTCTGGCAGGACTTTGATTGGTGCCTATTCTGGTAAGACTTTGGGTGCCTGTTCTGGTAGGACTTTGGTTTGCCTATTCTGGTAGGACTTTTATTGGTGTCTATTCTGGTAGGACTTTGGTGCCTATTCTGGTAGGACTTTGGTTTGCCTATTCTGGTAGGACTTTTATTGGTGCCTATTCTGGTAGGACTTTGGTGCCTATTCTGGTAGGACTTTGGTTGCCTATTCTGGTAGGACTTTGGGTGCCTGTTCTGGCAGGACTTTGGTTGCCTATTCTGGTAGGACTTTGGGTGCCTGTTCTGGCAGGACTTTGATGCCTATTCTGGTAGGACTTTGGGTTGCCTATTCTGGTAGGACTTTGGTTTGCCTATTGTAGTAGGACTTTTATTGGTGCCTATTCTGGTAGGACTTTGGTGCCTATTCTGGTAGGACTTTGGGTGCCTGTTCTGGTAGGACCTTGGTTGCCTATTCTGGTAGGACTTTGGGTGCCTGTTCTGGCAGGACTTTGATGCCTATTCTGGTAGGACTTTGGTGCCTGTTCTGGCAGGACTTTGATTTGCCTATTCTGGTAGGACTTTGGTGCCTGTTCTGGCAGGACTTTTGAGTGCCTGTTCTGGCAGGACTTTGGGTTGCCTATTCTGGTAGGACTTTGATTTGCCTATTCTGGTAGGACTTTTATTGGTGCCTATTCTGGTAGGACTTTGGTGCCTATTCTGGTAGGACTTTGGTTTGCCTATTCTGGTAGGAATTTTATTGGTGCCTATTCTGGTAGGACTTTGGGTACCTGTTCTGGCAGGACTTTGATGCCTGTTCTGGCAGGACCTTGGTTGCCTATTCTGGTAGGACTTTTATTGGTGCCTATTCTGGTAGGACTTTGGTGCCTATTCTGGTAGGACTTTGGTTGCCTATTCTGGTAGGACTTTTATTTGTGCCTATATTTGGGTAATGCATATGTATATGTGAGATGCATGATATATGAATGGAACTTTATGGGGGGAAAGTAACCAGAGGATTTGGTAAATGAAGGTAATTTTGCGAGCAGGAAACATGAGACATGTGGATGTTGCCCCTGATTTGGTTTCAGTTTCTTAGGCAAAGAATGAAGAAAATGTGGGGATGCTTTATTTAATATGTACTTGTACTCTCCTCTTCTTTTTTTTATTTTCTCCTTCTTTTCCTTCTTTTCATTTATTTACTTTATTATTATTTCTCGTCTGTTTCTTGTTTTGTTGTGTCTTTGTCTTTTCTTTTTTTCATAAAAATGTTAATTTAGAGGCATTACCAAGCGTTGAACTTTTAACTGACCAACTATATGGACGAGGTATATTGTCCTCTCGAATCACTACCCATTTAACCAGACTCTTGGCATTTTAGCTTGCATTCAATTAGGAATCCTTGACATTCCGCCAACAGAGGATTTCATACATTATCTTTGAAGCCACGGTTGACCCTTTCATTTGTTTTCTTGGGAAGAAGAGCCATTGTACATGTCATTCAGGAATGTCTTGATAAACGAGTCTGAGATGAAAATGGCATTTCGATGAGAGACATTTGAGATTTGGTCTCGGTCTATCCTTCCAGTAATGATTAGGATAATTGGTCCAAAGAGGGTCTCAATGATGATGTGTCAAGTATTTGCTTTGATAAATGTTATTCCTTAGTTGTTAATTTATTTATAAAACATGAATACAGTGGTTGCAATAAGAATAGAAGTTACTAAAGAACAATCTCTGATTAGAAATCTTATTGAACATATAAGAGTTTAGACAAATAGGTAATTTGCAAACATAAAAAAGATAAAAGAACTAGAATAAAAAAGTTCTTTCAAAGAATGTCCTCTACGTTTAGCCCTGTCTGCCCTTATAAGGTGATTCTTTGCGTTATACAAGACATGCAATTTGTCGAACCTAATTTGAAACCTTTCTCGCCCATACCTCGACCCGACTTTGGACCTCAGATTTTGTCCCACCTTGTGCCTAGGCATCTTCCCATTCCCCCTAGTGAGCTTTCCTTTCCTTTCCTCCCTTCTTTTCTTTTCTCCTTTGCTTTTTTCGTTTTTTCTTTTATTATTTTTTTTTATCCTCTTTTTTTTCTCTCTTTTTTTTTTTTGCTCTAATTTTTGCCTAGGCCGTCCTTTCGGATTTTCAGCCTAGCGAGCTATTATCTGTGCTCTAACTTTTGCCTAGGACGCCCATATGGGTTTTCAACCTAGCGAGCTTTTCCTTATGCAAAATATTTTTTTACTGCATCTGAATTGCAGGGCTTGGTCAAATCATGGCCATCCATATCCGTCAATACTAATGCCCCTCCTAAGAAAGCGTGCTTCACAATGTAAGGCCCTTCATAAGTAGGAGCCCATTTGCCTCGAGCATCATCCTGGTTGGGCAAGATTCTTTTAAGAACTAAGTCACCAGCCTTAAACTCTCTATGGCGAAGCTTTTTGTTGAAAGCCCGTGCCACCCTCTTTTGATACAATTGCCCATGGCATATAGCCGTGAGTCTTCGCTCCTCGATCATATTCAACTGTTCATACCGCGCCCTCATCCAATCACTTTCATCTAAATTGGATTCAATTAATACCCGTAAAGTAGGGATTTCAACCTCAATTGGCGTGACAGCTTCCATTCCATAAACTAGAGAATACGGAGTCGCTCCAGTGGAGGTACGCACAGTTGTGCGATAACCATGCAATGCGTATGGGAGCATATCATGCCAATCCTTGTAGGTGATGGTCATTTTAGCAATGATCTTCTTTATGTTCTTATTCGCTGCCTCTACTGCCCCATTCATTTGTGGTCGATAGGGTACTGAATTATGGTGCTTGATCTTAAACTGTTCGCAAAGTTTAGAGACTTCTGTTCCATTCAGGTTTGCAGCGTTATCTGTAATGATCCTTTCAGGTAGCCCATATCGACATATGATGTTCGTCTTAAGAAACTTGCAGAAAGCTCTTTGAGTGACACTGACAAAGGAATTAGCTTCTATCCACTTAGTAAAATAATCGATGGCAACCAGAATAAAACGATGTCCATTTGAAGCCTTAGGATTTATTGGGCCAATTACATCCACGCCCCATATGGAGAAGGGCCAAGGTGCCACCAGATTGTGTAACGAAACCGGTGGTGCATTGATTTTGTCTGCGTATATTTGGCATTTGTGGCATTTTCGAACGTACTCAATGCAATCTTTCTCGATTGTTAACCAAAAATACCCACACCTCTGGATTTTTTTGGCCAACATAAAACCATTCGTATGCGTACCGCATATTCCTTCGTGCACTTCCGTGACTATCTTTTGGGCCTCCTTCGCATCCATACACCGTAATAGTATACTATCGTGACTTCTCTTGTACAGGATCCCATTGCTGATGAAGAAATTCATGGCTAGGCGCTGGATAGCCTTTTTATCACCTTCGGTGGCCTCAATTGGGTATTCTCTACTTGTCATATATGTTTTAATGTCATGATACCAAGGTTGTCCGTCATACTCTTCTTCTATGTTCAAGCAATATGCTGGTGAATCTCTGGCCTCTACTCAGAGCGGCTGGACTTGGACTCCATAGTCAAGTCGAATCATTACTGCCAAGGTGGCTAAAGCATCAGCAAATTGGTTCTTATCTCGAGTGATATGATGAAAATTGATTTCTTCAAATTGTTCAATTAATTGAGCCAAAAATTTTTGATATGGAATAAATTTTGAATCCTTAGTTTGCCACTCCCCAGTCACTTGATAAATTATAAGGGCTGAATCGCCAAAAACTTCGAGATATTTTATACCAAGAGTTATTGCAGCATTTAACCCATTGATGCAAGCTTCATATTCCGCTACATTGTTAGTGCATTCAAATTCCAATTTAATGGCCACTGGGAATTGCTTTCCTTCAGGGGATATAATTACAGCTCCAATACCATAGCCATGCATGTTTGCGGCTCTATCAAAATACATCTTCCATCGTCTATCTTTCTCATCTTCATCATCTTCATCATCCTCGACGGCTAGGACGTCCTCATCAGGAAAATGAAAGTCCAATGGTTGGTATTCATCCAAAGGGTTCTCGGCTAGGTAATCTGCTATAACGCTCCCTTTTACAGACTTTCGCATCATATACTTGACATCGTACTCAGATAGAATTACTTGCCACTTAGAGACTCTACCAGAAACTGTGGGCTTTCAAAAATATATTTGATGGGATCCATTCGAGAGATTAACCAAGTAGTGAAATAAAGCATGTATTGTCGCAAACGTCTGGTGGTCCATGCTAACCCGCAACAAGTCTTCTCGATCAGTGGGTAGCGGGCTTCACATTCGTTAAATTTCTTACTCAGGTAATAAATTGCTTGCTCCTTCTTTCTGGAGGTGTCATGTTGCCCCAGTACGGCCCCCATCGATCTTGGCAAGATGGTCAAATAGAGGATCAAAGGTCGTCCTTGTGTGGGCGGAACCAAAATTGGGGGATTTAATAAATAATCCTTAATCTTGTCAAAGGCTTGCTGGCAGCTACTATCCCATCCTCCAGTGTAACTCTTCTTTAACAATTTAAAAATTGGTTCGCAGGTTGCAGTTAAGTTGGCAATGAATCTTGCTATATAATTTAGTCGACCCAAAAAACTTCGTACCTCCCTTTCAGTTTGGGGAGCTGGCATTTCCCGAATCGCTTTTACTTTGTCAGGATCCACTTCTATCCCCTTCTGACTCACCATAAAGCCCAATAACTTTCCAGTTAAAGCCCCAAAGATACACTTGTTGGGGTTTAAGCGGAGTTTGTATTCACGCAACCTTTCAAACAATTTTCTCAAAACTGCCACATGGCTCTCCCCTTCTCCAGATTTAGCCACCATATCATCGACATACACTTCAACCTCCTTATGCATCATGTCATGAAAGAGTGCCATCATGGCCCGTTGATAAGTCGCTCCTGCATTCTTTAACCCGAATGGCATCACCTTGTAACAATAGGTTCCCCATGGCGTAATGAATGTAGTTTTCTCTTTATGGTCTTTATGCATAGGGATTTGATTGTACCCTGAGTAACCGTCCATGAAGGAATACCGATGAGCTCGGGCCGTATTATTGACTAAAATATCAATATGAGGCAGTGGAAAATCATCCTTAGGGCTTGCCTTATTCAAATCCCTATAATCAACACACATGCGAACCCTTCCATCTTTTTTAGGGACTGGTACAATGTTTGCTACCCATTGAGGGTACGTGGACACTTGGAGGAACCCTGCTTTTAATTGTTTCATAACCTCTTCTTTTATTTTCAAAGACATGTCGGGACTCATTCTCCTCAACTTTTACTTCTTTGGCTCGATATCTCGGAATAAAGGAATCTCATGAGAAGCAATCTTTAGATCGAGTCCAGGCATGTCTTGATAAGACCATGCAAAGACGTCCATGTATTCCCTAAAGAGTTGAACCATCTCCTTTTTTTCTGGATTATCTACTATTTTAATCTCCTTTTTATCTTCCTCTGTCCCTAAGTTCATGTTTTCAACTGTTTCTTCATGTGGGCATATCCCATTACCTTCAGAGTCGAGCATTTTTTCAAAGATTTGGGTTAACTCTTCATTATCAGATTCAGAATCATGCATATCTGTAGTAACGCAAGAATCACTCAATAAGGGCTCGGGGACCTCTGCGTTAGACATGAGTCCCGAGGAAAATGATTTCCTGGAGGAGGACATAAAAGGAAAAAGGAACGAGTAAAAAGAAGGAAAGGAAAGCATGATATTCAAGGATTTGGATTTCATTAACAAAAACTGCCATCATTCATAAAATATCGAGCGTAATTGCAAAGTAAAACATCTTAAACAAATTAAAACAAAGGAACAACATAATCGTGACAATTACTCTAGAGTTACGACATCCGCGATATCCTCAATTTCCCAATTATCCAATCTGTTTCCGGAATCGTCGACCGTAACCTAAGCTTTAATTCCTCGTGTGGCTCCATCATCAACCATTGAAATACTTAACTGGCCCATAACCTCTGAGGGGGGCGAAAAAGTTTCCCTGATGTGGGGAACTTTCTGCTTCTCTTGCTCTTTACTTCCCTTTGCGCTCGGTTGTGCCTTTAGTTGATTTGACAACAAAGGTTCATACCCTAAACCTTGACGCTTGGGATTTTCTGGGAGACTGATAGGCCGTTCAATTCCTTGAAGCTGTATCCCCAATCCCTTTCCAGATTTGAACCCGTTCCTTTCTAACATTTTCATCACAGTCTGGTTAACATTCCCGACGACATGCTTGGGTCCATCCATCTCTAAACTTTGAAGTGGCATTTCCATCTCTTGTTCAGCAGCTTCGATATAGGGCAAAGAGCTGGGCTTGCTCAACATTATCTCCGCTTCTCCTTTAATAGTGATTATCCTCCCCTCATCAATGAACTTAACCCTTTGGTGAAAAGAGGAAGGCACCGCGCCGGCGGAATGAATCCAAGGTCTACCCAACAACATTGTATAGGACGGATCAATATCCATAACTTGAAAGTCCATCACGAATGTTTTCGGCCCGATCTCCAAGGACAATCGAGTGTTACCAATTACTGCTCTCTTGGAGCCATCAAATGCTCTAACCACCATATCACTTTTTTCAATGAGTGATGCCTCAACTGCCAGTTGCTTAAACGTGGCTAGCGGTAACACATTAAGCACTGATCCACCATCAATCAAGACCTTTGCAATTACAAAGCCATTGCATTTCAATGTAATGTGCAGGGCCTTAGGCTGATTGGCAGATGTCCCCACAATCTCTTCCTCAGAAAATGAGATGGAAGATGTGGATTTGACGACATTCATCACATTGGCAATCTTCTCTGGAGTGACATCGGGTTGTACATATGCTTCCTCTAATACTTTTTGCAAAGCTCGACGATGCACCTCTGAACTCATGACTAAGGACCACATTGAAATTCGAGCTGGAGTTTTCTTCAGTTGTTCTACCACATCATATTCACTCTACTTCATGATTCGTAAGAATTCATCGTCAGTGCTTTCTTCTTTTCCTTTTTGTTTCTCTTTTTGACCGCTGTTATTAACCCCTTTTCCCCTTAGACTTTTATCCACATTTGTAGGAAGATAAACCCTACCACTTCGAGTGACTCCCCTAGTCTCGGCTATATTTGTGATAGGCTCTCCTTCTGCCTTAGCGATTACTGCGTGATTCAGGGAATATTCGATAGTTTCCTCATATCTCCAGGGTACAGCGCGATTACTTTCATACGGGAAGGGTGCTGGCATATTAACAATTACTGGTGAGGGTTTCGGAGGGGAGGAGGCCGCCGTTGAAAATGGCTCATTAACAATTAGAGTAACTGTTTTCAGTTGCCTGGCAGGGATGACAACATCAACACATTTCTTATCTATCATATAAACTTCTTCCTCAGACTTCTCTACAACCACAACTCCCAATGTCATTAATTCTTTCAATGCCCCCTGGAACTGTGCGCAACTCTCGACGTTATGATCTTTAACTTGTTTATGGTAATCGCAGAATGTAGCTTGTGACTCAGCAACAGTTTTAACAGACTCTACCAGTGTTGATTCCAACATGTATCCAGCCGATCGAAGATTAGCCAAAAGAATCTTCATTGGGAACTCAATAGTGTCAGGGTTCTTGGAAAATCCCGATTCATTCTCAATAGCATTCACTTGTCGTCCGTGGCTGGGTAGAGGATTGGTGGTGATTGTCAAATCTTCCCTGGGCTTAAGCTGGATATGATTAGAGTCTATTAGATCTAACACATTCCTCTTGAACGTGATACAATTCTCAATTGAATGCCCCGGGGCTCCCATATGATACTCGCAAGAGACGTTAGGGTTGTACCAAGTTGGGTATGGTGGTTGCATCCCCTTCACGTACCGTGGCCTTATGAGCTTTACCTCCAATAATTGCTGGTACAGCTCTGCATTGGTGGAATTGAAATTAGGCCATGGACGGTTGTCCCTCGGTCGTACATTAGCTCCCCTCTCCTGTTGTCCTGGTCCATTCAGCGCTGGTCTATACTGAGTTTGGCCCCCGCTTTCCCGACCAATCTGATAAGACACCGGTTGTCGTGAGAATGGTTTTGAGGGTTGAATGTAGCTTACTTCCCCTTCCTTCTTCTTCATACCCTGTCCCCTTCTAAATCCGCCCTCCGTCGAAGGAAATGCAAGCTTTCCGTCTCGAATGTCCGTGTCAATTCTCTCTCCCACCTCAATTAAATCCACGAAGTCAGTAATATGGGTTCCCAACATGATCTTGTAGAAGGGATCGGATAAGGTCCGGATAAAGTATGAACAAAATTCGGATCCAATCATTGGGGGCTGAACTTGAGAGGCCATTAATCTCCACCTTTGAGCATATTCTTTGAATGACTCAGTTGGTTTCTTAGTCATTCTTTTTAACTGTTCCCTAGTTGGGGCTATGTCGAGATTGAACTTGTATTGTTTCATGAAAGCATTTGTGAGATCTCTCCACTTACGAATCTTAGAATGGTCTAATTGCATTAACCATAATAAGGCAGATCCAGTCAGACTTTCCGGGAAGAAATTTATCAGAAACTTTTCATCCCTTGACCAAACAGTCATCTTTGTGCAATACGACTTGAGATGAAAAATTAGGTTACCAGAGCCATCGTACTTGTCAAAATCTGGAACTTTAAACTTTTTCGGAATTGATACTTCGGGGGTTAAGCACAACTCTTCTATTTCTAATGACCCCCATGTGGTTGGCCCTTGTAAATCCCGCAACTGGTCTCTTACCTCCCCTAACTCTCTTTCCCAGTCCTCCTTAGCATCATTACTCTTCCCCTTGCTATCCGCAGTTGGGATCTGAAATGTATAGGTTGCATCATACCCTAGAAAATCTTGCATATCTTTTGTTTCATCACGTGGAACCGGCTTATCAGCCATCAGCATAGGAGGATCTTGTGCATTCGTGTGTTGTATCACAGGGTCAGGTACTCGACTAGAATGTTCTTCAGTTATAACCACTCCGGGTTAGCTTCTTCCCATGTGTGCAGCGATGGGTGGATGACTGGATGCACTGGGTGAATTATCAATACCTTTTCCTTTGACAGCTTCCAATAACACCTTCATCATTTCACTCATTTGAGCCATCTGATTCTCCATAGTCGTGATGCGATTATTCAGTGTGACTGTGTCTTCCTCAACTCTCTAACTACCTTCCCCTTGACGTTCCTCCATGAGCCTGGTTCTTGAGCGTGTGTCATATATCCTAGTAGGACGTATCTGGTTAAATGGGACGCGTTTCGGAGGCGCAATATTGTCTTTCTTTTATTTGACTCTTTCTATTCTTTTCTCTGTAAATAGAAAACAAATTTAGTGATAATGAAAAAAAACCTCTTATTTTATTATTATTATTAGGTGCACATTCTTTAATTTGGGTCAACTGCTTTGGCATAATGGCAAAGGAACATTGGGACCTCTGATTCTTAAAGGATTTCATTAACCCATGTAAGAATATCAAAGTTGACACTTGACACAAGAGGGAATTAAAAACCCCTACATGATCAGGTCTTTGTATTCATCTGAGCTGTCAAGCATAAGGAGCATACAACTTTTGTTTCTTTATTACATCGGAATTTTTGGAACTTAATAACTATTAAGATATTTCAACTCCTTTACAATGTCATTACATAACATAAAAAATTCTGTCATTTCCTTTGGTGTATTCCATGGGTTAGCCAAACCTTCAGCTGCTTTCAATGTGCTCGTGAAACTAGGGAGAATCTCGTCAGCCAAGAGTAACAATTTCCTGAACCAAGACATGAACCTTTCTTTTTCTGTGGCTCGTTCTGCATGAAGTACTCTCCATGTCTCAATCATCTTAACTTGCTGATTAAGCTGTTCAACCAAGTTTTGTACTATTGCAGCATTATCACTTCTGACAACAGATATCTCATTCATTTTCTGCTCTAATTCCCTTGCCAGTATATCAATTTCGTGTTGAATCCCACTAGATTTAAGCTTCCGCACTTGTTTTTCTAATACATCTTTTTCCTTCAGGACCTTCATCAACTGGCTTCTACTGATACACATCTTCTTTTCATTTTCAGTTACCCGCTGTTGAGCCTTTTCTATGGTATCCCTCAATCTTATATTTTCTTCCTTCATCCTTTTCATCCCAACATGCCCCACATTTCCTTTATGCCTCTTTACCCTATCCGCTTCTGCTCGCAACACTGCACATTCACTTCTCATTTGGCTCAAACTCCTCAGGCGTTTTTGCCTTTTTTCTTCTAAATCTTTCAACTCTTCTTTTTTCTCTTCCACTTGTCTTGCTAGTTGTTTGTCAATTACATGCATGTCATTGCAGAGCATGGGGTCAATGGGTCCAAAAGAAGGGTTGGCCCCCTTTGTCCTTTCCTTTAGCCATTCTTGATACTCCTTGGTTGTGGCTACTATTCGCTTGCCCAGTTCGCATCTCCCTTTGCATATCACTCGACTCCATGTGCCTTTTATTTTTTGGCAAAGTGTCTTGGCCTCCGGATCATTATGATAAAAATGAACTAATTGTATCGCTTCCTTGGATGGAATATCTTGTTTGTATGCAAACTGTTGATGGACAATCGAGGGGTTGTAATTAATACAGCCTCGAGGGCTCATCAGAGGTACATTCAAGAATTCTCCGCAACAATACACTATTTCTTCACTTTCCCACCAAGCCAGCTTCCACCATACTGTATTCTCATCCAATTGACTTAGGGTTTGAGCCCAATCATCGCGAGTCTTCTTTGAAGATGACAGGATAACACCTTCACGATTAAGGAAATCCCTAACAGGGTGATGTATGGTATCATGTCGTCGACCCAACTGATATTGCCTCCCATAAATATGATTGAACATCCAAACGGTGAGGAGTTGTAGGCAACACTTCAATTTTCCTCCTTTTTCTTGTTGGCAAAAGCTTAAGGTTAAGAACGTTTCCGCCAAAATTGCGGGTATGGGATTCACGCGATGATTTTTCACCATCCATAGAACACTTACGGCCGCCAAATCAATTATTCCTACTGCTGAAGGGAATAGTACTAACCCATATATGGCTAGGGCCAAGACTCTCTTAAAAGCCACCCAATCTCCCTTTTCAGCTAAGATCTCCAACCGCTTTTCTACGTACTTCCTCAAAAGGCCTTCGGTCTGTCCTCGCTGATGTAATTGTATTTTGCTAGGATCTTCCCCTAAAATCTGAGCCACTGTACGCTTTGATGGCAAATGTCCAGGATAGTAGTAGACGGAAGCATCCTTTCCCATGAGCGTATTCATGAAACTCCCATATTCCTCTAGAGTGGGTGTAATCTGGAATGTAGAGAACGTAAAACACCTTAGTGAATTATCCCAATACTGGGCCAAGGCTGAAAGTGCTTCTGGCTGGACCGGTATTCGCAACAAATCTAAAATATCCCCATAATCCCTTTGAAAATCTCGGATATGCCTTCCAATCAACTTCTCACTTAAGACAATCAAACTCTCGACCGATTCAGCTTCTGCCTTGATTTTAAGCTTCGTTCCCGTTGCAACTAGGCCAGTGGGTCTTGAGCTCAGATATTGTCCATTCCCCAAAGGTTCCACCATTGTGCCAATTAACCCAGATGACTGTTCATTATTTCAAAATATCAAAACTCATTAGTTAGTGTATCATTATCGTTAGCTTGACAATTCTACCCAGCTCTCAAGGAATTTATTATTCCATAGAGGATAAAGGGTACGAGGATCAATTTAAGAAAGAATAGCTCTCTACACAATTGACACCGATATGCTCAGTAAGCTAACATAATGATGTACTGACATTCATGTTGCGATATTGGATGTAATGCCTCGGCATGAGAAATAAAAAAAACTTTGCACTCTTCCTTGAGGGGCCTATTGCTTCATGGGAGAAAAGAGGCGACAATTAAATCGAGAGAAACAAGTCTTTCTACACGATTCAACGTCTTAAAAATTAATTCTCTAACCGAGACATCACATCTGTTTATTGATGATAGAAAACTTTTAGATTTTATAATTTCCATGATTTGAAACATTTATCTTCTATTAAAAATTCATTGTTTTGCGGGGTAGAGTATATTATGCGGTGTTTATTATTTTAACTCATATCCATTTCTTTTATGCATGAATGCATGCTGAAAAATTTCCCTTTCGAGGAGTCATGAGGAATGCGATTATGGCCTTTTCGGGGTTGAAAACCCACTAAGCAAGGGTTAGCTCAACTAATGCATACTTTCATCATAGTTAACATTATGCCTAGTTGGCATCATAACAACCCGTTAACTACTCCAGTAATCAGTGGCGATGTGTCACTTTTCCTATAAGTATCATTGGGATGTAATTCATGAACAATTAAGGTGCTCTCCTTTGTCCTACTATGGATAGATCCTAGGTTGTGATCATTGGTCTATAGAAGTATGGCTCTACCTACTTAGGAGGCATCTATGGCTTGACTATCAGTGCAAATTTTCATGGTAGATCTATGACCCCTAATCATTGGTCCCCAAATTGCCCCCATCGTGAGATGAGGATCTCATTATATGAATTCGACCTTGAGAGGAAAAAGATCCTACACAGGTCCAGTTCATATAACAAGGTACAATTTAGGCGAGGTCTTCATGATAGCCTCAGGAAGCACAAGGCTTCACAGGGAAATCAATATAAACCTCTACTAACCTAAGAAACACTCAGGCCCGGGTATAGGGCCCATAACGTGTGTGATATATTTGTGTATCAGTGATGTGTGTGAGGAGAACATTTACCTCTTCACCCTATGAACTACCCAACCCTCATCTGCTAAACAGATTAGCAGAATAACAGGCAGAGAAATATATGCAGATAGAAATAAGAAGTAACATATCCAAGTATAGTCATCTACCCTAAAGTTTTATTCTACATGTTATCTATCCTAACATATATTATACACAAAATCAATAAAATGAAGCTAATAAAACAAGCATGTGAATGACACGTTATCTACCCCTAATCATGTAAGACAAACAACAAAAGGAGAATCGAAATAAAAGAAGGCCATAATATCTTGCACAGCTAACTTAATTTGGGCTTAACTCTCTTGAAAGTCCCCAGTGGAGTCGCCAAACTGTCACACCCGAAAATGCGACCGCGTGGCGCCTAAATTAAAATCAAATAAAAAGTAAAATCTGTAAAAGGTAACAAGGTTCAAATAGATAGAGTACATTTTGTAAGGTTCAGGAGTCGCCACCGAAGTTTTAATTTTGAAAAGGCAAAACTTTGGAAAAAGTCTTTTTGTGAGGAAAATGGTCTGCGAATAAGAAAAATGGATTCGGGAGTCGATTGTGAGTGGGGAAGGTGTTAGGCACCCCACCACACCCGTTCTTAAGAACGGTTACCCTAAGTCAGTTATGCAAAATTATATGGCCTTTAGTCTATTCTAATTCTCCCTAACAAATCACATGCAAAGAACAGAAGGAAAAATTCAAGGAAATAAAATTTAAGGGAAGAAAGAAAATTAAACGTAAAATAAAAAGAAATCCAAAGAATAAAATGAAGGAAAACGGAATAAAATTAAAGAAATTAGATAAATAAAATTAAGAGAAAATATTTAATTACAAAGGCAGACTTGACCTAGGATGAGAGCCTAGGGCCTACGTACCCTTAGGGGGGAATCAAAGTCCACGTAGTTCGACGGAAGATTGTATTTGTTGGTTTTTTTTTTCTTCGTTTTATGTTTGTTTTTTTTTTCTTTTCTCTTTTTCTTATGAGTTTGTGTTCTTTATTATTATTATTTTTTAATTATTATTTTTTTTTTGGTTTAGGTATTTTTTTGTGAAAAGACAAAGAAAATAAATTACTTTTTCCTTTAACAAATAAAACAAATTTTGAAATTGATTGATATATTTTGATTTGCTAAAGGAAAATTTAATTTAATTTTTCTTGCATTTCCAATTTTTCTTCTTACTTATCATTTTTTTGTTTTCTATCATTTTCTTTTTTTTTTTGGTTTATTTTTTTATTACCCCTTTTTTGTTTGTTTGTTTTTCTTATTTTGCTTTTGTTTATTATTATTATTTTTTTTGCTTGTTGCTATTTTTTTGTTTTCCATTTTTTTTCTACTTTTTTTTTTTATCTCTTTTTGATTTTTCTTTTGGTTTTGTTATTGTTTTTTTTTATTTGTTTCTCTCTTTTTGTTAATTTTTATGTTTTTTTCCATTTTTCTCTTTCTCTATCTCTTTTTCTCATTGTTTTGTTTTTGTTTTGTTTTGTCATTATTTATTTTATTTTATTTTACCTCTATTTTATTTATTTATTTTTTTGGGTTCTATTTTGTTCTTTCTCTTTTTTTTTCTTTTTGTTTTGTTTTTATTTTTATTTCTATTTCTTTTTGTTATTTTTGTTTATCTTTGTTTTGTTTATGATTTTTTGACTTTTTGCATATTTTTGTTTTTGCGTTTTTTCTGATTTTGTTATTGTTGTTTATTTGTTTCCTTTTTTGTTATTGTTGTTTTTGTGTTTTTTTCTGATTTTGTTATATATATATATATATATATATATATATATATATATTTATTTATTATTATTATTTTATTATTATTATTATTATTATTTTTTAACTTTGATTTTATCTTTGTTTTCTGTATTTTTTGTTTTGGACTAATTTTCGTTTTTATTATTATTATTTTTTTTTATTTTTACTTGTAATTTATTATTTTTCGTTTTTTTTTGGGTTATTTTTTTTTTATTATTTTTTTTTTATTTTTTGTGTTGTTTTTTTTGTTTTTTGGTTTTATTATTTTTTGTTTGTTTGTTTTTTTTTTGTTCGATTTTTGTTTTTATTATTTCTTTTATGATTTCTCTGTTTCTCACTCTTGTTTTTGTCTCTTCTCTTTTTTTTTTGTTTTAATTAATTTTTTTTATTTTGTTAATTGTATTTATTCTTATTGTTAATCTTCTTCCTTTTTACTTTTCACCTTTTTCCTTTATTTTAGTACGTTTTTATTATTATTATTTTATTTTATTTTCTCTTTTTTTTTTATATATTAATTTTTTGTTGTTTTTTCCTATTTTCATTTTTGTGTTATGTTTCTTTCTTTTTGTTTGCCTTCCTTTTTTTTTGTTTTTACTTTTTTTTTGTTATGATTTCTTTGTTATTTGAAAATTGTGATTATTCAAATATTATCATTTAAGCCTTTTTCTTTCTTTATTTTTTTTTCTTTTTTTTTGTTTTTTTTTTTTTTTTTTGCTTCATTCTATTTTTATTTATTTAATTTTCGTTAAGAAGAGGACCAACTCTGGAAGAGAGAGAAAAAAAATGCTTTTAAACTTTTGCAAATGAGATTTTTTCAATTTCATAGGAAACCCTTTTCAAGACAGATCCTTAAGACTTTGGATACGAATAGTTGATCCTCTCTTATTTTTTGATTTGTTTTTTTTTTATTACTTCTTCTTTTTTTTTTGAGTATTTTTTTGTTGAAAAAAAAAAACCTTCGAATGGGGTCATTGAAGCCCAAAAACATGAAAAATATAACTTCGCGACCCAAAAGGTATCGGGAGGCTTATTGCCACACATGACCTTTTTGGTTTATTCTTATGGGCCCAAGGGGATATGAAATCCCACATGGCCATGCCAATAACTTGAAAAATGAATAACAGTAAAGTAAAAACCAAGAAAAGAAAGAAAGAAAGAAGAAAAAAAAAATAGATACCTTATATTTGTGAGGGTGGGTGATCAGTGTTCAGTATCCAATCATCACTATTAGGCAGGTTTACAAAAACGAAAATAAATAAATAAATAAATAAAAGAAATAAAAGTATGAAAATTACAACAGATTCTCCAACTCATCCTCCCTTGGCCGGCGAGACCAATATGGTCATCCCTGGGACAGTGCAATCAGATTCCTCCTTTTTGCTCCATCAACGTGCTCGCATTACCCCAAAATGGGCAGCATATTCCACAGCAACATAATGAAAACCAACAGGACAGAAAACATTTGCAAGGATAGGGAATGTATGTAGAGTTTCATCACATCAATAATAACTAATGATCGAAATGCTATGAACAACCAACGATCCATATAACAATTCTCGAAAGCATATTCTACATGCATAAGGAAGCAGAACAGTAATGAAAAAAAAAACAAGATCGTTGTACCACTTTCTATTGAAATCATACAAGCCAGGACTCAATCCACAAGTGCCTTACTCAAGCATTTGATCAAACAGATACTAGGTATTTTCCGAAGACTGTAAGGGATGCCATATTTTACAGTAAACCATCAACCGGGATTAAATACTCATAGCTGTGATGTTAAGCATCAGGTTCTATTGGGATGATGCTAATAATCTGACTAAGAAAAAGAAACTCTCCGGCCAATAAAACTTGCAAAACCAAACAGAACTAATAGCCACATTTAAGCACCAATTCAATTTCAGGGATTAGCACGAATCATGAACGATATTCAAGCATTAATTAAAAATTTACGGACCAACACCGATCAACAGCAGTGTCTCAATCACAGCTCAGCAGTAATATTCACTCATCAACCAAATTTCAAAAGTTTAGTCCAGGAACCAGGATTCTCAGAAATACAATAGATCGAAGCAACGTACCTTTTGACACCGGCTTACTCACGCCGACTACTGGAAAGATTAAATCTGGGCCGATGGGAACTGTTCCTCTTCTCTTCGGATTCAGCTATTAGCGAATCTTCATCCAGGATTCACCAGATATACAGAGAAATCCTCCTCTCTATTCTTCCGTTTTCCCTTGACGAGTTTCACTCCCTCTCCCCTCGGTTTCTTTTGCCTTTCACCTTTTTTTTTTTTGAAAAAGCAAATCTCCTCTCGATTTTTCTTCTCCTCTCTCGCAGAGAAAAATTTTCCTTTCGAAAAACCCCTCTCCTATTTATAACGGATCCGAGCGCACCTCGCCCTTCTGCTCTTCGTACGAGTCCATCGCGCCTCTCTGCTCCACCCACTCGCAGCACCAACACTTCTCCCGTACCTTTTCCTTCCTTCGCATCCGGAGAGAAGAGGAACAGTGCAGAGAGCAAGAGGGGGGACCAGAGACCTTTTAGGGTTTTTTCGCATTTCCTCTGGATTGTCTTGCTTCCTTCGGGTAAATTGACGGGTTGGCGAAGCGGGGGGAAGGGATCCGGAATTCTTGGGCTGGCCGAAAATGGGGAAGAGGAGGCCTGGAGGTCCGAAATTCATGGGTAAAAAAAAATGGACCTCCCTTCTTTGGGCTTCTTTATTTCTATTCTGGCCCAATTCGAAATTACTCCTTTTTATATATATATATATTTTTTTTTTTTTTGGCCCCAATCCAGAGTTCCCCCTTTTTTTTTGGTCCAATTCGGAGTTGGGTTGGATCCTTCTCTTTTCTCTTCTTCTTTTCTTTTATTTTATATTTTTTATTATATTCTTTGATGATTTTTTTATTTATATTTTACTTACTTTTAGTCTTCCCTCTCTCTCCCTTTGTGGGTTTTATTTTTCATTTTTTTTTTCTGACCCCCTTTTTTTTATTTGATATTATTTATTTATTATGTTTATTTATTTATTTTTCATATGTATATTCTTATATATATATTTTTTTATTTGATTTTTTTTTTGTTATTTCCTTGTCTAGATATTGGTTATTATATTTTCCTTTTTTTTTTCCTTGAATTTGTTGGGTCAAAAAGGGTCTATTTGATATTATTATTATTATATATATATATATATATATATATATATATATTTTATTCATCATGTTAGTTTTCTAATTTAATTTTTTTTGATTTATCATGATTTTTTTTTTGAGCATGTCTGGACAAAATACGGTGTTCACAATTAATCTTCTGATATAACTAATAAAGATCTTATTTTGGTGATAGATATACTAAGGGTTGAAAAGTGGGAAAGAGGTTTCTTCAATCTTAGTGTTGTCAAGAAGGTGAGTGATTTTAATAAGATTATCTATCTTATTGGAAAGGCTTTTTAGATAAGAAGAGGGAATATTATTAGGAAGTGATAAAGAAGATGAAAGTTAGACAGGTTTAAAAGTTTCTAGTTAGGAACTTATGAGAGAAAAAAAATCCTTTTAGTTTCTTTTCTTTTCAAAATTTCTTCCTCTTCTTTTTGAAGATTGGCTTTGATACCAACTAGGGTAGTCAAAAGCTAGATTTGTAAAACCCCAAAACCTTAAGAACAAGGCTTTGCAATTTTATCAAGCTCAGTTCTTTCTTCTAGGGTTAAAAGAGAGCAATTAAGGCAAAAAACTTCAAGATGATAAGTTTTATCACACTTAGCCTTTAATCTTAAAGGAATAGGCCCTGTACCTTGTCTATGCAAAGCATGAAATTCTATACTAGTTTCCTAGTTAGAATTAATAGAATTCTTTTCTTAGTATGCCTAGACAATTAGCTTTTCTTTTTTTAGGCTTTTTATGTCTCTTGGCCTTTTAAGATATATGATTCTCTTGATCTTTTTGGAAACCTTTTAAATGTATGAACTCATAGATAAGATAGGGCTTTTTGCTATTATTGTTCCTCTCTATGAATACATTTTGATGCATAAGATTCTTTTATAGAGACAAGTACAGATCATAATCATATAAGCAAAATAAAGGTAAGGGAAATTGTGAAGAAAAAACTTCAGAGGAGGAAGAAGATTTAGAAAATGAACATAATAGAAACACTGAAGTTGAAACTTAGATTTTTAGATACTTTCAAACTTAGATATAGACTTACATAGGCCTTAGTCTTATAGCCAAAGGCTGAAGCACTGAAGCAAAAGAAAAGTAATATTATTACAACACTCATTATTACATTGCTTTTACAAAAGCAACTTCTCTTAAAGTAACATGACAACCTAGACTCATTGTAATATATACTTTAAGTATAATAATAGAGTGACGCTAGGGTCCATTGTAAGTCTTTATTCCAACTGAAGATAGGCTTGTGAGTAAGAAAGAGATTGTCATCTGAGTTGTCTGTGTCCTTGTGTCTCTTTCTAATATTCTTTTCAATGTAGTTGTCAATGTTTCATTCAGCATAAGGATCTTAGGAATCTTTTATAAGAATATCTTGAGATGAAATTGGGCTTTCATCAAACCACTGGGCTCGATGAGAACTTTGGGCCTGATAAGGATAATGGGCTTCTGTGTCTGGAGTGTCATGGTCAGGCATCCTTGGTTCTCTTAGGATGAATTCTCTTAGTTTTGGGTCGAGAGAAGTGCAGGAAATGTGATTGATTGGGCCAGGATATTTATTTACTTCATAGAGGAACATTTGTAAATATCTTAGAGCATCAATCCTCTAATCGGGCCAATCTGCAAAGGTATTTTGAAGGTAAGTTTGACTCTAAGTCCATAAGAGATTATTAGTACCAATGTGGTACGACCTATTAAGGATAAAAATGCTAATTGTTAGTTGTTCTTGAAGAGGTTCCTGAGTTAGGTGATAAGTAGTGATGACCTTGTACAATTCTTCACGCCACCATTGTAAGGGAGAAAATCATTTAAGAAGATTCCAGAGATTGAAATTTTTATGGGAAAATTACGTTTAAAGACCAAGAAGAGAAAAAATTTTTAAAAACCATTACCATTAGATTCAACAGTTTGTTGCTAAACTTAGTAGTAATCATCTTAAAACAAGTGGTAACAAGTCCTTAAGAATAAATATCTTCACTTTTTAGTTCTTTATTATAATTCTCCCAATTTTTATTTATGGGTTGTGAAAGGAATTTGAAGGTGAGCAAGGATGAACTTTAATAGCTCCTGAGTAAAGAGTTGTCAAGGGCCAGAGATACCATAAAGCCTTATCATGAATGTTAGCATAGATGTCAAAGAGAATAAGGTAGGGAACTTTCATGTTAAAATAGGAAGGATATTATGGAATTTTGATATTTTGGACATAAAGGTGGAGATAGTAGAATAAGGACTTGCCTGTTATTTCCTATCTCATTCTTTTTGATATCTATGCTTTAGTATTTAAAATAAAAGTTACATCAATCTCAAAGCAAAAACATAGAAAAAAAAGTTTATTTATCAGTGAATGTGTTTGTGCATGTGTGGGGTCAATCTAAAATTATGTAAAATATCTTTGCATTTGTGAAAAGCTTCCAAAATTTTCATTGCATGAATAATGCAACTATAGTTGGAGGTGATACTATTTAAAAAATACTTTTTTTTTTAAAAAAAAGAACATTTGACTATATATATATGTATATGATTATTTTAACCCTTTTAGTATTAAAGAAAAAGTTACGCCAACCTTAAAGCAAAAATTTTGGAAAATAATTGATTTATAGGTGAATGCGTGTGCACGTGTGTGGGGGTCAATCTGAAATGTCTTTACATTTGTGAAAAACTTTCAAAATTTTCATTGCACAAATGATGCAACTATAGCTAGAGGTGACACTATTTGAAAAAAAACTTTTTTAAATAAAATGATATTTGACATATATCTATATCATTATTTTAACCTTTTTAGTATTTAAAATAAAAGTTACATAAATCTCAAAGCAAAAATATAAAAAAAAATTGATTTACAGGTGAATGTGTGTGTGAGGACCTAAGGGGTCAATCTAAAACTATGTAAAATGTCTTTGCATTTATGAAAAGGTTCCAAAATTTTTGTTGCACGAGTGATGCAACTATAGTGGGAGGTGATACTATTTAAAAATACTTTTTTTTTTTTAAGTATAATAATAGTAGTGTTGGCCAACCCTCTTTCACTATCAAGCCAAATTGAAAACATTTAGTGCGAAGCATTCCAAGTCATTAACCAAGTCATAAATAATTTCTACTAAACTATGTATTATAATTTAAATCTTTTTAATATAAACCTCATAGGAAATTGGTAAGTAAGATTAATAGAATAAAGAAGAAAAATTATTTAATAGAGAACTAATTTTTTTTTAATAAATAATCACTTGAATACTAATTAGACTTTTTGTTAACATTAATTTGGTAAGAAAATAATCATTTTATAATATTATAATTACCTTTACATTTTCAAATATTTATAATAAAATATTGCTTAAAAAATTAATTTTTAATAAAAAAATACAAACACATGTCTATTTTGTTCAGAAGCTCCAATATTGGCACTCATATTGATAGGGATGCCTTTTTTAGGCACTAAGCTCCAAAATTAACTTTTGATACCTTAGATTGCAATTTTCCATAATAAATTATCCCTCCCTTTTTTAGGCACTAAGCTTGAAAGATCCAAAATAAATTTTTTATTTAATATCTATTTTGTTCAGAAGCTCCAATATTGACACTTATATTGATAGGGATGCCTTTGAATTCCAAGAAAGTTGGACTAGGCACTTTGTTATTTTCTTCTCTAAAAATTTGAGATAACCAAGGATTGGAACGATTGGAAAGAAGAAAAAAAAAAAAAGGAAATAATGGATAAATGATGTTTTTCCTATGTTTAGTATGTAGAAAAAAAGAAAGAAGGAAATAATTGGAAAGGACTAAAAATCCTACAGATTTATTTTTGAGTAATCTCTCTATTGTTGGATGAAAAATATATTTAATTAGATGGAGGATAATAAAATAATTTAATATCTTATTTATATGTATCTTTTCTTTTATTTGATGAAACCAAATAAGGGAAGGAAAATATCTCATCCTTTTCATCATATGATAACAAATAAAATGAGAGATAACTCATCTTTTTTCTCTTTCTAATTTCCTTTCCTTTTTCTTGTATTGTTTCATTTCTTTTTCTTTCCCAATACTAAACAATGCATTAATTTCAAATGATTATCTTTTATTCTATTTAAAGAAAAGGTTTAATACAACAAAATAACAACATAGCAAAAGAATGCAGTAAGGGAAGCATTCATTTGCTAATCCTTCACTAATTAGTGAGGGACTAGTGAGGACATGAAATTCCTTTATTGATTCATTGTGGCCTAGATGAAGAAAAAACATGAAAGCTTGCACTAACTTTTACAACAACTTAGTAAGAGAACAATGAGAAAAAAATTTCTTGCTACATTATATCTATCATTAACCATTTAGCAAGAGATATATTCCTTAATTTTTTCTTTTAATATTTTGAATGTAATAGTCTCCAAGGGGGGTGCATATGCATACACACTCACTCACTCATAGGTATGCATCTTTATCTCCTACTCTTCTTTCTCCCTTTCTTTCCCTCCACCTATTAGCTGCTTCCTTTTTCTAATCTTCTTATAAGGATGAAGCCCCTCTAAACTTAGAAGGGCTTTGCCCCTCTAAACTTAGAAGGGCTTTGCCCCTCTTTTTTCTTTTTAATATTTTTTAAATCCTAACTTTTCTTTCTTTAAATTTTCACTTCTCAGACTTTTACCATGACTTGTATGAGCTGCTACATCACAAGTTTGATTGTTTTCTTCCTTTTGTTTTGATTATTGCAATTCAAAGGTTTTGTATTATGAATTCACATGGGTATTTCATTTTTAGTATTTTTTTCTTTACAAGTTTGGTTTATCTATAGTTTGATTAGTTGCCATTTTTTTCCCTTTACTACTTAATTTGCTGTGGAAGTTTATATGCCTGATTCTTGGTGATAGAATATTTTTGATATAGCAATTTCATTTGAGTTTAATGGTTTATTTTAGTTTCCCCCTTTTAACATGGAACTAAAACAAAAAAGGTTTTGTGAAATTTCTTTGATATTAGGAATCTAGATTGATTTTCATGTAGTTAAATGGTTGTGAATTTATTGGTGTGTTGTTACTTTTTGAGATGAATTATCAATATAGAGTTCCTAACCATATTGAATTGGTTAATTCATTCCATTAGTTGGGAGCATGTTGCCTACTTGGATTCTGTTGTGTTTGTTACTTGAGTACTACTACTTGTTTTTACTTGATTGAGCTTTGATATTACTATTCTTTCTTACTTGATCACATTTTGTTAGGTAAAATAGATTAAAAAGGTTTAGGCATTGGTTTTTATTTTAGGGCTAATATGGTTATTGTTCCTTCTGTTCTCTCTTACCTAGAGTTAGAATTAGAGTTTCCTCAACAACTAGTTGGTAAAATGATTTTACTATTTTAAGGGGTGCTTCATGAAGAGGAAATGAGGTTACTTTCTCTAAAGCACATCCTTGAAATATTAAAATTATTCTACCTTGAATTTAATGTTAACTTTAATTCCATTACCTTTCAGGTATGTCTTTATTCGTCAACTATGATTTATTTCACCACCCTTTACACCTAAATCACATTGCTCAAGGAGAGAATCGAACTCCTCCTTTTCTTCATTGATGCAAAGTGGGTTACTAAAGGCCAGTTTGGTACGAGTAAGATAGACCGGGAGAGGGAGAATTTCCAAAAACTTTGGTGCGATGTTTATTATGTACTTATTATCATTACTAAACAGTACTTGTCATTTTTTATTCCTTTTTTTTTTTTTAAGCCCCAAGTGTCATTTTGCATATATTTTATTCCTTTTTTCTTCTCTTTCTATTCCATTATACCAAATGTGGCCTAAATATTTCCAACTTTGATTTACTCTTCCTAAGTTTCAAACTAAAATAAGGACGAGCTTTTTAGGATGCACATCACAGTCTTGAATGATGTGGACACTTATACTGATAAGAATGCCATTCAAGATCATATATGTGTTGCCCAAAGAACTTATTTTCATTTTACTTCAAAACTTAAGAAAAGTAAATCGAAGTTAGGAACATTTAGTAACCTATTCAACATTGATGAAGAAAATAGAGAGTTCAAGTCTCTTTTTGAGTAATTTTATTTTTCTAGTGAGAGATTTTCCTTCACAATTCTCTCATTAAATAGCTAGGGGTTTTACCTTACAATCCTTTTGTTAAATAGTGAGGGAATTCGGAAAAAATTAGTGACAATTTGGCAAGATTTTTTGCCTCACAATTTGGTCAGTGAGAGAATTTAGCTAGGATTCATGGAGAGAAAATGTCCTTTGCTAATTAGTGACTCGCATTTAGTGAGAGAACAATTCCCTTACTAAACTCTCATTGAATTAATTTAACAAATGAACAATGAGGGAATGTTCTCTCACTATATCCTTTTTTATGTAGTGGTTCCTTCATATAACTTAAGGGTTGATGGCTTTGTTTTATACATTGATAGGATCAATGGTCACTTTTTTTGGAATGAAGATTTAAGCATGTGTGATCTTGAATGTGAACATTGGATAGATAAGGATAATGATAATAAAGATAATAATAGTCATAAGTTTGATTAGGAAGGATTCCTTGAGACATATCCAAGAAAAATATAAACATATCATCAAGACCAAGGCTCTCCTAATAAACGAAGAGATCATGATCTTGACTGTTGATCCTAGGGTAGGATGCCATTCTACCAGATAACATTTGAAAAGTTTAGAAAGGAAGGACTTCTTCTTAAAAAAGAGAAGAAGAACCTAAAAGAAATAGCTCTTTCATTTGTAACTCCATACATGATGTTCTCATCCTCCTTATAGTCCTATGACTTTCAATTGCCACCTTTAAAAATGTAGACAAACCCAAACACAAAACTCTTATCTAAACTATATGTTTAGTCGTGTGAAATTCTCTCAGGATGAGGTCTTATGCCACTCTTACAAGCCAAAGAAATACTAAATTGGCCAAACACATTATGCAAAAACCTAACATTTAGCTTTACAAAGGATTGACATCAAGATGGATCAAATGATGGCTATGTTAGCCAAGCTAAGATCAAATAGATACTTTTTCCATAGAAGTCTAGAAACTGTATTAAAACTTATAGAATAGAGTTGTGCAACTTGACATAATTAAATCTACGTATAGTATCTCTTAAGATAGGAAATTTTTGGGCATGAGATCTATGAGAAAGGAGTTAAGATAAAAGAAATCTTAGAGTTTAATTGAAATAAATTGAAGATAATATGCTAAAAAATCTTAGAAAATTTTTAGGCATGAGATCTATGAGAAAGAAGTTAAGATCAAATTACTTATTGAAGAATAGTTTGTTTGATCATTCATATTCACTCCCTACTTTCATGCCATCTTACATTCCATCATACTCTTATCCCTTACAACCATATTACTCTAAGTGTTTCAAAATAACTCATAAACTCTTTTAAAGCAAGCTAGTAAGCGTTTAAGCCTTCATCCTCATTCTAGAAGCCCTCACATTACTGCATAAGTCTTTCATCCTTTAATTCAAAGGAAGATGATTCACCATAAAGGCTTATCTAAAGAAAAAAAATTCAAAGATAAGCAACAAGCTTATCCTCTCGACATGATTTCTACTTAGGGGAATATTTTAGACTCAAAGTAGAGTGAAGAAACAAAAATAAAATTAGAAGAAGGCATAGCCAACATTACAAATTTGCTAATGGAAACATCAACAAGCTCTCATTTGCTTCCTTCAGCTCAACATAATCAAACAAGAAAAGCCTTCTAAATGGACCATAAACAACTAGTAGTTGATGATCCTTTAGTTGCCAAGCAAAAAATGTAAGAGGCCTACTTCTAGACCTTGGTTCACTTTTGATGGTACTCCTTTAACATGATGGAGAGATAAACTCCATGAATTTGGTGCTTGTATTGACTAACAAATGATTATGCCAGAAGTTCTCTTATAGGTGATTCTTAAAGAATTTGCATACAAAATGATAAACACTTTTAGGGATTGGTACTAAAGTCTTAGTACACATTGCAAAGTTCAATTCAATTAAGCCTTCAATGCTAGTGAAACTCTTAGGTTAAATCACATATTACAAAAAAAAAAATGCTTCTAGTGACAGCTTTTGGTGGTGATTGAAAAATGTTGCCATTAAAAGGTAACATTTAGTGGTAACTTTTTTTAGTCACTGTTAAAAGTCATTACTAAAAAGGCATTCTATTTTTTGTCAAATTTTTTAATGGTAATCCTAAAAAGGTCACTATTAAAAGTCTCTTGTGGTGACAAATTAGTCGCCACTAAATGTCTTTTGCAGTGACTTTGTAAAAGTCATTGCTAAATGCCTTTAAATTTAATTGATAAGAAAAAAATTAATGCCATAAAAACTTTAGTGACGACCATTATAGATTACTACTAAAGTTACTTATTATGGTGACAAGAGTCACCCCAAAAAGTATTTTTAGTGGTGACATAGATATTTGCTATTAAAAAGACTCATTATGGTGACTTGCTAGTGGTGACAAGAAATGTTGCCATTAAATGAATATTGTAACAACATTTTGTCACCATAAAATGTTTTAGTAGAAATCTTTATGATCGCCATAAGAAACAAGTTTAATGGCAACAACTAGGGTCGTCACCAAAACCTTTTCATGACCTTTGAACATCAATTTGAAACCACAAAATTCCACATAGTTGCAAAAAGCATATTCCTATTTGTGATAACCCAGCTATAATGAAAACTATTTTTCCATAAACAATTAATTCCATAGTTATGGCATTAGCTTTTCTTATCAAATCTTTGGTTCTTTTTGTTGAATTCAATATTGGATAATCTAGTTAGAACAATCTTAGAACTAGTGCACATTAAAATGCAAACACATCAAGTTAAACCAAAAACCTTTTAGACAAAATCTCCATGACCCATTCATACATTGCAAAGTCAAATCCTAAATTAGAAACCATTCTTATGCAAAGTTAAATAAAACAAGATAGTGATTAGTAACTATTCAAGCAAAGCATCATTTAAGGAAAGGGGTTGATTCAAAGCTTAAGCCAAATAGAAAAAAATTTGATTAAATATTAAAATATATTAAAACCGAGAAAATGACAAAAATCCTAGCTAATATTAGAGATTGATAGATCTAAAATATATGAAAAACACAGCCTCTGCATCCTTCTTCATTGTTCACATCACATCTAACCCTATGGACTCCTCCTCTTCTTCTTCTTCTTCTTCTTCTTCATTATTTCTTCCTTTGCATCTCTTTATGTCTCAAATTCTCATCCTCTTTTAACCTTTTGCATCACTCTCATTCCCTTTTATATCTCACTCTTGTTCTCTTTTCTATCATTAAGAATAGGAGATTAAGGCTTTTGGGGGAGGGATAAGGGAGAATTAAACATAAAAATGTCCTGCATTTCATTCTAATTTTTAAAATTTTAAATTTTACTTTAATAATTAAAAATTAAAATTTTAGAATTTACTTTAACAATTAAAAAATCAAACTTTTTATTTAATTAATTATTATTACATATTTTATATTTTTATATAATATATTTAAATTTCTAAAAAATACTTTTTTGTAGCAACATCTAATCACCATAAAAACACTTTTAATGGTAGGCCATAAATGATACTTTTTGTGGTGATAGCCACAAAAAGTATTTTTAATGGTAACATAGAAATTCACTATTAAAAAGACTCATTGTGGTGACAAGAAATGTTGCCATTAAAAGAATATTGTAACAACATTTTGTCACCCTAAAATGTTTTAGTAGCAATCTTTATGATCGCCATAAGAAACAAGTTTAATGGCAACAACTAGGGTCGTCACATAAGCTTAGAAATTTTGGTAGCAAAAAGGCCCTTTGTTTTCATATGTGAAGCATTTCATAATACAAAAAGATAGAATTTGGGTTTCTTTAGATTAGTTTGTGGCCCTCATTTAATGATACATATACGTCCTCTTTGCACCTAGAGAATAATTGCCTATGGCTTGGAGGGATTTTCTACTTTGTACAGACTGTAAAGCCCCCAAAACATGTGGGCTTCTATGATAACAATCTAAAGCAAACTTTAATGCAATTACACCATTCTTATAAAAATTCTCTTTTTGAACATAACAAAATGAATGTAGATTATGGAATTATAAAACATTTAGCGTACTGAGTTTGACTTCAATATATTCCCACTCCTCTAATCTATCATGGCTTCTCAAAGTGTCACTATTGTTCTGTGAAATGGTAGGCCAACGATTAGAAAAGTAATGATAAGAACTCAAAGCTTTTTCATTAAAAAATAAATTGACATATTGCAGAAATGAAAATTGCAATTTATATAAAGGGGAGTCAATTATGAAGCGTACCATCAATAATGTTTAATATGCATTGGGTGCCATGGTCAAGATGCAAACTAGTACTAGTTAGTAGGCTACATGCATTGTAAGCCTTGAATTTTAACTCCTCCTTATCGATTTTACCTACTCGTTTGTGGTGCTTGCTAATAGATTGAATACTAGAGGCAAGTTCTTTGCTCATTATTGTTCTTACATATAGCTAATTGAGTGGGCATAAAATATGTCCCATTTTACTACTGAGATATTCTTCTTGGTAGTTAATGTTCCTTTCCTCCCACGGTTGCTATGTTAATCTTGAAATCCACACTTTGTGCTATGAGAATTTGGGCCAATAATATGTTCTTACTCACTTTTTGAGTTTTATTTCTCTTTCATTCTAGATTGACTAATATGGTTTGATCTAATCCCTTTGCTTAGGATACATTGATGTGAAATGTATTCACTTTGACACATCAGTTACTATATTAAGAATAGCATTCTTGGTGAATTAATTAGTTGTTTGGTATAAAATCTTTGTGCTATATGATAGATCATATTAGGCATAAACAAACTTGTTTATGCCATTGCCAACCAAACTTTAGTACAATGGTTTAATATAGGAATAATTGCAATATATATATACATATGTGGTATTTTACTCGAATTTATAATTGCAATTTGTCAAAACCTATAACAGTTGTTTTTAGCATAAGTTCAGTTAATTTGCTTTTGTGTTTAACACTATTTTATATACTAAAATATAGTGCCAACAATGAAGAATGAATTAGTCAAGGCCCATAGCCTTCCAGTTTTTCCCAAAGAGGAATAGTTAGATTAAAAAGAATTTGACAGAATGATGGTAGAACATTATGGAGATAGTTCTAACTAGTTGTGGCCATGAACAATGCATAGAAAAGAGCAAAAGTGAAACCTATTCCAAGATTTAATTTACAAGTCATGGTTGCTAAAATTGTAATAGGGTCTTCATATTGAGCTTAAGGTTTAAGGTTAAATTAAGACTTATGCTTGCATTTATTTTTGGTTATTTATATTAGGATTATAAATTTTATAATTGCTAACTATTATTATGAAATAAATTCTAAAAAATTAATAAACTTTTTAGTTGTAATAATAATTGCCATTAATTTTTTAAAAATAACTTTTAGCAATGACTATTATAACCATTAAAAGTCTCTTTTAGTAATAATACTAAAAGTGTATTTTTAGTGGCGACATAAGTCGCTATATATCCTTTTCTAGTGGCGATGTAGGTCATGTTAAACGTCCCTTTTTAGTGGAAACCTTCTATCAAGCTAAGTTCATGGGCCTTTAATCGCCATTTAATAGATATTTTTAGCCATGACAAATGTTGCCATAAAAATTACCCTTTTGGCAATGACTTTTTTAAAGGCCAAATTAGTGGGGTTTTAGTGGTTATAGTTGTTGCCACTAAATACCTATAGTGGCAACTTTTGTCCTACTAAATATTATTTTTAGTGATAACTTTTTTGTTGTCATTAAAGAGATTTAGTGATGGAGGTTCTAGCTACAATCTAACAACAACTAAATGTTGCCTCTAAATGATTTTTAAAATTTTAGTTGTGACTTTTGTTGCCACTAAGAGTAATTTTTTTGGTAGTGACAAAAAGTTTATTGGAGACTATAACCTTATTAACAAGCAAAACAAGCAAGAATATTTTGAGATGAAATGTTGCTCTTTAATGCTACATACCTACATTGCTATCTTCTTCAAAAACTTCATCTTGAACCAAGCTTATTTTTGCCATGAGAAGAGATATGAGCTATATTTCACTTGGAGAGATCCATCACTTGACACTTGTTGCTTCTAACAAAGAGCAATAAGAATTCCTAACCATTATCATGGAAGATCAATCCAGGCTCAAAAAGCTTTGTCAAAAGTTTCACCTCCAAATTAAGTGCAAAGATAAAAATTGCACTTGTCTGGGTGAAAAGACGTATCATTCCTAAAAATGAGTACCATTCTATATTATGGAAGAAAGGGAGATGCAAGACCTTCAGAAGAAGGACAAAGAAAGGAAAACAAAAGTAAGAAAAATGCTATACATGTCTGCTATGAGAAACGCCACTTTGCAAAAAATTGTCCAAAACAAAGCTGCTAAAGCAACCAAATTGGTCCAACAACTTTACTCAAGCTCTCTTGCACCAATGATGATCTATATTTTAATGATTTAACCTTAGATGAAGAATCGAACGAAGAGAGTGAATATGAGAGTAGTCATGTACCTTTTTATTTCCTCCGTCAGTCAATGCCATTGTCCATCGCCTACGCCTCCCATGCCTTGTGTTGATCTGTAGAGGAGGCTCCTATCCTCTTTGTTCTCCCTTATTAAATATATAATTAATAAATAAATTATTATCCCTTTTTTTTTTTTTTTGAATATCTTCAATTTTATGATATAATATTGTATTTAAATTTCTATAGATTCTATGTCACACATTAAGGAATGGCATGTATTGGTGCACATATTAATAATAACTTCCCATCATGTTGGTAAACGATAGCTAATTTGCTGATAATCAGTCACTAATGATAATGGCTTTGATTGTGTTAATAACCAGTTGCTTAAGGTGTTGGTTATCAACATATTAATTAACTGTTACTAGTACATTTCAATATCCACTATGAGCATAATGAGAAGTCGTTATTCATGTGCACAAACACACTTAATTTCTAATGTGCAATGAAAAATGTAACTTGAACTTTTAGGAATGAAACTTGCAACTATTTACTTATACTTCTACCTATTCAATCACTTAGATTAATTTGAGGTGATGTATGATTAATATTTTATAAAAATGTTTAAAAAGAGTGTGATATAAGAGAGCTATATGTGATTTTTACAAGATAACAACATTTTTATATATATGTGTGTGTCATAAACTATACAAGAGAGCTATATTTTAAGTTGTGTTTTCTGATGTATTTTACCATTTTGAATGTCAATATACGGAACACTACACTTCATTCATACCTAAAACATCAATATCAATGTCACAATATGCCAAACATAATTTCCCTTGTCAGCCAAGTTCAATCCAATAAATTATTCTTCAAACTCTGATCCCCAAAAGTAAGAAAATACGAATAAAACAAAACTCATTATTTAGATGTCATGGCGAGAACAACACATAATACTATATGTCTGTAAGTAGGTCATGAATCACACAACACAGTGCTCTAATTACGCTCGAAAAGAATTGCCATTATACCTACTGTCATTTTTAGTGAGCACTTTATCACTGACCCTATCTAGAATTTGATATGAAGAACCACTAGGTCTGGTAGCCTCCTTCGCCATCCTCTTCCGCACCAGAGCGGTTTCCTTCATCTTCTTGCTCTTCTCTACTCCCTCCATCGCCTCCTCCACTATCCTCCTTACCCCTTCCCTCTTCACAATTGGCCCCAGCTCCATCCCTGTCCCCCATTCGACACACGCATACTGACAATTCATCTGCTGCTCAGCGAAAAATGGCCAGCACACCACTGGCTTCCCAGCGCATACGCTCTCAATTATCGAGGTCCACCCGTAATGAGTTAGGAAAGCTCCAACAGCCATGTGGTTCAATAACTGCTCCTACGAGCACCATCTCTTTATGAGCCCTCTTCCTTCAATTTCAATCTTAAACTCAGTTGATAGAATCATTGGCCCGCCCTTGACGAGGTAAGGTCGGGTCACTTACAAGAAAGGGCACTTGCTGGAGGCAAGGCCCTACGAGAACTCGGCCGGCTGCTCGTGTTGGGGTATGATTCAAAATTTGACCTATTCCTTGGCTATTAGATTTAATTGCTGTGTTTGTTAGTTGTGTCCCTAATTTTCAGCAATTTTTAATTACAGTTGTTTGTTATGCCCACCATCTGTTTGAAAAATTTCTATTAGATGTCGGTTCTTGATTTTCTGATTATGGTTGAGTATTTTTAGCTTAGTTAGTTGAAAGAAAGTCTATGTAAAGCACTTTCAGTTCTGAATAAAATGTAGCATTATTTTCCCTAATTTTACTCTTGTCTCTCTTTGAAAAATACTACCTGCCAATTATTGTAGCTTCTAGTTTCATCTCCTTTCACTTCTTTTTGATACTTGTGTTGTATAGGTCTTCTAAATTCCCAACAAAACTGGTATCAGGGCACTGGCTCACCATGGCAGCAAATGGGAATTCTGTTAGCTTATCTCAACCTATGATTCTTATCTTCAAAGGAGAGAATTATGAGTTCTGGAGCATCAAGATGAAGACCTTATTCAAGTCTCAAGATTTATGGGACTTGGTGGAGCAAGGGTTTGTTGATGAGGAAGGGAGGTTGAAAGAGAATAGAAAGAAGGACTCCAAGGCATTGTTCTTCATTCAACAGGTATTATCTCGAATTGCTGCAGTAACTACATCAAAGGAGGCTTGGTTAACTCTAAGGAAGGAGTTTCAAAGGTCATCAAAGGTAATTGTTATCAAACTTCAGACTTTCTGATGCGAATTTGAAACCTTGTTTATGAATAATAGTGAATCTATCCAAGATTTTCTATCAAAAGTCTCTGCAATTGTGATTCAAATGAGGTCTTTTGGAGAGCAAATTAGTGATTAAACTATTATTGCAAAAGTTTTGAGGAGTCCAACTCCAAAGTTTGATCATGTTGTTGTTGCTATTGACGAGTTTAAAGGCATGTCTGTATTTTCCTTTGATGATCTAATGGGTTCCTTGCAAGCACATGAGGCAATTGATCTTGTGATAAGGGAGAACAAAAGGCTCTTCAGTTGAAAGGGGGGTTATCAAGCGAGTCAAAGAAAGGCGCCGGAAGAGGTCAAGGGAAAGGTGGATCCTATGGCAAAGGTGGTTTCCATGGCAAGGGCGGGCAACAACCCTTCGGAAAAGCAAACTGATTCTCGATATTTTAAGGAGTAGAAAAACTACAAGAATGTCCATTGTCATTACTGCAAATGGTATGGACATATGAAGGCAAACTGTTGGAAAAGGGAGAAGAGAACAAGCTATGCACAAGAAGACAAGGAGGAAAGTTTGGTTGTGGCTCGTTTTGGTAACTAAAGCATTGGAAATGGTACTTGGTTTCTTGACAGCGGTTGTTCTAATCATATGATAGGGACAAAGTCTCTGTTCTGTGAGCTTGATGAGACACACAAGTAGATAGTGAGGCTTGGTGATGACAAGCCAATGCAAGTTGAAGGAAATGGAATAGTAGCTTTGGAGACTGATTGTGGTAAAGTGAAAATTCTCCATGACGTTTTTTTTTTTTTTGCTCCTAGCTTGTCACATAACTTGTTAAGTGTTAAGCAATTGATGATTGGTGGTTATTCAATTTTGTTTGATTGTGCTGCATGTGTTATTAAAGATAAAAAATCTGGTCAAGTTGTTGTGAATATGTATATGGTAGAAAATAAGATGTTTCCTCTTGAAGTCTCTAGTTTTAATCATCATGCTCTTGTTACTCGTAAGAAAAGTGAGTCTGTTTTGTGGCACTTGAGGTATAGGCACTTAAATGTCAAGGACATGAAGATTTTGAGTGAAAAAGAAATGGTACATGGGCTGCCTAGGATTGAGTCACTTGAGTTGTGTGAGGGCTGCATATATGGAAAACAAAGTAAGTTTCCATTTCCTGTAGGCAACTCTTGGAGGGCTTTTAAAACACTTGAATTAGTGCGTGCTGACTTGAGTGGGCCTATAAGGACTAAATCCTTTGGTGGTATTCAGTATTTTTTGCTTTTTACTGATGATTACAGCCACATGAGTTGGATTTATTTTTAGCAATTCAAGTCAGAAACCTTTGACAACTTAAAGAAGTTCAAGGCCTATGTTAAGAAGCAAAGTGGCACATCAATAAAGGTGCTTCAAACGGACAGAGGAGGTGAATTTTCATGTAACCAATTTTCTTTGTTTTATGAAAAGAATGGTATACATAGGGAACTAACAACACCTTACACGCCTGAGCAAAATGGTGTGGTGGAACAAAAGAACCACACGACTGTGGAGATGGCACGGAGCATGTTGAAAGCCAAAGGCCTTTCAAATGAATTCTGGGCAGAAGGAGTAGTTATAGTAGCCTATCTCCTCAATCTATCACCAACAAGAATAGTCCCAAATCAGATTCCTTAACAAGCTTGGAATGGTTTCAAGCTTTGGGCAAGCCATTTATGTGCTTTTGGTTGTATTGCCTATGCTTTGGTTAATTCTGAAATTCGCAGAAAACTTCATGAAAAGTCAATAAAATGCATTTTTGTTGGCTATTGTACACAATCTAGAGCATAGAGGCTATATAACCTTGTGCAAAGTCATTATTAGCAGGAATGTGGTGTTTAATGAAGAAGCAAGCTAGAACTGGAACAACAAATGGGAGGCAGCAAAAACTAATATGCTAGTAGACTTTGTAGCTCCAACTGAAGGCAACAATGGAGTTCCAGCAGTCATGTCTAATTCTTCTGAGCAATCAATACCAATAAATAGCCCACATAGACAATCCAGCAGCTCATCTACACAGCCAACTTCAGAAAGTTCTTTAGAAGAATCTCCTCCAAGGAAGTTCAGATCTTTAAGAGAGATATATGTAAACACACAAGCCTTGTTTGTTGCTGAACCAACTAGCTTTGAAGAACCATCTGCAAAAGAAGAGTGGATTAAAGCTATGAAGGAAGAGTTGGATGCAATTAATAGAAATTAGACATGGGAGTTAGTGGATTTGTCTGAAGGAAAAAATGCTATTGGACTAAAGTGGATATTCAAAACAAAGTACCATGTTGATGGTAGCATTGAAAGGTATGAGGCAAGGCTGGTTGCAAAGAGGTATGCACAGACCTATGGCATAGACTATGAAGATACAGTCTCTCCAATTGCAAGGTATGAAACTGTGAGAACCTTCTTAGCTTTTGCTGCTTACATGAAACTACTTGTGTATCAGTTTGATTTCAAATCTGCCTTCTTGAATGGAGAGCTATTAGAGGAAGTCACTCAACCTGAATGGATTCAATGGCAAAGAAGACAAAGTGTACAAGTTGAGAAAGGCTCTCTATGGGTTGAAGCAAGCACCAAAGGCTTGGTACAACAAGATAGGTGCTCACTTTTACTCAAATGGCTATGTGAAAAGTGAGAATGAGCCTACTCTTTACTTGAAAAGACAAGGTACTGATTTTCTCATGATTTGCCTTTATGTTGACGATATAATTTATATGAGTTCATATAGTGCTTTAATTGATGATTTTAAGGTTGGTATGATGAAGAAGTTTGAGATAACAGATTTAGGATTATTGCGTTACTTTTTTGGCCTTGAAGTGTCACAAAAGGAAAATGGCATTTTATTTCTCAAATGAAATATGCTACTAATTTGCTTAAAAAGATTTAATATGTTGAATTGTAAAGGAGCAGCCACACCTATGAACTTGAATGAGAAGCTGCAGATTGAAGATGGTACTGGTATGGCAGACTTGAAGTATTTTAGAAGTTTGGTGGGTTGATTGATCTATTTAACTCACACATGGCCTGACATTGCATTCTCAACTGGTGTTGTTTCTTGGTTTATGCATAATCCTTCAAAGCACCATCTTGGAGTAGCAAAGCGAATCCTGCAATATGTGGTTGGAACAGTTGATGATGGGGTTTGGTATGCTGCAAATTCTAATTTCAGTCTAGTAAGCTTTTCAGATAGTGATTGGGCAGGTTCATTGGAGGATAGGAAAGGCATTTTAGGAAGTATTTTTCATCTTGGGTCTGGTGCTATCACTTGGAGTTCTAAGAGGCATGCAACCACAACATTGTCATCTTTTGAAGCTGATATGCCGCCACAACTTTGGTAGCTTATCAAGCTATATGGCTCAAGTGTCTACATGTTAATTTTGGCCAAGAACTGAAAAGTGCAATTGAGATTCTTTACGACAACAAGGCTACAATTGCAATGAGTGAAAATCCAACATTTCATGGAAGAACAAAGCATATCGACATTCGAATTCATTTCATCTGTGACTTGGTAGTTGGAGGTCAGATTCAATTGAAGTATTGCAACACTAATGAGCAAGTGCAGATGTCTTCATAAAGTCACTCCTTTATGATAAACATGTCCATTTCAGATTAAGGCTTAGAGTGTGTAATTTTGAATCAAGGGGGAGTGTTGAAGTATGATTCAAAATTTGACTTATTCCTTGGTTATTAGATTTAGTTGCTGTGTTTGTTAATTGTGTCCTTAATGTTCAGCAATTTTTAGTTACAGTTGTTTGTGTGGCTCACCATCTATTTGAGAAAATGTCTATTAGATGTGGGTTCTTGATTTTTCTGATTACGGTTGAGTATTGTAAGAAAGTCTATATAAAGCACTTTCAGTTCTGAATAAAATGTAATTTTTCTAATTTTACTCGTCTCTCTCTGAAAAATACTAGCTGATAATTACTGCAGCTTCTAGTTTCATCTCCTTTCACATCTTTTTTGATACTTGTGTTGTATAGGTCTTCTAAATTCCCGACAGCTTCGGGTACATGGTGGTGATGATGCCATAGTTGATGCAGAAGACGGAGCAAGGTTCTTGGGAACCGAGCCGTCAGAGACAGGATGTGTCTTCTTTCCAGAGGTTGGAGCCAATGGAGGACAACTTGTCGTTGAGGGGTTTGGTTGAGGATAGGGAGAGGGCCGATGGTATAGATGGGAGGTGAGAGGATGGGGAAGAGATAGTTGAGTGAGTGTTTTCCGAGTTCGTCAAAGGTGTTGATGACGATGATGGAGGCTTTATGATGAGCTTCTTCTACCTCTCCGATGAAGTTGAGCATGAAGTCGTCTGGGTCGGTTGTTCTTATGAAGCTTGGCATGTCCCTTAGTCTGAGGTTGTTGATACCTGGGATCAAGTCCACTTTGGTTTCCAAGTACTCATTTGTCAGATAATTCTCATCTGCATATTACGAACATAAAAATGCCATTAGATTGCAGCTAATAAATATTCTACTGCAAATGTGCCAAACTATGAAGCATACATCGAATAAACATAGTTGTATAACACAACACGTTAAATTACACAAAAATGTCAAAAGTTTCTTGTAAATTATTCGTATCAGTATTCAATTTTTCATGCTTCCAAAATATTGTGAAAAAGAACTATCGCATGAATGACTTGTATTTGTGTGTGTTCAATATTTAACTTGAAACACGATGTAACAATTCTATTAGACGTGAAATCTCAACTTATTTTATTGTGTCATGGTGTCTCAAATAATTAAAAAGAATTTGAAAATGAACTATAAAGCGTCAACAATATTAAAGAGCAGGGAGATCTGTGTCATATAAAACATGTCCCAGTGAGAAGTTATGCCTGTATTCAACATGTGTTAGAAAATGCAAACGAATGAATTACCTTTGAGTGGTTCGAGGCCTTGATCGATCAGATAGCGATACTGAGAGTACCCACCAACCCACAAGCACTGGCAGTCCAAAACAAGACAATAGGAACATCCAAAAGGCTGACAGCTTTGACAGCAAAGGTCATGACCCCATCGAAAACAATACAGGTAACAGGAGGGACAAGGCCAGCAGAGGCAGAGTGCTGGAGCCTGCCCATAAGGTCCAGAAAAGGGCCCATGCAAGTCTTACTGGTAGAATAGCTGAGAGAAGGGATGTGCTGGATGGCATCGGCGTCAGAGGGAGGAAGGCCATCCAGGGCATTGGGACCTCTGCTTCTGAGCAAGCGCTCGTGGTTGAACTCAGAGTTGACCAAGGTTCTGTGGAACCCTCTAGAATGAAGCAGCGTGGCTAGCTTCAGCATTGGGTTCCAGTGCCGTTGGGCTGGGAATGGCACCAACACCGCGTGGGTCTCGCTTCAGACATCGAACCCATCACTCTTTCACACTCAGGGTTGCCTATGGCTGTGATATGGGCTTGTTTCTGCCTAGTTATTTATCCAAGGGTAAATTATATTACGATTAGTAGTATTACATCTTTCTTATTTTAAAAATTACATTTAACCCTCATAACATTTACGTTTATATTACAGAATTTATTTTATTTTATTTTTTATCAAAAAATTAATTTTTTATACAACATAAGAATGTAATTTTATTTTTTATATCGCAACGAAGGCATCTAACTAGTTTGAGTTTTAATATGATATTATGAAGATGCAGACATTGAATCACTCTGTCAAAGAAATAACTAGCAAAAGTAGAAGCGATCTTAATCTGCTTTTAATGATTTCAAGAATCAGGCGAAGAGAGTGATTTCTTCCTTTTTTTTTGTTTTTTTTTTTGGGCCATCGACGAAGAGAGTGATTATGAGAACAGTCATATACCCATTAATTTTCTCCATTAATCGATGCCTTAGTTCATTGCCTGCGTTTCCCATGCCTTGTGTTGAAGTGTAGGGCTCCCATATCCTTTTTGTTCCCTCTTATTATAAATATATAATTAATAAATAAATTATCATCCCATATTTTTTTTTTCTGGTATCTTCAATTTTATAATAAAATGTTGTATTTAAATTTTGACGGATTCTACCATGCACATTGAGGAATTAGATTTATCGATGCACATTAATTACGATTTCTTATCGTGTTAGTGAACGATAGCTAATATACTAGTACTTAACTATTAAGGATAGCGGTTTCTCATTGTGTTAATAATTGGTTACTCGATATGTTAATTATCAACACATTACTAAGGTGCACGAAGCACTTACCTTCCAGTGTGCAGAAAATGTGACCCAAACTTTTAGGGATGAAACTTACAACTGTATACAACTATCTATTCAATCACTTGGATTAATTTTAGGTGACGTATAATTAATATATTACAAACATATTTAAAAGGAGTGTGATAGAAGAGAGCTATATATGACTTTTACGATAATATGAGACAACATTATATATTTTAAATTGTGTTTTTTAATGTATTTTAATATTTTGAATAATAATATACTAAACACTACGTTAATACCCAAAATATCAATATCAACGTCACACTATACCAAACAAGATTTCCCTTATCGGCCAAGTTCAATCCATAGATTATTCATCAAAAACTGATCCACAAACGTAAGAAAATAGAAAATAAAATATAACTTCTTATTGAGATGCATGACGAGAACAATACATAATACTACACGTCTAAAGGTAAATCATGAATCACTCAACGCAGTCCTTTAAATAATATAACCTTTCTAGAATTGCAAACTAACAAAAGAACTAACAATCCTTTAACAAGTAGGTTTCAAATTTTTGAGCACCTTATCAATGACCCTATCTAGATTTTGATAAGAAGAACCACCAGGTCTAGTAGCCTCCTCTGCCTTCTTCTTCCACTCCAAAGCCTTCTCCTTCATTTCCTTGCCCTTCCCTGATCCCTCCATCACCTCCACGACCATCCTCCTCACTTCCTCCCTCTTCACAATCGGCCCCACCTCCATCCCCGTCCCCCACTCTACACACGCATACCGACAATTCGTCTGCTGCTCAGCGAAAAACGGCCAGCACACCACCGGCTTCCCCGCGCACACGCTCTCGATCGTCGAGTTCCACCCGCAATGCGTCAGGAACCCTCCGACCGCCGCATGGTTCAGCACCTGCTCCTGCGAGCACCAGCTCGCTATGAGGCCTCTTCCTTCAGTTTCAATGCTAAACTCAGTAGATAGAATCACTGACCCGCCCTGGACGAGGTCGGGTCGGATCACCCACAAGAAAGGGCACTTGCTGGAGGCGAGGCCCCACGCGAACTCGGTCAGCTGTTCAGGGGACATGGTGGTGATGCTGCCGTAGTTGACGTAGAAGACGGAGCCGGGTTCTTGGGAATCGAGCCATTGGAGGCAGGATGTGTCTTCTTTCCAGAGGTTGGAGCCAATGGACGACGAGAGCTTGTCGTTGTGAAAGGTTTCGTCGAGGAGAGGGAGAGGGCCGATGGCGTAGATGGGAGGTGAGAGGATGGAGCAGAGATAGTCGAGTGAGTGTTTTTCGAATTCTTCGAAGGTGTTGATGATAATGATGGAAGCTTTTTGGGCTTCTTCGACCTGTCCGATGAAGAAGTTGAGCATGATGTCGTCAGGGTCGGTTGTTCTTATGAAGCTTGGGATGTCCCTTAGTCTGAGGTTTTTGATTCCTGGGATCCAGTCCACTTTGGTTTCCAAGTACCCATTTGTCAGATAATTCTCATCTACATATTATAGAAACACAAAAACTACCATTAGATTGCAGCGACTAAATAGTCTACTGCAAACATGCCAAACTATGAAGCATACATGTTCATATTTGACACGTGTTGGATTCGGACACTCGTATGATACACAACACGTTAAATTATACAAAAATGTTAAAAATTTCTTCGTATATTGTCCGTATCAGTATTTAATTTTTCATGCTTCCAAAATATTGAGAAAATGAAATATTCCATGAATGAATTGTATTTCTGTGTGTTCAACACTTACATGAAACACGATGTAACAATTCTAAAATTAGACATGAAAACTCAACTAATTTTCTTGTGAAATAGTTAAAAAGAATGCGAAAATGAACTATAAAGCGTCAACAGAGTAGTGAAATTTGTGTCATAGAAGACATGTCACAGTGAGGAGCTATGCTTGTATTCAACATGTGTCAGAAAATGCAAATAAATGAACTACCTTTGAGGGGTACGATGCCTTGATCGACCAGATAGCGATAATGAGCATAACCCACAAACCCACAAGCACTGGCAGTCCAAAACAAGATACTAGGAATACCCAAAAGGTTGGCAGCTTTGACAGAAAAGGTCATGACCCCGTCGGAAACAATACAGGTAACAGGAGGGACAAGACCAGCAGAAGCAGAGTGTTGAAGCCTACCCATAAGGTCCAGAAAAGGGCCCAAGCAAGTCTTACTGGTGGAATAGCAGAGAGAAGGGATGTGCTGGGTGGCATCGGCGTCAGAGGGAGGAAGGCCATCGGGGATGGTCTCGTAGCGAAAGTCAGGGAGGCCGTCCAGGGCATTGGGACCTCTGCTTCTGAGCAAGCGCCTGTGGTTGAACTCAGAGTGGACCAAGGTTATGTGGAACCCTCTGGAATGAAGCAGCTTGGCTACCTTTGTGATTGGGTTCACATGCCCTTGGGCTGGGTATGGCACCAGCACCGCGTGGGGCTTCGCTTCAGATATCGAACCCATCTCTCTCTCTCTCTCTCTCTCTCTGTGAATCTAACTCTCTCCCTCTGGCCTAAGGCTGTGATATGGGCTCGTTTCTGCCTAGTTGTTTATACAAGAGTGAATTATGATAGATATTAATATTATAACTCTTTTATTTTAAATATTACATTCTACTCTCTCATCATATAGATTTATATTACATAAACTCTTTTTCATTTCATTTTTAACAAATAAATTAATTTTTTTACACAAAATGAGAGCATAATTTTATTTTTAATGTCACTAAAAATAACTAATTTAATGGTAAGCTTTAATATGAAATTATGATTTTATTTTTAATATAATTGTAAAAATTAAGTAGTCCTTTTTTTCTAAAAAACACATTAAACAAACTATGTTGACAAAATTAATTAAAAGAGAATTAGATATAATTTTTAAAATAAAAAATCAAACATAATTAAATTTTAAGAAAAATAAAAATAATTTTATCTTTATAGAAAAAAGAGGGACATGCATGGCAGGTGGGTTCTCGCCAGCAATGAAAGAGAGTGGGGTGGGGAGAGAGCCAAAATGTAACGATTTCTTGCTCATGATTGATGGTGTAGTTTTGAAAACAAAATTGAGCAGCCAATAATGATGATAGATCTGCCCTGATATTACCAGGCCTGTTTTGATTCTTGAGCTATTCAATAAAGGTATTTTTAGCCAAATATTACCGTATAAAATATTTTATTGTCAAAAGTATTACATCTACACAGATTTTTGTTTTTTTTTTAATATTTTTAAAAATTCGGGACAATGCACCGAGTTGGCAGTGGATTAGGCTATTGAAGGGGAGATGGCGATGGTAAGGTTCATGAAAATGAGTTTGATATCCTGTGTTATCTGTATCCACAAAAGTGTTGACCATTTTGTATGGCTCAAGTATAAATAACCGTCCGAGTGATGATAAATTTTACACATTTTCTTGGTGGTCGACAAAAATATATATATACCTTAAACATTATTTTAATATAATTAATAATTAGAAACTAAAAAAATTTCATTCAAATAATTATACTATATATGCCTAATTCAAAAAATATAATATATATATATATGCCTAATAACTGTGCTAACTTTTTGAGCCATATATGGCAAACAATAAAATAAAAATAAAAATTCCTATTAGGCAAATTTTATTATACACCAAAATGCTGCAAATTATTTTTTTAATTAAGTGTGTCTCGCTGTCGTTAACGGTGAGATCGCTCTACATAGGATAGACAATGCGGCGGCCCTAACTTCTTGCCGTTCACAGTGACATAGGGCTATCATGTGTCAGATTCAATTTGATGACAAAAAAGAAGAGAGACAAATTGTTTGACACGTGGCACACAAGTAGATTGGAAGGCTAGATTACATTTGCTACTGATTGGTGCATCTTGGATGCAGTTATCCATTGGTAATAGACGAGAATCATGATTTTCCCCTAAAAAATGACTACAAAAAAACTCTCTTACATGCTAGTCCTCCGTATGCTTGCATTTTCCTTCCTCTCTTATGCTATTTTGTCGTCTCCATTCTGATTCCCTCTTTCATTTCTCTACACTGTTATAGGAGGAGAAAATTTTGTATGGATCCACATTGGTGTCATGACTTGAAGCAAGCTTTTCTTGTGGGTGGATAAAATTTTGTGCAGATAAAAAAATCTTTGAGGAATTAAAATTCATGCTAATTTCACTAAGAAAAATAAATAAACAAGATGACAACTAACTTTTTTTTTTCAAGTCCTTCAATATCCCTTCAACCATGAAAAAAAAAAATTATCGTCTGCACCATTTCTCTCTCCCTTCCCTGTCTATTCTTGCAGAGAAGTCATTGATAACTTAAGCTTGCAATATTTTAAGCAGATTTAATAAATTATAAAATTATAATATAATCCCAAAGCAAATTTCTGGGAATAGCACATGGTACAAGGAAGGATTGCATGCATTAATTACATGAAATCAATGGGAGAAAACTTATGGAAGCAAGGATGAAGGATATTTGATAATATAGATATGTAGCGTTTAACAAGTATTATTTTAAATTTTTTAGTATTTAAAATAAAAGTTACACCAATTTCGAAGCAAAAATATATGGAAAAAAAGAACAATTGATTTATAGGTGAGTGCGTATTTGTGTGTGTTTAACTAGGGGTCAATCTAAAACTACGTAAAACGTTTATGGATTTGTGAAAAGGTTCCAAAATTTTGGTTGCACGAATGATGCAAATGTAGCTAGAGATGGTACTATTTTTAAAATACTTGTTTTTTTTTGGTACAACAGTAGTAGTATTTCAAGTCAAATTGATAACATTCGTTGGAAAGCATTTCAAGTCATTAACCATGTTATAAATAATTTCTACTAAAATATGTATTATAATTTAAATCTTTTTAATGTAAACCTCATAGAAAATAGGTAAGTAAGATTAATGGAATAAGGTAAAAAAAATTATTTAACAAAAAAACTAATTTTTTAATAAATGATCACTTGAATGCTAATTAGATTTTTTGTTAACATTAATCTTGTAATAAAATAATCATTTTTAGAACATAATAATTATCTTTATATTTACAAATATTTATAATAAAATATTACTCGAATAATTAACTTTTAATAAAATAAAAGTATAGCACGTCTCTTAAAAACTTATATAAATATTATTGCGAAGTATAACTATTTGATACCTTAGCTTACAATTTTCCATAATAAATTATCTTTCCTTTTTGACGCACCATGCCTGAAAGATCCAAAATAAATTTTTTATTACCCTTTTTTTTTTAATATCTGTTGTAATTTGTTTAGAAGCTCCAATACTAGCACCTATATTGATGTGATGCCTTGGAATTCCAAGAAAGTTGGACCGGTTGCTTCATTAGTCTATTTTTCTCTGAATCAGGATAACTAGAGATTGGATTGTCAAGAGCGCTGTTTTTAGAACCGGATTAGACAAGTTAATTTGATTGGTTGGACCAAAAACCAATCAATTTATGATCAAGTTTAGTTAGCCGAAAAAAATAAATCAGCAAAAAAAATTAGTAAAAAATTGATTAAATTTGTTAAAAATTAGCTAAATCAATCAAAGTTAAACAAATTTAAAAATCCGTTTGAACTACTTTAAAGTCTTTTTTATTTTTATTTTATATAACAAAATAATTTATCTTGAATAGATTTAAAAATTTAAAAATAAAAAGTACAAGAAGAAAGAGATGATTAAAATATAAAAAAAAAATTTTTAAAAAAAGAGAAAATATTAAAAAAACAAAAGGCACATACTTGTTTATTTTTAGTCCTCACTTTTCATTATACCTTATCTTATAGTAACACTTCTTTAAAATATCAAAATGTTTGACTAAAATTACTATTTTTTTAATTTTTTAGTGATAAGTGAAATTTTAATATAAATTAACAACTTCAAAAATTTAATATTAAATATTTTTAACTTTTAATCATATGTAGTTTTTATTTTTCAATCAAAAATAATTCCTCAAATCTCCTAAAAAACTTAATAATTAAATATTTAAAATTATTAATATTTGTTTGTTATATTAAAAGTTTAATATATATAATTTTAAAAATATATATTTAATTATTACATCACAGTTTGATTATACTTCAATCAATGAATATAAGTTAATGTTTATACCAATTTAATAATTGATTTAATTTAAAAAATATTGATAAAAAGTATTCCAAATCTTTTTGAACACGTGCAAAGATAATACCTGCACTTGCAAAAGGAAATATCATTCTTAGAAATATGAGCACCACCAGAAGATGGAAGAAAGAGAAAAAGTCATACAAATTCTTCAAATCCTGACCAAAGAGAGGGGCAAAAAATCAGAAACGTGCTTACACATACACACATAATGAAATTTTTAAAATTTATTAATATTTATTTGTTAATCAAAATTTTAATATGTAAAATTTTAAAAAAAATATATCTAATTACTACAAATTCCATATTACGGTTCATTTTATAAACTATAAATTAATATTTACATTAATTCAACAATAAATCTAATTTTAAAATCATTGTTCAAGAGCACTTGAAATCTTTCTGGAAGTGCAAATATAATACCTACACTTGCAGAAAGAAGTGTCATTTTAGACATATGAGCACCACCAGATGGAAAAAAGAGAGAAAGTCCGACAAATTCTTCAAAACAAGAGCAAAGACAGAAAAAAAAATTTAGAAAAGTGCTATATATATATATGTGGTGAGAAAGTCCAGTTTGCAAAAAATTGTCCTAACGAAGCATCCAAAGCAACCCAAGTGGTCTAACAACTTCAGTCAAGCTCTCTTGCACCAATGACGATACAGACATTGAATCATTCTGTCAAAGCAATGATTAGCAAACGTAGAAACAATCTTAATTTGCTTTTAATGATTCCACCTCAAATGAAGAGTCAGACGAAGAGAGTGATTTCATTTTTTTTTTGGGCCATCGACGAGGAGAGTGATTATGAGAAAAGTCATGTACCCATTAATTTTCTCCATCAATCAATGCCTTAGTTCATTGCCTACACTTCCCATGCCTAATGTTGAAGTGTAGGGGTTCCCATCCTCTTTGTTCCCTCTTACTAAATTTATAATTAACAAATAAATTATCATCCCATTTTGTTTCTAGTATCTTCAATCTTATAATAAAATATTGTATTTAAATTTTGATGGATTCTACTATGTGCATTGAGGAATTAGATGTATCGATGTACATTAATTACGATTTCTTATTGTGTTAGTAAATGATAGCTAATATACTAGTAATTAATTACTAAAGATAGCGTTTCCTCATTGTGTTAATAATTGGTTGCTCAATATGTTAATTATCGACACATTGCTAATGTGCACGAAGCACTTAATTTCTAATATGCAGAAAATGTAACTCAAACTTTCAGGGATGAAACTTACAACTGTATACAGCTATGTGACGTATAATTAATATATTACAAACATATTTAAAAGGAGTTTGATATAAGAGAGCTATATATGATTTTTACAATAATATGAGACAATATTATATATTTTAAATTGTGTTTTTTGTGTATTCTAATATAACAAACACTACTACACTTCATCAATACCTAAAATATCAATATCAACGTCACGATATACCAGACAAGATTTCCCTTATCAGCCAAGTTCAACCCATAGATTATTCATCAAACTCGGATCCAAAAAAGTAAGAAAATAAAAAATAAAACATAACTTCATTTTGCGATGCCATAAGGAGAACAATACATATGCTACAAGTCTAAAGGTAGATCATGAATCACTCAACATAGTGCTCTTAATCATATAACATTTCGGGAATTGCAGACAAACTAAGGCCCCATTGAGTCCCTATAATGCGAATCTATTCTATTTATATAATTTGTTTAATATTTATTTTATTTTTATAATTATTATTTTATCTATCACATTTTTATTTTAATTATCAAATTATTTTTTAAAAAATAAAAATAAAAAATTATTTCCCACCTCCCTTGCTCTCAATTACTCACTTTTTTAGTGTGTGTTTGGATTGATGGTGAGTAAAATTGGTTTTCCAAACTTGGTTTTATAGAATTGATTTTGTGTAAAAGTGAGTTTATATAAACGTGATTTATGTTTGGGAAGTTTAGGTAAAAAGTGATTCTGATAGAATTGATTTTGTTTGGATATTATATACCAGAATCACTTTTAAATATAAAATTATTGAGGTTGTAAATTTATTTTTAGATGAATCAGATTTAGAATAAAAGCTTATAAAGAATGTTGCTAATATAGATGTAGGTGAAGATGAAAATTAACTTAGATTAAAAATTCTAATATTAATGCTTATATGAAATATAACTTATTATAAACATCTTATTTATCCTTGTCATTTGTGATATTATTTATGCTATTGTAACTTATTTATAATTTAATTTAATTTTTAATGTATTAGATTATTGAATAATATATATATATATATATATTCTCATATTTATATCTTAAAATTTTAAAAATTATCATATCTCATATATTATATATATTTTTTTAAAAAAATATTCTATCTATAATTCTAACCCTAATCACTTAAAAGATGAATTATACCAAATGGAGACTAAATTTTTTCGTAAAGTGGTTGGAAAGGCTAGATTTTTATAGCTGTGGATGTGACATATTTGGAGATATCTACATGTTCTTATCCATCATCCGAATAGATATTTTTACTTTTCTACTAAAAAAACAGTAAGAGTCACGTATACATATGAAGGGCCAGAGGTCGCCGATATATTATAAAACTACTTACATATCCCTTCGCAACCACAGAGCTGGGAAAGAAAAGAAGGAAGATGGTGTCACAGATAGTTGAACTCTTTGAAGAATGAGATCCCTCTGGAGCAGGAGCCCGTGGTTTTGCCTGAAGATTCTATGAGCGGCCTTGTTCTTGTGGACATCATCAATGGCTTCTGCACAGTCGGTGCTGGAAATCTGGTATCTCCTACTTTTTCCATTTGAACTTATGCAATACCGATACTTTTTCCATGCGAACAGAGAGTATCAACTACCCAGTCACGTGTTTTCAAAGATGGAACTGGTCACTAATGTTGGGAACAGATCAGAGGATGAAGATGAAGGAGATTGCTAAAACAGAGAAGGTCAAGTGCGTTAACGTGGTTTTAATGCAAAGCAGCGTCGGTAGAAAGCAAGTGTAAAATACTTCAAGCCAACGTGATTTTCATACTCTCCAGAACCATGGCGCGGCAGGTCGAACGTGGATCCAAACATGTAGCAAACGAGCTTTTCCACAGCAAACCTCGGTTTGAGCCCAAACGCGGATGCATCGACGTGTTTCCAAACACATACTTAGTAACAACCCTTTCGCAGGTAGGTTCCAAATTCTTGAGCACCTTATCAATGACCCTATCTAGATTTTGATAAGAAGAACCACCAGGTCTGGTAGCCTCCTCCGCCTTCCTCTTCCACTCCAAAGCCTTCCCCTTCATCTCCTTGCCCTTCTCTGCTCCCTCCATCACCTCCACCACCATCCTCCTTACCTCCTTCCTCGTCACAATTGGCCCCACCTCCATCCCCGTCCCCCACTCGACACACCCATGCCGGCAATTCGTCTGCTGTTCAGCGAAAAATGGCCAGCACACCACCGGCTTTCCCGCGCACACGCTCTCGATTGTCGAGTTCCACCCGCAATGCGTCAGGAAACCTCCGACCGCCGCATGGTTCAGCACCTGCTCCTGCGAGCACCAGCTCGCTATGAGCCCTCTTCCATCTGTTTCAATCTTAAACTCAGTTGATAGAATCACCGACCCACCCTCGACGAGGTCGGGTCGGATCACCCACAAGAAAGGGCACTTGCTGGAGGCGAGGCCCCACGCGAACTCGGCTAGCTGTTCGGGGGACATGGTGGTGACGCTGCCGTAGTTGACGTAGAAGACGGAGCCGGGGTTTTGGGAATCGAGCCATCGGAGACAGGATGTGTCTTCTTTCCAGAGGTTGGAGCCAATGGACGACAAGAGCTTGTCGTTGTGAGAGGTTTCGTCGAGGAGAGAGAGAGGACCAATGGTGTAGATGGGAGGTGAGAGGATGGAGGAGAGATAGTCGAGTGAGTGTTTTTCGAATTCTTCGAAGGTGTTGATGATGATGATGGAAGCTTTTTGAGCTTCTTCTACCTCTTCGATGAAGAAGTTGAGCATGATGTCGTCAGGGTCGGTTGTTCTTATGAAGCTTGGGATGTCCCTTAGTCTGAGGTTGTTGATTCCTGGGATCCAGTCCACTTTGGTTTCCAAGTACCCATTTGTCAGATAATTCTCATCTACAAATTATACAAACACAAAATCTACCATTAGATTGCAGCTACTAAATAGTCTACTGCAAATATGCCAACTATGAAGCATACATGTTCATATTGGACAAGTGTTGGATTCGGACACTCGTATGATACACAACACTTTAAATTATACAAAAATTTTAAAAATTTCTTCGTATATTACCCGTACCAGTATTCAATTTTTCATGCTTCCAAAATATTGAGAAAATGAAATATTCCATGAATGAATTGTATTTCTGTGTGTTCAACACTTACATGAAACACGACGTAACAATTCTAAAACTAGACATGAAATCTCAACTAATTTTCTTGTGAAATAATTATAAAGAAAGCGAAAATGAACTATAAAGCGTCGACAATATTAAAGAGGAGTGAAATCTGTGTCATAGAAAACATGTCATAGTGAGAGGTTATGCTTGTATTCAACATGTGTTAGAAAATGCAAATAAATGAAAGTACCTTTGAGGGGTATGAGGCCTTGATCGACCAGATAGCGATACTGAACATACCCCACAAACCCACAAGCACTGGCAGTCCAAAACAAGACACTAGGAATACCCAAAAGGTTGGCAGCTTTGACAGAAAAGGTCATGATCCCGTCTGAAACAATACAGGTAACAGGAGGGACAAGGCCAGCAGAAGCAGAATGTTGAAGCCTACCCATAAGGTCCAGAAAAGGGCCCAAGCAAGTTTTACTGGTGGAATAGCAGAGAGAAGGGACGTGCTGGGTGGCATCGGCGTCAGAGGGAGGAAGGCCATCGGGGATGGTCTCGTAGCGAAAGTCAGGGAGGCCGTCCAGGGCGTTGGGACCTCTGCTTCTGAGCAAGCGCCTGTGGTTGAACTCAGAGTGGACCAAGGTTATGTGGAACCCTCTGGAATGAAGCAGCTTGGCTAGCTTCGTGATTGCGTTCACGTGCCGTTGGGCTGGGTATGGCACCAGCACCGCGTGGGGTTTCGCTTCAGATATCGAACCCATCTCTCTCTCTCTCTCTCTCTCTCTCTCTCTCTCTCTCTCTCTGGCCTAAGGCTGTGATATGGGTTTGTTTTTGCCTAGTTATTTATACAAGAGTAAATTATGCTAAAATAATTAATATTACAACTCTTTTATTTTAAATATTACATTCTACTCTCTTATCATATAGATTTATATTACATAAACTCCTTTTCATTTTATTTTTTGACAAATAAATTAATTTTTTACACAAAATGAGAGTATAATTTTATTTTTAATATGTTACTAAAAATAACTAATTTAATATTAAGCTTTAATATGACATCATGATTTTATTTTTAATATAATAGTAAAAATTAAGTAATCTTATTTTTTTTCTTCAAAAAACACATGTAAACAAACTATGTTGACAAAAATAATTAAAAGAGAATCAGATATAATTTTTAAAATAAAAAATCAAGCATAACTAAATTTTAAGAAAAATTAAAGTAATTTTGTCTTTATAAAAAGAAGAGGGACATGTATGGCAGGTGGTTTCTCGCCAGCAATGAAGGACTAGTGGGGAGACAGCCAAAATGTAACGATTTCTTGCTCATGATTGATGGTGTAGTTTTGAAAGAAAATCTGGATCCCTGCGCGTTTGGATTCTCTGCACAGCTCCTTCATGCATCTCGCTGTGCACTTCAACAAAACGACGTTGTTTTGGTGTCTAATCATGGCCGCTCACATGATCCAATGGCCCAGATGCATAACCAAGGAATGAAACTCAAAACGCACCGTTTTTGCTTTAATGAAATGGTACATTTTGAGCGTAATATCCTAAAAATAAGCCATGCAATCTCGTTCGTCCGTTGCTGAAAAATCTCGACTGTCCATTCAATTCCATTTAAACGCAGTGTTTCATCGTCTTCCAGCAGCTCGAGACTGTTGCATTCAAGAGGGAAAACACGAAAACTCCAATGCATTTTGAGGCAACGTGACACTGACGTTAGAAAGAAGGTGAGAACTCATGAACCAGAAAAATCATCTACGAACTCATGAACAAGGAGGCAGACATGATTCATCTAAACTTTACAGAAGTAAGGGAAGAAATAGAGATGGCATTGGAGTCAAAAGACACTATGTATTTCGACAAAGAAGCAGAGTGTGCTCATGTTGTTGTCACTAAAGTATTGGGAATGTTCAAGGGGTTGTTGGCTAAGTTGCCAGAATGCAAGAGGGCAATTCTGCAGAGGTCAATGAGTCTAAAGATTGAACAGTTAAAACCTGAGCTTAAACAGTTGGATGAGTAAGAGATGTTTTCCACCTTCCCTTTTTTTTCATTCTTCGTCTAAATGTATTTCTTAATGGGTTACTGAGCGATATATTTCAAGATTATAGCTAATAGATTTTTATACTGTTAAATTGGATGTAATTTTGAATAAAATGCATTGGCTTCATTAAAATTTAAGTGCCCTAGGCAGTTTATGAAATGTTATTTTTTCTTGTTTCATTTGGCTTGATGTTATTTTTTGTCGGTGGATAAGTGTTGTATCATTAGCTCTAACACTTTCAACAAATTCATTTTACTATTTTGATGATTGGTAACTTAGTACTTCGTATGAGCTTTTCATCCATGTATTCATGACCAGCATATCTTATGTATGCGTTTGGCATTTCAATTGTTTATTGAGCCAGGCGAAGACTGGAATCGATGAAAATGACGTGGGTGGCGTATCCTTGAATGGACGGTGCTAATCAAACAAAAAAAGATGGATGAGATTGGTTTATTTTTTTGCAAGTTTAATAACCCAAACACACAAAAAGAACGTCATTTTTCCGAAGTGCAGAGAGATGCATGAAATGGAGATGCAGACAATTGGAACGCGATCCCTGCACATGCCAGCAATGAAAGAGTAGCAGGGAGACAATGCCAAAACGCAACGACCTCTTGCTCATGATTGATGGCGTAGTCTTAAGAGAAAAATCTAGATCGCCTGCTTTTCATGCTCATGATTACTGCTGGGGGTGCATTAATAGCTTTTTGAGCCTTTTTATTTTATTTTTGCTTTTTAAAATATCATTTTTTTATAATTAAATTTTTTATCATCATAATTATAATTATAATTTTTTATTTTAAATTTTAAATCTTAAAAATCAACAAAAAATTACTAGAAATCTAAAAAATAACTATTGCATGTATAAGTAATAGGATCTCGTGTAGTAGGATCTCCTATTACAAGGAATCCTACTACCTATGCAATGTTAAGTAAATAAATTTGGTGACACTATTATTAAATTTTTGAAAATATTAAAACAAAAGTAAAAATATAAGAAAACCAATGGTAATATCATTGAGTTTTTAAAATAATATAACATATGAGCGTAATATTTTTATTAGGTAAAGATTTGACAACAAAATATTTTATACAATAATATTTGGCTCAAAATCCCAAATACTTTATCTTCCCCTCACTAATGAATACAAATATGTAAGTATGTGATGTATAATACTTATGCTAGCTTTTTGAGCCATATATGGCAAGAACTAAAAAAAAAATCTTATTAGGCAAATTTTATTGCATACCCAAATGCTATAAACTATTTTTTTAATTAAAGGTGTTTCGCTGTCATTGACAGTGAGACAGCCCTACGTAGGGCAGACAATGTGATAGGCCTAACTTGTTGCCATTCACAGTGAGATAGGAATATCATGTGTTAAATTTAATTTGATCCCAACATGATAAAAAAGGAAGATAAATTGGTTTGACAAGTGGCACACAAGCATATTGGACGGCTAGATTACATCTACTGATTGGGTGCATCTTGGATGTACTTATCCATTGATAATAGGCCAGAATTATGATTTTACCCTAAAAAATGACTATAAGAAGCCCTCTCACATGCTAGTCCTCCATCTTTGCATTTTCTTTTCTCTTACATGCTAGTACTCTCTTTCATTTCTCTATGCTAAGAGTTGGATTTATTGCTATAGGTGGAGAAAATTTTGTTGGGATCCACATTTATGTCATGACTTGAAGCAAGCTTTTGTTGTGAGTGGATCAAATTTTGTGTAGGCCAAAATTTTTTTTGGACTCTAATACACTACCAACAAAATAAAAGACTTAATTATGGTTTACTATTACTAAACCCCTTAACTGCAATGGAACCATCTTAAGAAAGGTTTAATCATAGTTTTCAACAACAGGGATTGCTGTCATTAAACTAGGATTAATGGTGGTTATCTTAATCATAATTAAACCAAGATTTAGTGTTAAATATTACAAAACTTATAGTGGCGGTTTAAACTGCTACAAAATTTAATTTTTTTCACTTCTTTTAATCTCAAATTTTTCCTACTTATATTAGCAGTTTTAACAACCTGTACAGCTAAAGTTTAGATAGATATATTCCATAATTTTCCATTAAAATTGTCAATTTCATATTTTTATTAAAAATCAAATTCATATACAATCAAAGTACTAAACTAGTTATCTTTATTATAAGAGTGTGGCAACTAAGTTGTAGCCTAAGGTTTCCACTATCTTGAGTACTTTGTACTTGAAAATAAAGTAAAATGCTACTAATAAAAAATTAAAGACCAAAAGAAATTAAAGTTGATTCATATAATTTAAGTAAAATGAAAAATTTATCATATTACCATTCCAATGTCGATACTAGTAAATTCAAGTGGCACATAACTCTAGAAGTTTTGGAAGAGGAATGCCAAAGTTGCATTCATCTAATTTTGTTGTAATCTAAGTTCTTGCACCTCATTCTCCAACTTTACATAAGAAGGCTAGACTGTGGAGTTCCTCTATGGAAATGAGCAAAATGTCTAGACACTTGGGATGCAGAAGCACTTGATATTAATCCTTGAATTTGGCTATGGTGCTTTTGGCTTCCTAACCCTAAACCCAATGAATCCCAACCTAAAATCTCCTAAAAAGATTCCTAAGTCATTGATATCTTCTCCTATAAATTCAAACAAAATAGAAAACAATATATCATTTTAGCAATGCATGTATTCAACTAAATCAGGAGTCAGCATTTTATTCCCACATAGCTTATACACCTACAATGATTGCTTTAGCTCCCTTATTGATGGAAGATCCATCTTGCCTTTGATTTGTGGTAGTCCACACATCTCTTCAAGTGACTAGGCCCCCACTCTTAACCTCCTACAAAGTTTAAGACAAATACTGTAACATATCTTAAAGTACATCAAAAGTTCAATTGTATTATTTATCAAAATAAACGTACTATTTCAACTTTTTTCCATGCAAGGCTCTTCAATCCACTAGTATGAGGAATCATTTGCTTTTGTCTATTTTGTTTATTTTTCATCGCAATCTCTTGGTGATAAATAAAAATGCATTAATGATATCTATCAAGAATACTAAAAATATTATTACCTTAGTCCTTAGGTCTTCTCGATACTATGTATACAATGCACATTGCTCCTTTAGAATGCCCTCTAGTATGGTGACAAGTAGTTCATCTTTAATTTTTAATTTGTGCCATCTTGTGCACTGTTATATAGGTCCTTCTAGGTTTGTTGCCACTTGGTTCTAATAGAATTAAGGCTATCTTATGCTCCTTATCATTGATGGCAAAGTGTGCCTACAACATAAAATATGGTTCATAATTAATATAAATTAATGTGAACAAGTCATAAAATAGTTTAATAATCAATGTACTACCTATATATTATCCTTGAAGCCGTCATTCTTATACTCAACTAGAACATTCTTCTAGCTTAGGTAGCTAATGGAAAATGTTGTAAAATTTTTGTCAACATACCTTAAGAAAACACCTCACAATCCACCTCTCTTTCTAACGAGTTAGTCTTGATTATTCTAGTCCACAACAACCCTTTACCTTGGAGGAAGGACTCAAACATTTAGCGATGGTAATTGCTTAAGTTTAATTTGTCCTTACTCATCTGCAGAATTAAAGTTTGTGTAAAAAATTACATTAAATCAATTCAACACACTCAAATTTATATTTTATTTATCAACAATATGAACCATCTAATTTCTTCTTCCTTTTGGTCGTGCAAGCTCACCAAATTGTTCATGTTACCTTTCATCTTCATTGTTAAGGAAGTCATCAATAATATTAATGCTTGGATGTGTGGTTGGAACCTCAGTGGGTTCCCTAGACAGTGGGGGAACTATTGACTATAGGTACCTTGGTTGTCCATAGCACTAATAGTCAAACTTGACAAGGGGCTTCTGGTGTTGGGTCAATTACCTTTACAAGAGGGGCTTGAACTACTCTTCTTAAACCTCTTCATCTTCAAGATTCTTATAAATTAAAAAAAAAAAGAAGAAGAGAAAACTAGCATAAGAAATTTGATAGACATAAAACACATATAATCAACCATAAGAAAGAAACACCTCTCATCAAATACAAACATGAGTAAAAGATGCAAGATAGTGAACCTAGACAGGTTTTGATTTGCTTCCCTATTTGGAAATAGTATTTTCAAGTGTTGATGTTGGAATGACTTACTCTTCCAAATAGTAGCCTCATCTTTTTCACTTTCATTTATTAGTTATTAATCAACCTTGATACTTAATTAAATTAGTGTACCAAAAACCTTGAATAATTTATATACATGTCCAAACATGCATCAACTAGTATTTAATTCAAATAAAAAAATAAATAAATTCCATTCTATTTAATCAAAATATACAATAAAAGATTAAAAGAAAGTTACTGATTTTATAAAACAACAAAAATTAAATATTTCCAAGTATTTGTTATACTTAATTAGATCTTTAAAATAAAATTCTTTACATGTTAAGTTTTAATTAAAAAGTTTAATAATAAATACATGAGAAACGTTATTTTAATCTTCTCCTTAATACTAAATTCTTCATTTACCTATATATATATATTAACAACATTAACCATTGGTTTCTTTGATCAAATATACCTCTTTAAGAACTTTTATCTGTTGAAGCAGTTATATGAATTTAAATTTAAGATATAATTTTTTAACTATTAGAAGAAACTTGTCTAACGCTTTAAAAATTATGTGTGTATACTAATTTCTTGTAGATACTAACGAAAATCTTTTGGCTTGTAAATTGCTTCTGTTGAAGTACAAGTAGCATGTAAGAAATAGAACAATGGCTTAGGATATGCATAGAGAAAGAAACATATAGCAAAAAAAAAAAAAAACCATCCCATTATATCATCTAATTGATAGCAAAAATTCACCAATTATAGCAACTCATTCAAGTAAATATATGCATATAAATCCAAACAAAATGAAGAAATAAATGAAGGAGATGCTTACCTAAAGGACAAGCAAATGAAAGAAAATTGAAGAAAAATTGCACACAAATGGATTTGAAATCAAAAGTGTTATAAAATTCCTTCACTATATGATAGACGAATGGATGAGCAATGGTTATTGGAGCTACTGCAATGGCTTATAGATAGGGTCTCAGTGACTATGGTGGAAGAGGATAATGATGTTCTTAATGAAGGGTGGCTGTTTGCAAAAAGCTTTAGTGAAGATGAAGATAAAGTTTTGGAGGTGGCCGAAGTTACAACAATGGATGAACGCTGAAGGGTCTTTGATAATTGATGGAGTGACTGGCAATGTTCTGATGGTGGGCGATGAAAAGGAGAAAGGAAGGGGTGGGGGAGCTGATGAAATGATGGAGGGCTTCGAATCATATTTAATTTGATTCCCCCTAATAGGGATTATGTAATGTAATGGTCTTAATTTATTCTATGGAACCACTATTAGGGCTTGTCTTAAAGATCGTTTCTAATTAGCCACCTTTAGGTTTAAGACAATCATTATTAGGAAACTCTTCCCTGATGATGATTAATGATTAGCCATAGTTAGGATGAGTGTCCTAACAACAATTGTGAAAAATACAATTATGAATGGGTTTTGTGATAGTTTCTTTAACTGCTGTTAAGCTACTACTGCAAAAATTGTGTTTTTTTAGTAGTGATACCTATGTATAATTTTGTACTTGTCTTAATAATTTGTTTTATGTTGTAAAAATAACATAATTTTTTGTTGAATATTAATTTATTTTGTTTTCTAGATACATAATGTCTAGCAAAATAAAAAAAAATACATATTTCATTTAATGTAATATAGTAAAAATAAGTTCAAAACATTAAACACATAACTAATTTGGTTATTGAATTAATGAAATTAATTTAGAATAATTATAGTTTGGAAAATCTTTCATTTGCATGAGAGTAAAAAAAATTTCTTTGGAGGAAAAATAAATACTTTCAATTTTGTGGACAATGATAAGGATTTAAAATTGACAATATAAATAAATTCAATAAATATAAGTAATGTAGAAAAATTAAACCATGATATGATACAAAATTATTGTGTTTGGCAAATGGTATAGTTATTTTGTTGAGTAAATTAATGTTTAATATGGTAATTATATAAATGTTGATAAACGAAGTTAAAAAATATGGTTATGAAAATTTCTTAAAAAATAAAGATTTATAGATTTTTACATGTTCTTATATATAACTCTTGTATTAGGAATTAAAATAAGCAACAAGATGGAGCTTGTATACATATATGTAAACAAAGAAATTTATGATACTGATAAGGGTGTGACATTTAAGCATGTTAGAGTGAAAGTAATAAAAGTGATTCTGACATCACTTTGGAAAGATTGAAAAAGATAGTTAATGTGATCAACCCACCACAAGAAGAAGAATAGTTAGTGCAATGGAGACTATAGTGAGAAAGAAGAAAGTTGTGTTGTGAAATAAGGAGCCATTATTTTGATGAATAGATTTTTTCTTATCATATTTGTACAAAATTACAATTCTTTTTTAATATTGAATTTACTTGACTTATTCAATATTTTTTAATCACTTTACTACTTTAAACTATATTAAGTTTGTGTTTAAATAATCAATTTAAACTATATTAACTTTGTGTTTAAATATTCAAATAAGATATAACTTTATAAAAAAATTTACTTTATAAGCAAAAGAATAATATTGGGCCTATCACCTTCAATTAAGGAGAGATTGACCTTCTTTTTTAAAAGAAGTAGAAATAAAACACTAAGTTCACCATCAACCAAGTTAAGATTGTCCTAGGTATAGAGTATCTTGACTTCATTGAGAGCGAGTTTGCCTTTTATATATGTGTGTGTGTGTGTATTGTAATATTTGGGTGTAATAAAGTTTGCCTAATAGAATTTGGCTTTTTATTTTTAATTTTGTCATATATGATTCAAAAAATCTACTTAAGCAACTCAATACTATACTCAATCTTTGGATTATTTTTTTAATAAAAATTCTTATTTCAAAACTTTGTTATTATTGATTTGATTTATTTTTTTTAAAGATTAAAAAAATTATAAATACAAATAATTTACAAAATAATTAATATATATATATATATATATGGCCATTGCATGTCAAGAACAATTACAAAATTGGCATAATGAAATTTATTATGCCAAAAAATATATGAAAATTATAATGTAGTAAACAACTTTTTAGATACTTGGGCCAAAAAAAAAAATCTCTTTAAATGCAACCTATTAACCGCGTCAACATAATAGAAACAAATCTCACATTTTCTTGTTAAAATCAATACATTTTACTTTGCACTATTTCTCAGTTCCAACAATAATATGTTGGGTTGTGTGCGAATCAGGTGTATTTCAGTTAAGAGTACATAGGTTATATTGGAATTTTGTTAAAGTTATGTAAATCTCTATTTATTTTTAAAAAGTATATATTTTTAGAAGTTAAAAATTACATTATATTTTAGTTCAACTTTAAATTTTTTACTAAAATACTTTTAATTAATCTGAACATATATATATTTTTTAATTAAAATACCTTCTTCTATATTCAAAGCTTCAGGAGTGGTGATAAGGAAATTTAACGTTTTAAAAAAGAAATTCATTTAATATGTTTTTAAGTTAATTGAAGATATAATAGTAAAAAAAGGGTTAAATTAAAGTAAAATATATATTTAAAAAATAAATAAAAATGTAGAATTTACATTTCATTTAAATATATTCCATGGCTATCGTCGTCAGTCATATTCCTCCCAAATAATTAAAGTATTTAGAGTACCTAAGAAAAATCAATAACGTCTAAAAATATATCTCCTTCTTCATAGTGTAGAAAAGTCGCGTATAGACCGTGGTCGTCGTAAATCTTCATCATTCTATACCACACAGATCGTGGTCGTTGTCTTTTTCTTCTCTTAGTCTAGGATGCTTTCCTTGAGATCTGAAGTGACGTCACAACAAAGTTTGTGTAGAAATTTTCCCAAAATTTTTACGGTAAATTTTTTTATTCAATTAAAAAAATAAAGTGTTCAAAACTTTATAGCAGAAAAATTTTTAAAAAATCAAAACCCGTAAAAGTGCTCTAATAATGACGTTACATTTTAATTTTTTTTTTCAATAGTGAATACATATATTTCATTTTTTAGATACTTGAAAATGTATATTAAAAAATTTAAAAATAAAATCTATATCTTCTTATGTCTAAGTATATTCTATTTTTAATTCTTTTTTATGCAAGATATACAATTCTATATTTTCTATGCCTAGTATCTTATAAATATTTATAAATTAAATTCATCACGCATCAAACACCACTTATTAATTAGAGTTGTGTTGAGATACATGTTCCTTTGAGGAACAAGACGGACACGTCTGAAGTAATAGGATGCGTAGTGTTAATCTACTGTTGAAATGATAGGCCAAGCCCAAAAAAAGCTTCTTGACATGTGCACCTGTCAATACTGAAGACGAAAAGTTCAGTGTCTGCTCCTCTGGGAGCGCAATGCATATCGAAAGAGCTAAAATGTGTCTATTCAATGGAAAAAAAAAAACTCTTATTATATAACCTTTTGAAAATTTTGTTAAAATTATATAAATTTTTTTATTTTTAAAAAATATATAAATATTTTTTAAAATAATTTTTTTTTATATTTTGGTTTAATTTTAAAATTTTTAATTAAAGTACTCTTTATTTAAATATTTTAATTTTAACAAATATATATTTAAGTTAATAAAAAATATTTTAATAAAAATTTTAAAAATTTAAAATTAAAATAAAATATAAAATAAATAAAACTTCTTGATTAGTAAAATATTTTTAGATGATCCTCTTCATACATAAAAATCATACAAGAAGACAACAAAAAAAAGTACAAGAGCAGGAACTAACCTTAATAAAACTTTATATGCAAAAACAACGAAACCCCACCGAACAATTTTCTGCTACAAAAGCACAGAAAGTAGCATCAGGGGCAACAATAAAAAAAATTGTTAGCTATCAAAACTTAAGTGCGATGCTCAAGGTAAAGAGATAAGGGAAGAGAAGGTTAGACATAATATAAATCTTTTTTGTTATGTAAAAGGAAAAGACCAATTTTTTTTTTATTTTCTTGGAATGAGAAAAAAAAAGGGAAAGAAAGAAAGTGGGGTTGAAATTGCTAGTGTAATAAGATGAAGGAAGGGCATGGTTGTGGGGAATACAGAAAACTCCACTGGCTCGGCTTCCAAGGCACTTGGAAATTTCATTGTGATGGATGAAAAGAGAATTGATTGATGGGGTTTGTTTTGTTTGTATGCGTTTGTGAACGTGGTTTTGTTTCGTGGGACAACCAATGGACAGAAACTCAAGAACAAGCAACTGATGCCCGGACTAGATCTTGTGCTAATGTGTATCTGGATTGTTTAAATTTAATTAGATAATTTAAATAATATATATATATATATATATATATATTTTAAGTTTTAATTTTTTTTACTTTATAAGATATAAAATATAAAATAAAAATAATTGTATAACCAACAACTATAAAAAAAATGATATTTTATATTAAAAAATAAATTTTTTTTTATAAAATTTAGACCATCTAAAATTAAATCTGAATAATTCAGGTAATAAAGGATCCAAATGTTGTCCATTCAAAATGATAATCTTTTGGTGAATTTCTCTTAATCAAAAAGACATTACTAATATGACCACTTAAAAAAATAGTTAAATGTGATATTGTTGGATACTTTTTCCATACACAAACAAAAAATAGTTCTTCATTGGGATTATCTCTAAGATCTAAATAGCATACCTATTGCGAACTTGGATCCCGTACTCATCTTCAAAGGATGAATAGGTACTTCTCTAAATTTGGACTATCTCAATATTACAATTTTCTAGTTCCTCTGAAGATGGCAGTGGCATCAGATTTTGCATTTGTTTCAATCTTTTTCCTACTCATCTTGATCTAAACCATTCAGATTAAATTTGAATGGTTCAAATTTGATATTTTTAATGTTTTATTTATCTCAAAAGATACAAAATATAGAATAAAAATGATTTTTTAACTATCAATTTTAAAAATAATAATAATTTAAATTTAAAAAATTAAAAATATAAAAAGATTAAATATGGACTGTCTAGATTAAATTTGGTCAGTCCAAATTTAAAAAAGTACTTACTCATTCTTTGAAGATGAGCAGGGGATCCAATTTCAAATATAAGATACCACATAAATAGTAATTCTGCATTTTACTTATATGCCATATGCCAGGTCTACTGATAGAAGACAGTTTGAATCTTCAAATTGTCAATTCTGGGAATTCTCATGTACATGAATCACACAATCTCTAAAGTCTATAATTATAAGTGTTTAATCTCTAATATAAGAAGATAGTATAACCCAAAATAGAAAAGAAAGATAACATGGTAGAGGCCCGTTGCAGCACCTACAAAGCTAAAGAATCTTAAACATCCTACAAGTGATTATACTCCCCATTCCTCCAATGTTTGAAGTTGTGATACATGCACATTTCTCACCTTCATGATATGCTTAAACAAGCTAGTCATCAAGCAAAAGATGTAACACCATAATGTCTTAACCTCAATTAATCTCCCCCTAGGCTCGATTCCATATGATTTTCAAAGAACAAGTACAAATCGTGACATTTCCATGCTATAAAACGGGATTACAAACACTCATCTTTTGCCCCGTAGGTCCTGTGAATCCATCATTCCCATTCTCTACTCAAACTCCATGTATACGATTCATACATATCATAAAACAAGCCATAAACCACGGATATGAAGCCAAAAACCAAGAAAGTGCAATTTCTCAAATGTGCCTAAAAGTCATATTTTTGGCTCTAACTTTGGAAAATCACAAATAATTATAGAAAAATGGGAATTAAGCAAACCATAGCTTTCTGGAAAGCTCTAGGTGTTAACTTTACACTAAAAATAATTTTTAACCACAATCTTAGCGTTTGGACTATGTTTGATATTGAAAATGAAACAGAGGTCTGGCTATCCCTGATACTGGTGCAGCTTACTGTCATGAACTTCAAAAATTCATAACTAAATACACAGATATCTAAGCTAGGCAAACTATACCAATTTGGAAAGATAAAGATGTCAACTAGAGGAAAAAAATAAGTTCAGATCAGTTCAGCAGCCCTTAGACCTCGAAAACTAATGGAACAGTAATGAAGTTCGGATGGCTTCTCTGATACTGATACAGAACTTCGGAAGGTTCATTCTCTCTCTACAGACCTCCGATTTAAGTGATTCTAGTTGGTATAGGTCACTGTCATTATCTAGTTTATGTCTATAAAATTTCATGACAATTGGACTTCATTTGGTCCATGAATGACACAGGTTTCTTTTCGGACTTGTTACACAGTACCATGACCAAACCATCAAAATTTTTTAACTTCAACAATTTGCTAAATATTTCCTAGACCTCCAAATATTACCCACTTTAGCTTCTCAAGAAGCTCTCTACAAACTCTAGAGGTATGCCAAATTTCATATCAAGAAGAGCTCATTTGGTCATACTTTGACGAAGCTCACAAATTTGGCGGTTTTGGCACCCAAAACGGTTCAAAATGGGTCCAAATGGCCTCCCACATGTTCTAGCACCTCATGGACAAGTTTTAAAGCATGAACATAGCATATATGAAACATCCAAGTGGTCCAAATCATCATACATTTCAAACTCACTATGCTACGGGCTAAAATACACTACGCATACAAACCACAAAAGGGGCAAATCCCACATTTTCATTGCTTTAGCTCTCTACATAGTTTATACATCATTTTTCCATACATTTACACTTGCTACAACATTTACATCTCAAAAATAGTAGGTGCATATTCATTTTGGCACCTCTTTACATCAAAAGAACCCAAAATACACAAACATCTATCTAAACATGCTCCTAGGCTCCTTGGTGTGCACTTGAATCTCTTTGAGCTCCACCTAACATGTTAAGATGGGGGAGGGAAGGGGGTGAGATTCATGGAATCTCAGTAGCTCATGCACTCATTTAAGGAAGCAATCAAGGCATATAAACAAGTCAAAGCATGCAAATAAGCATCAACCATTCACAATCATACAATACATGATTTACATGCCATGAAGACCATATCAATGCCAAGAATGGGCTCTAGGGACTTTTGGTCTAGTTTCACCCGAGTTTAGGGACTTTTGGATGGCCTCACCCTTAGTTTCGGGACTTTTAGCTTGGCCTCACTCAGGTATGAGACTTTTGGCCTTGCCTCACCCAGCCTCAGGGACTTTCGGCTCTACCTCACTCATCTCAAGGGACTTTTGGCACTACCTCACCTGAGCAATTCTCACAATCCAACACATAAACATATTGGTACCAATACATCAAGGCAATAACATATGGCATGTCTCACACAACAAGCATATACACAAGCATACAATGACTATTACATCTAAGAATGCAACAAGAAAGAGTGGAGAGAGCTACCTTATGAGCTAACACAAACCTTTCCTTTCAATTCCTCTTCTCCCTTCTTGGTTTCACAATCACACCTTGATGGAGGTGCTTCTCTTGAGCCTAGACACAACAAAGAGCATGGATTACTCTCTTATAACTCAATAACTCTTAGGGGTTCTTCAGAGCAAACCCTTCTAACATATAAGAACCTAGGGATTCTCCCTCTCTCTCTAGAATTTCACCAACTCTTCCTCTCCCTCAAGCTCTCATAGTAGTAGAATCAACATACTCAAGGAAAGTAAAGAAGTTCAAGAGTGGTTTTCCACTTTTCCTCTTCTGACCCATGCCTAAAACCCAACTAATTTCATAAGCAAAATCATAGAAAGAGAGGGCAAAGAGAGAAGAATAAGATTCTAAGAAGAAAAGAGAGGAAAATCTCAAGCTTGCTTACCTTTCCTTTGTTCTTCCTTCCTTCTCTTAGTCTCTCAATCTCTCCACACCCCTTTTCTCCCCTTTGGTTGAAGCCTAGGTCAGATAAAAGAGAAAGAATGAATAGGGATGTTTTAAGAAATCAAATTCTCCCTTTTTACGCTTTTCCGGACTAACCCTCGCTATAGCGAAATTTAACCTTCGCTATGGCGAGCACGTACTAGTCCCAGACCCCCGTTTTTGTTATGGCGCGCTACGGCGAGCAACTCCCTGGTTTTTGTATGGAATACCCGTACTCGCTATAGCTAGAAGCATTTTCGCTATAGCGAACAGGTACCTTCGTTATAGCTAGACCATTTCTCGCTATAGCGAACAGGTACATTCGCTATAGCTAGGCCATTTCTCACTATAGCTAGCAGACTTAAAAAAATTTCAGGATTTCGAAAATTTTCAGCTTTCTTCTTTTTTTTTTTCTTTTCTTTTTCTGGTTGTTACAAAAGATCTCATATATATGTCTAGCACATTTATAATAACATGCCAGACATAACTAACATGAAATAAACTTCCACTGTAACCATAAATATTAGAGAGAAGTAAAATGAACCACACCTATATAGGCACAAAGGGTCATTGCAACTTAAGTTCTTAAGTATGGAATGCCTCTATCTATATTTATAAAGATGAAAAGTTATAATCTGCCACCTAGAATAAAGAAAAATGTCAGACATAAGTAACTTGAATGTATATTGTATACAACTCAATTCTATGTGTCTTCCACCTCCTCAACTTTAATTTCCAATTTCAGCTCTCATCCACTAGGAACCATTTCTCTAACAACCTTCTTGTTACAACCAAGAAACCAAGAGATAAAGATTATGAAATTGGCAATATATTAACATAGGCTGCCAATCACACTAGATATCACTATTTTAGTACTATAACAAAGTAGTGACTAATTGTATTCAATCATAAAATTGGTTCAAAAGATGGTAAGTGGAAACTCCACTTGATGGAAATATGATTACAATAAAATAAATACTTAAATAATGTGATTGATGACATTCAAACTTTATCACTCTTAAATACACAAGGGTTTCCTTCCAAATTATAATAATTTCCCTTGAGAGATATAAAGAAACTAACAAATAAAGAAGTATCTCATAGTGACAGCCATGAGAGAGTTTCTAGAAGTGATAAGGCAAGTTATACTTTGCACAACCTTCTCATAAAAAGTTAGAAACAAGCAGAAAGAATATATATATATATATATATATATATATATATATATATAGAAAGAGAGAGAGAGCCATCATCAAAGAAGAACACACTTTCGTTTTAGCTTGCAAGCAAATTCTAAAATTATGCATAAGTTAATATTATAGATATATATATATATATATATGAAATTTGATCACTTAGCATTTTATTATTCACTAGAATGGGTATAATTGGAATAGCCCAATGCCTATATACATGAAAGGCACCATTTTAACCATTAAGTGGTAAAGGATTATATCACACAGAGTAATATAGATTAGAAAACTGAGGCATGAAATGAAAGATAATTGTTTTCTTGCTAAGTTTGAAGTTGATTCTTGCTTTGGGATATAAGAACAGTAATATGGAAAACCTAATTTTTCTTCAACCCCTAAGATTACAAGCACAAAGACCTATTAACATTAGCAATCAAGACATTTCTTAGAAAAATGACAATATACCTAAAAATTTTAACTACTCTTATCAATTATAATTGTAACTTATCTTTTAAAAAAATTTAAACCTATTAAAATCCACATAGAAATGCAATATCTTAGGATTAACACAAGTATAGGTCAAATCTTGACTACAATTAAGAGTCCATGTAAAGGTAAAAGGTTGCAAAAGTTAACTAATCGAAGTGAAGAGAAGAAAACCTAATAAAGAAACATCAACTATAAGAAGCATTGAAGTATAACCCAACTAAGAGCAACTGCTTATATAGTTAATGACACAATGCTATAATTGGCAGGTATAGTTTATGACACACACACACACACAGATATATATATATATATATATAATCACGAAATTTTGTTATTTTGAATTTGTGGTTCCTTCAATCATTTTTAATATTTTGAAATTTTTATAATTTTTATCAATGAATTTTACATTTATATTATGAACTCATAATCAATATCCCTAAATTCTATAAAATGTCTAAATGTAAATCTTCATTATACCAAAAATAGCCCCTTTCTTAATTTCCCTAATTTAGGCCCTTCTTTAATGCATTTAATAGTTCCTCTAATTTAGCCCCCTTAGGCTTTGGCCAAACCTACAGAATAACCTTTAAGAACCCAAAATCCCCACAAGGCTAAAATAGGGATTAAATGGTAGAGGAAACTTACCTCCAATTAATGTTTTTTTTTTTTTTACGTTCTTCTACTTCTTCTTCACTTGTACATAGGAGTGCAAAACTAGTACTCAATATCAAATAGTAGTATGCAATTCAATATCACACCCTATATCTTCTACATTCTCTCTTATTTATACACCATCTTATATTCTTCTAATTAGTTGATAGCTACTAAACTTTAGCTAAATTCATAGCAACCTCTAACTAACATACTAATAGAATTGCCATGTAACAATATTCTCCCCTTGAAAATGATCCTTGTCCTCAAAGGTCTTATACAATAAAAAAGTTAGGAATTGAAAATATGTATTTATTTATTTATTTTTTCTACAAACTTTGGTACTATAACATAGTTGTAGAACATTGGCCCAATTACCCAGCTATAATTAGGTCTTAAAATAGTCTTAATATAGCTAATCAACTAGCTTTTGGGCTCATTAGGCCATGCCTTCGAATTTCACCTAAGACCTTGTATAACCAAAGTATTAATCCTTGTAATGTTGAAGCCTTTGGCTAAAATCACCCTTAGCTTAGTGGAAACCATGATTACTGTCTTGTCTCTAAGACTTGATAGGACTAGAACCAAAGACCAAGAGGAAAATGATAGTTTCGATGGTCTTGGGTCAAAGCTTGCTAATATGTCACCAAATTTATTGAAGTTTATAGTGGTTAAAAACCTTTATGCAAATTTCTGCCAAATAGCTTGTCGACCCCTTACTGCCAGACATCAGCTGTTGCTTGGCAATTAGAATCCAGGAGTATACCAATAAGGTTAACAAGAAGGATTTTGTAGCCAATTGCCCAGTTCATAATAATCATATGAATTGGACCTTCTAATGCTTCTGTTGAATCTAATTTTTAGGACTTTGATTTAAAGGATGTACTAGTTGAAACCAACAACTAGTCCTTGGCCCAACTGCCTAATCGATCTTTCCAAATAGGATCTATTCTTGTATTGCCCATTTGCTTAAGGTAATCTTCCCAATCAGTCCCATTATTGCCAAGAATAGTGCCATTCACCATACCACCTAGCAACGTGTAATATCCAGTTCTCTGAAAACGAGAGAAAACACGAGAAACATAACGTACGATTTCTCTATAAACAAATGAAATTCACCGAATACAAAAGCAAGTCCCACAAAATAGCTTAGTTAAGGTCTCAAAAAATTTGGGAAACATTCTAAACTTCTAAAAATGAGAATTCTAGGCTCAGACGAAAAGAAAAATAGAGCTAAAATGAAGAAACGAAATGTAACGAAACGTAAAGGCAATTTCATCATTTTGAGCAAATTTTGGAATTCTCATAAGAGGGCTTTTTAAATGAAAGTTTTGAGTTCTTTAGGGTTATCAAAGATTTTGAAAATCATAGAAAGCCCTGGGACAGCTAAAACCCCTCCAGTGGACATTTTCTAATATTAGTTGACCCGGACTTTGACTAGTTCATTTGGAAAGGTTTTAAATCTAATTTAGATGAAACCAAAGGTATTTTATGAATTAGAGGACCTAAATTTTATGATGAAAAAGACGGTTCTAAAAAAAGAGTTAAAATGAGCATAAACAGAGTAAGCAGGAACGTAGGGATAAAATGATCATTTTGAAAAATTATAAAAGAGGTTTCTTAAGTAAGATTACACCTCATCTCCTTCTCTAAGCTTTCATTTGTAGAAAAATGGTCAGCAATGACATGACATTAAGAGGGGAGAGAGAAAATAAATTTAAGCTTCCGTTTAGGTAAGTAAATTGCCCCATTTCATCCCGCGCCAGTTAGAAAAGTTGTTCCTCTCACTAAGAGCTCTCTAATGATAATTTTTTCTTCTTAAAAACTTGAAGATTTAGGTCTAACCCAAGCCAAAAAGGAACTTTTTTCAAGAAATCAATTGATGAAAAATAATTTACGTGAAGAGAGCTCTGTTTAAAGGTAAAACTTCATTTGAAACACTTATAAAATCTTGTGCTTCCAAGCAATTTAAGCTTTGGTCTAGAGACAGAAAGTAAGGAGGAGAGTTTTTGTGTGTGTTCTTGATGGAGCCAAAGGTTATGGGGTGTGAGGATTAAGAATATACAACTATAATTGAAAAAGGAGCTTTAGAATGCAAGTTATGGAATTTATGGTTTTGATTGCACCTTGAACTCTACCATGAATCCTAGCCATATTTTATGATGTTTAACTATTTATATAAGTTCCTAAGACACCAAGAGAGCTTCCTACATGATTCTCCCATCAAAGGAAGTAAAGAAACTCCAAGGATTTAAGAAGAGTATATGTTTCGGCCTAGAGTAGAAATGGCACTTAGGGGTAGTTTTAATTTGTTCTAAGCTTATTTTTGAGTCATGTATGATGGGAGAGTATGAGAGGAAACCTTGACAAAATTTTAAAAACCATAAAAAGTGAGATGGCCTTGTATGTTCCATATTATGGCTTAAAGAAGTAATACTTAGCTAGACTCCTTAATTTAATTGTGTGATGACTCAAAGGGGTTTAAATAGAGTCAAGAATCATAAATGAATAGATAGGATGGAGGCAAGATGATGTTTTCTTAAGGTTGCTTTATTAAGTGCATTATGGAACCATAAAAGAGCCTTATGAGTCACCTAGCTTTTTTAGTGAATGTGTGGACTTAGACTGTAATTCAAGAGCATAATTAGCTTTCATATAATGTATCTAGGCCAAGAAAAATGATCTCCACCTTTTTGGGTGTGTGAGGTCAAGGGGGAGGATTCAAGGGTTAAGGAAAAAGTGTGCAAATGTAAGCAAGATAGCTTTTTCCACCTTTTCTTATGCATAAATGTGTGCTTACATTATCTTTGAATATGTGTAAGTATGTTTTAAGTTATGAAAAGTATTTTAGCATGAGCTCTTATTCCATGGTACCATGATAATGTTTTATGCATTCAAATGATGTGTTATATGCTTGCTTTGGTTTGCTTGAGTGTAGAGAAGCCAAGAACCCTCTAACAATGGTGAGGATGATCCAAGAACCCTAGAACTTGGTTGAGACAAGGTAAAGAGTCTCTCAAAAGTGGGGTTAACTCCCAAGAGTAAGGTTGAGTCAAAAACCTCTTAAGAAAGTGGGTGAGACAAGTCCAAAATCTACAAGTAAATGGGTGAGGCTAATTCACTCACTTGACAAGCCTATATATGCTATACATGATGTGTTCAAATGCCAAGAATATTTTATAAATGCTCACATATGTTAATATGCCCATGCATGTATTTTCAAGGCTTGTATTGCATACTTTATATGTGATTGAAAGGGAGATGAGTTATTGGGATTCTTTGAATCTCATCCCTTCCTCTCCAATATCTTAACATGCTAAGTGAAGCAATTGAGCAAGGTAATGGAAGCTACCAAGTCAAGGAGAAGGAGATTGACATCAAAATGTATGAAATAGCCTAGTTATGTCTCCTTTGTAGCATACACATGGCATATGATGTAATCCCTTGATGAAATTATTATGTAATCATATGGATATGTGTAAATACCCAAATGTATGATGTATGAATGAAATTTGATGCCAAAAGTATGAGATAGCATGATTTGGGTATTGGATGGCCAAAGCTAGTATGTGTAATTTTGTGCATATCATGGGGTGATGAGTGAGTTTGAGAAATCTTTAGAATGCCATTTTGGTGCATTCTCACATGTTCAAGTGGCCACACAAGCCATGGAAGCAAAATTGGACACTTTGATGCTAGAAAAAGCCATAAAAATGACCAAACCGGAACCCTATGGCACAAACTGACCAAATGGATGAATCTTCCCATGAAATTTTGCAAAAATGTAGGGCTCATTAAGAGCTTTTTGAGAAGCTAAAGTACAAAAAAAATCAGAGCTCTACAGAATTAATTATGAATTTTCAAAGTTGGAATTTTTCTGCTGTTCTGGTGCATATACTATTCATATAGTTAGTTTTGTGTTTTGTGTCATCCGATGGCCAAATGGTATCCAATGCTTGTGAAATTTTACAGACACAAAATAGAGGTTATAATATTTTTATGGCTACAAAGATCACCCCATTTGGAGCTATAAGTAGAGAGTTATGAATTTTTGAAATATAATGTCTGTATCAGTAACGCCACTAGACCTCCATTCCATCATTATTCAATTCCTAGATGGTCTTGGCATAGTCTGGAGATATTTTTCCTTAAAGTTAACATTTGGAGCTTCTTAGATTGACTAAATTTGCATGATTTATATTTTTTTAGAATTAGTTATGAATTTTTAAAGTTTATAACAATAGCATAGGTAGCTGCGACCTTGGGTGATTTTCGAATGTCAAACGTCTTCTAATTGATGATTCATGACCTATACATATTTTTAACATAAAGTAGACATATGTAGATTTCTAAAATAATAAAGAATGCATGATTTCAATTTTTCTAAAATTAGTTATTATTTTTCAAATTTGTGACAGAAAGTATAAAATTCTAGCCGAGGCTACCTTATGATAATTTGTGTGTCTCGTGCCTTACATGAGTTCTAGGCTACTTTTGGTAATGGATTTAAGTTTTATCTTTGTAAGTAAATATATAAATGTGATACATGAATCCATATAGCCCATGGGATTCCAAAAGAAAAATTTATGCATAGCGTAACGCAAGAAAACTTAATATTTTAATGCCATTTTCTTGCTTCTCTATGTAATGCTTGGCATGAGAGTTAAAATTAACATGAGGCAAAGCTAGAAATCTATGGTGTTACATAGTGTCTCTAAATTCTTAACAAAACCATGGGGATGGTTCTTACGCCATGACTTTTGTTCTTCAGCTTGGCTTCCATGAATAATACCCAACATCCCTCCCTCCTCTCTTTGTAAATCTTGGCTATCCATAAGTTCAACCTCAATCTTGTGTATTATCAATAACAAAGTGCTCTTATTGATGCTGCTTCCAAGATTGCAAGTGTTGGGAATGTCACCTTCGAAGCTTAGTTGAATGCCATCGCCACTTGAAAGCTTTGAGCCATTAGAGTAACACCAGGTTCTGATTTCCTTATTATTGTCAATGTTAGCCAATCCATTGAAAGGAGTTGATTTTGAGCTTAGTCTATCTAGGAGAGACAATGAAGAAATTAAAGGAGAAGTGTGGCACCTTTAAAGCTCTTTATTGCATGTTAAATCAATGATGGTTGACTTCATTGCATAATCATTACAAACAAGCCCATCTCTATCACAAGCATCGACATTAACAACTACGTCTAGTGGATCACTAAATTGTATGGGATTGAGCATGGTTCAACCTCTTGGCACTGAGTCGTTTGCTCGTATGCTACCCTACTCTCTTGGATCTCCATCATCCATATGCTCAACCTAACCAACTATTCTAAATGAAGAAAGCAAGGCAGTGATAGGGAACTTTAGAAGTGATGGCTAGAGATGGATTTCTTAGCGATCAATGTTAATAATGATGCTTCCATTACTGTGATCGTTGGAAATGCCATCTTTAAAGCCAATGATGATAACGTCAGTGTCGAGAAACTTTGGTGGTTCTGATTCAAGACTAACTATAGTTGAATTGAAACTTCAAAGGCTAAGAAGCTTGGCACTGTCATTGTTGGTGTCAAGACCCAAAACCCAAGGTCATAATTGGCACCTAGGTTAAGCCAACCAAGGTTAGCCTAACCTAGCAAGCTTGACAACATATTTAAAGTTCATATTTTTATATTTATGTATAAAAAAATAATCAAGAGTTGCCAAAAATTTGCCAACACCTCTTCAAAAAATTAGACATCTCAACCCTACAAATTTAGCATAATCCAATACATATATCCTCATATGCCTAAAAGATTTTCCATAACATAGCATGTGCATAAGTTTTTAAAATATAAACAAATGCCATTACAAGGGCCACCATAAGGTCTACAAAGAAATAAAGCATCTACATAACTCTAAATAATCCACTACTTAGTACCCAATATGTCTTGGAGTCTCAGAACAAACCAACTAACCAATTTAACGTACCAACTCGTCTGGGAGGCATGTAAGTCCTAGAGCACTTCAATATACTTTTCTGCTGATTTGAAATATGTTAATGAAAGGAGTAAGCCTACCATTGGCTGAGTAAATACACAAATAACAAAGTAAGTAGAAAGAGAAACAAACGGGCTTAAGTTTTTTACAATAGAGTATTTTGACAAATAAGTAGACAATACATATAATTACAATAATTCACTTATATAGCAAGCTATCAACAAAAGTGTAATTTAAGATTTAAAAAAAATGGAATGAGTTTCACAAGAAAGAACAATAATCAACATTGAGTGCCACCACATAGGATTCAATATAACCATTAGTACCACTACATTATATCACAACATCACCACCATCATCCAGTGCCGCCACACTTCACAATGTATTCACTATAATTATCATTGAGTGTCGCCACATAGTGAATATTTATCATCTTAACTAGGTGCACCTTGGTTGTTATCCCTGCCAACGACTTTGGGGTTCTATCTAGATTCTTATCCAAAATTTGGAAATAAAATCATTTAAATAAATTAAATTATTTGCAAGTAAAATTTTATATCAAGTGAAAGAAGTAATTTAGATAAATAAAATAATGACCATAAACAACAAGATTATATAATAAAATTACAAATAAAATTCACCATTTGAAAATAGGAATGAAATAAAAGAATAACAATCATTAAATTTAAAAGTCTATCATTTCTCCTCACTAGTGTAGATATAAGTGATATTACCACTTCCATATTTCAAACTCCACACTTCTAATTCTCATGAAACATGATTTCTCCCTCCATACACACATATATACATGTATACACCTTCTAGGCATCAGTATCTTACAAAATATCTGAGCCCACATATAATCTGAACACATGAAATTCATTTTTCTTCTCTTCAACATTATAACCATATATATATATATATATATATACTTCCACATGCATATTACAACCCACATTAAACTTTAAAATACAAGCTTGTTTCCCTAACAACGCAGACAAGGTAAATAACAAAATATGAGATTTGAGCTAACAATACATAAATATAGAGTAAAAAGAGACTATCACCTTGCTATCTACTCACTCACCTATGGAGGATAATAGTACAGGTCCCAAATTCCTACAATTTAGATGAGAAACCTAATTAAATGAGTAACCTTAATACCACCTATAATTATATTAGATATAAAAATATCATTTTAATTACTTAAATAGCTTCTAATACATTTAATATAATTAATTTCATCCTCTAGTGCTTAAACTCATAGTTAGAGCTTAAGTTTTCTAATGTCACTTCTAATTCTAAGCTTTGAATTTCAAAAATTAAACTACTATAATTTAATTTAAACTTTTAAAATTTAGTTTGAGCTTAGAATATATCTTATGGAGTTTAATAAAGTAGGTTGGAAGTGCCAATTCATACCTTAGAAGTTTAGATCAAGAAACCCTAATTTTGAAAAGCTTCCTTACGCCAAAATGGAAAGGAAAGCTGAAATTGATGTTTTAGGTCACTATTGGCAGTAAGAAGAAGTAAAAATGGAAGTTGAAACAAAAAAGAATGCAAACCAAACATAAGAGAAGAGGAAGGATGAACATTGAGCATCAATGGAGCCCAACATCTATTATTCTTTCTCTACGTAGCACCCACAGCCAAGATAATGTCGGACCCAATGTTTGGTCACTTGAATAGGATGATGGCGGGGAATGGCTTATAAGCAACAAGAAAATGCAAAAAAAAATTAGGAAAGGAAGAGAAAGAAGGAAGCTATGTGAATAATGGAAGATGCAAAAGGTTTCGAAGAAAGAGAAAAATGGGGGATGGTGATAAGGTAGATTAGAAGAAAAGAAAGAAAAAGTGGAGAGGAAAAAAGGAAAATTATAGAAGGTACCCGATGCTTTTCTAATGGGATTTATTTAAAACTCATGGAAGAGTTATTTCTATACATCCAAAAATGAAAATAAGAACCTCACAAATATTTAGAGTTTCCATGCTAACTTATTTTAGAATTTTAAGAAACAAAAATATCTCGATGGGTACAAGATAGATGTCAAAATAGCTGCTTAAGCTAATTTTAAAGTTCTAGAATTATTCTAAAATTATCTAAATCTTATATTTATCTTAAAAATAAATTTTGTTAATTTAATTAATTATTTTACTATTATTATTTTAGTTGGGTTATTACAGTCAACCTTTTCTAATATCTCCTGAATAGTTATAGCCTTCCAAGAAGGCATTTGGATGTAGGAAATAAAAAAGTTTCTTAATGAGTATTTAAGCTGAATTTTATGATATAGATTTTGTATTAGAGTTATGTTTTTGATTATGATGTAATAAAAGTTGGTATACTATTTCTTAGTTACTCAAAGTTACTACGATATTTAGTTGATATTTGTGTTAGTAATGTTGTTATTTGAGACTATTGGAAATTGTAAGAAAGGTTATTAGATATGGTTTATGTAATCAAATTCATCTTATTCAATACATTGGATTTGGGATATTTTCAGTTTATTAGTTCCATCGTTAAATGTTGATTAATATAATTCATTATCTATATTAGTTTAGGAATATTAAATCTAGGTGTTACACTTTATGAATATTCAAATCTCCCTCAACAATTCACCTTTTCTTTTCACTTGACGCTTTAGGATAGAAAGGAAATTTGTGCTCTAACGTAGCTGTAAAAAAATGATAATAATAATAAAAGAAATTCTAATATTTAAACTACTAAATTGAATCCAAATAGACTATTTATAAAAACTAGATTGCATATTTTGGTCATGGCTAAAAACAAGAATTTGCTACAGCGAATTAGCTTAATACATCAAGTAACACATGCATTTATCATGGCAAAAGAATATATGTTTTGACCACAACCACAAATGAAGAATCAAGCCTTTGAATTCTTTCTTCGCACTTTAGTCCCTGCCTTTTGGTGTTTAGCTTCTTAGTCTATTTAAATTTGAATCCCTACAAAACAAGTCAAATAAACCAATAGAAAAATTTAAGGAACTAACACTAAAATTAAACATCTAAATTGCTCTAAATCTATATATTTACAACATATACAATAGCCATAACAAAATCCAACAATTAAACACCAAATTAGAGCCATTAAACTCGAGAATTTCAAGTAAAATCCAAAAATCAAAATTAATGCAATTAAGTCCTTAAATTTGGGGATTTCATTAATTTAAGTTCTTAATTGCATCTAATTAAAGATAAATTTAAAATAAAGCCAAAAGAGGTGAAAAAGAGATCAAATAAAAAAAAAAGGGTTACGTCCCAATAAAATGCCTGTGAAAATCACAACATTTTGGGACTTATCAGATAGCTAAGCTACCATAGCCTATACTAAAGATCTTAAGTATTATAGCAAAACTAAACACATATGTATAAAGTATAGTGATAAGTATTAAATTTACCTATTTTTATTTGCTTATTTGAAGAATTGTCATAGGTTTTTGTTAGCATTTTTAGTTATTTTAAAAATAATTTTGTTAAATTTTAATTTTGTTATTGTTTGTATGATGTTTATAGGTTATTTAATGGTTTAATCTTTGTTAAAATTTGTAAATATTACTTATATGTGTTTTTATTGTTTTTGTAGGTTTAGAATTACTAAGAAACAAAGCCCATAGGATTTGGAGCAAAATGGAACAAAAATAGAAAAAGCTGAAAATTACACTTTTAGCAGCAAAACGTGGCATTGCTATTTGGTTGACTAGGCATTAACTTTCACATTACTCACATTTTATATAATTTGGATGTGGAAAGGCCATATATATGGTCCTTAGGCTTTAGGGAAAGAGGAGGATGACCACTTCTTCATTCTAGCACCTTTGGGAGTATTCTTAGGCTTTAAAAAGTTAAGGTTTGATGGAAAAAAAGAAAGCATAGTGTTAATTCCTTATCCTTTGCTACTTTTCTCAATTTTTTGTGATAGGATTTCAATCTTGGAATAATTTTCTCTATCTTTCCTCCACTTTTATTTTAATTTATAATTTTTTGTTTAGTGTTCTTATTTTGTACTTTATTTTGTTATTTGGTTGCAATTTGTTGGTGTGTGCCTCAGAAGTTAATCATAAGATAACTGTACTTACATATATTATATTATGTTTTGATAAATAAAGGCATTTCAATTATTATATTTAATGTTATATCTGTGTAATATAAATAAATATATTAATTATCCTTAGAATAATTTATTATCCTTAAATTGTTTTTAGTATAGTATTATTACTTTTTGGGATAGCAATAATACAGTGGGACTGGTATATGTATTGGCTGATGACCATAGTCATAGATATAACATATCAAATCATTAAATGAGTACACATTAGAAAAAAAAAATGTATTGGACAACCTATTATGAGAATATGTTGTCCTTTGACCTGAAGTTACTACAATTTCCTACATGAGGAGTCATATAATTTAATGCAATCAACTATCACCTTTAATAAGATGACCAAAAGGTGGTGATTAGGTATATCACAAATCAGATAGAGAGATGTAAGTGATATAGATGTGATTTTATCTCTCCAGTATAAGAGGAGTGATATCTGTAGGCCTTTTAGTTGAGTGAAATGGATCAATATGTGATATTAATTTATTTGTTTTGATTTAGTCTACTCAGAGATCAAGATACACAAAGATTGAATTATGAAAAGGATGACACATTCCATGTCTCGAGTTCAATCTAGATATTCAGACAAAAGGGATTGAACTACATGGAATATTGGTCACATATTAGGTATGTCAAATCATAAACATTCTTATTACTTAGGTGATAGTGATACATTACTAGATACCACTCATTGTCTATGATACTAAAATAGGACTTTTTTTTGGATCACTATCAATGTAATAAGAACCTATAGGGTCGCCCAAAAAGAGTAGATCAAAATTAGAGTTAATGTAATATAATTAGAATTCCTAATTGGACTAGAGATCTTAAGGATATAGCCTTGAATATATATATATATATAATTATATTATATTATATTAGTATTTTATATTAAAGTAATATTACATCCTTTTTAGACAGTTGTTATTAGACTGAGTCAATAACTAAAGCCTAATTATTTTTTCACTCATCATTTATTTTGCTAGGGCAATAGTTAGATGTCACAAAACTTAGGTGTTTAATTATAAATAAGTGACTAAAGGTTTTGAAGTAGGTACGGACAAAACAAAGTGTAAGCTATTAAATAGAGTAAAAGAGTCTTTAGCAGAGACTGAGGGAAGAAAGACCTCGTCCCTTTATTCAGGATTGGAGTTTTGACTTACTCATGTGTGAATACCATAAAGACGTAGAATCATTGATCTACATTTGTGATTCCCTGCATGCTTACATAAAGATCACAGAACCACTTGGGAATACGAGTATTTAAAGGAGTTTGTACATTGATGAGATTAAGCATTCGTGAGTTGAATAAGTTGAATAGAGATGGACTCACCTATGAGAAGCAATCTTTGCAAAAAGGTATTACTCCTATCACTAGTTTATGTCCTTTCCAAAAGGATCTTTAGGGGGTTTTAGGGAAAAAATTTAAATTATTTCACTGTGTTTTTTTCTTGGAACCCAACATAACTAATTATGGATATAATTAACATTAGTATTATATAATTGAATTTATGTTTTTTTTTTCCTATTCATGAATATGTATTTTGCATTTTTTATACAATTAGGGTGAATGTAGAGTTGATTAGGTTGAGGTGAGGGATTGAAAGATGAAATTTCAACATAATTGCTTATAATTTATGCTAATTGAATCTAGATCCTAATAAAGCATTGAAAGATAAAATTAGGCAATAGATACTTTATACGCAATGCATATGCAACTTGAGGGATCAAAATATGAAGGGTTGTGTAGCTAACTTAGGGAAACTAGTGAAGGATTGAAAGATGAAACTAATTGAACTAAGGATGCTTGACTAAAAAGGCAAATAAACGTAGGTTAATCTCGTGTCCTCACTATTGATCAATCTAGACAATTATATTTGGAGTCTTTGCATGTTTTGGGTCCTTGAGTCTTTTTGTCTTTATTTGAGTCTTTTTGCCTTATCCTTTAGGTGTTTGCTTTTATGCTTAAGTCATTGATTTGATTCCTAGTAATTACTATGAACTAGGCTACTACGTGTATATTAGACTAACTTAGATTGTAAGTTTGTGACAACAACTAAACCCGAACACCAATTAAAAACATCTAAAATTATAAATAACCAATTCTTGTGGGATTGACATTTCGTACTCAAGTTTATTATATTACTTGAATGACTCGTGTGCTTGCTAGCATATGAGTTTAAAATTGTCGCATCATATAAATGTATTAGTGATATCATAAGATAGAAGGAAATCACTTTAAAATACATCACTAAGCATAAGATGATAGTTAATCCCCTAATGAAACAAATACTAAGGGATGTATTTATTGAGCATGTGAACTCTCTCAGACTGCATAGATTGTAGAGTTGTGATTTTCCTTATATGAATTTTATTTGAACATAGGTATGGACATGTTTTTTATTTTTTTAATAAAAGAATGTATTATTTTTATTCATTGATTAATTTTGTAGATTATAATAGACATATAAACAAGGAAAAATTACAATGAAGAATCCAAATCTTATAAGATTTATAATAAAGGACCTTAAAAATTGAAATTACCTTTAAGGACCACAATTATCATTAGGTTTTATGGGATTTACACTAGGTGCAGAAACTAGTGGTAAATCCCTTAAAACCTGATGATAATTGTGGTCATTGGAAATAATTTTAATTTTTAATATCCTTTATTGTAAATTTTATTGTATCTAAGTCCTTTATTGTAACTTTCCTTATAAACAATATGGCAGCATGTTGTATTAGTTAAAGGTTTGGCTCTCTCACACAAGTAATAACCTTGGGCACTTATGAAGAGTAATTTAAGATAAGACATTTTTGTTTATTAAAGTTGGGAAAGGCTACTTAAGGGTGCTGAGTAATAAGTAAGATCATAACATGATTAACAATGTCACCTTAGTAAGAGACTAGGATGAGGTCCACATAAAGATGTCATATAAGGATTGAATTATAGATATCTACCATCCATAATACCTATAGCTAGATGCGAGACCTCTCTAAGCCCTATGAGATGGGAGCAAAGTAGTAGGACTTGAGTCATGTACAAGGTGTATCTGGACTAGGATTTGTATAGAGTGAAATGAAGAAAATTGATAGACTCTCTTATGGAATGAGAAATACACTGTAACATACATTTCATACCATGTGGTCTATGATCATAGTTAGAAAGCAAGTGAGTATATCTTTGTTTCATTGTTCTATAAGTCTAAAAAAAAGAATGACTGTCATAACTAGTTCCCTTAGCTCATTCATATACATTATAAAGTTAAAAACCAAGTTCACATTCATTTACATGTAATTTAACACCAAAATTTGGCACATTCACGGGTCATATATAGCTCTAGGGGTCCAAATTCATTTCTTTCTTTTCCTTTATTCATTTTTGTCATAAAAAAATTTGTTCATACCCATTTTATCATGTTTAACTCATGAAATCCCTTAAAAAGATCAAAAACCCGAAATGGACATGCGGCAAAAAATCTGCACTAACTTTGAAAATGCATAACTTAAGTTATACAAGTCCAAATCATGTAAACTTGGGGTCTGTAGAAAGCTTAAGATGTGAACTACATGCTCTAAAATGTTAGTTGAAATTGAATTCGTTTGCCTCATGAATGTAATGGAACAATAACCTAGTTTAGAAAGGAGGGCATATGATAGACTTAAATTTTAAAATTCCATATCTTGGGCTACACAACTCTATTGTAAGTGATCTCAGTGGTCATAGAAAGCTTGAGATGAGATCTATGTGTTGTAAAAATTTCAAGAGCATCTAAGCTCATTGGACACCTAAAAAAACTTTCATATTAGTGGCTGCTATAGTACTCGGATCTAATCAGACTCTTAATTTCAAAAATTCATAACTTCCTCTATACAACTATTTTTTTATGCAAACTCAGTGGCCCTAGAAAGCTTATAATTCCAACTATATGCTTGTAAATTTTATGAGTATTGGACTCTATTTGACCTTCAAATCCATGAAAAATTAGAACTAACCACATCAATAATATCAGGGACTATTTTGCATAAATTTTGGAATTTTGGAAATTCGTGGAAAATTCTGTGGACTTTTAAAAATTATGGTTTTTAACTTGTTAGGAAGCTCTCTTAAGGATCTATATAAATGTCAAATCTTAGACTCCAACTAGGTCATTTGGGCCACTTTAGGTATAAGAGTTGTTTAGAGTCTTTTTATGTCTAACATTGGTATCATTTTGGGCCATTTGGCATCCAAATGTAATCCTTCCACTTGGAACGAGTTTTGATCATCCTAAATGGCATTTATAACTATTCCATATCATACCAAAAGATTTGATCAAAATTTAACCCTTTGGCACCTAACTAACACATGCTTTTCAATAGCATTCTATATATCATCTTAGCCATTCATTGCTAAATTATACATTTACATAACTAACATATGTCATATCTTAACAATAAGAAGCTCATACCATTGATTTCAAGAACCACATTCCCAAACTTGAATAAAAAGCTTAATATATGGATCCAAAATGTACAATCTTACCCATAAGGCTTAATTTAATTTTGCTTTAATTATTTTTATGCATATAATATCCCTACAACATCCATTCATAGCAAAAACATCATACCATAAGCTCTTGAGGTTCATTTCACAGTACTTGAACTTTTCACACAATTTACTTACACATATAACATATAACAATGGGAAGCATACTGCCAAGAATCTTTAGCTAAGCCATAATTTACTTCCAAAGCCCATAAATTCATCCTTAACTCATCTTACCTCATAACATATTAGAACAAATTAGATTCATGGCAATTTAAGTCAAGAAACTCGGGCTTGGAGGCTTTGAACAAGCATTAGAATTTTTCAGCTATAGGTTGCTATCTAGTTTTCTGATAGAAAGTTTCAAAAATTATAACTAAATCTAGAAAAATCAAAATTAAGCTCATGATACCATTCTAGAAAGCTGTGAATCTTAAATTTATGTGAAAAAAATCCTCGACTATGTTAAGCTCGTTTAGGAATTGAATTATAATAAAATGTTACACAAGGTCAGCTGGCACTACTGTTACTAATGTAAAACTTCAAAATTTCATTTCTCTCTCTATAGATCTCTAAATAAGGTTATTCTAGTTGCTGAAGCTCATTGTGAGTGTCTAATTTTTTCATGTAAAATTTTAGAACCAATGGATCTCGTTTGGCTCTTGGATGATACAAACATGCAATCTGACCCAGTGAATAATGCATAACCAAAACCAACTTTTGATATGAACTTTGAAAAATCATAATAAATTCTACAGACCTCCAAATAATACATTTCTTATAACAGCAAAAATTTCTATATGAGATCTATATGTGTACAAAATCTTAGTCTCAAAATCACTCATTTGGTTAGGTTGGGGTTCAGCTCATAAAATGGGTTATTTTTTGTCTTAAGATGGTTCAATTATGTGCCAAATGGTCCTCCCCTTGAATCAAGACCACTTGGGCATGTTCAAAAGCACCATAACACCCTAAATATCTATGCCAATGGATTCAAAAAACCATGGAGCTCAAATTCACTTCCTAACTCCAACTCATACCTAAGGTTCCATACTTTTCTATTAGGCATCCACAAATATGTTCAAATGACTCTTTTAAGATTACAATCATCATACATATCCATTTTTACACTTGTCTAGCCATAAGATTCATATACATAGGTTCATTTTGCCATACACACACATAAAGGCTACCAAGTGGCAAACTTACACATTTCCATTCATATAAGTGCAAAAGGGGTTCATACATCATTCATATACATTATATAAGCTATCCATGAGTTTACATTACAAATACATAGCTTGGGACATCATTTGACTACAAAGTATATTTCAAAACCTATTTCTATACATCCAACCCACTAATCATGCACTCTTTGGGGGTTGGCTTTCATTTCTTACTCCGCTCAGCTCACCTAGCATAGTTAAAGGGGAATGAGATTCGGGGGAATCGCAATAGCTCTAAATCCCTTTCAGGCATACATATAACATGTTCATGCATGTCCAAGAATGTAAGTATGTCATGTAATATTCTCAATTGTTGCACAGCCATAGATTTTCATAGCATACATAAACAAATGACATATTATGGATTCAAGAGAGCAATGGCTCGGCCTCACCCATAATCTTGGAACTTTTGGATTTACCTTACCTGTATATCAGGACATTTTACTTGGCCTTACTCTTTTTTGAGGCTTTGGCCTTGTCTCACCCTTTCTTAGGGACTTTTAGCTCCTTTTCACCCTTCTCAAGGGACTTTTGGCCTTACCCCACTCATTCAAGTCATGTCACATAATTTTGCAAACATAAATCAAGTCATGGTCTTAAAACATTCATCTAATGGCTACAAGCAATTTCCAAATATCAAACACACACACAAGCAATCCAAGACAAGTCATGAATACATACATGTATGAAGGAAAGGATTAAAGAGCCACCTAATGAAAAATCACACTTTTCCTTTACTTTATCTTCCTTCTTCTCCACTCAAGTACACACAAGAAGGGAGTTTTTGCCTTTTTTGGCCTAGACACAATAAACATGACATAAATTAGGCTTAGGAACCAATTCTAGTTTCAAGGAAGTCTAGGCTAGCTTACTTGGCTCTAAGTTACAAATAATACTCATTTAGGACACCATGAAGCAACTACTTTAAATTTGATCTTGGCTCCCCATTTCCTTTCTTTCTAGACCTCTTAGCTCCACATAAACTCATTGAAGCCTTCATAAACTTATTCTAAGAAGCCCAAGCCTATGTTGCTTCATTATGCCACATTATAGAACCTATAGCTTCAACTCTCTATCCATGACTTCTAAAATTTTTTCAAGGCTTCCTCTCATGTTCATCTATCATATATAGTCCCTTTCTAGCCTTAGAAGAAATTAAAACTCTTCCTAGGTTCATTATTTTGCTTAAGTCGAGACTTATGCAAGCTCAAGGACCTACGGAATTTTGCAAATTTCCTTTAGGAAATTGGCACTTGGAGGGCTTCCTAGATATCTCAAGACTTTGTTTATACTCTTATATAAGCATAATTAACCTTAGGAAGTTTCAAATTTCCATTTACATATCAACTTTCCTAATTGTCACAATTTGATTTCTATGGCTTGTTTTTACATTCTATTGCTTCCTTTAGGTTCCTTATGCTTCAAAACTCCTTCCTCTATCATGTTTGAATCAAAACTAAGCCTCTTACGTGGATCCTTAAATTTGGTCAAAATTCAAAAGAAAAGGAGAAGCAAAAGGAAGCAAAATCACACCATGTCATATACCTTATTTTCAAGCTTCCTAAGAGTTCTTTCTCATGCTCCTAAGAGTTTTCCTAAATCTTCTCCTCCCTCCATTGACTCAGCCATAAACTAGCATAATATCACTCAACAAAACCATAGAAAGAGAGAGAAGAAGAAGAGGGGAACATGTTTAATGAAGCAAAGGATATGAAAAACTAGAAATTCTTACCCTTTTGAAGCTTTCTTCTCTTCCCTCATGGTGTGTCTTTTTAGGTCAGCTTCAGCTTTGTTTTAGATCAGAAATACATCAATGGAGAGAAGGAGAAAGGCACTAGACGTGATTTATGAGGCAAAAAGTATGGTTAACACACTTTTTAACCTTTCATTTTAGTCCCTAAATCATGGTTTGTCTGTTTAACCTCATTTCAACTCTTTTTAAAAATATATCTTTTCTATCATAAAATTTGGGTCTTTTAACTTATAAATTGCCTTTGAGTTCACCCAAATTGGATTTAAATTTATTCTAAACTATTTAGTCAAAGTTTCAGTTAACCTTTTGCTAAAATCACTGTCTGGAGGGGTTTTAACTGTTCTAGGGGTTCTCATGGTTCTCAAGGCCCCTAAGAACCTCGAAAAGTTCAAAATTTTCTTTTAAAAAGTCTTCCTGTGAGTTTTCCAAAATTTTCAAAAATTACAAAAATATCCCAAGATTCTTTCACAATTTTTTCTAGCCTTTTGGCTTAGTTTTCCAAGCAACTCAAGCCTTAAATTCTTATCTTTAAGGTCTAGATTATTACTCTAATTTTATTTGACCACTATCCCCTTGATTTAGGGGACTTCCTTTAGAAATTACATATTTCTAGCCCCTTTTCGATAAATCAGGTGTTACAACATACATGTTCTCATACTTAAGTACTTGGTTCCATTCATAAACACCATTAAATATATAAGTAACCATCATCCATATATAAATTTCTAGTTACATATAAACACTTGCCAAAAGTTAGACTATTAACATTATAAGCTTCATAATACATCAATTCCTATGTTCTAAGGCCTCTCTACCTCTTTCTCTTTGCTTGAGGTATCTAAAAATGTTAGTGGGAGTATAGGGTGAGATTCAAGGAGAATCTCAGTAGTATAAACTCATCCAATTCAATGCAAAGAAGAATGTCATGAGTGAATGCAATGTATATGATGCAGCAATGCTATGCACAAGTATAATGTAAATCATATGCATCATATAACATGAAAACCCATTCATTTCTAGCTATGGAAACATCTTAAAACTAGCTAGGCACTACCAATCTCAACTCGAAGCCAAGAAAGAGCTACTGTACACAATTCTATGCCCTAGAGAGCTAGAAGCTATCACATAAACTTTTCATAAACATAAGGTGCTTATAAGCTCATATGAAAATATAATAGATCATATTTTATGAAAGTATCAAGAACTACATACACAAGCATATCAACTCATTCAAGCACTCAATTGCATGCAAGAAGTGGAGAAAAAGCTATCTTAGGCTTGATGAAGGCTCAAATTGCAACTAACCCCTTGTTCTTGTTCTTTACTTTAGTTTTCCACCACTTGACAACCACAACTTAGTATGTTTGGGTTAGTTTGGTCTACAAACATCAATCCACAATACAAATTACCCCATTTGAATCCATTTAAAGCCTTATTATTAACACTTTTCCCCACTTTAGTCTAACTCATGTTTTAGGGTCAATTTAGGCTCATTAAGAAGCAATTTTTAGTTTTGTCATCTAGGTCCCAATTTACCAAAGGCTAAATGCCACATGACCTTAATGGGACCCATTTAAGCCATCATATATTTAGTTAGAGGGGTCTAAAGCCAACTTGCTTGTTTACTCCATTTTAAGTCCTAAAATTTCTACTTTTATTCTAGGGCTTCTAAATTCAATTCATTAGTTCCATAATTATTTATTCCCGTTATCTAAGTCTCTTAAATCATTGAAACCCAAAAAAAAAACTCTCCCTTAGAGCTCCAAGTGTTCCTAGGCTAAGACACATCATGCATGGAGGCAACTTGGAGTCTTCTTGCCTCCTTCTTGGATTTTGATGCATGGCTATGTTCTCTAGCTTCTCTTAAGTTTAATTATAGTTTCATATAGCTTAAAAGACCCTTTTATGGTTCCAAATCTTCTATGGTTCAATTGAAACCCTAATTGCTACATTTTGTAATCTATAGGTTTTTAGTTGCTTCCAATTACATATTTTTGTTTCTCATACTTCAAAACCCTTGGTTCTATCTTGTTTCCATGCAAAACACACTCCCTTCATATGGTTCTATGGTTGGAAAAAATCATGGAGCAATGGAAGAACAAAGAAATACAAAAATTCTACATGGTTTCATACCTTAATAGCTTTCTTACTTAATAGAGAATTTTGTGCTTAGCTTACTTTTCTCAAACTCCTTCCTTCCTACAACATAATAGCCACAAAGATGGTCCTTTCAAAAAATTAAAACCATAAGAAGAAAGCTCTTAAGGAGAGGAATCAGATTTGTGAAGGGAAGAGCACAAAAAAAATGTCATTTTCATACCTTTCTAGCTTGTTTTTCCTTTGTCTCTCTTCCTTCTCTCTTCATGCCATGAAGGTTCTGGTTCAAGGGTTAGAAGTCAGATCTAAATGAAGAAGGTAGATGGCGTGACTAATATGGAGCAAAAAGATGGTGATTTAACTTTTTCCAAAATTTGCATTTTGCCCTTTTTCTTTGACACTTTTGTTTATACTCGTTTTAGCTCCTTTTTTAAAACTGTCTTCCTATATGAAAATTTAGGTCCTTTAGTTTATTAGAGACATTTTATTTTAATTTTATGGAGTCTAGAACTATCTCGAATCATCTAGTCAAAATTTTGGTCAACCATTTACCAAAATCACACATTGAAAGGGTTTTAACCATTCTGATGGTTCCCATAGTTTTTAGGTTCTTTGAGAATCCTAGTAAGCTTAATTTTATCATTTAAAATTCATTTCTTTAAAATTTCAAAAAGTTATCCAAAATTATGATATCTGCCACTACATTCCGTATTAAGCCATTTAGCTATTTTGGCTCCGATTTTGGTCACCTTTGGATTCTTACCCTCATTACTAAATACTTTGTTTATTAATCTAGCTCTATCTTACCTTATTTCATTTCATTTTGGAGGCCTTCTTTTATAATTTGATCAATTTCGATTCAATTTTAGGAAATTTGGGTCATGACAATGAAAATCCTTTCTCTAATGCCCTTATAACTTTGAAAGTATCATGAGATGACAGGTTAGTGTATGCTACTTTAATATGAATCCAAGGGTCATGATAATGTGACTTGAAAGAGCGATGCTAAGGAAGCAGCTAATTTTAATCTTAGTGATATGTGGGTAAAAAGCAAATCTATTAAAAAGATTGACATACTATGTGCTAATGTTTAAGACATGTCCATTATAAAGCTAGTTCAAGAAGCATCATAAGAATGGACATAAAGCATATTGGAAATTACAATGCTGTGGCTCTGAGTGATTAAAAGTTATGAGGGATTAGAGGTGTCATTTGTAAAGTGTATATCAAAAAAATTTAAAGCATTTGAGGCACATTCATAACATATCAAGTAACTAAAAAGGTTGTAGGTTTTTTATGTTAGTCCTAAGAAGGATTGCTAATATAAAAGCTACCAAACACAGTGCCTAAGCAATCACAACTAGACAATTAGTATGAAAATCTACGAGAAAAGATATGAAAATTTCTTTTCGTGGAAAGTCTATGTGAGTTTATTCTATTATGTGTGAGTAGGAGATGTTAGATTATGGGATGCTATGGTAGGTTGACCCAGTATCCATGAATTAGTTAGTTAGTTAGTTAATTAATTAATTATGTGTAATCAATTATCCTACTATGAATTTCAAGTTAAATAGGATGATGATTAGCTATCTGATAACTTCCCTGATCATGTAGGTTGAGAGAGAACTTAGAATTCTCTATAGAGAAAAACATACTAAAAAAAAAAGTTTGGTTCTTCCTCTAGGATTCTTGAGTGTGCTTAAAGTGTGGGCTATTAAATTTTATTAAAATCTATAATGGGAGGGCCAGTAAGACATCATCTAAGGTAAGATTAGGTTGTTTCTCTAAAGTTAATTTGTGAACTTACCCCATTGGAAACTGTTATCTTGTCTAGGGTCCTAAAGAGAAAAATCTAACTTATCATACACTAGATTTGACCTTACAATCATGGAAAAGCAAATTAATTTTTATATCAAATTTGTTTTAGTATTTTAAAATATCATGTATATCAATTCATTATTTTCATCCTATCTAGATCTAAAATTTTAATAAAAATAATCACAAAAAACACATAAAGTTCCACCATAAATGACTTTTTGTAAAATCATAAAGGTTGGTTCATGGCATGGATCACAAATGAAATATTTAAAGGATCAAGTATAAATTTATTCCACTAAAGTTGAATATCCAAAAAATTCTTCAAGTATCGTTTTCTCAGCAGAAGATTCCTTCTCAAGTATTAATCAGCTGCATGGTTTGTATCTTTCAAATACTAAATAGTTTATACAACAAGAACTATAACTATGGTATTTGTTCTCGGAAATCCAAAAAATTTGGAGCCTCTTATTTGAGCCAAACCTATTATTAGGCAATTTAAAATATGAGATTGATAGATGGAATCAAATCAAATTGTTTTAGCAAAGAGACAACGAATAGGTAAATGATTCGACACTATTTCATTCACTTGGATACTCCAAGCCATTTATTGCTGCAATCTCAATTATCAATTAGTGGACTTTTCACAAGCCATCGTTACTTTGAATGATTTAAAGAATCAATCATGTATTGTTGATCCTAGATCCCACCTCTCACAAAATGAATAATACATGTCATGTAATCTTTCTTACATTAAATAAACCCTATATTGGAAAAGCTCCATTTTCATGAAACATAAACCTCTAGTTGCCGATGGATAAGATTTTTATTAATTATCTACCCAAACCATTAGATATCCTTATAAAAGCATTCATGTAACTTTTCATCAATAAAATCTTATATATATCTTGTCACAAAAATTGTTATTACTAACTTATAATTTTCAATTATCAAATGCAACAATTTGAACATAACAGAGCTTATGGATGCAACCAAGCATCAATTTGTCAACAGTCTCCCCTAGCTATTCTTTTGAGGCTAAAACCTATAACCTTTTACACTAGTTAAGATTAAGTGCTTATGATTAAGTAAAAAAACTATAATTGTTTATCATAAGTTAATTATATTTTTTTAATTTGTCATAAATTAAATGTCAAGCACCATGATTTAAACACAAGTTTATGCATGAGCTAGCCCCCTTGATCTGTTCCCAACATCTTTTTCTAGACTAATATAAAATTTTGAAATAAAATAGTCTAGAGTTTCACATATTATTGGCACAAAGAACAATACACATTTCAAAACAAAAAAACATTCGTGTAAAGGGGTGCTAGAAATGTTAATAAGACCCTTCATTAACCTTCCCCAGTAAAATGAATTTTTTTCTTTTTTTTACTAAGCTTTGTATATTGAATCAGTTGAGCTGGGTTAAAACATAAGTCTATTATGTGAAAGAGATAAGATAAGCATGTTGAGTGTGAAGAGACTAGAAACTGGAAGAAGTACATGGTGTGTAATATTCAGTTTTTCCATAAATGCACAAACTTAACAAATATAAAAGCAAGTTCCTTGAAATGAATGATTTAAGGCCAAGTAAAATTAGGATAAAATTTTAAATAATGAAAAATAAGGATTTGATATTTGAGTTGCCCAGAAACCAAAGTTAGGGTAATTCAATAAAATTGCCAAAAGCATAATATCATTTTCGTAATTTTGGGCACTTTTTAGAAAACTCACATAAGGGATTTTTAAATGAAAAAAATAAGTTTTCTTGGGTTCTCAAAGACCCTAAAAACCATTGAAACCCTCCAGAATAGTTAAAACCTCTCCAGTTGACATTTTACAATGTCAGTTGACCTGAACTTTGACCGATTCGTTTGGGAAGGTTTTAGATCTAAATTAAGTGATTCCAAAAGCGTTTTATAAGCTAGAGAACATAAATTTTATGATAAATAGGATGATTAGTTGAAATGAGTCTAAAACAAAAATGCCAAGAGAAGGGGACATAAATAGAATTTTTAAAAGACAAATTTAAGACTTTGACTTCTTATATGTGGCGTCCCATCCTCCTCCTCCTTAGACTGACATATGCTCTGCCTCAAAATAGAAGAGAGACCAGCTTCAAGAGGTGTCTATGGAAGGAGCAAGGTAGGTGAGAAAAAGCTTGCAAAAGAGGGAGGAAGATAGAGTTTGAAGGAGAGGAGCATACCAAGTGAAAGAGCTCTTAAAACAAACTAAGAGACAAGTTAAATTCCATTGTTCTTCTTGTAACTCTCTCTTGCTCTTTTTAGTGTGTGTTTTAGCCAGCCATGGGCCCAAGCAATAGGGAAAGATTTCACTCCATTCTAGGATAGGAAGAAGGGTTATGAAATGTGAGGATTAAGAATATACCATTGAAATTGAATAAGGAGCATTGAAATACAAGTTAGCAAGATTAGGGATTTGGATGCACCTTGAGATGTAGAAGACTTCCTAGTGATAATTTAAGCTATCTAAGAGTAGATGTGAGTTCATAAGACACCTAAGAAGTTTCCTAAGTAGCCATCCCCTAGAATAAACAAAGTAAACTCCATGGATGCTCAATAGAGAGCATGTCTCGGCCAAACAAGGTCTAGCCATCTAAGGAGTATTTTAATATGTTCTAAAGCTAGAATAAGAATAGATATGATGGAAAAACATCAAAAGAAGCATTGAAAAAAATTTAGAAGTCATGGAATGTGGAATGGAGTTGTAGGCTCCATAATGGAACATAAGGAAGGAATTCATAGCTAGGCTCCTTAAAATGAATGTGTGGTAATTCAAAGGAGTCTAAATGGAGTCAAGAGACTTAGGTGTAAGGAGAAAATGGAGCCAAGATCATGGATTCTTATAGTTGCTTCATTAGGTCTTTTATGGAACCATAATTGTATCTTAGAACAATGTAAGCTTCCATATAATTGCATAAGACTAGAGCTTGTTCCCATGAGTGATGCATGTCTCTTTTGATGTGTTTAGGCCAAGAAAACCAAGGGCCACCTAATTGCAAGGCTTGGCTGAGAAGGGGAAGAAGAATTCTAAGAGAAAAGTGTGTATAATTACTCTAAGATAGCTTTCTAATCTTTCTCTTGTGCATTTTTAGATATTTTCTTGTCCTTGGATGTGTGTATATATGTTTATACTATGAGAAATATTTCTATCAATTGCCTATATGCCATGGTACCATGATAATCTTGAAATGTATTTTATGAATGTGTTTTGATTTAAATGGGTATGGTGATGTCAAAAGTCTCTTAACAAGGGTGAGGGTGAGCTAAAAGTCCCTAGAATTGAGTGAGACCAAGCCAAAAAGGAGTGAGGCATAGTCAAAAGTCCCTTGAAAATGGGTGAGACAAATTCAAAAGTCTCAAGGAAAATGGGTGAGGTTAAACTAATGCCCTTGAAAGCCTATATATGTTATGTATGAGTTTCTTGAACATGAAAAATATTACGTATATGTTCACTAGTAACTTGAAAGCTATGCATGCATTCTTTGACATGTATATGCATTCATTATGTATGTTTGAAAGGGTTAAGAGCTACTGAGATTCTTTGAATCTCACTCTTGCCCCTTCATATGCTTATTCATGTCTAAGTGAGTGAAGAAGTCCAAAGAAACGAGACCAAATGTCTTGGAGCATGATTCTTGACAAGAAAGTAGAAAAATAGGCAATTTGATAACATAATGATGTCAAGAGATGTATCCATGTAATGTATATAAGATGTAACCATTTGAGTAAGATTAAATGTATATAATTATGATGTACGTATGAGTCTTAAAGCCAAATGTATGGAAATGTGAGAATTTGTCACCCTTGTGCTAGTATGTGCTTGTATATGAATGTAAGTGGCATGCTGAGTTTGATCTCCATGATAGTTTGGACTATTTGGCATGCTTTCTTAGGCTATAATTATGCTATGGGATGTGCTTAAGTGGCTTTGGAATAAGAGGAAGGTTAAATAGTGCCTTATGAACCCACTTTGATCATCAAAAGTGACTAAATCATGAGCTAAACCAAGTCTAACCAAATGGATGAGTTTTTTCATGAAATTTGGCCAAAAACTAGGGCTCATCAAGAAATTTTCATAGAGCTAAAGAGCACCTAATTTGAAGCTCTAGAGAATTTATTATGATTTTTCAAAATTGGCCAAATTATGCAAAATGGTAATGTATACTGTTCATATGGTCAAATTTTATTTCTATGTCACCAGTGAGTCAAATGAAGTCCAATAGCCATGTAATTTTACAAAAATAAATGAGACATCATAATCTTTCCATAGCCATATAGATCACCTCATTTGGGGCTCTATAGAGAGAGAATGGAATTTTTAAAATTGGAGGACAGTACTAGTAGTGTGGACAGACCTTTGGTACCATTCTATGATTTTCTTGATTTAATTAATGTCAACATGATCTAGAATTTTTTTATCCATTTGTAGACATCTAGAACTTTCTAAAATGGCATGGCTTGCTTGATTTTAAATTTTTTGGAATTACTTATAAATTTTCAAAATTTATATCAAAAACTGTGACAACAGACCCGGCAGTTGGACTTTTGGTATTGTTCTATGATTTTTCATGGTCTAGTTGATTTTTTCGAGGTCTAAAATAATTTTTAATATTTAGTTGACATTTAAGGCTTTCAAAAAAAATTATCATTTGCTTGAGTTCAATTTTTTTAGAATTAGTTATGAATTTCTAAAATTCCTACCAAAAAGTTGTCATGGCAAACCCAAGAGCAAATCATTATTTTTCTGATACATGATGCTAAACCCATGGAGCATGAGATGTTTTATGATATTTATGACTTATATGGATATATTATGAATAAAATATGATATTAATGGGTTCATATGGCCCATAAAGCATGCAAAGAAATTTTTAGGCCTTATGTAACGCGATTTATTGCTATTATTTATATGCTTTTTCATGGGATTGTAGGAAGCCAAGCAAATTGTATTGGTATAAAAGACTAGAGAGCTAAGGTATTAGATGGTGGCTAGCATGAGTTCTTAGATATAAAAGAATCTAAACCCCATGTACTAGTATATAGAGACATTTTAAAAGGCATCAATAAGCTTAAACCCTACAAACTTATCAAAAAGCATCGATACAACAGTCCATGCAGTGCCTTCATAATGTCATGTCCAAATGCTATTTTGTGAAGAAAAATATGTATTATAGTTCGAAAGCCTAATGTATTCTATGATTGACTTTGTTTATATCTTTAACTTAGGTTTGAAGCATGAATAAAATACAAATCATATCTTGTGTATAATATCATATCAATGATTATTTTTACTAAAAAGTTTAAGTTGTGATTTGCAGTTTATTCTTTTGCTAATCAAATATCTATTTCAAGTTATGTCACTTCAAACAAGAGAAAACAAAAAGCTGAAAAAAAAAGAAAAAAAGAAAAAAAAGAATGAACCTTCTGTAAATGAATTGAGAATCATCTACTTTATTGTCGAAGCAAATCCTTAATCAAATAGAATTGCATTATAGTAGATTAATGAACAAATAAGATGCATTACAGTAAAAGATGAAACAAAAATATGGGATAAAACTTAGGCAATCTTTTTAGATATTTACTATCAAATTCTAACTATTAAATTTTGACTAAGTACCTCATAACAAATATTCCAAAAAATCGTATAACATGTTGTCTAAAATGAAAATAAAAAGGAATTAAGATTCATCTAATTTCCTTTTAGTAGCATATTCTTAATCACTTTCTCTAAGTTGATACAGGAAGAACCACGAGGTGAAGTGTCCTCTTTTGCAAATTTCTTCCACTCCAAGACCTTGCGTCTTTTCTCCTTCCCCTTTTCCCCTTCCATCAACTCATTCACAAGCTTATCCACCTTTTCTCTCTTTACATTATTATCAATCTCAACCCCAATTCCCTACTCTTTGCAAGCATACCTATAATTAGTTTACTGATTTGAAAAAAAAAAGGCCAACAAGCCATAGGAACCCTTGCACACACACTCTTTGTCATAGAGTTCTACCCACAATGGGTCAAGAGCCCACCAATTGAAGGGTGGTTAAGCACTCTCTCTTATTCACACTAGCTAGCTATGAGGTCGCTATCTTTACTCTCACTTAGAAACTTAGGTGATAGAATCACAGAGCCATCATTCACAAGGTCAGGCCTTATGATCCATAAGAAAGGCTTCTTGCTACTGGCTAAACCCCAAGCAAACTCATACAATTATTCTAAAGACATAACTATGATGCTTCCAAAATTCACATAAACCATAGATCTAAGTTCCTTGGGTTCTAGCCAATGGAGGCATTGAGTCTTTTCTATCCAGAGATTAGAACTCAGAGATGCCAATTGGTTGTTCTGTGGAATTTGGTTTAGAAATGAAGGGAAAGGGCCTATGGTGTAAAAAGGATAAGGGAAAATGAAGGAAAGAGCTTTCACTGCCTCACCTTCAAATTCATCAAATGTGTTAAGACAAATGGCAAAGGCTTTGTGAGCTCTTTCCACCTTTCCATTGAGAAAGTTCAACCTCAAATCATTTGAATTTGTTGTCCTTACAAAGTTAGGGAGATCTTTCAGTCTGATGTTGCTCATGCTTGGAATCTAGTCTATTTCTCTCTCCAGGTACTCATTTGTTAGATAACTCTCACCTGCACATCAGAATGATAAAATAATGGTACCTTGAAGTATGAAGCATATAGGACAAAGGTGTAATATAAAAGTTCAAAACATAAAGTAGCAAAATCCCTAAGAACATTAAAACATATATATATATATATGTGTGTGTGTGTGTGTGTTTGTCTTTGTGTGTATATTTCTTGAAGAAATTAATAGCATCTATAATAGTATCATAGTGTAATAGCTTTGAGTCGTATAAGACCTTTTTGAACTAGATTTCAAAAGTGCACAATAGCTAATAATGAATAAGCACTGGCATGCCAAAGGAGAACAATGGGGAGTCCAAGTGCTTTAGTGTAATATCCAGTTCTCTGAAAACATGAGAAACGTAACGTACGGTTTCTTCGTAAATGAACAAAATTCACTGGATACAAAAGGAAGTCCCCAGAAATGAGATAGTTAAGGTCCCAAAAAATTTGGAAAGTACTCTAGACTCTTAAAAATGAGAATCACAGGCGCAAACGGAAAGAAAAATAGAACTAGACTGAGTTCTTACAAAAAGCCTACGAAATGTAATGGTATTTTCATAATTTTGGGCAAATTTTGGAATTTACATAGGAGGAATTTTTAAATGAAAATTTTGCATTCTCCAGGGTTCTCAAAGGCCCTGAAAATCATGAAAAACCCCAGGACAATTAAATCCCTTCCGGTAGACGTTTTCCAATATCGGTGTACCTGAACTTTGACAGATTCGTTTGAGAAGGGTTTAGCTCCGATTTGAGCAATTCCAAAGGTATTTTACTAAATTAGGAGCCTAAATTTCATAATAGAAAAGACAGTTCTAAAAAAGGAGCTAAAATGAAGGATAAACAAAAATGCAAAAAACGAAGAGCAAAATAGAAATTTGTGTAAAAGTGCTTCTTCCTCCCTTATAAATAGGTGATGCCTCACACTTTCCCCCATTTAGGTTTAGATTATTCTGCCCCAAATTAGAAGAAAAACCCTAGGAGAGTGGCGCACCAAAGGAAGAAGAGAAAGAGGAGAAAATCAAGCTTAAAGGTATGTTTCTATGGTAGTTTTTCATACTTTTCTTCATCCACACCTCCTCTCCTCTCTTCTTATTTGTTTCCTTTGATTAAAATGGAGTTTATAAATCTGATTCAAGGGAGAAATTCAAGGGAAAATTCAGATTTGAAGAGAGGAGCTCAAAGAACACAAGATTTAAGTAAGAAAAAGCAAGAAAATAAGGTAATTTCTCTTCCTATGATTGTCATCTTTAGTTCCCTTCTCCACCATTTCGCCCCACTTGAGAAAACCCTAGAGGAGATAATTTTTAGGCAGAACCAAGCATGAATCTAAGGAAAAAGGGTGTGGAGATTAAGACTATGTAAAGGGAATTATCAAAAAATCATTAGATTTCAAGATGCAAATTCTAGGATTTTGTGTGCACCTTCCAAAGTTTGATTTCATGTGATAATTCTTAGGCCTAATTAAGAGTTTAAATGAACTCCTAAGATCCCTAAGATGCTCCCCACATGCTTTCTCCTTCAAGAAAACAAAGAAATCTCCAAGTAGGCCAAGGAAGCCCATAGTCTCGGCCAAGATGAGATCCCATAGCTAGGGAGAGTTTTAAATTTTTCTAAGGCCATTCTTGAGTCATATTTGATGAATGAAAATAAGGGGAGGCCTTGGAAAAAATTTAGAACTCATAAAAAGTGATTTGGTGCTCAAGGTTCCATATTATGACCTAAAGAAGCAACATAATAATAGGCCATTTGTTTTAATTGTGTGATGACTCCAAGAGGCTTAAAAGGAGTAAGAATCATACTTGAAAAGAAAGAATAGAGCCTAGAAATTTTTTCAGGGGTGTTACTTCATTAAGTGCAATTATAGACCAAAATAGGGTTTATAGAGCAACCTAGTATCTAAGCAAGTTGTGTGGCCTTAAAATTTATTTCATGAACTTAATTGGCTTCCATAAATTGTGTCTAGGCTAAGAGAAATCATCCCCACACTTATGTGTGTGTGGCCGAAAGAGGAGGCTTGAATTCCAAGGAAAAAATTTCTAATTGTGTGTAAGGTAGCTCTCTCCACCTTCTTTCATGTATGGATGTATGCTTAACTTGTCTTAGAATGTGTGTATGTATATTTTCAAGCCATGAAAAGTATGATAGCATGATTTCATATGCCATAGTTTTATGATGACATATTATATTTCATATGATATTTTGATGTGTGCTTAGGTTTGCTTGAGTGTGGTGAGGCCAAGAACCCTTAGCCATGGTGAGGATGAGCCAAGAACCCTTAAGATTGGTAGAGACAAAGCAAAGAGTCTCTCAAAAGTAAAGTGGACTCCCAAGAGCATGGTTGAGTCCAATAATGCATTAAAGAATGGGTGAGGCAAGTCTAATATCCACAGGAAATTGGGTGAGGCCAATCCACTTGTTTGGCAAGCCTTTGTATGCTATATATGACTTTCTTAAATGATGAAAATGTTTCTTGAGTGCTTGCACATGTCTACACGACCATACATGCATTTATGAGACTTGTTTGCATCCATTATGTATGATTGAATGGGAGATGAGCTATTGGGATTCTTTGAATCTCATCCCCTCCTCTCTAATGATCTCACATGCTAGGTGGGCCAAGTGGACATGGTAATGGGAGCCAACCACCTTGAAGGAAAGAATTTGACAACCAAATGCTTGAATTTTGTCACTTTAAGGCCATAATTATGTCAAAGGTTATAATCCAATGATGTATATGGTCCATGACCCCTTGGACATGTATAATTATGATATTATGTGATGTATAGATATATGGATATGATGTATGAACTCTAGAACATAATTTGGGTATATAATGCCAAAGTATGCATTTTGGAAAGTTAGATGTAATGTGTATATGTGTGGATGAATAGGCCAAAATGAGATACATGAGATTTGGTACCATTTGGGCAGCTCACAAAAGTCCCAAATGTGCTTTTAGACTTGCCCAAAAGATGCCAAAATCAAAGGAAAGCCATTTGGTAATTTTGATACCCTATATGGAGCTAAAATTGACCATAATGGAACCCTATGTCACTTTTTGGCCAAATGAGCTCTTCTTGATATGAGTTTTGGTAGACATTTAGAGCTTGTTGAGGGCTTTTTAAGAAGCTAATGATCATAGTTTTCAGAGGTCTACAGAATATTTGATGAATTTTCATAATTAACAATTTTTCTGGTTTTGGTTTGCTGCACTATTCATTTGGTTCAAAAATGAAATCTGTCACACAGGCCTCAAATGATATCCAATTGCCATGAAATTTTATACAAAGAAACTAGGTATTCATAGTGAATTTGCCAACTAGAAGCACCTCATTTGGATGTCTAGAGAGGGAGATATGAAGTTTTGAAGATTCTATCCAGTATAAGGGAATTCAGCCAACTTAAGTTACTATTCTATTGAATTTCGAGGTCTGGGTTGCCTGAGCTAGTCTGGAAACACTTTTTCCCTCTAGCTAACATCCACAGATTTCCATATTGGTATTATTTTCATAGATTTGATTTTTTTCGAATTAATTGAACATTTTCAAAGTTTGCTACAGAAATCTGTGACAGCATAAGGAGGTAGTTTGTCCTATGGACTTTTTTAGATGTCAAATGCTCTCTGTGATGGATGTTATAGTCTAATCATATTTTTACTGTGAAGTAGACATCTGTAGCTTTCCAGAATAGCTAAGAATGTATAATTTCAATTTTTTTAAGAATTAGTTATGATTTTTCAAATTTTGGTCAGAAAAGGGGCCAATTTTGGCCGAAAATACACTTGATTATTTTAGGCTCTCCTTTGATTTCCATGAGTTGTGGGGAACATTTTATGATTCAAATGCATTGTATTTATGTAATTAAATATGAGATTATGTTGTATGAGCTCACACGGTCCACGTGACACTGAATAAAATTTTTATACATGACGTAATGCAAGAAATTGTATTATTTTAACTCCTTTTTCTTGCTCCTCCTTGGATATTATCCATGTGAGACATGTAAATGTGGTGACATGAACTAGAAATATATGGTGTTACATTTAGAAACTTCCATAGTGAAGGTCATGACACCATTAGAAACCAAGCAAATGACTAAAGGGATAAGGCCATTAGAGGCAGAGTTACTAAGTCTAGCCAGAAGGTTCTGAAACGGGAAGAGGCAATTATTTTTGTTTGACCTAAAACTAACGGATGTATTGATTTTGGCATAAAAGCCTTTTAGGACAAGAGGTTTATTTCTTTTAGGGAATTCATAGGCCTACGAGATAGGTTAGAAATAACAATTTTACTTAAGAGTAAAATTAGAACTTTCCCACTCGGTATTGCCCTTATGATAACGTTTTCTTTTTTCTTTCAACTTTTATTTTCCTCAAATGCTTATTGCACGTAGGGATAAATAAAGTTGACAAATCATCCTAAGGGAACAAGCTAAATTCTACATAGATGTTGTCTATGGGAAAGTTTAGCCAATTTGCATTTCTCTTGACAATTTGTAGAGTCATTTTTAGATCTTCCACTTTACTCTAGGACCTTATTGTTTCACCATGAAGGGTAGAGTTAACAAAATCAACTTGCAAGGAGTTCCAATTCTTTTGCAAGCAACTCAAGTTAAACCCTTAACCAGTTTGACTTTTGCAACCAACTTGATCCTTGTTTATTTTGGAATTAAACCAATATCATTATGTCAAAACTTACCATCCTTGTATATGTTGCCTAAAATTGTCTTTTCCAATCTATTAGTGGATTATTAGCATTAATCGATACTCCCCACATTCTTCTAGAAGCTTGTTGATCTAGAGGGAGTTGTGGCTTATTGATCAACTTAAAAAGGGATAGTTCATACACAATTGATGCTTAAGACTTGGCTTTGATAATAAAAATAAGCCAATATAATGATCCACTGATATATGATGGATTTAATATTATTAGCTTATACATCATTGAGAAGAATGTCTTAGTATAAGAAAAGAAGAAAAACTTTATACTTTTTCTCAAGAAATGTGTTGCTTCATTGGAGAAAAAGTAGTTGACAATCAAACTAAGAGAAATATGCATTTCTACACAATTGATGCCCTAAAAAATAATTCCAATCTCTAACCAAGACATGATACTCAATTGTTGATGTGACAAAACTTATAGATATTATAATTCTCCAAAATTTTGAAAATATTCTTTTTTTATGAGAAATTTATTATTTTAAGGGGATGGAAATTTAAAAAAAGAATTTTTTTAAAAAAATTGGATTGTACATTATTTATTATTTTATATTATCTTTTTTTTTTATGCATGTGTATAAAGAAAATAAATGTATGCTAAAGGTTTCTCTTTCAAAGAATTATAATGAATGTGGTTGTGGCCTCTTTGAGGTTGGAAATCCACTAGATAATGGTTAGTTTAATTAACTCATATCTTTGTTATAGTTAACGTATGTCTAATTGTACAATGACATCTCATTAACTACTCCAACAAAATAGTGACAATACGTCACTTCCCTATAGATTTTATTGAATGCATGAACATGATGAAGAAACAATTGAAAACGCCCTCCATGGTCTTAATATAGGTAACCTTTATGTTGAGATCATTGGTTTGTAGAAGTCTGGCTCTAACTATTTAGGAGGCATTTATAGCTTGACTATTAATGCATGTTTCAAAGTAAGTCTGTGACTCCTAAAATTGTTGGTCCCCAAATTGCCCCCACTATAAGATGAGGATCTTACTATATAAATTTAACCTTGAGAGAAAAAAGATCCTACACAGGGTAAATCTATATAACAAGGTGTAATTTAGGTGAGATCTTTATAATAGTCTCAAGAAGCACAAGCTTTACAAGAAAATCAATATAAACCTCTACTAACCTAAGGTGCACCAAGACCCAAGTATAGGGCCCATAACTGTGTGAGGTAATTGTGTATTAGTGATGTGTGTGTGGAAAACATTTACCTTTTCATCTTATAAACTACCCAATCCTCATCTGCTAAGCAGAGTGACTGAACAGAGGAAGAAAAGCATATACAAATATCAGCAAAAGAAGTAAAGTATATACAGATATGGTCACCTATCTTAAGGTTTTATTTCACATGTTATCTATCCTAACATATATTATAACACCATAGATTTCTAACTTTGCCTCATGCTAATTTTAAGTCTCATGCCAAGCATTACATAGGGCAAGAAAAATGGCATTAAAATATTGAGTTTTCATGCGTTGCACTATGCATAAATTTTTCTTTCAAAGTCCTGTTGGCCATATGGACTCTTCTCATATTTAATTACATAGATACAACTTAAATCCATCACCAAAAGTGGCCTAGAACTCGTGCAAGTGAAAGAAACATATAAAATTCCATAGTGTAGCCTCGACCAGAATTGTATATTTTCTGTCATAAATTTTGAAAAATCATAACTAATTCTAAAAAAAATCAAAATAATGTATTCTTTACTATTTTAGAAATCTAAAGATGTCTAATTTATGATAAAAATAAATTTAGACCACAACAGAAGCTGCTAACTATCAGAAATTAATAGAACAATACCAAAGGTCAACTGTCATCCTTGATACTAATCTCTAATTTTAAAAATTCATATCTCCCTACTCAGAGATTCAATTTAGGTGATCTTAATGGCCATAGAAATATTATCATGTATAGTTTATCTCTATAAAATTTTATGATCATTGGACATCATTTGTCCCACAAATGACACAGCCCAAATTTCTGACTATATGAACAGTACCTATATTAGTTCAACAGAAAAATCACAACTTTGGAAATTCATAATTAATTCTATAGAGTTCCAAATAATTTGATCTTTCATTTCCCAGAAAACTCTAGATAAGATCTATATGTGTGCTAAATTTCATAGACAAATTCATTCATTTGGTTAGATCTTGATATTGGGCTACAAAATAGCTTATTTTGTGTCCTCAAAAGGGTCCAAATGGTCCATTTCAAGTTCTAAGGCAACCATGACTACTTGAGCACGTGGAAATTCACCAAAATGACTCTTTAAACTTGTCTCAAAGATGCATAAACCTAAATTTCTCAAACTCACTCATCCACCCCATGCTATGCACAAGAATGCATATGCTAGCTCTTACCATTCAATATCCAATTCATGCTATCTCATACATTTGGTATCAAATTTCATTCATACATTATACATTTGGATATTTACATATGCTCATATGATTACATAGCTATTTCATCATAGCATTACATTATATGCCATGTGTATGGCTACAAAAGAGACAAAACTAGGCCATTTCTTGCATTTTGATGTCAATCTTCTTCTTTTTGGCTTGGTGGTTTCCATTACCTTACTCAATTGATTCACCTAGCATGTTAAGACATTGGAGAGGAGGGGATGAGATTTAAAGAGTCCCAATAGCTCATCTCCCTTTCAATCACACATAAAGTATGCAATATGTGCCTTGAAAATGCATGCATGGGCATATTGAAACATGTGAGCATTCAAGAAATATTCTTGGCATTTGAACAAGTCATATATAGTATACATAGGGTTGCCAAGTAAGTGGATTAGCCTCACCTTGTCACTTGTGGATTTTGGACTTGTCTCATACATTTCTTTAAGAGGTATTTGACTCAACCTCACTTTTGGGAGACTTTTAACTTTGTCTCAACCAATTTCAAGTGTTTTTGGCTCATCCTCACCATGATTAAAGGGTTTTTGGCTTCTCCACACTCAAACAAACCCAAACACACATATTAGACATCATTTGAAAGCATAATGTAACATCATAGTATTATGGAATAAAAACTCATGCTAGAATACTTTTCATAGCTTAAAACACATACACACACATTCAAAAATAATGTAAGTACACATTCATGCATGAGAGAAGGTGGAGAGAGCTACTTTTCTTACATTCACACACTTTTTCCTTGAACCTTAAGTCCTCCTCCTTGACCTTACATACCCAAGGAGGTGCAGATTATTTCTCTTGGTCTAGACACATCATATGAAAGCCAATTATATTCTTGAATCAAATTCTAAGGCCATATATTCACTAGAAATGCTAGGTGATTCATAAGGCTCTTTTATGGTTCTATAATGCACTTAATGAAGCAACCTTAAGAAAACATCACATTGGCTCCATTCTCTCCATATTTTTGTAATTCTTGACTCCATTTAAATCTCTTAGAGTTATCATACAATCAAATGAAGGAGCCTAGCTAGGTGTTACTTTTTTAAGCCATATTATGAAACCTATGATACCATCTCACTATCCATGGCTTTTAAAATTTTTTCAAGGCTTCCTCTCATACTCTCCCATCATACATGATGTAAAACTAAGCTTAGAAGGAATTAAAACACTCCCTAGGTGCATGAACTCTCCTTGGCCGAAGCTATACTTTTATATGGCACCAATGGAGTTGTTTTAATTTCTTTGATGGAAGAAGCATGTAGGAGGCTCTCTTGGTGTCGTAAGAACTCATATATACTCTTAGACAACTTAAATTACTACTAGGAAGCTTCATCTTAGCCTAGGTGCAACCAAATCCCTAAATTTCATAACTTGCATTCTAAAGCTCCCTTTTTAATTCTAGTTGTATATTCTTAATCCTCACACTCTATAACCTTTGGTTCCATCAAGAACACATAAAGAAAAACTCTCCTTCTCACTTTCTCTCTCTATACCGAAGTTTAAATGGTTTGGAAATACAAGATTTTACAAGTGTTTTAAGTAAAGTCTTACCTTAAAATATACCTCTCTTTGCGTAGATTATTTTTTACCAATTGATTTCTTGAAAAGATTTCATTTTTGGCTTGAGTTAGACCTAAATCTTCAAGTTTTCAAGAAAAGAAAACCACCATTAGAGAGCTCTTAGAGAGAGGAACAACTTTCTTAACTAGCGCAGGATAAAACAGGGCTGTTTACTTACCTAAATAGAAGCTTAAACTTCTTCTCTCTCTCCCTTCTTAATGTCACACCATGGCTACCCATTTTTCTGCAAATGGAAGCTTGGAGAAGGTGATGAGATGTAATCTTACTTAAGAAGCCTCTTTTACAATTTTTCAAAATGATTATTTTGCCTCTACGCGCCCGTTTACTCTATTTAGGCTCATTTTAACTCCTTTTTTAGAATTGTCTTTTCCATCATAAAATTTAGGTCCTCTAATTCATAAAATATCTTTGGTTTCATTCAAATTAAATTTAAAACCCTTCCAAATGAATTAGTCAAAGTTTGGGTTAACCAACATTAGAAAACGTCTATTGGAGGAGTTTTAACTGTTCTGGGACTTTTCATGGTTTTCAAAGCCTTTGAGAACCCTGGAGAATTCAAAACTTTCATTTAAAAAGCCCTCATATGTGAATTCCAAAATTTTTCTCAAAATGGCGAAAATGCCCATACGCTTTGTCAACCTTTTGTTACATTTCGTTTCTTCATTCTAGTTCTATTTTTCTTTCCATCTGAGCTTGGAATTCTCATTTTTAGGAGTCTAGAATACTTCCTAAATTTTTTGAGACCTTAACTAAGTCATTTCAAGGGACTTGCTTTTGTATCTAGTGAATTTTGTATATTGACGAAGAAATTGTACGTTACGTTTCTTACGTTTTCTCTCATTTTTTAAGAACCGGATATTACACATATTATATTCACAATTAAGAAAATAAAAGATATGAAACAAGCATGTGAATAACATGTTATCTACTCTAATCATGTAAGGTAACAAAAAAAAAAGATAATGAAAATAAAATGAAGGTAATAATATTTTGCACAACTAACTTAAAATTGGGCTTGACTTTCAAACTATCTCCAGAGGAATTGCCATACTATCATACCGAAAAATACGACCGGTGGCTCTTAAAAAAATAATTTCAAAAGTTTTCAATTTTCAAAAAGCAGAAACTAAAATCAAATGTAGATGTAGTAGAGTTGCCACCAAAATTTTAATTTTTAAAAGGCAAAACTTTAGAAAAACCTTTTTAAGAAAAACATAAATGGTCTGCAAACCAGATATGAGTTCGAGAGTCGATTATGAGTAAAGAAAGTGTTAGGCACTCCATAATACTCATTCGTAAACCGATTGCCTTAAGTTAGTTATGCAAAATTAATATGACATTCATTCTATTTTAATTCTCCTAACAAATGACATGTGAACTAAGAAGAAAAGAATTTAAGGAAATAAAATTCAAAGTAAAGAAAAAAAAGAAAGAAAATTAAGAGTAAAATAAAACAGAAAGAAATTCAAAAGGTAAAATAAGAAGGAAAGGAAAAAAAATTAAAAGTAAAATAAGATGAAAAGAAATTAAAAAAATAAAACTAAAAGAAAATGTTTATTTATAAGGGTGGACTTGACCTAAGATGAGAGCCTAGGGCCTATGTACTCTATAACAAGGATCAAAGCCCACGTAGTTCAAACAATTGAAAACTGTCTTTTGACTGGTGTTTTATTTCTGTTTGACTCTTTTGTTTTTCTTCCTTTTTTATTATTTTTTATTTTTTTCTGACAGAAAGATCCTATTTTGCTAGCACCCCAATTCCTTTTTCTCAAATCCTCTCAAATCCCCTTTTCTTAACCTTGCCTTCTTTCCCTTTCATACTAAAACGTGTTATGCCCCCTATACATGCTACTTCCACACGTTTGTTTGTGTTCTCCCATTCTATTGCTGCTGAGAGTTGTACCACTAGTGGGTCGCCTTTTGCGTCGAGTAGGTGTGCGTGAGTGTGAGGTTGCAAGAGAGAGAAAGCCAGAGGGGGGGACCAACATAGCTAGGTTTTCATTTTCTGCTTCTTTTTTGTTTTTGTGTTTTTTATTTTCCATTGTGTTTTGTGTGTTTTTTTAAATTTTCTGTTGGGATTGGGCTTATGGTATTTTTCCTAATGGGCCCTTTTGTTGTTCCTTATTTTTCAATTATATTTGGCTCCTACCAACATGGGTTTGAATATGGGTGTGAGAATTTATTGATAGACCTTTCTCTTTTTTTCTTTTCTGTTGTTGTTTTTTTTAATGGATTTGATTTTTCTTTTTTATTTCTTTTCCTTTTTCTCTTTTTTCATTTTTGTTTAATTCTTTGTTGTTTAGGCTTCTAATTGTTTTGAGTACTGGGGCAAGGACTTGGGTAACTTTCGAGTAGGGCAAATTAGGATCTAGGCTTCAAAATTTGGGCTCATATCCTTGTCTTTTTTCTTCTTCTTTGTTTTTTTTTTTTTTTTGCCTCTTTTTCTATTTTTTTTCCTATTTTCTGTTTTCTTATTTTTTTAAGTGATGAGTGAAAAAGTAGAAATTATTATTATTATTATGTTACTTTTTTTTCTCTCCTCTCTTTTTTTTTTTTTTTTTTTTTTAATGATTTTTTAAACGATTTTCTCTCTTTTATTTTTATTTTTTTGATCTTCTCTCCTTTTTTTGTTTTCCATTTTTTTTTTGCTTAGTTCTTCAAATGTTTATTATTCATTTTCCAACTTTTTGTTTTGTTCTTTAAATCTTTATTTTTCATTTTCCAACATTTTTTTTGGTTTTCTTTAAATTTTTATTTTTCATTTTCCACCTTCTTTTTTTTGTTTTCTATTTTTTGTTAATTTAATTTTATCATTATTTTTTAAGTATACCTGAACAAAATACGATGTTCACACTATGATTTACTTTGTTTATATCTTTAACTTAGGTTTAAAGCATGAATGAAATACAAATAATATCTTGTGCATGATATCATATTAATAATTATTTTGACTAGAAAGTTTAAGTTATGATTTGCAGTTTGTTCTTTTGCTAATAAAGTAACTTATTCAAGTTATGTCACTTCTAAAAAGAAAGAAAAAAATGAACCCTTTATAATGAATTGAGAATCATCTACTTTATTGTCAAAGCAAATCCTTAATCAAATAGAATTGCATTATAGTAGATTAATGAACTAAAACAATGCATTACAGCAAAAGATGAAATAAAAACATAGGATAAAACTTAGGCGATATTTTTAGATATTTGCTATCAAATTCTAACTATTAAGTTTTGACTAGGTACCTTATAATAAATATTCCAGAAAAACTATATGACGTGTTATCTAAAATAAAAACAAATTGGAATTAAGATTCACCTAATTTCCTTTTAGTAACACATTCTTAATCACTTTCTCTAAGTTGATATAGAAAGAATCGCCAGGTGAAGTGTCCTCCTCTGTAATTTTCTTCCACTCCAAGACCCTGTGTCTCATCTCCTTCCCATTTTCCCCTTCCATCAACTCATTCACAAGCTTCTCTACCTCTTCTCTCTTTACATTATTATCAATCTCAACCCCAATTCCCTACTCTCTACAAGCATACCAATGGTTAGTATGTTGATCTATAGAAAAAGGCTAACAAGCTATAAGAACCCCTGCACACACACTTTGTCATAGAGTTCCACCCACAATGGGTCAAAAACCCTCCAATTGAAGGGCAGTTTAACACCTTCTCTTGTTCACACCAACTAACTATGAGGCCTCTATCTTTAGTCTCACTCAGAAACTCAGGTGATAGAATCACAAAGCCACCATTCACAAGGTCAGGCCTTATGATCCACAAGAAGGGTTTCTTGCTGTTGGCTAAACCCTAGGCAAACTCATATAGCTATTTTGGAGACATAATTGTGATGCTTCCAAAATTCACATAAACCATAGATCTGGGTTCCTTGGGTTCTAGCCAATGGAGGCATTGAGTCTCTTCTATCCAAAGACTAACACTCAAAGATGCCAATTGGTTATTCTGTGGAATTTGGTTTAGAAATGAAGGGAAAGGGCCTATGGTGTAAAGAGGAGATAGGAAAATGGAGGAAAGAGCTCTCACTACCTTACCTTCAAACTCATCAAATGTGTTGAAACAAATGGCAGAGGCTCTGTGAGCTCTTTTGTAACACCCTAAAAATTAATTAGGGTACTAATCATAGATTTAGATTAATTAAGAATAATTAATATGGAATAATTGGGTAAGTTAAGTGAATGAAAATTTTGAGACATAAATTAATAAAATGAGTTGAGAATTAATTAGGATAGAAACTTCATCTAGCCCCAAATTAATGTAGGAGATCATGATAAGAGGCTAATGGAGGCCCAATAAATTAGGTGCAGACACAATCTGATTTAATGAATTAAATGCCTGAGACCCAACTTCCATAAGCTCTTATAAATGGCCTAATAAACTTTATGCAGATCCAAAACAATGGAGTTCTTAAAACTAGGTATGGCCCAATGAAATTCTACATCCCAACACCTTAAAGTTGGTTCAACAAAGCTAAAATCTGAAGCCCATTTGGAGTTAGATCTTGGAGCAACTCATAACCCATAGAAAACCTAACTTAAACCTTAAAAAATAACCTAGCCACCCCCCATTCTACATAACCACAAGAGACACACACAAAATTTAGAGGTCCAAAGAAGAGGCTAGGGTTCTTGGCATGTTTCCACTTTTTCCCACTTTTAGAGCAAGATTCAGCCAAGCTAATAGTTATATAACTTAATCCTCTCATCTTTCTCTTTAATTTGAACTGATTAATGTTCCAATTAAAGCACTTTCAACCACACCCAAAATCTGAAACTTGCCATTTGATGTTTCCATGGTGAAATTTCGTAGGTTGAGGTTAAGGCTGACATTAGGTAAGTATAAACTCCTCTTCTTGATGTATTTTTGTAGGTTTGAGATCCCAATGATTAGATTATAGTATGGGTATTAATTTTTCACGAATTTACTTAGGATTTAAGGTAATATTGAAGTTTTTGGTAGAGGACACATCCATTCCAAATTTTGGGAATTTATAGTGGCTGGGGAGATTTTTGTTCCATTTGTGGCTTTTGCAATTTGTCTATAAGTGAGGTAACCAGGAATATATTAATTCTATGCATATATCTATTTTAATTTCATATTTGCTGTACATGAATGATTTGAAATGTTTAATGAATTGGTTGGCTATCTATTGTGTTATGATTGGACCTTGCAAGTCCATGGTGGAGCTGTGGTATGGCTGCCACCTGTGCATGTGCTTTGATCGGGCACCAGGTTATGATCAAACCCTAGATACACTGAGCCTTGGTGGTGCTCAATGGGGAGTAGGAGTCGTGGATGGGCCTCTCTCGGTGTTATTAGCCTTTAACATGTGAAAATATGATTGCTAGTATAGGATAGTGATCATGATAGCCTAATTGTTTCATTTATTGGTATGATTGGTATGCTTTCTTATTCTGGTACGAAATCATGCATATATGTTGATTAAACTGGAATATATGAATGGAATTTATTTTGGTTACTGAGATTCACATCTCACCCTATTTCATGAGATTAAATCAACAAAGCTAAAATCTGAAGCCCATTTGGAGTTAGATCTTGGAGCAACTCATAACCCACAGAAAACCTAACTTAAACCTTAAAAACTAACCTAGCCACCCCCCATTCTGCAGAACCATAAGAGACACACACAAAATTTAGAGGTCCAAAGAAGAGGCTAGGGTTCTTGGCATGTTTCCACTTTTTCCCACTTTTAGAGCAAGATTCAGCCAAGCTAATAGTTATATAACTTAATCCTCTCATCTTTCTCTTTAATTTGAACTGATTAATGTTCCAATTAGAGCACTTTCAACCACACCCAAAATCTGAAACTTGCCATTTGATGTTTCCATGGTGAAATTTCGTAGGTTGAGGCTAAAGCTGACATTAGGTAAGTATAAACTCATCTTCTTGATGTATTTTTGTTAGTTTGAGATCCCAATGATTGGATTATAGTATGGATATTAATTTTTCGCGAATTTGCTTAGGATTTAAGGTGATATTAAAGTTTTTGGTAGAAGACACATCCATTCCAAATTTTGGGAATTTATAGTGGCTAGGGAGATTTTTGTTCCATTGGTGGCTTTTGCAATTTGTCTATAAGTGAGGTAACCAGGAATATATTAATTCTATGCATATATATATATATATATTTTAATTTCATATTTGCTGTACATGAATGATTTGAAATGTTTAATGAATTAGTTGGCTATCTATTGTGTTATGATTGGACCTTGCAAGTCCATGGCGGAGGTGTGGTACGGCTGCCACCCGTGCATGTGCTTTGATCGGGCACCAGGTTATGATCAAACCCTAGATGCACTGAGCCTTGGTGGTGCTCAATGGGGAGTAGGAGCCGTGGACGGGCCTCTCCCGGTGTTATTAGCCTTTAACATGTGAAAATATGATTGCTAGTATAGGATAGTGATCATGATAGCCTAATTGTTTCATTTATTGGTATGATTGGTATGCTTTCTGATGCTTGTACGAAATCATGCATACATGTTGATTAAACTGGAATATATGAATGGAATTTATTTTAGTTACTGAGATTCACATCTCACCCTATTTCATGAGATTAAATCAACAAAGCTAAAATCTGAAGCCCATTTGGAGTTAGATCTTAGAGCAACTCATAACCCATAGAAAACCTAACTTAAACCTTAAAAACTAACCTAGCCACCCCCCATTCTGCAGAACCACAAGAGACACACACAAAATTTAGAGGTCCAAAGAAGAGGCTAGGGTTCTTGGCATGTTTCCACTTTTTCCCACTTTTAGAGCAAGATTCAGCCAAGCTAATAGTTATATAACTTAATCCTCTCATCTTTCTCTTTAATTTGAAATAATTAATGTTCCAATTAAAGCACTTTCAACCACACCCAAAATCTGAAACTTACCATTTGATGTTTCCATGGTGAAATTTCGTAGGTTAAGGCTAAGGCTGACATTAGGTAAGTATAAAATCATCTTCTTGATGTATTTTTGTTGGTTTGAGATCCCAATGATTGGATTATAATATGGGTATTAATTTTTCGCGAATTTGCTTAGGATTTAAGGTGATATTGAAGTTTTTGGTAGAGGACACATCCATTCCAAATTTTGGGAATTTATAGTGGCTGGGGAGATTTTTGTTCCATTGGTGGCTTTTGCAATTTGTCTATAAGTGAAGTGACCAGGAATATATTAATTCTATGCATATATCTATTTTAATTTCATGTTTGCTGTACATGAATGATTTGAAATATTGAATGAATTGGTTGGCTATCTATTGTGTTATGCTTGGACCTTGCAAGTCCATGGTGGAGGTGTGGTACGGCTGCCACCCGTGCATGTGCTTTGATCGAGCACCAGGTTATGATCAAACCCTAGATGCACTGAGCCTTGGTGGTGCTCAATGGGGAGTAGGAGCCGTGGACGGGCCTCTCCTGGTGTTATTAGCCTTTAACATGTGAAAATATGATTGCTAGTATAGGATAGTGATCATGATAGCCTAATTGTTTCATTTATTGGTATGATTGGTATGCTTTCTGATGACTGTACGAAATCATGCATATATGTTGATTAAACTAGAATATATGAATGGAATTTATTTTAGTTACTGAGATTCACATCTCACCCTATTTCATGAGATTAAATCAACAAAGCTAAAATCTGAAGCCCATTTGGAGTTAGATCTTGGAGCAACTCATAACCCATAGAAAACCTAACTTAAACCTTAAAAACTAACCTAGCCACCCCCCATTCTGCAGAACCACAACAGACACACACAAAATTTAGAGGTCCAAAGAAGAGGCTAGTGTTCTTGGCATGTTTCCACTTTTTTCCACTTTTAGAGCAAGATTCAGCCAAGCTAATTGTTATATAACTTAATCATCTCATCTTTCTCTTTAATTTGAACTAATTAATATTCCAATTAGAGCACTTTCAACCACACCCAAAATCTGAAACTTGCCATTTGATGTTTCCATGGTGAAATTTCGTAGGTTGAGGATAAGGCTGACATTAGGTAAGTATAAACTCATCTTCTTGATGTATTTTTGTTGGTTTGAGATCCCAATGATTGGATTATAATATGGGTATTAATTTTTCGTGAATTTGCTTAGGATTTAAGGTGATATTGAAGTTTTTGGTAGAGGACACATCCATTCCAAATTTTGGGAATTTATAGTGGCTGGGGAGATTTTTGTTCCATTGGTGGCTTTTGCAATTTGTCTATAAGTGAGGTAACCAGGAATATATTAATTCTATGTATATATCTATTTTAATTTCATGTTTGCTGTACATGAATGATTTAAAATGTTGAATGAATTGGTTGGCTATCTATTGTGTTACGATTGGACCTTGCAAGTCCATGGTGGAGGTGTGGTACGGCTGCCACCCGTGCATGTGCTTTGATCGGGCACCAGGTTATGATCAAACCCTAGATGCACTGAGCCTTGGTGGTGCTCAATGGGGAGTAGGAGCCGTGGACGGGCCTCTCCCGGTGTTATTAGCCTTTAACATGTGAAAATATGATTGTTAGTATAGGATAGTGATCATGATAGCCTAATTGTTTCATTTATTGGTATGATTGGTATGCTTTCTTATGCTTGTACAAAATCATGCATATATGTTGATTAAACTGGAATATATGAATGAAATTTATTTTGGTTACTGAGATTCGCATCTCACCCTATTTCATGAGATTAAATATTTCAGGTGAGGGTTCTTCGGGCAAGGACAAGGGGAAGCAAGTGGATAAAAATCCATGAGCTCCAACTGTGTTGGGAGAAGGCTACACTTAGATTGGTTTATTTACAATAGATGCTAAATTTTGTATTCTTTTTTGTATAGCATCATTATGTAATCATGTTGCCAAGTGTAGACTTTTATATTTTGATTACTTAGGATGTATTTATTAAGGAGTTAGGCCTCCTCATAACTTGATATTAGATGTATGAATCTCATAACACCTGATGTATGAATTTTATTGAATTTATGGTATGGTATACTGTTAATAACATAATTATGTGATGTATTAGATATTGATATGAATCATTGATGTATGAAACCTCTAACGGAATGTGTATTGAATGCTAATTGTCAATAGTGCATGAATTCTTGTTATTATTACTCTGTGAGCTTGCTGATATAGGGTAGTTGAAAGAGTGAAAATTCACATTTAAGTTTGAATTGGTAATGGTAGAATAGCTAGGTGAATAGGGTGGATAAATATTATTAGAGTCATATAAAATGGGAGGAAGTGGTCATAGGGTGTTCCTAAGAAGAGAATTGGAGTGCATGGGATGAAATGTAAGAGATATAGTTACAGGAAAGAGTCATGCCACGGCTAGGAATGTAACACCATAATATACTACTACTATCTAGCCTCCCTCTGGGCTCGATTCCATATGATTTCCAAAGAACCAATACCAATCTGTGGCATTATCATGCTATGAAATGGGGTTTCATACACTAATCTTCTGGCTTGTGGGTCCTGTGAACCCATCATTTACATTCTCTACTCACAAGCCATTTATACAACTCATACATAGCATAATACAAGCCATAAGCCATGGGAATGGAACCAAAAACCAGAAAAATGCAATTTCTCACATGGGTCCAAAAGTCATATTTTTGGCTCTAAATTTGGAAAATTATAACTAATTATAGAAAAATGAAAATCTAGAAAACTATAGCTTTTTAGAAAGATCTAGGTGTTAACTTTATGCTAAAAATAATTCCCAACCACAATCTCAGCGCTTGGACCATGTTTGACATCAAAAATGGGACAGATGTCCGACTGTCCCTGTTTCTAGCATAGCTTACTGTAATGAACTTCAAAATTTCAGAACTAAATCCATAAAAATTCGCTCAGGGCATACTATACCAATTTAAAAAACTACAGATGTCTACTAGAGGAAAAAAATAAGTCTAGATCAGTTCAGTAGCCCCTTCACCCAAAACATCGATGAAATAGTAACGGAGGTCGGGTGGGCTCCCTGATGCTGATACAGAACTTCAGAAGGTTCATTCTCTCTCTATAGACTCCGATTTAGGTGATTCTAGTTGGTATAGGTCACTGTGGTATTCTAGTTTATGTGTATAAAATTTCATGACAGTTGGCCACTGTTTGGTCTATGTATGACATGGATTTCTTTTCGGACCTATGGTAACAGTACATGACCAAACCATCAAATTTTTCCTAACTTCAACAATTCGCCAAATATTCTCTAGACCTCCAAATATTACCCATTTTAGATTCCTAAAGAGCTTTCTACAAACTCTAGAGGCATACAAAATTTCATAACAAGAAGAGCTCATCTGGTCATACTTTGACGTAGCTCACAAATTTGGCGGTTTTGGCACCCAAAAGGTCCAAAATGAGTCCAAATGGCCTCTCACATGTTCTCACACCTCATGGACAAGTTTGAAAGTATAAAAATAGTCTATATAACATGTCCAAGTAGTCTAAATCATCATACATTTCAAACTCACTATGCTACGGGCCAAAATACACTATCACATACATTCAACAAAAGGGGCAAAACCCACATTTCCATTAATTTGGCTATCAACATAGTTGATACATCATTTTTCCATACATTTACACTTGTTACAACATTTACATCTCAAAAATAGTGGGTGCATATTCATTTGGCATCACTTTACAACAAAATAACTAAAATAAAGCTACCATTCATCTAACATTCTCCTAGGCTCTTTGGTGTGCACTTGTTTCTCCTTGAGCTCCATCTAGCATGTTAAGTTGGGAAGGGAAGGGGTGAGATTCATAGAATCTCAGTAGCTCATGCACTCATTCAAGTAAACAATCAAGGCATATAACAAGTCAAAGCATGTAATTTGGCATCCAACCATTCTCAATCACATAATACATGTTGTATATGCCATGGAAATCACAACAATGCCACAAATAAGCTCTAGGGACTTTTGGTCTAGCCTCACCCGAGTTTAGGGACTTTTGGATGGCCTCACCCGAGTTTAAGGACTTTTGACTTGGCCTCACTCGATTATAAGACTTTTGGCCTTGTCTCACCCATCTCAAGGGACTTTCAGCTTTACCTCACCCATCTCATCACAATCCAACACACAAGCACATTGACATCAATGCATTAAAGCAATAGCATATGGCATATTCCACACAATAAGCATATACACAAGCATACAATAACCATTATATCCAAAAATGCAACAAGAAAGAGTGGAAAGAGAGCTACCTTATAAGCCAACACAAGCCTTCCCTTTTAATTTCTCTTCTCCCTTCTTAAGTTCACAATCACACCTTGATGGAGGTGCTTCACTTGAGCCTAGGCACAATCAAGAACATGAAATTACTCTCTTAGAATGTAATCTTCAGAGCAACCCTCCTAACATACAAGAACTTAGGGTTCTCTCTCTCTCTCTCTCTAGAATGCCATCAATTCTTCCTCTCTCTCAAGCTCTCATGGTAGTGGAAACAACATTTTCAAGGAAACCAAAGAGATTCAAGGGTGTTTTCCACTTTCCCTCTTCTGACCCATGCCCAAAATCTCACTAATCTCACAAATAAAACCACAGAAAGAGAGGGCAAAGAGAGGAGATCAAGATTCCAAGAAGAAATGAGAGGAGTTTACTTACCTTTCCTTTGTTCTTCCTCCGTCTCTTGGTCTCTCTCACTCCCCACACCTCTTTTCTCTCATTGCGTCGAAGTTTAGGGCAAATATGAGAGAAAGAATGAGTTAGGTCGTTTAAAGTAGTAAATTTCTCGCCTTTTACTCTCTTCCGAACTGACCCTCGCTATGGCGAAAATTAACCTTCGCTACAGCGAGCTTGTGTTATGTGGCTTCGCTATGGCGAGGCTTAACCTTCGCTACGGCGAGCACGTATCAGTTCCCTTCGCTATGGCGAGATTTAACCTTCGCTATGGTGAACTCGTGTTAATTCTAGACCTCCACCTTCGCTATGGCGTACGCTACAGTGAGCAGCCCCCTGGTTTTTGTATGGAATGCCAGCACTCGTTATAGCTAGAATCACTCTCGCTATTGCGAACAGGCACTCTCGCTATAGCGAGACCATTTCTCGCTATTGCGAGAAAACTTAGGAAAATTTCTGAATTTTGAAAATTCCCAACTTCCTTCTTTCTTTTCCTTTTCCCTTTTCCCGGTTGTTACATTTCTACCCCTTTTAAAAGAAATTTCGTCCTCGAAATTTAAAGACTTACCTCAAGGGAATAACTCTGGATATTTTTGCCTCATTTCATCCGCCAATTCCCAGGTTGCTTCCTCAGATGTCAGACCTCTCCAGATCACTTTCACCAGAGGAATGTTCTTGCTTCTCAGCTGTTTCAGCTTAGCATCCACAATTCTCTCCGGTCTCACTACATAGGAAAGATCTTCCTGCAATTGCACATGCTCATATTCTATGACATGTGAGGAGTCTGGTAAATACTTTTTCAACTGGGAGACATAAAAAACATTGTGGATTTGGGCTAGGTTATGAGGTAGGGCTATTCGGTAAGCCACGGGTCCAATTTTCTCAAGGATTTCAAATGGACCAATATACCTAGGACTGAGCTTCCTTACCCTCATTGACCGACATACTCCTGTCACTGGAGATACTCAAATGAACACATGGTCTCTAATCTCAAACTCTAACGGCCTCCTTCGCTTATCAGCACAGCTTTTCTGCCTACTCTGGGCCGTGAGGAGTCTCTTTCTAATCAACTTTATTTGTCGGGTAGTCTGGTCCACAATCTCAGGTCATATCATACTCCTCTCACCTAACTCAATCCAACACAGAGGGGATCTGCATTTTCTCCCATACAAAGCCTCATAAGAGGCCATCTGAATACTGGAATGGTAACTGTTATTATATGCAAACTCTGCTAATGGTAAATACACATCCCAGTTACCCCTCATTTCTGGCACACATGCCCTCAACATGTCTTCCAATGTTTGGATGGTCCTTTCAGTCTGACCATTTGTCTGGGGGTGATATGCAGTACTAAACCGCAACGTGGTCCCTAAGGCATGCTGCAATGACCTCTAAAAGTTCGATGTGAACCTGGGGTCTCTATCCGAAACTATGCTATTGGGTATTCTATGAAGTCGTACTATCTCTCTAATGTACAACTGGGCTAATCTATCCAGTGTATGAGTAGCCCTGATAGCTAAAAAGTGTGCAGACTTCATCAGTCTATCCATAATTACCCAAATAGCATCGTGTCCAGAGGATGTCCTGGGTAACCCCATAACAAAGTCCATGGCTATGCTATCCCACTTCCACTCAGGGATATCTAGAGGTTGCAACAATCCAGTCGATTTCTGATGTTCTATCTTTACCCTCTGACACACTAGGCATCTAGCCACATAATCCGTCACATGGCTCTTCATCCCTGGCCACCAGAAAATTCTTTTCAAATCCTGATACATCTTGGTGGCACCTGGGTGGATAGTATACTTACTTTCATATGCCTCTTCTAAAATGCTTTCTCTCAACTCATTCTGACTAGGCACACAGATTTTATCTCGATATACTATCATGCCATCCTCAGACACCTTGAAATTTGAGGTCTTACCTTGGGTAATCTCATTCCTGATCCGTTTCAGGAATTCATCCTCTCTCTGGGCATCTAAGATCTGGGTTCTCAAGATATTCTCAATCCCGGTTTTACTCAGATACAACTTACCCGATACCACCTGACAAGAGAGGTTCAACTTTATGAACTTCTCTAGGAGCTCTTGCTCCCTAATCATCATATGGGCTACATGGATAGATTTTCTACTCAGGGCATCCGCCACCACATTGGCCTTACCTGGATGATATTTCAACACATAATCATAATCTTTCAAGAACTCCATCCATCTCCTCTGTGTCATATTGAGTTCTTTCTGGTCAAACAGGTATTTCAAACTCTTGTAGTCACTATAGATTTCTATGGTCGCACCATACAGATAGTGTCTCTAAATTTTAAGAGCAAATACTACGGCGACTAACTCTAGGTCATGTGTGAGATAATTCTCCTCATGAGGCCTCAACTGCCTCGAGGCATAAGCCATTACTCGACCCTGCTGCATCAACACACATCCTAACCCTTTGCCCAAAGCATCACAATAAACCACAAATGACTCACTAGGGTCAGGGATAATCAGTACAAGGGCAGTGGTCAAACAGAGTTTCAACTCTTAGAAACTTTTCTCACATCTATCATCCCACACAAAAAGTATCTCTTTCTTAGTTAGCCTCGTCAGTGGTAAGGCCATCCGAGAAAAGTCCTGAATAAATTGTCCATAATATCCTGCCAAACCTAGGAAACTCCTAATCTCGATGATCGTTCTAGGTCTATCCCACTGTAATACAGCCTCAACTTTATGGGGATCAACCGCGATCCCGTCTCGTGAGATCACATGACCTAAGAATCGCACCTCGGTCTCATATTTACTAAGTTTTGCATACAACCTTTTCTCTCTCAAGGTGTCTAGGACTAATCTCAAATGCCTTTCGTGCTCCTCAAAGGATCTGGAGTACACTAAAATATCATCAATGAAGACCACCACAAACTGATCTAGATACGGTCTGAATACCCTGTTCATGTAATCCATGAACACAGCAGGCGCATTCATCAACCCGAATGGCATCACAAGGAACTCATAGTGCCCATACCTCATTCTGAAAGCCGTCTTGGAGATGTCTTCAGTTCTCATTCTCAACTGGTGGTACCCAGATCTAAGATCTATCTTAGAAAACACAGATCCCAGCCAACTGATCTAACAGATCATCAATTCTAGGAAGAGGATATTTATTCTTGATGGTAACTTTATTCAACTCTCTGTAATCAATACACAAACGCAAGCTACCATCCTTCTTTTTCACAAACAACACCGGAGCTCCCCAAGGTGAAACACTAAGGCGGATAAACCCTTTCTCTAACAATTCTTATATCTGCTCTTTCAACTCAGCAAGCTCGGCGGGAGCCATCTTGTAAGGAGCTTTGGACACCGGTCCAGCCCCAGGCACTATGTCTATAGGGAACTCTAATTCTCTCTCAGGGGGTAGGCCACTAAAGTCAAACTCTCTAGGGAAAACCTTCAGAAATTTCTTGACAACTAGGATCTCCTCTATCCCTTCTTCTACCTCAGCCTGAATAGAGAAAAAGAATAGAAACCCTTGACATCCATACTCTAAATATCTCTCAGCCTGGGTAGTAGTCATAAAGGATAACTCAGCTCCTACCCTAGGTATGGTCCCACAAGCAGGTAGGGAAATGGTTCGGTGTTCACAATCAAGTATGGCATTATTTGCGGCCAACTAGTTCATACCAATAATCAAATTAATATCATGGAAGGGCATACAAACCAAATCAATAGTGGTATGACAATGGTTAAATTGAACAGTGACATTTAAGCAGGTATGGGAAGTAACCACGTGGCCTCCAGTGGGTGTAATGACAGACAAGTCAAATGGCAAGACACTAATGACCAGACCCAATTTCCTCACACAATCATAGGATATAAACGAGTGACTAGCACCCGAATCAAACATAGCAACAACAGGAAAGCCATTCACTATCAGCGTACCTGGGATCAAACTGGGAGATGCGCTGGCTTCTTGCTGAGTAAGGGCGAACACTCGGCCTTGGGTCTGTGGCTTGGGAGGAGGCGCTATCTCCATCTGAGGACAGTGTCTAGCAATGTGCCCCAGCTTCCCACACTTGAAACATGTCACCGGAGACTGCTGGAAGAATGATTAGTCCCGAGGAGGTGGCACACCTATTGTGGCCTTCTATTCCATGGCCCTTTGCCTCTCTTCTTGGTACTAAGTGTCAAACTAGAACCCTCTTCTGGTTTCAGCCTTTTCAAATCCGGAACCCTCTTTTGACTAGCTGTAGTCGCAGCAGGCATGATAACTTATAAGTTAGTCTCAATCACCCTGTTGACCTCCACAAGGGTATTAAACTTCCTGATCCGCTGTGGGGTGACTCTGTCGCTAATCAGGGGTTTCAAACCAGTCTCAAACTGCTTACATCTCCAGGGTTCATTATCATACCTCTGGAGGTAAGAGGAATAACGGGACAGCTCAATGAACTTGGCCACATATTGGTCCATAGTCATCTCATCCGTCTGTCTCAAGCCCATAAATTCTATCTCTTTCTTCTTCCTCACTGAACTAGGGACATATTTCTCATAAAACTCAACCAAGAAGGTCTCCCAAGTTATCTGTATATTCTTGGTCTCCATAAGAGGTTTCGTGCTACACCACCATCTATCTGCTTCCTTTTCTAACATGAAAGTGGCTAGCTAGGCTTTTTGGTCGGTGGTACAATCCATCACTGAGAATATTTTCTTTAGCTGCATAACCCAAGCCTCCGCTTTATCCGCATCCAATTCCCTGTCAAATGAGGGTGGATTATTCTGCCTACACTGCTTTAGCACTTTCTGGATAGGCATCTGGGTCTGTAGAGCAACAGGCTCCTGGGGAGGTGCAGGTGGAATGCTGGATGTGGATGGTTGAGGTATATGGGCATCTCTTCTAGCTTCTTCTTGCCTAACCAGGGTATCTTATAAATGCATGATCATATCATGCTGTTGCTGGGCAATATAGCTCTATTGTTCCAGCATCTCTTGGTGCTGGCCCATCATGGCCTCATACCGGTCAAGTCTCTCTATGATGGCCCGCAGAGGATCCTCAGTCCCAACAGGAACCTTTGGCTCAACTCTCTAAGCCCTGGGCGGTCTGCCTTTACCCCTACCCGGTCTAGTCTCAACTATGTCTGAAAAGAAGTAGCAATCCTCAGTTCACCATGATATCACAAACACATATGCATAAGGATGCTACAACTTCCATGACCATTCACACCAAACACAAGCAAATCTCATCATTCAAGAGCCTAACATTGAGCAAAAGTGCCTGAACCATAGCTCTGATACCAAAAATGTAACACCATAATATACTACTGCTATCTAGCCTCCCTCTGGGCTCGGTTCCATATGATTTCCAAAGAACCAATACCAATTTGTGGCATTTTCATGCTATGAAACAGGGTTTCATACACTCAGCTTCTGCCCCGTGGGTCCTATGAACCCATCATTCATATTCTCTACTCACAAGCCATTTATACAACTCATACATAGCATAATACAAGCCATAAGCCACGGGAATGAAACCAAAAACTAGAAAAAATGCAATTTCTCACATGGGTCCAAAAGTCATATTTTTTGCTCTAATTTTGGAAAATCATAACTAATTATAAAAAAATGGGAATCTAGTAAACTATAGTTTTCGGGAAAGCTCTAGGTGTTAACTTTACGTTAAAAATAATTTCCAACCATAATCTCAGCATTTGGACCATGTTTGACATCGAAAATGGGACAGATGTCCGACTATCCCTGTTTCTGGCACAACTTACTGTCATGAACTTCAAAAATTCAAAACTAAATCCAAAAAAATCCAATCAGGGTACACTACACTAATTTAGAAAGCTAAAGATGTCTACTAGAGGAAACAAATAAGTCCATATCAATTCAGTAGCCCTTTCACCCCGAAAACTGATGGAACAGTAACGTAGGTCGGGTGGGCTCCCTGATGCTGATATAGAACTTTAGAAGGTTCATTCTCTCTCTACAGACTCCGATTTAGGTGATTCCAGTTGGTATAGGTCACTGTGGTTTTCTAGTTTATGTGTATAAAATTGCATGACAGTTGGCCACCGTTTGGTCTATGTATGACATGGATTTCTTTTCGGACCTATGATAACAGTACATGACCAAACCATCAAATTTTTCCTAACTTCAACAATTCGCCAAATATTCTCTAGACCTCCAAATATTACCCATTTTAGATTCCTAAAGAGCTTTCTACAAACTCTAGAGGTATACAAAATTTCATAGCAAGAAGAGCTCATCTGGTCATACTTTGACGTATCTCACAAATTTGGCGGTTTTGGCACCCAAAAGGTCCAAAATGGGTCCAAATGGCCTCTCACATGTTCTCACACCTCATGGACAAGTTTGAAAGCATAAAAATAGTCTATATAACATGTTCAAGTAGTCTAAATCATCATACATTTCAAACTCATTATGCTACGGGCCAAAATACACTATCACATACATTCAACAAAATGGGCAAAACCCACATTTCCATTAATTTGGCTATCAACATAGTTGATACATCATCTTTCCATACATTTATACTTGTTATAACATTTACATCTCAAAAATAGTGGGTGCATATTCATTTGGCATCACTTTACAACAAAATAACTCAAATAAAGCTACCATTCATCTAACATTCTCCTAGGCTCTTTGGTGTGCACTTGTTTCTCCTTGAGCTCCACCTAGCATGTTAAGTTGGGAAGGGAAGGGGTGAGATTCATGGAATCTCAGTAGCTCATGCACTCATTCAAGTAAAAAATCAAGGCATATAACAAGTCAAAGCATGTAATTTGGCATCCAACCATTCTTAATCACATAATACATGTTGTACATGCCATGGAAATCACAACAATGTCACAAATAAGCTCTAGGGACTTTTGGTCTAGCCTCACCTGAGTTTAGGGACTTTTGAATGGCCTCACCCGAGTTTAAGGACTTTTGAATGGCCTCACCCGAGTTTAAGGACTTTTGACTTGGCCTCACTTGGTTATGAGACTTTTAGCCTTGTCTCACCCATCTCAAGGGACTTTCGGCTTTACCTCACCCACTCAAAGGACTTTCGGCACTACCACACCCGAGCAATTCTCACAATCCAACACACAAGCACATTGGCATCAATGCATCAAAGCAATAGCATATGGCATATTCCACACAATAAGCATATACACAAGCATACAATGACCATTATATCCAAGAATGCAACAAGAAAGAGTGGAAAGAGCTACCTTATAAGCGAGCCTTCCCTTTTAATTTCTCTTCTCCCTTCTTAAGTTCACAATCACACCTTGATGGAGGTGCTTCACTTGAGTCTAAGCACAATCAAGAACATGGAATTACTCTCTTAGAATGTAATCTTCAGAGCAACCCTCCTAACATACAAGAACTTAGGGTTCTTTCTCTCTCTCTAGAATGCCATCAATTCTTCCTCTCTCTCAAGCTCTCATGGTAGTGGAAACAACATTTTCAAGGAAACCAAAGAGATTCAAGGGTTTTTTTCACTTTCCCTCTTCTGACCCATGCCCAAAATCTCACTAATCTCACAAACAAAACCACAGAAAGAGAGGGCAAAGAGAGGAGATCAAGATTCTAAGAAGAAATGAGAGGAGTTTACTTACCTTTCCTTTGTTCTTCCTCCTTCTCTTGGTCTCTCTCACTCTCCACGCCTCTTTTCTCTCCTTGGGTCGAAGTCTAGGGCAAATATGAGAGAAAGAATGAGTTGGGTCGTTTAAAGTAGTAAATTTCTCGCCTTTTACTCTCTTCCGGACTGACCCTCGCTATGGCGAAAATTAACCTTCGCTACAGCGAGCTCGTGTTATGTGGCTTCGCTATGGCGAGGCTTAACCTTCGCTACAGCGAGCACGTATCAGTTCCCTTTGCTATGGCGAGATTTAACCTTCGCTATGGTGAACTCGTGTTAGTTCTAGACCTCCACCTTCGCTATGGCGTACGCTACAGCGAGCAGCCCCCTAGTTTTTGTATGGAATGCCAGCACTCGCTATAGGTAGAATCACTCTCGCTATTGTGAACAGGCACTCTCGCTATGGCGAGACCATTTTTCGTTATTGCGAGAAAACTTAGGAAAATTTCTGATTTTCAAAAATTCCCAGCTTTCTTCTTTCTTTTCCTTTTCCCTTTTCCCGGTTGTTACAAGGAAGGCCTCGCCGCGGCCTGATGGGTGACAGTAGCGAGGGATGTCGCGGCTTGAGAAGTATCACCATAGCGTAGTGCGATAGAAATCGCCTAGGAGGGTGACAGAATGAAACCTCGCCACGGTGCAGTAGGTCCTGCCGCTGCGTAAGTCGAGGAAATTAGTTAAGGAGAGTACAGTAGCAAAACTCGATGTGACGCAAGTGTATTTCGCCGAGGCGAGAATCATGGGACTTCAAACAGTAGCTCTAGGAGGCATCTCCACCACGATGCCATGTAGGTTAGCCACAGTGAAGATCTAACTCACCACGGCAAAATTCGAGCAAATTACCCAATGATTCTCGAAAGCCACTTATCTGCGGTGCAAAAAGGTTGAGGCCACAGTGCAAAGTAAAAAACTTAGTTTTCGAGCTCCATGACCTAACTTAGCCGCGGCGGGAAGGTTTCAAGTCATGGTGCAGGTCCCCAAACTCCCACCTTTAGCCTAAAAATCCTAATTTCTTCAATGGTAATGCTAGGAAATGATATAGGAACATTTGTGGGTAGTTTTTGTGTGTTAAAACTGATGGATGGATGAATCATAAACTCCTGATGATAGTGTAATTCCTTTTATGCATTCTCCCATTTATGATTGTTAGTTGATGGCCCTAATAACATTAAGGTTCAAATTTTCCTATATTTTCTTAATGTAATTAATTGTAACGACTCCAAACCTTAATCATTAATTATTAATCGTGTATTTAACCATAATTACTGGGATTAAAGGTTAGGGTTGTCACAGTTGGTATTAGAGCCTGGTTCAGGCAAGTGTGTTTAACTTATAACTTTGTGGTTACAAAACTTGGCAATCATGATGCATGCATGATAGAAATAGGAGCATTTTGACTTAGTGATAACTCTTATATATACATGTACCTGTCATAGGTGGAGTGTGTTTTGTTTGCCTTGGGCTGTAGCTTAATGGGGGATGCTTGTGGTTATGCTTGTAGCATTACAGAGTTAGATGGCTACACATTAAAAAAATAACTAAAATGCTAAGAAAGATGCAAGAGGCCATGGCTACAATGGACAATCGAATGAGAGAACAAGCTGAGGCCCATGAGACTACAGTCAGGGTGATAACTGAATAGCTTCAAGAGCAAGTCGAGGCTTATACAGCAACTGTGCAAATGCTGCAGCAGCTCTATGAAAACATGAACAAATAGAATCAAGAGGTGCCAATGGAAAATCGTGTGGGAGCTGGTCATAACCCTGGTGTAGGACACTAAGGGGAGGATGGTGACCTCTCTATTGCGTTGGCCAAATTCAAAAAAGCTGATCCTCCATCGTTTATGGGGGAGCTAGATACTGAGAAAGTTGAGAGATGGCTGATGCAACTGGAGAAAATCTTTGAGGTTATGACTTGCACCATAAAATAAAAGGCAAAATTGGCCATCTACAAGTTGAAGGGTGAGGCTGAGCATTGGTGGAGGAATACCTCCAGATTGTTGATTGCAAGGGAGATACCCTTGACGTGGGAAAGTTTTCAAACTACGTTTAAGAGCAAATATTCCCACCATCCGTGAGGGCTGACAAGGAAGCCAAGTTTAACTTCCTTGAACAAGGAGACACGAATGTAGATCAATATGCAGCCAGATTCATTCAATTGTCTCACTTCTTCTCTTACTTGAAAAGATTTGATGATGAGCCATGGAAGGCTGAAAAATTCAAGAGAGGCTTGAGGCCAGAAATTAAGGACAAGATTGTATCTCTACAGATCTGCAATTTTGATGAATTGGTGGAAAAATATAGAGTAACAGAGAGGGCTATAATGGAAAGTGATGTCAAGAGGAAGAAGGCCCTGGAGGGTAAGCGTGACCGGGGCATGGAGCCTTTTAGGGGCGGAACCAAGAAGGGAGCCAATAGTGGGAGTGGCTCTTGGGGTAGGAGACCACCTCCAAGGAATCTCCCTCAAAGAAGAAGCATGGAACCACCAATAAGTGTAGTGAGTGCCCCACCCACTTGTGCCAAATGTGGGAAGAACCATGGGAATGGGACATGCCCAGTGTGTTATAATTGTGGGAAGCCTAGACACTAGGCACAGACTTGCATGGTGTCACGAGAGTCCGCCTCATCGGTTTAACCACCTATCCAAGGAAGGGTGTTTGCACTTACGCAACAAGAGGCTAGTAGATCCCTTAGTCTGATCTGAGGTATTTTACTTGTCTATAATCATGTCGTAGATACATTATTTGACTCGGGTGTGACCCACTCATTCATCTCATATGACTGTATTGAGCGTCTGGGTCTTAAAATTAGCCTGTTGCCATTTGAATTATCTGTGTCCACCCCTACTAGATATTTTATTATTACATCTGATGTATGCTTAAATTATACTGTACAATTGGATAGCCGTTGTACTACCCTTGACTTGATTTGCATCCCTTTGTGTGATTTTGATGTAATCATTGGTATAGACTGGCTGTCGACTAATAATGTGATACTTGATTGTAATTGTAAGACTATTTTCTTACCTGCAAATATACCTGAAACTTGTCCTGTGACTGAGCTTACTTGTGTGATGGCCGCCCAAGCTGGGAGGTGCCTTAGGCGTGGTTACCAAGGGTTTCTAATATTCTTCTCATTGCATATTGAGGTTGATGATGGGTTAAAGGATATACCTGTGATTAGGGAGTTCCCTAAAGTTTTTCCTAAGGAGTTTAATGGACTACCTCCAGAGAAAGAGCTAGAATTTTCTGTTGATTTGGTACCCGGTATAGGTTCGATCTCTAAGACCCCGTATAGAATGGCGCCTGCTGAGTTGGTTGAGTTGAAGAGTCAATTAGAAGAGTTACTTGAGAAAGGGTTTATTATGCCAAGTGTGTCTCCATGGGGAGCACCAGTGTTATTTGTCAAGAAGAAAGATGGTAACCTTAGACTTTACATTGACTATAGGTAATTGAACCAAGCAACCGTTAAGAATAAATACCCTTTGCCTAGAATTGATGACTTACTTGACCAATTACTTGGAGCGTCGGTCTTTTTAAAGATTAACCTTAGATCAGGATATCACCAACTTAGAGTCAAGGATGAGGATGTGCCTAAAACTGCCTTTAGGACTCGATATGGCCATTATGAATTCCTACTTATGCCTTTTGGGTTAACCAATGCCCCTGCCATTTTTATGGACTACATTAATAGTATTTTTAGGCCTTATCTTGACCGATTTATGGTAGTGTTCATTGATGACATTCTTATCTACTCTAAAAGTAGTGAGGAGCATGAAGAGCATCTTAGGATAGTTCTTCAAACCTTGAGAGAGCATCAGTTGTATGCTAAGCTAAGTAAGTGCGAGTTTTGGTTGCGGGAAGTCAAATTCCTAGGTCATGTGATATCAGAACAAGGGGTAGCGGTAGATTCTAACAAAGTAGAAGCGATATTGAATTGGGAGAGACCCAAAACAGTGACCGAAATCCGTAGCTTCTTAGGTCTAGCTAGCTATTATAGAATATTCATTAAGGAATTTTTTCAGTTAGCCATGCCTTTGACAAAATTGACTAGGAAGGACCAACCATTTATGTGGGATGCCAAATGTGAGAATGCCTTTCAGGAGCTTAAGGATAGGCTCACCACCGCGCCTGTGTTAGTGATACCTGACCCTAAAGAGACATTCACAGTTTATAGTGATGCTTCTAAGAAAGGATTAGGGTGTGTCTTAATGCAACAAGGTAGGGTGATAGCCTATGCTTCTGGACAACTTAGACCCCATGAGAAAAATTACCCTACCCATGACCTGGAACTAGCAGCTGTAGTTTTTGCCCTTAAAATTTGGAGGCACTACCTCTATGGTGCCCAATTTTGAGGTGTATAGTGATCACAAAAGTTTGAAGTACTTGTTTGACTAAAAGGAGTTGAACATGAGGCAAAGGAGGTGGATGGAATTTCTTAAAGACTATGATTTCTCCTTAAAGTATCATCCAAGGAAGGCAAATGTGGTCACGGATACCTTGAGTAAGAATCTATTCACATGGCAATGACGATGCTTAAAGAGCAAAGGTTGATTGAGGAGATGAGAGATTTGAATTTATCAATTTCAATGAACCCTAGTAGCCTTCTTTTAGGAGAATTAAGGATAGAAAGTAACCTTAGAAAGAGGATTAAATAGACCCAAGAGCTAGATGCCTACTTGGGAGGAATTAGAGAGCAACTGGGGAGTGGTGAGGTCAAAGATTTTGACTTATCAGAAGACGGTTTGGTGAGGTACCAGGGTAGAGTGTACGGTACCTACTCATAAGAGTAGGTACACCATTCATCTAGGCACCACTAAGATGTATAGGGATCTAAAGAAGAGCTTTTGGTGCCTTGGAATGAAGTCGGATATAACAGAGTTTATTGCTAGATGTCTAATTTGCCAGAGGGTTAAGATTGAGCACCAAAGACCCACAGGTTTGCTACACTCTTTAGAAATTTTGGAATGGAAGTGGGATAGTATATTCATGGATTTTGTGATGGGTTTACTTAGAACATCCTCGGGTTATGATGCTATTTAGGTGATTGTGGATAGATTGACAAAGTCTATCCACTTTCTGCCTATTAGAGCCACTTATCCTCTAGATAACTAGCTCAACTGTATGTTCGTGAGATTATAAGGTTATATGGTGTTCCTAATAGCATTATGTCAGATAGAGACCCAAGATTCACATCAAAATTTTGGCGGTCTCTATAAGAAGCTTTAGGTACTAGTCTTAACTTTAGCACTGCCTATCATCCTCAGTCTGATGGACAGACTGAGAGGACCATTCAGACCCTTGAGGACATGCTTAGAGCAAGTGTACTAGAGTTAAAAGGGAGTTGGGATGTGTACTTGCCTTTAGCTGAGTTTGCTTATAATAATAGTTACCATTCCAGTATTCAGATAGCACCATTTGAGGCACTTTATGGGAGGAAGTGTCGATCACCCTTATGTTGGGTAGAACTTAATGAGAGGAGTCTTTTAGGCCTAGACATAGTAGACTAAATCACCCACCAAATATAACTCCTTAGAAAGAAGTTGTTGGCTGCCTAAAACAGGCAAAAGAGTTATGCGGATAAAAGAAGGAGGCCCTTAGAATTTAAAGAAGGAGATCACATGTTTCTTAAGGCTACTCCAGTGATGGGTGTAGGACGATCTATTAGGACAAGAAAGCTCAGTCTTCGTTATCTTGGTCCTTTCTAAATCCTTAAAAGGATAGGACCCGTGGCCTATAGAGTTGCTTTACCTCCAAACCTAGCCAGATTGTATGATGTGTTCCATGTGTCCCAACTGAAAAAGTACCACCCGAACCCTTTGCATGTCATTGAGCATGAGAATGTGCATCTACAAGATGATTTGTCTTATGTGGTTGAGCCGGAAAGGATTGTGGACTCAAAAGTCAAATAGCTGCATAATAAAGACATCCTCCTGGTAAAGGTAGTATGGAAGGGACTTACTCCAAATGAAGTAACTTAGGAGACAAAGGAGGCAATGAGGAAGGATTATCCTGCATTATTTGAGTAAGGTATGTCTAGTTTTGAGGACAAAATTTCTAAAAGGAGGGAAGAATGTAACACTACAAAAATTAATTAGGGTACTAATCATAGATTTGGGTTAATTAAGAATAATTAATATTGAATAATCAGGTAAGTTAAGTGAATGAAAATTTTGAGAGATAAATTAATAAAAAGAGTTGAGAATTAATTAGGATAGAAACTTTATCTAAGCCTAAATTAATGTAAGAGATCATGATAAGAGGCTAATGGAGGCTCAGTAAGTTAGGCACAGACCCAATCTGATTTAATAAATTAAAGGCCTAAGACCTAACTTCCATAAGCTCTTATAAATGGCCCAATAAACTTTGTGCATAGCTAAAATAATGGAGTTCTTAAAACTAAGTCTGGCCTAATGAAATTCTGCAGCCTAACACCTTAAAGCTAGCTTAACAAAGCTAAAATCTAAAACCCATTTAGAGTTGGATCTTGGAGTAGCCCATAACCCATAGAAAACCTAACTTAAACCCTAAAAACTAACCTAACCACCCCCCATCCTACAGAACCACAAGAGACACACACAAAATTCGAAGGTCTAAAGGATAGGCTAGGGTTCTTGGCATATTTCCACTTTTTCCCACTCCTAGAGTAAGATTCAGCCAAGGTAATAGTTATATAACTTAATTCCCTTATCTTTCTCTTTAATTTGAACTAATTAATGTTCCAATTAAAGCATTTTCATCCACACCCAAAATCTGAAACTTGCCATTTGATGTTTCCATGGTGAAATTTCGTAAGTTGAGGCTATGGCTGACATTAGGTAAGTATAAACTTATCTTCTTGATGTATTTCTGCTGGTTTGAGACCTCAATTATTGGATTATAGTATGGGTATTAATTTTTCATGAATTTGCTTAGGATTTAAGGTGATATATTGAAGTTTTTGGTAGAGGATACATCTATTCCGAATTTTGGGAATTTATAGTGGTTGGAGAGATTTTTGTGCCATTGGTGGCTTTTGCAATTTGTCTACAAGTGAGATAACCGTGACTATATTAATTTCATACATATATCTATTTTAATTTCATGTTTGCTGTATATGAATGATTTGAAATGCTGAATGAATTGGTTGGCTATCTATTGTGTTGTGATTAGACCTTGTGAGTCTATGGTGGAGCTGTGGTGCGGTTGCCACTCGTGCATATGCTTTGATTGGGTACCAAGTTATGATCAAACCCCAGGTGCACTGAGCCCTGGTGGTGCTTAATGGGGAGTAGGTACCGTGGACAGGCTTTTCCTGGTGTTATTGGCCTTTAACATGTGAAAATATAATTGCTAGTATGGGATAGTGATCATAATAGCCTAATTGTTTCATTTACTGGTATTATTGGTATGTTTTCTTATGCTTGTACGAAATCATGCATATATGTTGATTAAACTGGAATATATGAATGGAATTTGTTTTAGTTACTAAGATTCACATCTCACCCCGTTTCATGAGATTAAATATTTCGGGTGAGGGTTCTTTGGGTAAGGACAAGGGGAAGCAAGTAGATGAAAATCCATGAGCTCCAACCGTGTGGGGAGAAGGCTACACTTAGATTGGTTTATTTAGAATAAATGCTAAATTTTGTATTCCTTTTTGTATAGCATCATCATGTAATCATGTTGCCAAGTGTAGGCTTTTATATTTTGATTACTTAGGATGTATTTATTGAGGAGTTAAGCCTCCTCATAACTTGATATTGGATATATGAATCTCATAACACCTGATGTATGAATTTTACTGAATTTATGGTATGGTATACTGTTGGAAACATAATTATGTTATGTATTAGATATTGTTATGAATCATTGATGTATGAAACCTCTAACGGAATGTGTGTCGAATGTTAATTGTCAATAGTGCATGAATTCTTGTTGTTATTACTCTGTGGACTTGCTAATATAGGGTAGTTGGAGGAGTGGAAATTTACATTTAAGTTTTGAATTGGTAATGGTAGCATAGCTGGGTGAATAGGGTAGATAAATACCATTAGAGTCATATAAAATAGGAGGAAGTGGTCCTAGGGTATTCCTAAGAAAAGAATTAGAGTGCATGGGACGAAATGTAAGAGATATAGTTACAAGAGGGAGTCACGCCACGGCTAGGAAGGCCTCATCGGGCCTGAAGGGTGACAGTGGTGAGGGACACCGCGGCTTGAGAAATATCGTTGCGGCGTAGTGCCAAAAAAATCGCCCAAGAGGGTGACAGAATGAAACCTTAAAAAAACCTACCGCGGCACAAGTCGAGGAAATTAGTTAAGGATAGTATAGTAGCAAAACTCACCACAGCGCAAGTGTATTTCGCCGAGGTGAGAATCATAGGACTTCAAACAGTAGTTCCAGGAGGTATCTCCGCCACAATGCCACGTAGGTTGGCCATTGCGAAGATCCAACTTGCCGCGGCAAAATTCGAGTAAGTTACCCAATGATTCCCAAAAGCCACTTAGTTGCGGCGTGAAAAGGTTGGGGCTGCGGCGCAAAGTGAAAAACTTAGTTTTCGAGCTCCATGACTTAACTTAACCGCGGTGGGAAGGTTTCAAGTCGCGGCGCAGGTCCCTAAACTCTCACCTTTAGCCTAGAAACCCCAATTTCTTCAATGGTAATGCTAGGAAATGATATAGGAACACTTGTGGGTGGTTTTTGTGTGTTGAAACTGATGGATGGATGAATCACAAACCCTTGATGATAGTGCAATTCCTTTTATACATTCTCCCATTTATGATTGTTTAGTTGATGACCATAATAACATCATGGTTTAAATTTTCCTATATTTTCTTAATGTAATTAATTATAACGACTTCAAACCTTGATCATTAATTATTAATCATGTATTTGACGATAATTACTGGAATTAGACGTTAGGGTTGTCACATCTTTCCACCTCTCCATTGGCAAAGTTCAACATCAAATCATTTAGATCTATTGTCCTTACAAAGCTAGGGAGATCCTTCAGTCCGATGTTTCTCATGCCTGGAATCCAGTCTAATCCTTTCTCTAAGTACCCATTTGTTAGATAACTCTCATCTGTATATCAGAATCATAGGATCATGAATCCGAAAGTATATTTCTAAATCGTAAATCGTAAAATATATCAAATTATAAGATTTAGTAACAAGTAAAAAAAAGCATAAAATATAAAATATGACACATATATATATCTGTGTAATATGTATAAAATACTCAAAATAATAAATTTAATCTAAAAATTAAGAAAAAGATTTAAACATAAGTGATAAATAAATTCATTAATTATACAATTTGTAAATATTAATTCTTGAAATAATCTCAACTAATATTCTTCTTGACATTCTTTATGAAAGACATAAATAATACTTAACAATACAATATTACTATGCCAGTTCATTATTTTCATATATTTCTAAAATGCAAAATCGTACCACTCTACCATATTAGTTTGAATCACACAATTCATGGCCTACATAACCATTAATTAATATTGTTGGCTTTATGACTCGTTATGAATCATAAGATTCAAATTGTGACTTGTACGATTTAAAATTACTTCTAATTCAACTATTGATTTATATTGTTTGCTTTGTAACTTGTAATGGATAGTAAAATTTGAACCATGAATGATACGATTTTGATTACTATGATCAAAATTACAAAATAATGATACCTTGAAGTATGAAACATATAGAACAAGAAATTTAAAGTAGCAAAATCTCTAAGAACACTAAAACATATATATATATATATATATTTCATGAACAAATTAATAGCATATATAGTAGTATAATAGTATAATACCTTTAAGTGGTACAAGACCTTTTTCAACTAGATTTTGAAAGTACACAATAGCCAAGAATGAATAAGTATTGGCAGGCCAAAAGAGAACAATGGGAAGTCCAAGTGCTTCTGCAGCTTCCACAGTGAAGGTCATGGCACCATCAGAAACCAAGCAAGTGACTAGGGGGATAAGGCCATTATAGGCAGAGTCATTGAGTCTAGCAAGAAGGTTCTGAAAGCGGAGGAGGCAATTATTTTTGGTAGAATCATAGAGTGTGGGTATGTCCTAAGTGGCACTAGCATCCTTAGGAGGAGGAAGTGTGACGACCCTAATTTCTTATCATGCTAATTAAGGTTAAACACGCGATTAATCATCATAGGTTATGAAAATGTGAAAAAATTTAAACCTTAATGTGATTAGAGTCATCAATCATACGATTACATACACTTATGTTCATAAGGGAATTAAACATCCATTTATAAGCCTTGGGTCTATTACTCATCAGTTATAACCCATCCTAATGACTCTAGATCATCCTTTGTGATTAACATATGGAAAACCAAGATTTTCTAGTTAATATAAGTGTTTCAGCATGTTAGCCGCGGCCAAATTACACTTAGTCGCGGCCAATTCCTTTTTGTTTTACCCCTTTCTTCATCACTATCGCCGGGGCGAGTTGGACCTTCGCCGCGGCCAACCTACCTGGCGCCGCGACGAAGAAGCCTCTTGGAACTTCCTCGCTCGCCTCTTGATATTGGCCGCGGCCAATTCCTCCTTCTGCCACGGCCAATTCTTCTCTGGAATGCCGGGGACATTTTCCTAAAAGTTCACCGCGGCCAATTTCTTAATTCGCCGCGGCCAATTCCTTAATTCGCCGCAGCTAATTTCTCTTTGGATGACTCCCAGTTTGACCTCTCCCATTTAGCCGCGGCCAATTTACATTTCGCCGCGGCGAATTCCTCTCTGATACTCTCCCTGGGCAACTTCGCCTCTATTGGCCGCGGCCAACTATATTTTAGCTGTAGCGAAGTTCCTTCTGGTCCTACACTCTGAAAATCTAGACTTATACTCTCCTTTCTCCCTCCAATCTCACCCTAGGGCCCCTCTACCTTAATTGTGGGGCTCAAATAACTTTCCTTAGCCTAATCTATCCGACTAATCTATCCTCTCTAATTAAAGATTCAAGGGTCATTTTCTTTCTTCTAATTACCCTATATCAGCAAGTCCATTTATCAGCAATTTGTAAAATAATAATAACAAGAGTTCATGAACTATAAATAGATATCACTTATGTCAAGATTACATCTCCAATAATAAGCTACATCAAAGTTCAACAAGGCTCATTATAGATAACACAAATCCATACATCAATTACCAATTTAAAGTAAGGTCTACTCCTCAATAAGTACACATTATATTATCAAAATACAGACTCCTACACTTGACAATACAGATACATGATGATGCTATATAAGACTTAACCAAAATTTAGCATCTACCCTATTACACTCAGACCAAGTGTAGCCCCCACACTAGGCTTCAGCTCATGGATGTTCATCTACTTGCTTGCCCTTATCCTTACCCGAAGAACCTTCACCTAAAATTGTAATCCCATAAAACAGGGTGAGATATAAATCTCAGTAACCAAGATAATTCCATCATATCCAGTTTAATTAACATATATGCATGAATCAAAATCAATATCAGAATCATATCAGTCATCTCAGCAAATAAAACAATTAAGCTATCATGATTACTATCCCATACTAGCAATCATATTTTAACATGTTAAAGGCCATTAACACCAGGAGAGGCCCGTCCACGACACCTACTCCCCATTGAGCACAACCAGGGCTCAGTGCATCTGGGGTTTGATCATAACCCGGTGCTCGATCGTAACACATGCACGGGTGGCAACCGCACCACAACTCCACCATGGACTCACAAGGTCCAATCATCATACAATAGATAGCCAACCAATTCATTTAACATTTCAAATCATTCATATACAGCAAGTATGAAATTTAAACCGACATATGCATGGAATTAATGTAAACCTCGATTACCTCACTTGTGGACAGATTTGCAACAGTCACCAATGGTACAGAGTCTCCCTATAATCATAGCATCAAATAATTACTACTCTAATTCATCATTAACAGTTACAACAAGTAGCCAAGGAAGTTAAATGCTAATAACTACCTAAAGAACACTTACCCAGCCACCACAAATCTTAAAATTCGGCTTTTAGTGTCCTCTACCACAAATCTCAATATTCCACCCCAAAATCCTAAGCAAATTCGTACAAAATTAATACCCATAATATAAATCAGCTATGGGGGTCTCAAACCAACAAAGAAAGCATCAAAATGGGGGGTTTAAACTCACATAATACCAGCCCCAACCTCAACCTACAAATTTCGCCAAGAAAATCCCCAAACACCCACATTTTAGATTTTGGGTATGATGAAAACTCTCCAAATGAAAAACTAATCGGGCTAAATTAAAGAGAAAGATGAGGGGATTAAGTTATATAACTATTACCTTGGCTAAATCTTACTCCAAATATGAGAAAATGTGGAATTAAGCTAAGAAACCTACCCTCCTTCTCAACCTCCGAATTTTGCTTCTTGTGTTTCAGCAAATGAGAAAGTGACTGAAGTATTAAGGTTTTAAGTGGGTTTAAGTTGGGTCAAAGGATGGGTCATGGGTTGCTCCAAGTCCAATTCCTAATGGGCTTCAGACTTTTAGCTTGTTGGGCCAGTTTTAAGTGTTGGGCTGCAGAATTTTATTGGGCCAGTTTCATACATTGGGTTGCTAAAGTTTTAATGGGATTTGGGCTAAGTTTGAAGAGCTCAAGGGTTTGGATCTGCACCCAACTCATTGGGCCTCCATTAGCCTCTCATCATGATCTATTAATTTGGGCCTAGATGAAATTTCTATCCCAATTAATTCTCAAACCCATGCTAACAATTTATCTCTCTAAAATTTTCATTCACTAACTTGCCCAATTATCCTCTATTAATTATTTTTAATTACTCTAAATCCACGATTAACACCTTAATTAATTTTGGGGTGTTACAAGAAGACCATCTGAGATGGTTTCAAATTGAAAATATGGGAGGCCATCAAGGGCTTTAAGACCCCTTGATTTGAGCAAGTGTTTATGGTTGAACTCAATGTTGATGAAGGTTATGAAAAAGCCTCTAAGATGAAGAAGTTTTACTAGTTTGAGAACTAAGTTGATATGGCCTTGAACTGGAAATGGGGTCAACACAGCATAAGGCTTCTTTCTCTCCAAATAAGAATCCATCTCTAATTTTTGTTTCTATGACCTGCAATGTAGCAATCTCCTATATACACACAAACATATAGGAGATTGCTAATGCCCTCATTGTGTAAAGGTAAGCATTCTTCATATTTATTTTGGGTCAAAAAAATTTATTAAAAGATAAAATAAGTATAAGAAGTTTTAAATTATTTTATTATAATTATGCATTCATTGTATATAAAAAAATTAATTTAAATATTTTTACATTAATTTTTTTTACAAGAAAATCATTTGAAAACTCTTATACTTATTTTATCTTTAATGAAAATGTCAAGATCTCTTTGTCCAAAATATCAATATAAAAATGGATTAAATATAAGTGCAGATCTTCATATTCTTATCATTAAATTTTTTAATTAAAATATAAAAAATATACAAATTACCAATAAATAAGTATATAATTTAATTATATATATAATTTATACACTTTTTAAATTATTTTTTTAAAAAAATATATTTATTAAATTTTAATTAAAAATTTAATAATAAAAATATAAGATAGTGTATATAAATTTTTTTTAATAAAAATGACTTACCTTGCATGAAGAAATTAGCAATCCTCACCCGCGTGCAGAGGCACTGTAGGACAGATGATGAGGTGGATTTCGATATGTGGAAATGCTCACAAGAGGTGTTCAAAGGTTCAATTTGGTTTAGTTTTGAGCCAAAACCAAATCGAACAAACTTAATCGGTTTAGCATTTTGTTGGATCTTATCGGTTTTAAATTTTAATCGGTTTGATTCGATTTTTATTCGGTTTGGTCTGGTTTGGTTTTTTTCTTTTTTGCCCAAAAGTAATTTTTTTAAAAAAATTTATTTTTGTAATATGTAGAATTTAACTTTTAATATCTTGCATCTCTTAAAATTTTGACCAATAATAATTTTAGAATAATTTATTATTTTTATCTTTCTTTGTGCCTAAAAAAATTTCATACATTTACAAAAAAGTTTTAAAAAAAAAAAAAAAGAGTAATATCTTATCATAAAATAATATAAATAATTTGTATATTTTTTGAACCATATAAAGAATGTAGTTTTCATATAAGTTTAATTGACAAAAGATCTTATTAATATTAAAAGAAATAAAATATTAAATTTTAATTAATTACAAGTTTAATGATTCGGTTTGATTCGATAACCGAATCAAATATAAAAAAAATCGATAACCGAATCAATTTAATCGATTTTACAATCACAAAAATTAAATCAAACTAATTTTTAATTAATTTTATTTAATTTTTAACAATTTAATTTAATTAATTTGATTTGATTTTATTCACCCTTAATTTAATACGACGCCACACTCAGACACTGTACGATAAGATGATGAGCTCCTTTTTTGATCATTTCTTCAAATAGGTGGTGAACTCCCATTCGACCTCCAAAAAAACAGTTGGGTGCGTACACATTCATGTTGTACGCGTATTGGTACTGGAAACACGTTTGACACAAGTATGACCCCCAAAACGCCGTATTCGTGCCTCCTTGTTGGGTGCCGACGAAATGGTAATTTGTGATAATTTAGAAGGACAGGATTGAATTTTGCCCACTCAATGAATGAATGATAACCCAACTTGTGACCATTCGACATTATTGAGCAGGAATATGCCTAAACAAAAGATTCTGATCCTTCAAGAGAGAGACGCACTCAAAAATAAAAACAAAAACATATATAAGGTTTATTTTCTTTATTTTTAATTTATTCCTTATTTTCTCTCTCTTTTTCTAAATGCATATTGTATTTATTTACTGAATATAGAGAATCAAAATCCAATATATATACTTTTCGTAAAAATTATGTACAAGATATTTCAGACACGTCATAAAATATTTTAGATAATCTCATTAATTATTTTTGGAGACAAATATTGGCAACGTCGTAGAAGACAAATTATAAAATAACTGAGATGCGTGAGCCTCGTGCACGATGCCCCAAAAAAATTAAGAATTTAAAAAAAAAACTTGGGGACCCTACATAAATAATAAAAAAATTACATCATGAAATAGTGAAAGAACGGAGAATGAATAATAAATGAATGGTAATGCGAAACTTTCTTTTTATATATATAACCATAATTATAAAAGACAAAAAACGGAAGTTCATACAAATTTCATACAAACAGAGAACATCAATTCTTTATATCCCTTCTTCTTGGCACCTATAATTTTTGTTTTCTAGCTAATTGGGGGTAAAGGAGGAACATCAATTTCTAATTATCTTCTATTAAAGAGTAAAATTAAAATTGTTAATATTTTTATCTCATATTCAAATTTTCACTCTAAGTCTATTGTGCCATTGAACGCATTTGCTATTTGAATAGGTAACTTTTAACTTCTCAAGAACATGATTGTGAATAAAAACATTACTAGAAAAACAAAAGTTAGAGACAAAAAAAATCTGTCTTTAAATGGCATATCTAAATTTTTTAGAGCAGAAAAGAAAATTTTTCTTTAAATTTCAGATGAAAAATTCCTTCTCCGAAAAAAGTTGCTATCATATGCGAAGATCATAGCCTATATATGTGATGAGAACCATTAATTCTCTCCATGGTCCCAATCTTATTGGATGTTTGTAACTAAAAGGATACACACACGTCGTTGTAGCAAAACTGGAATTGTTCAATTGTAATAAATTCCAGCTTCCAACGCTATAACAAAGCATCTTTAATTGGTTTGTTGATGCTTGGATTCTTTGCTGCTCAAGTTGAGTAGCACAACATGCTTGCTGCTTAGCTTGAGCAACAATCTTGACCCTTCATCCTCATTTTTTTTTAATTTCAGCCATTTTTTATTTATTTTGATATTGTTTTATTTTTTAAAAAAGTAAAATATAAAATAAAGACAGTTTTTTAACTTCTACCAAACAAATAATTTTGTTTTATAGAAGTTAAAAGACTATTTTCATCTTATATTTTACTTCTTTCAATATATATATATATATATCAAAATAAAAAAATGAATAGTTGGGATTGAAAAACAATATGGAGGATCAAAATACTGCTCAAGCTAAGCAGCACAATGTATACATTAAATCAGGTCGTCCATCTATAAAAAGCTTGTAGTGTATATGTTGTTTATAATTTACCAAATTGAAATTGACAACAATGTTTAAATAATTGAAAATTTTGCAGGCTCATTGCATGCTCAAGCAGTCAAACTACTTTTGGTCTTTGCTTATCCTCGAAAGGCAGAGAAAGATGTCAATAATAAATAAATAGTAGATGAAAATTACCAGAATAAATGAATAATATAATATCCATATATAAATTTTCTTATGACGACCTTATATATAGGGAAAAAGGAAATTAGAATTTAGGAAACATACGGGGCAACCTATAAGTACATTTGATCTAATCTAAAGTTATAATTATAAAATTTTAATCTTAAATTATATCATTTCCTCTTATATAAAAGGATATCTTTTAAGATAGAATTATATATTGATTAATTTCAAGACAATCATTAATTTTTGTGTCATATAAGAGTAAAAAAGCCAATTAAAGATACTTTATTATAACATTGGAAGGTGGAATTAATAAAAATCGAACAATTTCAATTTTACTACAGCTATATATACTAAAAAAACATGCTTTTAGTAACAACTTGTCAATAAAAGTCCAAAGGTCATCACGAAATGTTTTTAGTGACAACATTGATCATTGCTAAATTGTAGCTAGAACCTTTCATACTAAAATTTAGTGACAATAAAAGGGTTACTATTATATATCAGTTAAATTGACTAAAGAGGTCACCATTAAAATAGGACATTTAATGGCACCAAAATTCATCATGAAAGGTATTTAGTCTACACCCATCTAGCCATTTAGGAAGAGTTGTTATTAAATATAGACTTTTAATGGTGACTTTTGTTATTCCTAATAGAAAGTTCTAGTAGCAACCCTTAAGAATTATCACAAAAGAAGTTACTTTTAGTGGTGACTATTATTGCCACTAAAATTTAAGTTTTTTTATTAAAATATTAAAAGGCAAATAAAGTTGCTACTAAAGAAGTTTTTTTAATTTTTTTTAAAAAATTACATTCAATTAATGACCAATGACAAAATATTTTTCATTATACTAAGATAAATAATAGACACATGCATGATAATCTAAAAAGAATAAACTAAATTTGTATAATTATAAGTAGTATATGACATATTGTAGAAAATCTCAATACCAACAACTTTTTCGTGCAAAGTTGAAAATGCACAATTAAGAGCGTAAAGATATCAAAATACAACAAATTATCCTAACAACTAGAATACCATCAGTTTTGAACATGACTATGTAAGAAATATCTACTATGTGCATTGCCCATTTCTTTACTATAGTAATCTCTTTTGGCTTTAGCATTGAGTCCATCTCTTCTAGCACATCTTTAGCTATTCTTTTGGTCAACAGAAGTGGTTTGATCACATATTTCCTTAAAAATTTGGTTCAGTCAAATAATTTGTCATTTGATTGAAAAATAATCTAAAAGAAAATTAGGCATTGTGAATGATACATTTTGAAGTCTTTGCCAAATGACATATGTCATTTTGATTATCAAAAACTAAATTAAAGAATTGTGAAATGTAGCGTTTTACTAAAGGGATTATTAGGCTAAGCTTGATTCCTTTTTGAATGTTTATTTTGAGCTATTTGTTTTGGGCTAATTATTTTAGATATTTTTGCATTAAAAAATCTGAAATAGAAATGGGCTAGTAGCATTTTGGCCCAATTTTTGGTTAAAAAACCGTGTTTTGGGTGAGAAAAACTTTGGGCTTATGATAGAAATTAATTATGACTTTAATTAAGTTGGCATAACCAAGCTGCAAGCAACTTGTCATTGGTGAAGCCACATTTAATAGAGTAATTTACTGTCTCAATATATTGTATGTGACTTAATAAAACTTAATACTCCATGACCATAGATTTTTAGGCTTTAATAATGTGAGTTATGTCGTTTTGGGCCTATGAGGATCTAGGATTTATAAGGCATTCATATCCTTAAGAAACTATATATTACGTTCCGTTCTATATATCTCATGTCTTATATGAGGAGGACCTTTGTGGACAAACAGACAATATGAAAGTGATAGATATATATATATATATATATTCTTAAAAAACTATACCTATGAAATATAAAATAGTTCCTGAAATATTAAATTTTTCGAACTATCATTTTTTATGTGTCTTCTAATTCTCTCTAAGTCTCATAATTGTGATTTCATTCAATTTATATACTTTTGTCCAAAACACTGATACTCCGCCATAAATTATGATTTATGGTTGATAGCATAGCGAGCGTGTGCTTATAATAATTGACTTTTTCAATTAATTTAAGGTCATCAAAAATTTAAATTATGTCATCAAGATACTATCATAAGAATTTAGTGGCGGACAAACTCATAGCTTTAGTCGTGAGGGACAATAATTTTTTTTGATAGTGTGAGGGACAATAATTAATAACATGATAAGTTTTTCTTTTTTTGAATTTCTTAATTTTCATATTAGTGTCAAAGTAAAGAGATAAGTCAATTAAAATTGCCCGTGCAAATAATTTCGACTATCATGATTTAAAATTAAAGATTAATTTCTTCACACGTGTCTCCATGTAGCACTTTCTTTACACGTCTAGCGTCTCTAGGGAGCCCCCCTCAGTGCATGAAAATTACGGTTGACGAGTTACCCGTGTTTGAATATTCTGCCTAAGCCCATTTCCGTCAAAAAATATACACTCACTTTTACGGTACCGTTTCGGGACACGTTTCTTTTGACATATCCTCATTCCTCTAAGCGTCGTCGTTTTCCTCCCGTCAACCTCACTTTCAGTCTCCCGAAATTCTCTCATGCCCACAACGATTTATATTTTGACAAAATTTACTTCTTATCTCTTACTTTTATCTCTTAAATTTTTTAATTTTAATTTAATTTTTATTTTAATTTAATTTTATCTTAACTTTCACTTTTATTTTTTAATTTTATTTAGTTCTGATATAATTCTTTAACTTTATCTTAAAATTTAATTTTACCTTTTAATTTCATTTAATTCTAATTTATTTTTTATCTTTATTTTAAATTTTAATTGTATTCCAATTTAACCCTTAATTTTCCAAAATTACCAAAATATTTTTCCTTTTCATTTTTTCATTTTCATTTGTTTATTTTAAATTAATAGTATTAAAAAGAAAGAAATATTGGGTAGTTTTTTTTAAAATTTAATAGTTGAACTAAAATAAAATAAAATTAAAAGCCTAAATAAAACATGAAATAAAATTAAGTAATCAAATTAGAATCTAATAAAATTAAAAAACAAAATTGAAACTTAAGATAGAATTACAGAATCAAATCAAAACTAAATAAAATTTAGAGACAAAAATTAAATTAAAAAAATTAATTAAATAAAATTAATTAACAAAATTAAAACTAAACAAAATTGAAAGACCAAAAACACATTTTGCCTTCTACCTCCCCTCCCCATGCTTCAAATTTGCCCAGTGTCCACTTCCCAAGAGGATAATTATGCCCCACTTCCCTACTCACCTCAGAAAATCCTTTCGTTTTCTTCTGACTCAAAATAATTGAAGACTCAATGTTGACCTTGTCTAACTTAGCCCTTAAGTAATTCCCAGCAATCCATCTTTGACTGACCCTACCCTACAATCGAGACACATGTCATATGTTATGGATATGCTTTGTTGTTGTCTTTTGGTCCAAAAGAATGATTATTGAGATGTTGTCACTTTCATTTTGTACAGTGCTGGAGGAAACGTAGTGACAAGATCTTCGACAGCTATTTTGTCAAAAATGTCAACTAACGTTTAGAATTTAAACCAAGAATTTTGTTTTGTTTTTTTATAAATAGCTTATAACTTGCGATTGTTTACTCAATGACCAGCCGTAATTAGAAAAAACAATATAGTGAAATGGTTTTTAGCACAAGAAATATTTCTATCGATGGCCATCCGTATAACTTGCAATTGTTTAACTTGTGGTACATGATATAAGGATGAACTAATAGTCCATAACTATCATTTCATTTTGCTCTATAAAACTTCACACGCTTGTTACCTATTTCCCCTACATCTGCTTCTAACAAAGTCTTGCATTCGAGAGAAAAATATTTGAAAAAAAAAAACATGGACTCTGTTTCAGGAGGAGGTTCAAAACCACACGTTGTGATCCCCTCATTTCCAATTCAAAGCTATCTAAACACCTGCCTGAAATTAGCCAAACTACTTCACTCTAGAGGCTTCTACATAACCTACGTCGACACTGAGTTCAATCATAGACACTTGCTTAACTCAAGGGGTCCTCAAGCTCTTCATGGCCTCCCAAATTTTTGCTTTGAAACCATCCCGGATGGGCTCCCTCCTATATATGCTAATGCTACCCAACACTTACCTTCTTTCTGGGATTCTACACAAAAGAACTGCCCCCTCCCTTTTACAAAGTTTCTTGCAAGGCTTCTTGAGTCTGCCTCTAATGGCCTTGTACTCCAAGTTACTTGCATGACCTTTATAATGAAAGCTGCTTAAGAATTTGGACTTCCTATTGCTCTCTATTACCCTATCAGTGTTGTTTCCTTCTTGGGTGTTTGGCACGGTCATACTCTTCTTGATAAGGGTGTCATTCCTTTAAAAGGTAAATGTTACTCCTTCTTGTATATATATCTTTTTTTGGTCTATTTTTCAAAATGATGGATCTTGAACAATGTTTTGTGATTCCACTAATTTATTGGTGCAGATAAAAGTTATTTGACAAATGGGTACGTGGATACTGAAATAGACTGGCTTCCAGGCATTAAAAAACATTAAACTGAGGGATTTTCCTAACTTTGTGAAGGCAATAGATCCAAATGATAATTTCATGCTAAACTTCTCTATCACCGAGCTACAAAGAGGCCAGACAGCTTAAGCCCTCATTTTCAACACGTTTGAGGAGTTTGAGAGCGACGCACTCAACACTCTCATCTATCTTCCTTCCTATTTACACCAATGGCCCTCTCCCTCTATTTCTCACTCAAATCCCACACTCCCACCACTTGGAATCCATTGGCTAGAATCCAAGAAACCCAAATTTGTAGTTCATGTGAATTTTGGAAGCGTCACAATCATTATAAAAAAATAGACTTTTAGTGACAGTTTTTAGCAATGACTAAAAAAAGTTGTCACTAAAAAATATTTTTAGCAGCAACTTTATTAGGTTGTCACTAAAAGTTATCACTAAAAATACTATTCTTAATTTTGATAAAATTTTTAATGGCGGCAAAAATATTGCCACTAAAACTATTTTGTAGTAGCACAAAGTCGCCACTAAATACTTTTAGTGATGACATCAACATTGTTGCCATTAAAAACTTATATTTAGTGATAACATTTTAGTTGCAGCTAAAAGGTTGCCATTAAATCTAACTTTTAGTGGCGACAAATTGATATTGCCACTAAAAGTAACTTTTAGTAGCGATGAGCGTCACCACTAAAAGTTTTATCATAACTTTTAAAAGAGTAAAAAAATTTTGTCAAACTTTTAGTGATAACAAAAGGTGTCGTCACTAAATACTATTAAAGGCAACAGTGTTAGTCGCCACTAAAAGTTTTGGCTCAAAATTTTTTATTTATTTAAAATATTTGTACCAAAACTTTTAGTAGCAACATATTCTAGTCGCCGATGAAAAGGTAAGTTTTAGTGACAACTATTTTTGTTGCTACCAAAAGTTTTGATGCGAAAAATTTAAATTATTTAAAAGTGTTGTGCCAAAGTTTTGAACTTAGAATCTTTAAATAAACAAATAAGTAAAAATAAATAAATTAGACTTGAAAATATAACTTTATCAAAGAAAATAAAATTTTTTAATGCTAATAATGTTAATTAAATTTTATATACAAATAACTTAAAATAATCTTTCTATAAAATTTTATGTACAAATAATTTATTTTTACACACAAATAAGGTGAAAAAATAAATTATACTTAGAAATGTAACTTTATCAAAAAAAAATTAATAAGACTAAAAAATATTTTTTCTATTAAATTCTAAAAAATATATATTTACATGTAAATGAATAAAAATATATATATAATTATTAGTAGTACAATTACAGTTCATGACATTGAAACAAATGAACCATGGATTAGTATTTTCACTAGTTTGGTTCATTACATTTAAGAGTTATTTATTTATAATTTAATATCGTATGATAAAATCTTTTTTAAATTATATGTATATATCATTTTTTGAAAAAGAGTGTTATAAAAAAATACCTAATTTAATCCTAAATTTCAATAAAATAAATATTAGTTTTTATAACAAAATTACTTAATTTTTTCCATAAAAAATTTAATACCACTTATATATATGTTGAAAAAAGTTAAATCAACAAGAAATACATTCAATTTGTCCAGATGAGATTCTTTGTGATAGTTTATTTTAAAGTATAATTTTTTTATAATTAAAATTTTTATCCTTCATATTAGATACTTTAAATCATTTTTTATCCATAAAAGAAATACCTCACATGGTGTTACTACACATGGTGTAACAAAAGGCTAGTGCTAAAGATTTGGATTCTAATTTGTCATTTTAGAATGTATGTTTTGGTGTTACTACACATGGTAAGTTTTGGATTCCAATGTATGTTTTGCTAATTTGACTTCTTTCAACTTACATGGACAAGTAGTTGTAAGAATTTTGGACGAAAAAAATTAATGAAATGGTTATAATGTACAAAATTGAAAAGCCTAAAACTTTGTAGCGGACTTTTAAAATTGAAGAAATTAAATTGCATGAATTTCTAAGTTAGAAGGAATTCTTTGCGCTTTTGCTTATAATAAGTAAAAACCTTTTACAATTCAATAGTATATAATTAAATTTTTTAAAATTTTTTATATATGATTTTTTATTAAAAACCTATAACCGAAATGTTAAAAATTTAATCTAAATTTTTTATTGAAAAAAGTTGCACCTAGAGATTGAACTATATATTATTAGTTAATATTTTTTTCACCTCTCTAATTTCTATTTTGTTGTGTAATAAGGAAGAATACCCCTCTTCTCTTATGGGATGAGATGATTGAAATAGATAATTATTAAAATATTGTTCAAATATATGAAATAATTAATAATGATCTCATTAAAATATATATTTGTTGTAAAAATTTTTCTTTTTTATACAATGTTTATTGAAAGAAAAGTTTCTTTTTAATTATTCTTTATTAAATTTTTAAAATGATCTAATCATTATTTATACATAATAGCGCTATACATAGGTTTTTATCTATCATGCTATCATAATGTATAAGCACCTATAAACTTAAAAAAAAAAAAAAAAAAACCTTATAGCCTTCATATGCTTTAAAAGAAAACCTTGAACTCTGGCCGAAGACCTTGTCGACAAGGTCCCAGATTTCTCAATGTAAAATGCAAGATCTTGTCGACAAGGTCTTTGGCCAAAATACAAGGTTTTCTTTTAAAGCACATGAAGGCTACAAGGTTTTCTTTTAAAGCTTATGGGTGCTTATACATTGTGATGGTGTGACATTTATCACTAGACTTTAGGCATATTTTTTGCATTACTCTGACTTTGATTTTCAGGCATTTTGGACTTTGGATCCTCATTTTTTATTATTTAAAATTTTATTATAATCTTATTTGACCTCAAATTATCTTCTCAGGGGATTTTCTTTTGTATCCAATGAATTTTATACGTTGATGGAGAAATTGTACATTATATTTTTCATATTTTTTCTTGTTTTCAAGGAACCGAATATTACATTTTCTCCCTAAATTAGCTAAAGGGAATCATTCAAAAATTTTACTCATTAAAATTTGCTGCAATGCTGATAAAGAAAATATTTATAAAAAAGTTTAACAACATTGCATATGTTAAAACTATAATTAATTGTTAGGATTTTAAAAAATATGCATACAAAAATGTAATAAATAAAAGTAAATAAATAAATAAATACATTAAATTAATTTTTCGAGATTGAAATTAAAAATCACATAAAGATTGAAATTAAATTTAAAAAGCACATAAAAAAGATTTATCTATTCAAATACTTCTTCGATCAAATTCAAAATTTCATTACTCATTTGTCTATTCAGATCTACATTCTCTTCTATAAGCCACTATATGTCAATCAAAACTAATACTTAATCAAACATACATTTATTGAAAGTTTTTTTTTATTAAAAGTTATTATATAACGTTTATTAAAAGTTTATTTTTAATTATTAATCAAACATAATATAATAGCATTATTCAAGAGTTGTCCCCCAAAATACTAATTCAAAATAAAGACTAAAATGAGTAAAGAAATATATTTTTAAAAAAGATATTTATAATAGCACTTGGCTAAATGGAACATTTCAAAAATTTTATTCAATAAAATTTGCTACAGAATTTATTCATAATTTATCATCGTAGATAAAATTTTAATTAAATGTTCAAAATAAAAAAAAAGTATGTATATAGAGTTTTAATTAATTGATTAAAAAATAAAGCATTTTGTTCGATTCAAAACTCCATTATTTGTTTATTTATTTACACTCAAACTCTCCTTCTTTCTCTTTATTCAATCCACCTAAACTAACATTGAAATTTTATCTACTTATCTACTTATTATCTCAAATTCAAAATCTAGATTTTAGCATTATATAAAAATTAATCAAATATACAAAATAAATCAAATAGATATTATCATAACTATTTAATTTTTAGATAAATAATTACAATATATTTGCTTTTTAATAATTTTGATTTAAAAAATCTCATGGAATATATTTATCAGAAAAATTAATTTTTATTTATACATTAACGACTGGTAGTTTATTTTTAAAAATTTTTATTTAATTTTATGAATTATTTAATCATTAATTAAAAATAAAACTATAAATAAAATTATCACAAGATATCAAATAATAAAGTTTTTTAGTTAAGTTTAAAAAAATAATAGATTATTATTTATAATTTTTTAGTATATCTAACATTCATATATCTAAAATTTCAATTTTAATTTTTAGGATTTATCTTATTAATAAAAACTCATCCATCCATTTTTTATTAAATTTGTATGAATTACCTTCAAATTTTAATTCCCTCCCTGATAAATACCAACGCAGCTCCAGCCCTAAAGTTTCTCCTATCCTTCTGAAGCAAAGCAAACAACAAAGAAGCAAAGCAAATGAAGGAGAAGAAGAAGGTAAGGGTTGATTCCATTTATATCGTCTTGGAAGACCAGTGAATATCGAAGACAAGATTACATCACCGCTCAATTGTTAAAACTTCAGTGCTTATTTGGGTTAAGGTATTCCCTATCTTAGATTATTGTTGTTATTGTTTTATCCCCTAATCTTCTATTTAATTTCTAATTGTTACTATAAATGCTACAGCATTGCTGACAGTAAATCTAAACTAGAGTTTTATGAATCTAACCTTCTAAAAATACTCCAAAACAATTTCCCATATTGGTTTTTTGTTTATTTTTTAAAAGGGTAGCAGAAAATCATCTCTTTCGAAATGTGCTAATGGACTTCCAAGTATTTTGGACTTATAATTATTCTTTGCATGTTTGCATATATATTGTTCTAAGACCTTCCTTCCATTTGAGAATACGACTTCTTAGAACCTTTAATACTATCACAGTACAGTGCTCCGTATTACTTCTATTTCGTTGTTTACCCCTAACTCCCATAAGTGCATACTTTGTATTCTACATTAATGGTTCTTATTTTGCTCGAGTCATCCAACCTAGCCATTGTATATTTAGTCGACTACTTTCCTCTGCAACAAGAATGACAAATTTTTGAACTATTAATATGATTGCAGTAATTCTCCTTATTGCTTTGCTCCATGGGTGTTCTTGTTGGTCGAGCGAATAGCTACTCCTATTATTTAGTTCTTTGGCTAACAGAACATGTTCTATGTTTTTCTTATTTAGTTCTCCATTGGCATATTTCTTATTAGTTCTCTGGCTAACAGAACATGTTCTATGTTTTTCTCTATCTATCACTAAGATTAACATGTTATGAATTGCATCAATCTTATTTCATCTTCTGCATATTACTCTAACACTCTCCCAGTCTTTCTTCCTTTCTGCCATGTCCCGTAATCATGTAATTGTTAGTGATAGTATGCTCGATGTTTATTTCTCTTTTAATGACATGACACAATACGACACGTATGAAACAACAAAATATGTAGCGTATAAGTACAATATGAAGCATGGTGTAGTCCAAGTGTCTAATTGATGTAGAGCGTCAAATGTCCTACAAATGACCTTTTAGAGCGAGTTGAGTGTCTGATAATATTTCGCATATTATTTTTCTTGTTTAATTCAAAGATTTATCAGGATAGACATCACTGCCTCATAAATGAGTACTATTTATTTTTTTGTTAGCATCTTATAAATAATATCATTGACTTAATTTTTTGGTTTTATGATTAGTTTGCTCGGTTATTGATATGCATTTGATGGTCTGATGGTTTGATAGTATGATGGTCTAATGGTTTGATGGTCTGATGGTTGTATTTAGTCTGATGGTTGTATGTGGTGTTTAGTCTAATGGCTGGTTGTATTTGGTTTTATGGTTGTTTGTGGTATTTGGCTTGATGGTTGTATGTAAAAGCCAAGCATGATAGTTGATTGTGTGATCCTTACAACGTTAAGTAGCATGGTGACTTGTATGTGGTATAAGGAACCTAGGTAGTCATATTTTGATCTAGAGATTTTTTAGGAGTTTAGGAAGTTTTAATAGTCTTGAAGTATGATTTGAAACTTGTTAGAAGTATTAAGGTGGTTAGTAGAATGGTTTAAGGCCATCATTTGCCCATATATACTTTTTAGTGTCAAATTTGGAACCTAAATAAAGCAAGTATGGAAAGGGATGCATTTGAAGGATCAAATGGTAGAGTCTAGGTGTAAAACTTGGTAAACAATTAGAGGATATTTAGAGGTTTAATTCAAGCCTAAGATGGTAATTTTTGGAGTTATTTGGAATATTTTCTAAATTTTTGAAATTCATAACAGTAAAAGGTAAATCTGCAAAATTATCACCCAGACCAATTCTATTGTCATGCAATTTTTAAGCAACAAAAGATATAGGATTGGGCTAAAATTTTTACAATATAAAGTAGACATATGGAAATTTAATTAGAGCTAAAGTTTACTACATTTGGAGATCCCTAGCTTAAGTTATAGACTTTTGCATTTTGAGGTTTGAACATGTTCTTTTGAGAAGAAAGTAAAACAAAAATCTCAAAATTGAAGGCCAAAACATGCTTTTTTGAGGAAAATATGTGACCAAACCACCTTTGGCTATTTATCATTGCATAGATCTCTAAAAGATACCCAAATTAAAAAAAAATCACCTTAAACAGACTACGATGCCCAAAGTTATGACTTTTAGAAGTTTGGAAGCTAAAATAAGAATTTAGGAATTTAGGGCGCAACTTGGTGGATCTCCACTGTGGCTTAAATGGTTACTGAAACCTCTAAATGCATTATAATAGAATTAAGCCACAACTTGAGTACTCCTTACCGTGGCGTAGTTAAATTCTATAACTCTCGAACAAAAATATTAAATTTGCGCTGCAACTTAAAATACTCACGTCGCGGCACAACTCCCTACTGGAACTAACATATGCCAAATCATGATCCTCGCCGCGACTTGAGATTACCATACCATGGCGCAACTTCCTACTGGAACTAACATATGCTAAACACGATCCTCACCATAGCGTAACTTTATGTAAGTGTTATGCTAAGTTTTCAATTCGCACCGCGGCGCAATAATATGCGTTGCGGTGCTCATTAGTTTTGTTTGAATTCTAGCCATGACTTAAGTAGTTTTGGTCACAACTCCAATTACTTTTGATTCTAAACTCTTAAATGTTCATCCCAATCATTTAGTACACCCTTTAATGGAGTTATAGGGCCTTCTTGTGGCTAGATTACTTGGTTTTATTGACATTGGTTCTCCTATCTACCTCCCTAAACTAGCATTTATCATTTAGGGACTTAGGGATTAGTTGAATTCATTGAACTTTACTTTATACCAGAACTTCAACCATTGTATCAGCAAAGGTATACATTTCCTTACCAATAAATCTTAGACCACTTTGAACAAGTTTCAATAGACCCAACTCTTTAAAACTCTAGAACAACCCCAAATACATAATATGCTATGGTACATCCCCAATTCACTTATATCATTTCTAGCATCAAGAATCATTTACCTAGTCTCCAATGCATGTTTGTGGGGGATTCATTAGTTAGATAATATGGTACTTATGGTAGTGGATAATTGAATTTTGATTGTTGTTTCAAATTTCTAAGTGTGGAAAATGAAACTTGGTTTTGATTAAATTACAATTTCTTGTTCATAACGTGGCTTGCTCTATGCAACTACGTGAGAAATTGAAAGTGTGGCTTGATTACAGTATGGTTCTTATTGCTAAAATTTTACTACCTATGTTACCTAATGTAGGAAATAGAGAATAGGAATGGATAAAATTTAGATAATGATCAGGAATAGAGTTAACCTAAGATATATACGAGGAGTGGATAGTTTTCTCCAATGGGCATTTAATCAATCAGGGGTTAATGATATGATTTGTTGTCCATGCAAAGTGTGTAGGAACACAGAGTTCAAGCTGAGACATAGAATAAGGGAGGACCTATTCAAAAAAGGTTTTTGTGAAAGTTACCAAGTGTGGGATTCACATGGAGAACTTCGTCACCATACTCAAAGTTAGCCAGATGAGATTGATGAAGGTGTGCAAGAAGATAATAATAATGAGGAGGATGACATTATTGAGATGATAAATGATGTGTATGGGCATACAAAAAGAGAGGCAGGGAACTATGGCTCAGAATATAAAAACTTACCAAATATGCAAGCTAGGCATTTCTTTGAGTTATTGGAGGATGCTAAAACTGATCTTTATCTAGGTTGTAAAAAGGCTTCCAAGTTGTCTTTCATTGTAAGGCTACTTAACTTGAAATGCCTCAACTATTAGAGTAATAAGTCTATGGATGCCTTGCTTGGCTTATTTAGGGATGTACTTCTAGAGGGAGCATTAGTACCAAACTCCAATTATGAAGCAAAGAAGGTTATTTGAGAGCTCAAATTAGACTATACCAAGATAGATGCATGTGAAAATGATTGCATCTTGTATTGGAGAGAGTACATCGATGCTGAAAGATGTCTTAGGTGTAACCTATCTAGATGGAAGTTAGATGGGTATAGAGGCAAGAAAGTCCCACGCAAAGTGTTATGCCATTTTCCCATTATGCCTAGGCTACAAAGGCTATATATGACTTGCAACATAACTAAAGAGATGAGGTGGCATAAGAATGCATGAAAGGATGACGGTATATTAAGACATCCATATAATTCCATTACATGAAAGACCTTTGATGAGGAACATCCCGACTTCTCTAATGACCTTAGAAATGTTCATTTTGGCCTAGCAAGTGATGGGTTCCAACCCTATGGCAATATGAGTGCTACACATAGTATATGGCTAGTAGTTTTGGTTCCCTATAATTTACCACATTGGCATTACATGAAATAACCATACTTTATGATGACACTCCTAATTTTAGGTCCTAGGTGTCCAGGTGATGAAATAGATGTATATCTACAGCTAATAATTGAAGAGCTACAACATTTGTGGGAGGAAGGGGTACACACATATGATGCCCATTCACAATCCAATTTTAAGATGCGAGTAGTTATATTGTGGACAATAAATGACTTCCCTGCATATGGAAACCTTTCAGAGTGGTTAACTAAAAGGAAGTTAGCCTACCCTTGTTGTCATAAGAACATGCATTCAGTTTCTTTGTGTAGCAAGGTGTGCTTCATGGCTATCACAACTTCTTACCTATTACTCATCCTTGGCGATGAAAAGGAGGGTATTTGATGGGAAGGTTGAAACTATAAGAGCACCTATACCTTTATCTGGAGTTAAAGTGCTAAGGCAATTATAAGCATTAAGTAATGTAAGCTTTGGGAAAGGACAAAAGAGAAAGTGTGATCACCCAACCAATGCTTATAATTGGAGGAAGAAGAGTATTTTTTTCTAATTACCATATTGGAAAACCCTTATACTTCGACATAATCTAGATGTCATGTATATAAAGCGAAATGTGTCTGAAAACCTCATTTCAATAGTAATGGATATGGCTGGAAAGACTAAAGACACATTGAAGAGTCAATATGACTTAGTGGATTTAGGAATAAGGCAACAGTTGCATCCAATAGAGGATGGGAACAGAGTATTAATGCCCGCAACTTGCTATGCCTTGCCCTTACATGAGAAATCGAAGGTGTGCAACTTCTTGGCAAATTTAAAGGTTCTAGATGCCTTTTCATCAAACATTTCAAGGTGTGTGCATATCCGTGATCGAAAATTATTTGGATTAAACTGCCATGACTACCATGTATTATTGTAAGACATATTTCTAATTGCAATATGTGGTCTATTGCCCAAGGAAGTGTCAGAGCCGATAATAGAGTTACATAAATTTTTCAAGAATTTATATTCTAAGTGCCTAAAAATTGAAGATCTAGAACAACTTGAAACCTAAATTGCACTCATATTATGCAAATTGGAAATGGTATTTTCGCTGGCTTTCTTTGATGTCATGATTCACTTACCCATTCACTTGCCAAAAAAGGCGATGCTTGGTGGACCGGTACAATACTAATAGATGTACCCTATTAAGAGGTATTATGTTTCAATATACATTTTATTCAATTTCTCAAATCTTCCAAACTATTTCTCTTTTCAACCATCTTCCTTTTACGTAGGTACTTGCACACACTTACATATTATGTTCATAACAAGTCTCGTTATTTAAAGAATATGCCAACCAAATTTAATCAGCCTTCTAGAAATGACGATGGACCATAGACAATGGCGACAAGTCCATCTTCAACCAAATTGGGAGGGTAAGAGGGCGTTATGAGTCCATTACTTTGCCTAAGGCAGAGTTCCATCAAGCTTGCATGTATGTGCTGCAAAATTCTATAGACATTTTGCCATTCATAGAGTAAGTTATCACTCCTTTGCCAATCTCTATGACAATAATTACTGTAAATATTTTCTAATTTCTTACTACAATTACAATGTAGGGAGCACCAATTGGAAATTGAAACTCAAACTTCAACTACTGAGGACTTTACCAAATAGTTTTGTGCACAAGTAGGTTCCTTTGTTGAGTAGCATATTTTGAGTCATGATCTTTTGTCCAAATAAACGATAATAAAGTATGGTTAATTTATGTAGGTTTTCTAGTTACGCACACAGGGCCAAGCTAATGACGACCTCATCAGTTTAGCACTTAGTCCAGCAAAAATAGTGCATCATTTTTCTACTTATTTAGTCAATAGTTTTAGATTTCATACCAAAGATCGTGCCTTAGAGAGGAAAACTGACAATACTAGAGTTCTTGTGAAAGGGGATGACTCAGAAGAAGGGAAAGAGTATTATGGCATCTTAGAGGACATATATGAGCTTTCATATATTAGAAATACGAAGGTATATTTCTTCAAATGTCATTGGTAGGACATGGGTCACTTAGGAAAAGGATATAAGGTTAACAAGTTTGGCATCACAAGTGTGAATCCTCGGCATTCGTTAGATACAAATGAGCCATTTGTCTTGGCTAGCCAAGCAGATCAAGTGTTCTACCTAAGAGACATCATTGGCATGGAATGGCTAATTGTCATGAAGATAAATCCTCGTGACCTCTTTAGCCTTTCAGAGGTGGAAGAAGGTAAAGAAAATAGTAAGAATGATGGTCTCCTTCTTGATGAGGCATATCAACAAGACGTAATCCAATTAAATCTAATTTGGAATGATGACATGGGCATTGACCTTGTGGTCCTCCTATATCAGGATGATGTTGAATCAGAAATACTAAGCCATACAAGTATAAATGCTCAAACAAGTGGGTATAATACAAGGGGTGTAGTAGATGATTTCATTAATGAGAATGATGAGACTGGATTTACCGATGAAGAAGAAGGAGAAGATTTGCTTGATGATGACGATATGAAAAACACTGTGGACACTGAATGTAATCAAAATTAGTGTTAATCTTATTGGACATTTGAAAAATTTATAATTATTATACAAACATCCCCATTGAATGATTAAGTGGTTAAAGTGTTTGAAGTTTGGTATATTTTGTATCATATACATTTTATATTATTGACTTACTTATTTTTTTCCTATGTCCTTGTTATGTATGTGTTTTATTGTCTACTTTTGTTTACCATTAATGTTTGTTTCATCGCATCTTGTTACCTATACTATATATGGACAAAAGGTAGCAAATGTCAAGTTCTGCACGAGGTAGGCTAGGAGGTTGAGGAGGACGAGACATTGGGCGGGGTAATGGCCAAGGTCGATATAACCCCACTAGAAAGGTGACATCACCTAAGCGTACATAGAGGAATTTGGTGCTAAGAGGTGCACTCTCACCTAAGCATGCACAAGGGGATTTAGAGTTAGGAGATGCACTCTCACCACTCCTACCATAGAGGGATAAAAAAACCATCTATAATGATTTGCCTCCTGCACAACGATCATAGGTGGCGAGTAGTTCAGGTATCATTTCATGTAAATAATGATTTTTTTGTTACACTTTTGCCATGTATATACACCAATGATTAATTTGTTTACTTTTTCTCACATACAGCAGCTTCTTGCAGCACAACTAAGAAGGGTAAGGGAAAATATAAGAGTATATCAGTAGACATGAAGACAAAATATGGTTATAAGATCAAAGTTTACAGCCCTAAGAACTCAGATAGACTTGTTGGAGATGGGGCCGGTGACTTTGCCAACTATTGTGGACATGTAGTGTGGACCACAGTCTCTCTCAGGGATGGTGATTGGGCCAAAGTTTATGCCAAATATAAGGACACTTTATTATTGAAAGTAAAGGTATTACATTACATTTGTGGGTCATTTTTCGCTATGTAGCATTTATAGTATTCATCCATTAGTTAATAAGTTTAGTTTCTTATGTTTTATGTAGGACAAATTTGATGTTCGCGATGGGTGCCCTGAAGAGAGATTAAATAGAACTTGTGTTGAAACATTGCATCGACTATACTGATTTTGGAAGACTGACCTACATGCAGAGTATGCTAAGTGTGACACAATTGAAAAGAAGGAGGCTGCTCGACTAAGTAACATCAGCTATGATGATTAACAATAACTGATGCATTATTGGGAAAGTTCAGAGTTCAAGGTAATTTATTTTTAACAAGAACTTGAAGGATTGTTTGCTTTGTGTTTACATGATTTTAAGGTTTCATGATCATAATATCATCCAATTGTAGGCTATGAGTAGTAGGAATAAAGTAAACAGAGCAAGGCAAGTGACAAAGCATACATGTGGTACTTGCTCATTTGCAGAGATTAAGGAGTCTACATCAAGTATTTGTGTTATACTTGAGAAGTTTTTAAATATTTTTTTTATGTCATTCTCTCTATATTAACATGGATTATCATCCAATAAATATTGTAGAGAGATCCTATTACCGGAGAAGTGGCACTCGCTGATCGAGTTTGGGAACTTCAACACACCCATAAGAACAAGGATGGAGAAGTGGAATGGGTAGATCCCAAGTCACAAGAAATCCATGTAAGTTGCTAGAGATCATTAAGCTTCAATTATTTATTGTGTTGCCTCATTGTATGGTGTTTATCTATTGTTATAACATTAGGGGCGCATTCAAGAACTAGTTTACTAGCAAGAAGCAGAAGATAATGAGAATCAATTAACGGGAGATCAAATTTTGACCATAGTGTTGGGGGAGAGGTCAAGGTGTGTTAAGGGGAAAGGATATGGAAAGAAGCTGACAAAAAAGAGAATTATGAACTCAATAGAAGTGGATTCGAGGGTTTCAATAAGGATGGAACAAATGCAAGCTAAAATGGAGAAAAAATTACAAGAAGAGTAGGAAAGGTTACAGGAGGAAATGCAAGCTAAGATGGAAAAAAACTTTAAGAAAAACAGGCCACAATGCAACAATAGATCTAGTCAGAGATTTAAGTTCAATTGGCTAGTCTTATAGCCACCATGCAACAGGTACTTGTAAATGATTTTCTACCTTAATATTATGTTAAATAATAACAGTATATGATTAATGTTATTTTTTATCAATAGGGACAGAATGCTTCGACCAATGACTTTTCTCGTAGACAAGCTAGGTGAAGAGAAGGTGGACTTATGTTTTTTTGTTGATGGTCATTTTGATGTATCAATTTATGCCATCATTTCATGTTCTAATAGATATTTCAATATAGGTTTTGACATGTAGGACGTTATGAAAGCACTTATAATTATAATACTAATTATGATATGCAATATTAAGAAATTAATACCTCTTGAACATGTCAATTAGCATATATATATATATATATATATTACTTTTTGTTTTAATTTTCTTCAATGTTAATTTAGTTTTAATATACATTATTCATTTTAATATATATATATATATATATATCAACCCTTTTACCTTTAGCGGCAATAAACTTTGACACTAAAAGGCCTATTTTTAGTATAAAAAACAAAAAAATTACCATTAAAGCTTTATTGCAACACAAAACATTGGTGCTAAAACTTAATTGCTACAAAAAATGCCATCACTTTTGCTTTTTAGTCACCACAATTTCTTGTCACTAAATACCTTTAGTGATGAGTATAATATCATCCCTAAAACCTTTAGTGACAACAATATGTCATCACTAAAAATGTTTAGTGATGACCATGATTATGTTGCTAATTCATTTTAGTGGCGACCACATGTCATCGCTAAAAATCTTGAGTGGCGATCATGACTATGTTGCTAATTCATTTTCACCTGTAACAAATGTTGTCGCTAAAGGTTTCTTTATAGTGACAAAAGGCATTAATTTTTACCTACAGCAATAAGTTGTTGCTAAATATATATATCAATGATTTTAGTGGTGTCACTAATTATTTTACCCACAACAAACTGTTGTCACTAAATGTGTACTTATAGTGACAACCTATGTCACCGCTAATACCTTTTTATTTAGTGGCGACACTTGTTTCACTTAAATTGTAATAAGTTTTAGTGGCGACTATAGTCGCTGCTATATATTTGTAGTATCGACTTTTAGTGGCGATACTTTGTTGTAGCTAAAAAGTATTAGCGTTTCTGAAGTAGAGTGACGGAAAAGATGTCACCACTAAAACTTATTAGTGGCGACATTTTGGCTTTTAGCAGCGACTAAAGTCAATTTTTTTTTGTAATGGGTTATGTCTCCAGAACAAGTGTATGAGTTTGCTTAGGGTTTAGCCAATAGTAAGAAACCCTTTTTGTGGATCATCAAGCCTGACCTTGTGAATGGTAGCTTTATGATTCTATCACCTGAGTTTCAGAGTGAGACTAAAGAAAGAGACTTTATAAGTAGCTAGTGTGAACAAGAGAAAGTGTTGAAGCACTCTTCAATTGGAAGGTTCTTGACCCATTGCGAATGGAATTCAATGTTAGAGAGTGTGTGTGCTAGGGCTCTAATGGCTTGTTGGCCTTGTAGTGGAGACTAGAAGACTAATTGTAGGTATGCTTGTAGGGAATGGGGGATTGGGGTTGAAATTGATAATAATGTGAAGAGGGAAAAGGTGGAGAGCCTTGTAAATGAGTTGATAGAATGGGAGAAAGGGAAGAAGATGAGACACAATATCTTAGAGTGGAAGAAAATTGTAGAGGCCACTACACTTGGTCGTTCTTCCTATATAAACTTGGAGAAATTGATTGACCAAGTGCTGATCAAAAAGAGAGACTAATGTGCTGCATGGAATATTTAATTTTTTAGGTAATCAACAATTATGTCTCTCTTTGTGGTTAAAGCCCTTAACCACAACCTTTGGACTTGAGCACCTTAATGCTCGTTTTTACCTTTGCCAACATAAGCATGGTGTCTTGGCATTATTCATGGGGATTTTGACTTATGTGTTATGAATTAAAAAACTTATGTCTTAAAAGTGCAATCGCAAAAACCATTTCCCTGTGTACTTAAATTTTTTTTTTATTATTAATGCTACAACCCATTTTTCCCCAATGAGGGTTGCGGCCCTAAAAAAAAAAAAAAAATTTCTTTTGAGTATGCAGGGACAAGCTTTAAATGATTCATCAACATGTACATGGTGATGTGTTATGACATTTAAAAGAATCTAAAACCTGAACATATTTGATAAACTAATCATAATGTTATTTAATTAGTTGTGTGGTTATTTATTGCATTAAAAGCAGAAACAGGTATCATTGAAAATGCATATTATCTCAAAGCTACGTACCTAGTAGGGGCAAGATCTTTTAGAAAATAAAAATATTGATGCATGTTACTATTATCTTTACTATTGCCACAACCATTGTTTTTACTATTGCTATTACAATAGGGGAAAAATATTATTATTTTATTTTATTACACTAAGGTATTATGGCTATTCACTCATATTTTTTTTGTAATTATATTTTTTATAGTCAATCAAATATTTTTTATATTATATTAAACGTATTGTAAATTACAAAATTTTATCTCATCACACCTATTCCAATTTCTATTCACAACTCAATGGACTGATTATATGAGAAAGGAAGAAAAGAAATTTAGAAAATTATGAAAGAAAAAACAGAAAGAAAAAAAAAGATAGTTAATCAAATGATGGATTTCCAAAATTTTTTAAAGAAAGAATTTGAAAAGACTAAATTTAGATCTATTTTTGTTATTAAATTTTTAAATGAAAATATGACATGATACACGTAAATTTTTTTAAAGATGCAATCATGTAACATTAAAGTATAAAAATTACACATTTGTTAGATTTATTAAAAAAACTGTAAGGAAAAATATGAACACTATTCTTAAATTATTCTAACTTTAAAACATAGTTATTATTATTGTTCTCTCTTCCCTATTAAGAGGATCCAAATAGGGTAAAATCTTGACAAAACTTTTCTTTCTCTTATTGGATAAATATTTTCTAATTTATTATCCTATAGTAAATCTAGTGAATATGTACCATTTTCTTTTTTTGCAAATTCTTTTTGTTATTTCTTTATTCAAGTTTGACGATTCACTGTTTCTAGCAGACTATAAAGTTTTCATTCCCATTTTCTAGAGGGTCAACCCCACATTAATAAGCTCCTTATGTGCTATCATTGTGGGAACATGGAGATGCTTTTTAATGTCCTTGAATTCCAATGTTGTCGTCAAAATAACAAAATCTTATAACGCTCTCGAGATGGAGATGCTTCTTAATTAATATAACATGTTATATTGATATTATATACTCACAAATTGAAATGTAGACTTTACAGTGCTTTACTGTACACAAAAAGGGTATAATTATTAAATTAAAGGAAAAACTAAACATTTTACCCAATATGTCCTCCAGCCCTGCATCTGGGTCTTCGTCGCTGGTGCTAGGGACAATGTTGAAATAGCTCATGTTTTGCTTCTTCTACTTCTGCTTCTGCTTCTTCTTCTACTTCTTCTTCACTTTCATCCTCATCAGTTGACCCATTATTTGGTTGACGAGTTGCCTGAGGGGATTGAGCAAATAGAATTGGTTGATTAGGGGTGAAAAACCCCTACTGGAAAGATGATCCCCACGATTTAGAAGATGCACCAGCATACTCTGCACTGAATGCGAATGGATCAGAGAATAGAGTGGTGAAGGAGACATTACTAGCTTACATAGTTTAGGGTGGCGGGGTGGAGAAGAATAGCTAAGGAGCTGGTAATGTGAAAGATGACGAATCACTTCTGGGAGCAAAAGAAGAAGGACCAGCACCCCAAAAATGTGAAAAAGATCCACTAAGTGCAAAAGATGGTGCACAAGAAGAAGGATCAACACCTGCATAGTCAGCAAATGATGTAAAAGCAGAATGACATGGCTTTTCAGTTTCTTCTAGGGGTGTTCATTTGCCCGATACGCCCTATCCTAATCTAATCAGGCCGGGCTGGGCCAGGCCAAAAACATAAATAGGCAGAACTTCAAACAAAACTATATCAAGTTGGGTTAGGCCACGGGAGAAGGCATGTTCTGCCCAACTTGCCCTAATAGTTTTTTTTAATTATTAACATCTTGCCCTCTTATATATATATATAATTCTTATTTCATTTGATTTTCTCAACATATTATAGTTTTTATTACCTATGCAAACCTTTCCTGCTTTTTAATTATTTTCATCATTCATGTGTATACTTCCTGATATTTTTTTGTTGAATAACAAAAATACACATATTTACTTAAGGCTAATTATGCTAGTATAGTTTATATTTTATTTGATAATACTAGACTATTTTTTTAATTACTAATAAAAATATAAAAGTTTTAAAGGTCAATTATTTTAAAATATATACCAATGAATTTGTAAAAAGATATTTTTATATTACAAGTATCAATTATTAAAAAATTAAAAAAAGTTTGGGCGGTCCTAACTCACCCTAACCGGCCCTAGAATCAGACTTGTTCGAGCCGGGTTGGGTTATAGGCATAAAAACAAGCCCGATGTCTTAATCGGGCAGGGTATCGGGCCTATTAGATGTTTAGTCCAGCCCTAGTTTCTTCATGGACAGGCGCTGGGTGTAATAAGACGATGATGTATCTGTTTGATATTTACTGTTATGTGTAGTATCTACTAATGACTTTCTAGTAGATATAAAACCATGCCCCAACTTGCCTGGGTGAGCCTCCGGCTCTGGTGGCCTCCACAGATGAGGAGCAGGAAAAGCAAGCTGAGAGACCAACATCTTCCTATGTTCTCCTAAGGCCTGCAACATCGTCCTAATATCTCCGTAGGTCCTTTCCTTAAATCCTGCATAATCAAGTGTCAGAAGATCAGTAATGAAAAGCATATATAGATTGTCTAGTATATCAGCCTGTGGAAAAAAAAAAGATTAGGAATTACATAGTTGGATGAGAAATATACACAAACAAAAGAAAATAAAATGTAGGAAAAAGGTCTTACCACAAAACCTTGGGAGCCACTTTTTGAATGGATCCACCATCGCGTATGGCCCCAATACCAACTCATATAGTGCATGTTTGGTTCTGCGGTGAGAGGTGGAAAAAGCCTGTTTGCAAACCACAAAATGTAAAAGCTATAACTTGTTGCTTCAGCCAAAACCACGGTTTGAAGAGAGAAGGAGCTAAACCAAACATGCACATAATCGGAGGAGTGATCTAAGAAAGATACCTTTATATTTGCTTAGGCAACAACCTCCTCCCACATATTCCATGCAGTAATAAATACCACATGCTCATGACGCCAATCTTTATATGTTTTTCCTCTCAATTGAAGAGTATGTAATGATCTCAAATTGAATGGCGTTTGGGGGATATGCTACCGTTGACCAAATTAGTAGAGGACACGATCTGCATGGTGGAATTCAATGAGCTAAAAGAAAATAATAGGTATAGATGCTCACCATATATCTGAAACCAACTAAGCAATAGTTTGGAATTAATTGTTAGATACTCAGATGATCATATGGCTGCCAAATGAACTCATAATCCTTCATCTGATCTAACAATATCATGTGTGTGGCCTATTATATCTTCCAATGCATGTCCTTCTCATCCCGACTTGTTCTAACTCTCCAAGTACACTAACTTCCATAATCTGGACAACGATATTCTTCGTACTTCTCTGACTAGTAATGCACTTTAAAAATGTGGTGTTTGTGAATAGAGTATATCTTACCGCACAGTGTATAAACTATTTATCTGGGAATCGCATACCAATATATAACTCTTGACTACTATTCAAGTCAATATTCTTAGTCACTTCAGGGATCTCAATAGAATTTCCAACATCCAAGCTAATATGTGAAAGCATGGCATATGATGGATCTACATATTGAGCCAATGGAGTGACCCCAGCCTCATCAATATCGTCGCCCTTGGAATCATCATCTCCATGGTTATTGACATTAGGCAGAGCATCATATTCATCCTCCTCTTCAAAATTGTCCATAATATCCTTCGTTTGATTTAGGGGTGACGGAGGACTCGCATTGAAAATAGGCTGATGTGATAAGCTTGGTTGGCATGTCAAGTCGAGGGTAGGCTAAGCCACAAAATGGCTAACATCTGCCATGTTAGAATGAAGTTGTGAGGCATAATCATTGGTACTTTAGAACTGGCCGGTTGACGGAAGGGATAGCGGCACATGAACCTCAGCTTGGGACTTTAGTAAATTTACGCCAGTAGTTGTTATATGCGCATATATATTTGGTGCACCCAATTGATTTGAAAATTTATGGTTGGTTTCCCACATGGTTTGGATATCATCATCATCTTCCAAAGTAAACACCAAGTACTTTGTGAGATTACGCGAATGAGGGTACCTATATACCAACTCGAATACAAATTGATTTAGAGTCAATCGCAGCTTTTCACCTACCACCTTCTTTAACCCATTGAGAGTAACATTTGTATCAACTCTTAATATTTTGAGTCTATCATAGACAAATGTCACACTTTCTCACTATCATAAATTTTTTCATTTGCATATATATATATGATTTCCTTTCTCACACTCATTATGAATCTTATCATAGAATAAGTGTAGTGACACGTGCAAAAAAACCCATCAATATCATTTACATACATATATCAAATTATATATCAAAATATATATACCTATTTTTATTCCACTATCTACAACAATATTTCTTCATGTCTACATTAAAAATTATTTATCTCATTTAATTGTATTTCTATTTTGCTTATATATGTATATAACATTATATTTATTTTTATATAAAATATATTTATTAAAAATTATGTTATACTCATTATAAATATCATTATACATACATATATATATATATATATATACATTATACATATACATATACATATACATATACATATATATAAATGAATATTTTTCTTATCTAATTTTTTTGTCATTTATTTACAAATAAACCTTTTCTTTCATATTTTAACTTACTTATTTGCTTTTAAACATTTTTTCTTTTTCCTATTATGTATTATGCATTATAAAGATAAATCAAAAAATTTTTGATGATTTTTTTTTCTCAAGTTTGATGGTTTAATAAAAAAGTTTTATTTCCTCATCTATAGAAACATAAATACAACTTATCCTCAGAATTACAGAATAATAAACTTCATACTAAACACTCACAGATATATATAGACGTATATATATTCAAATTAGTTTTTTATCCACATGCCAGCAACTTAAAAATATCCTTATCACATTTATTGCATAAATCTAAAGATAATACATTATCTCTAAATTTACTTCTTACCTCTAACCAATTATTACCCAACCAGTAATGTAGTTTATCAAGTCTTTTCCTTACGTTGCATCACAGAATAATTTTGTCCCTACACATACAAAAATATCAAGTATAAAAAATACAAACTAAACATTTGCAACTCAAGATTTATTCACAATTATTAAAATATTATTTACAAGTTAAATAAATTTAATTTAGACATCTCTTTTTTTCATCACATATTAAACAAAAAATTATTCGGTAGGAGCTTGATATTTTTCTCATTTTACTATATTTAAACTTAATATTTATACTCAAAGATATTGAAAAATTCCTCTGAAATGATGATATGAAACTTTTCTTGTTTCAACTTTATTTTTTTCTTTGTTAACTAACAAAGCCGGATCTTGCTTGCTTTTTTCTATAATGAACACAAAATTCATTAATGAATAACAAAAGTGTGGATAAATGGTGGTTTAGAAGAAAAGAAATTAGAAAATGCAGAGAAATAACATAGAAGAAAGGAGGAAAATAGATAGAGCTTACAACTATATAGAGCAAGGATGAAAGAAGACTGGCAAAGAAATAACACCAGGAAAGGGAGAACTTATGGTGTGAATAAAAATGAAACAAAGAAAGTTGAAGAAGATAAAAGAAAGGGAAGAACAGACTACATGAGAGAAGAGGAGATGAAAGGAAAGGTGAGGAGGGGAGGGAATGGCCAGCAAATGGCCATTTGAAAGGGGGAGGAGTGTAGCTACTATAGCTGCAGCTAAATGCTACATGCTGTAGTTGCAGCTGTAGCTGCAGCTACGCTACTGCAGCTAAGGGTCACGGGCTCCATGGGAACCGCAACCCATTAATAATTTTTTTTTTTAGGTATGTAGGGAAATGGTTTTTGCAGCTGTGTATTTAAAATATAAGTTTTTTGGTTTGTAGCACGTGAGTCAAAAAGCCATTATTCATGTTCTTACCTATGTATGTAGTTCCTAGAGTCATGGTTCTCTACCTGCTGCAATTAGTGCATGTTCTTTGTGTTTATGTAGTTATTATATTTTCCTCTTCTTTTTGCGCTAAGTTTCACCCTTGCTACCAAAAAGTGATAATGTTCAATATGATATTCCTGATTTTCTTATTTTACAGCTATGGAACTACTGTGAGATAATTAAGTTTTTTTTTTCCTATCTTTTATTAGTGGCATTCTTGCAAGTATGGCGGCGGTTGTCTCAACATTGTTGCTTCTCTCTGTTAGAACAACCAAGTGCAAACACTTGACAAATCTTTATTTTGAGCCGAGTTTTAAGCACATCAAATCTTTTGTTTGCTGAAATGAAATATTTAGAAAAATTATAAGTATAATAATATATATTTTTGAATAATAAATAAGAATAAATATATATAAATATAATAATTTATATATAGTTTTACTAAGTTTTATTAAAATTATATGAATTTTTTTTAATTTTTAAAATATACATTTTACATTTTCTATAAAAAAATAGAAGAATTGTTAATTAAGTATATTTTAGAAAAATTAATTTAAAATTAAATGAAAGTTTGATATAATTTTTTATTTTTAAGAGAAGTTTGTATATACATTTTTTTAATACATTTTATTTTTATTTTTAAATATATATATATATATATATTTATTTATTTTTTAAAAAATATATATATGCACAATGTTATATATATATATATATATAACATTGTCTTTAAAACAGAAGAAACTTTAATTAAAGACAAAATTGCTTGTTTCTTTTTAATAGACCATGTTTTCATATCACATTAACTTATTATTGACTTCCTGATCCATGCCCTGATCACTGGCCCTTTCTGAAAATCTTCCGACCAAACCAGCCTTCTTTGCTGTGAGATCTGGGCGCGCAGAGCCCTCAGACCCAAGCACGAGAAAAACTGAAGCAGAAAAGGAAAAAAGATGGCACAACTTTTGATTTGGTCAGTTATTCTAATTTAAATATTTAATTATATAAAAATAGTATAAAAATAATAAAAAGATTACTTTTATATTTCTATTTTAAAATAACATTGAAATTAAAAAAAATTAATGATAATAAGAGTATATTGAATTTTGTATAAGTTAGATATAATTATTTTTCTTAATTTCCGTGTTTATAGAATAAAAGTAGATTTTGCTTAAACAATTATGCAAAATGTATACCAAGCAAAATTGTTTAATAGATTCTTTTTTCTTTTCTTTTACTAAACGAAACATAAATCCTACTCTTTCTTCCCACATTTGTTGTATACATCAACCACCAAAGCCCCAAAAAAAAAAATTAATATATAAAAATTGCAAAACTTGGTGGCAGTATAATTTTCTAATACACATAAAATTTGATGACAAGTGTCATTGAATTCTTGAAAAATATGACATATGAATGTATAACTTTCCGCACAACAACATTTGACTCTTTTTAATATAATAAATTAAAAAAATTTATGGGAAATGTAAATTAGGATTAGTTGTTGTCGTGCTGTTGTGTTTATCGGTTTTGGAAGAAGTCTTGTTACAATACATGCCGGTCCACTATAAGTAGTGTGATCTCAAGATAACTGTTTGGAGGTGGAAGTTGATATCCCTGCATATTCGACTCCAGGGACTTGTATTTGAACTCGAATTTTGGGGGCTAATTTTTTTTTTTTAAAAAAAGAAGAATGTAAAAATTCAATAGATTAGAAAATAGGAAATAATGAAAAAATTAGGTATTAAATTTAAACTAAAAACTTTAATTAGAGTTAAAAAAAATTGTAAGCGCTGTTGTGAGCCAAATAATAATAATAAATTAATAAAATAAAATTTCACTAAAGGCAAATATTTTCGTTCTCATTCTATTGCAATTCCGTTTAACTTTAGAGTTTGAGAAAGAAAAAAAAATGGAAGCTTAGGGCCTGTTTCCTTAGTAGAATTAGATTGAATGAAAAGGAGTGAAAAATTATTATTGGTGCTATTTATTTATTTATTTATTTTTGAATTGTAGAAATTATTTTCAAAAAAAAATATTTGGCAAGGAATACATTTTTTGAGAAAGGTTTTTTAATTAATTACTCACATTTAATTAAGTTGATTAATTAATTATTTAATTCCCATAAAGTAATAAACTAATAGTATATATATTTGTTTAAATGCACATTATGTGATAATAAGTCTTGTGACTAACATATCGAGTTAAAGAGTACTCATAGTATAACACCCCAAAATTAATTAAGGTAATAATCATAGATTTGTGTTAATTAAAAATAATTAATATAGAATAATCGGATAAGTTAAGTGAATAAAAATTTCAGGGAGATAAATTATTAATATGAGTTTGAGGTTTAGTTGGGATAGAAATTTCACCTAAGTCTAAATTAATGTAGGAGATCATGATAAGAGGTGAATAGAAGCCTAATAAGTTAGGTGCAAACACAATCTGATTCAATGTGATAGAGGCCCAAGATCAACCTTTTATAGACTCTTATAATGGGCCCAACAACCTTTAGGCAGGCCCAAATCATTTAAGCTCTTAAAACTGGGCCTAACCCAATTAAAACCCAACAGCCTAATACATGGAAGTTGGCCCAACAAGGTTAAGTCTGAAGCCCATTTGGAGTTGGATCATTGGAGCAGCCCATAACCCATAGAAAACCCAACTTAAACCTTAAAAACTAACCTAGCCACCCCCTATTTTGTAGAACACAAAGACACAAAAGAAAATTTCAGAGGTTTGAAGGGAGGCTAAGGTTTAGGGCAAGAAATCTATCATTTTTCACTTTTAGAGCAAGATTCAGCCAAGATAATAGTTATATAACTTAACTTCCTTCTCTTTCTCTTCATTTTGGCTCGGTTAATTTTTCATTTGGAGTATTTTCATTATACCCAAAATCTGAAATGTGGTTGTTTGAGATTTTCTTGGTGAAATTTCGTAGGTTAAGGTTAGGGCTGACATTAGGTAAGTATAAACTCTCCATTTTGATGCATTTTCTAATTGTTTAAGACCCCCATAGTAGACTTATAGTATGGGCCTTAATTTTGTGCGAAATTTCCTATGATTTGGAGTGATATGTTGATGTTTTTGATCTAGGGAAAGCAAATTCTGAAATTAAAGGCTCTTAGTGACTGGGTAAGTATCCCTTAGGTAACTGTTGGTAACTTAATTCTTTTAGCATTGGGTTATTACCACAAATGATGAATGAGATAGTAATGGACTGATAAAAATGAACATTTTCTGATATTGTAATTTAGGAGGATTTTGGTATTGCTATAACTTCCCAACTTGTCTACAAGAGAGGTAACTAGGACTATATTAATTTTATGCATATATCTATTTTAATTTTATATTTGCTATACATGAATGATTTGAAATACTGAATAAATTGGTTGGCTATCTATTGTCTTCTGATTGGACCTTGTGAGTCCATGGTGGAGCTGTGGTGCGGCTGCCACCCGTGCATGTGCTTCAATCGGGCACCGAGTTATGATCAAACCCCAGATACAGCCCTGGTTGTACTCAATATGGAGTAGGTGCCGTAGATGGGCCTCTCCCAGTGTTATTGGTCTTTAACATGTGAAAATATGATTACTAGTATGAGATAGTAATCATGATAGCCTAATTATTTTATTTACTGATATGACTGGTATGTTTTCTAATGCTTATATGAAATTATGCATATATGTTAATTAAACTGGAATGTATGATGGAATTTGCCTTGGTTACTGAGATTTACATCTCACCCCATTTTATGAGATTACAATTTCAGGTGAAGGTTCTTCGGGTAAGGATAAGGGCAAGCAAGTGGATGAACATCCATGAGCTGAGGCCTGGTGTAGGGAGCTACACTTGGTTTGAGTGGAATAGAATAGATGCTAAATTTTGTTAACCTTCGTATAGCATCATCATGTATCTGTATTACCAAGTGTAGGAGTCTATATTTTGATAATATAACATGTACCCATTGAGGAGTAGGCCCTACTTTAGTTTGGTATCTGATGTATGGATTTATGATATCTGCTGTGAGCTTTGTTGAACTATGATATGACTTACTATTAGAAATGTAATCATGTGATATTGGAGATATTGATATGAACCATCAATATATGGAACCCCCACTGATTGTGTATCAAGTGATAACTGCTGATGTTACTTTACAAACTTACTGATAAAAGGTAATTAGAGAAAAAAAATTGACCCTTAAATCTCAAACTAGTAAGGACAAATTAGCTAGATAAATTAGGCTAATGAAAGTTATTCGAGCTTCACAATTAAGGTAGAGTGGCTCTAGAGAGCCCCTAGATAGAGAGTAGAGAGTATGAGACAAGATTTTAGGAGTTGTAGGATCAGAAGATATTTAGCCGCGGCTAAAATGGAGTTAGTCGCGGTCAATAGAGGCGAAGTTGCCCAAGGGGAGTATCAGAGACGAATTTGCCACGGTGAATTATGGAATTAGCCACGGCGAAATGTGAGAGGCAAAATTGGGAGTTGTCCAGAGGGTAATTTGCTGCGGCTAAATGGGAATTGGCCGCAGTGAACTTTTGTGGGAATTTGTCAGGCATTCCAGAGAAGAATTAGCCGTGGCGAAGGGAGGAATTGGTCACGGCCAATAGTGAAAGGTGAGTGAGGTAGGTTCTAGGAGGCTTTCTCGCCACGGCGCCATATAGGTTGGCTGCGGTGAAGGTCCAACTCGTCGCCGCTATTGCCATGAAGAAATCAGTGACAATGTAAAGAGTGAGCCCGAGAGGAATTGGCCGCGGCTAAATGAAAATTGGCCAAGGTGAACATCCTGAAACCCTTATATTCACATAAAAACCTTGGTTTTCCATATGGTAATCTCAAGGAATGACTTAGAAACATTGGTAGAAGATTTTTGTGAGAGGGAATTAATAAGTAATAGAATCAAAAGCTTAAAAATGAGGATTTGTTTCCTTTATGTACATGAGTGCTTTGTAGTTGTATGGTTGATGACTCTAATAATATTAAGGTTCAAATTTTCCTCGTATTTTCAGAATGTAATTAGTCGAAATAACTTTTAATCCATATTTATGATTGTTAATCGTGTATTTAACCTTAATTACAATTATTAAAAATTAGGGTCGTCACACATAGCATCCTTACATAATTGTGAATATGCATATTGAGTTTGTTTTAGAAAATATGCAAGTCACATAATAAATTAAAGACATAAATTCTAATTAAGTATGTAATTACAATTAGGAAAATTTAAATTGTTGTCCTATTTTTGAAAAATTATTCCAAGCAATTAGGCATGTTTGGGGAGAAAATTAGGTTAAGTGTCATTTTGAATTTGTCCTTTTTTTGGGAAAAAATATTATGGGCAATTCAATACATTTGCAAATAAAATTTAATTTAAGTTCCATTTAAATTTTGTCCTTAGTTTGAAAAAAAATATTTTTGAACAATTTTGACAAGTTTAGGAAAAAGGCTAAAAGAAAATTTTTAATTAATTAGTCACATATAATTCGAAAAAAAAGAAAATAAGTGGATAATACCATTTTTTTTATATTACTTTCTCGGTAACTCTACAACTATAAAAGGTTTAATTTGACTACTGAATGCGTAGATTAGCTGGCAAGGGGCTGTTTTAACTTAACCAAGAGTCTTGAGTTTGAGTCTTTGAAAATATAGTTATTTTAAAATTCGATTGGAAGAGCTTTTTCATCCTTTGTGGTCCTACTTGGCTCGAATCTGGATTAGTCGTGGGTTGAGAAATTTGATAATAAATTTATGCTTTACAGATACCAGATGGTTGTATCCAAAAAAAAAAAAAAAAGATTTAATTTGATTGATCACAGGACTTGTAAGATTCGTTTTGTGACCAACTTTTTTTTTAATGTTTTCATTTTAAATAAAATAAAATATATATTAATATTTATTTCAATAAAATATATTGTAATATTTTATATATTAAATACATTAAATAATTATCTATTAAATATTTATTAATATTAATTTATAAAAATTATTGAAATATTTAAACATACAAGTAAATATACAATTTTAGAAACATAAAAGAAAAAAAAACTTATAAATCTTGGAAGATTTATATTAATAGACATTCACTTCTCATACTCCGGATCTGCCCAGTACCCACTTCCCAAGAGGATAACTATTCCCCTCTTCCCTGCCTACCTCGAAGGATCCTTTTTTTTTTCTTAGTCAAAATAATTGAAAACCCAAAGTTGACCTTATTTGACTTATATGTCATGTTAGGTTGCAGGAAGATTTTTAATAGGATAAAAAGGATAATAAAAGTAAAAATGAAATAGAGTGAATAAATAACTAAAACATCTTTAGAATTAAATAATAATAATTTTTGTTAATTATTATGACACAAAAAAGGAAAATTATAGTTAAAAAATTTTAAATTGAACATATTCATAGTTTTATATTAAAGAGTCTTAAATTTTAAAATTATATTAAAAAATTTAATGACCAATATTTTAATTGCATAATAAAATTATAATTTAGGATTTCAAATTAAAATTTTAGATTATTGAATTTTTTAAAATAATTTTAAAATTCAAAATCTTTTAATATAAAATATTATTATTATTATTTAAGACAAAATAATATTTTTGTAATCTTCAATGATGACTTTTCATACCAATTTAAATGGAATGAATAGTGTCACGAAAAAATATAAGATAAAATCTATCAAGCATTCCTCTTTTAGCATACAAATCTACTTTCATTACAAAAAAATTAACTTTTAGCGGTGACAAAAGTTGCCACTAAAAGCCAAAATGTCATCACTAATAAGCTTTAGTGGCGACATCTTTTCCGCCACTCTACTCTAGTAACGCTAATATTTTTTAGCCGCGACAAAGTGTCGCCACTAAAAGTCGATGCTACAAAATAGTTTTAGTGGCAATTTTTCTTGTCGTTACTAAAACTTCTATCGAAATTAAGAGTAGTATTTTTAATGACAACTTAATAAAGTCGCAGCTAAAAGCCGTCACTAAAAATATGTTTTTTTGTAGTGTTTTATGTTTTTTTTTTATCTCCTTCTCCATGTTCTCACCCTCCTCTTCCTTTGTACTAAACAAACCTAGCCTCCATGTAATCCTCAGCTCTCCATCTTTGACTGACCCTACCCTCCAATTGAATGCAACCCAGTGTTGAGTGTAGTGCACCTCCAATCCCCAAAACCATCTTCTTCAACGTATGTTTCTACATGAGCATTTTTCCTCTTTGTTCCATCTGTCTTCGTACTTTATTCATTTATTATTTTCTATTCCATTAAAAATTATACACGAAATTAATAAAGAGAGATATTTACTCTTCTTGCTGGATTAATATAATTATTTGAGTCATATTCCATTCATCTTTATTTGCAATAAGCGAAGAAACCCCACTTGGATTTAAATTATGACGGAGAAGAAAAAGTACTACACAATGAAGACGAAAAGTCGGAGCCGTACAAGAAAAAAACAAGTAGATTTGCAATAACTATTGTGATGTTGTCATTTTCTTTCTAGAAGTATAATGTTGGAGGAAAGGCAATGACCGACAAGATTGTGGGCAGCTATTTTGTCGCAAATGTCAACTTGAGTCCAGCATTTACTTCAAGAATTTTCTTTTTTTTTGGTATAAATAGCGGATAATTTGCGACTGTTTATTCAGTGACCAACCGGAGCTATAGCTACTGATTTCATGAGTAAGGATTCCTATGGATTACTACAAAAATTTTGAAAAATATATCGTTAACTTTAGTTTATAGGATTTCTATAGACTAAAGAAAGAGGCTTTATCGGTATAATGATTTTAAATTGTATTTGCAGTTGCGGTTACATTGTGATTGTAGGTGCAGGCGTTGCGGATAATATAAGAAGAATTGCGAATGTTGTGATTAATTGATGCAGATGCGGCCCACGTTACTACAATAATATTACGGCTGCATTACATGATGTAGATCACAATTTAAAACCATGATCAATAGTTGATGTGAATAAGAGAAAGTACTAAACCACCCTTCAATTGGAGGATTCTTAACCCATTGTGGATGGAACTCCATGAGAGTAAGTGTGTGTGCAGGGGTTCCGAGGGCTTGTTGGCCTTCCTATGGAGACCAACAGACTAACCACAGGTATGCTTGCATGGAATAGGGGATGGGGGTTGAGATTGATAATAATGTGAAGAGGAAAGAGGTGGAAAGGCTTTTGAATGAGTTGATGGGCAGGTAGAAGGGGAAGGCGATGAGACACAAGATCTTGGAATGGAAGAAAATTGCAGAGGAGGTCACTATACCTTGTGGTTCTTCCTACATCAACTTGGAGAAACTAATTAACAAAGTGCTGATCAAAACAAAAAACGAAGGTGCTTTATAAAAAAAATCTAATATTTTAGGTGCTTGAAAAACTCATCGTTTTTGTTTGACACTTTTTAATGTTTGCTAAACAAAGCTTTTAAATTAGAATCCATGTGAAAAGATTCATTCTTATCTCCAACAGCTCAACATGAACAACTTTATTTGGAATTTGCTAAACTTTATTAAAGTGTCAACTAGCTTTGTTAGGCTTTATAAAAGTAGTATTAGTTTACACTTCAGTTATGTTTTTTATATGATTTGTAAGTGATGAAAATAGTTATACGTTGTAACATGTTTGGTTGTGTAACCGTCTTTAATTATAAGCAAACAAGTTCGTCCATCAATAATATTTCTTTCTTTATCGTGTGCTCCTTCTAAACTTCTCCCATTCTTGAAAAGTTGGAGAAGCACTGGTATCACTAAACATCAGTCTCCATAGATGAGGTAGGTAGATGATCTAGCATCCTTTATCCAACATAAGATTTCATTCTTTTAACATGCTATGTGTTTATTTCTTGCTCCCTATTGGTTTTGGTATGGAACGTATTATCTTATTGATAATAAAATATTGAATTTTATATTTGATATATATATATATATATATATATTTCAAGTATTAAAATATATTATAAAAATAGTTTCTAATAATTATCAATTATATGTTCTTTTAACATGCATTCATATTTTTTATCATCCTAATGTACGTTTCTTCATGATTTTCTTTTCAATGAGTAAGGAGCCTAGATATACTATATATATATTAGCATCACTGGATCTTTATTAGTTAAAATTCACTAGCATTTTCTATCAAAAAATTCAAGCTGGGTTTCCGTATTTTCCAAGTTCTTGTTCAGCATTCTTCAATTTTAGCTTTATAGCTTCAAGCAAAGATTTAGAGGTTAAAATTGCTCTTTTCCCTATATAAAATACTTTAAATATGCTTGATTTATGTGGAAGCAATAAGGGAATATTCTATAATAAATCTAATTGATATTACACTAACAAACTCATATAAAAGTGCAATAACAAGAAAGTTAGATCTAGTGTATAAGAGAAGAACATATAAATAATTTTATAATTATATGAAATCACTTGGATCTATATGTGTATCTGACTTCTTCATAGACCTAAGCAACCATAGACATGGCTAGATCTTCCTCTTTTAATCTTATATGTTATAACAGCAATTATGAGAAAGTAGACATTATAATTAGGGTTAGAAAATGGATTTAACCTTAACTTAAATAGTTTCTTATTGGGTCATCCCATTATAGGTTTAAGTACGACCTAGTAGCCCACACTTCTATCACCGCTAACCAAACTTATGTTTAAAGTTTTAATGTGTATTTGGCCTAATTACAAATTATCACTTTAATAATAATTTTGGACTTGAACATCTCAGTAAACCATTTGTTAACCTACATTTTAGAAAATAATTAATTAATTAATGTGAGCCCATATGAGAAAATATTTTAACATTTTCTCACTTGAGCTGCATTAATTATGTTAGAAGAAGATATTTATTCATTTTGTAAATTGATTCTCGTGTTGACAAAACAACTTTATATGTACATATTTAAAAGTAGTCCTTAGACAACACATTTAACACAATCCAGTCTAGTGCAACCATTTGGATAACGGTGATTGTATGCACTTTATTGACATACTATTTATCCATGTTCATACATGGTAATGATTGTGTTGAAATGGATCACAGGTTTAGAAATGTGGTTAGAAATATTTCCAAAGGTGATTGATGGTGCACTATTTTTTTATTGGCCCTTTGTATGATTTCTTAACAATCTTCATGCTTAATCGGCATGAGAAATTAACTGGTTTCAAGAAGCCTATATGTCTTAAGTAGCTTTATCTTGTAAATACTGTATAATGTTGACTAAGTCATATCAAGGCAAATACAACATTCATGCTTTAGAGAGATAAAATACTTGATTTTGTTATAGGAAAAGCCATACAAATAAAAAATTAATTTTTCTAAGCATGATAAAAATAAAAAAATTACTAGAAAATTATAAATGTCGATAAGAGTGAAATGACACAAAAGTGCCTTGAGCAGGGCTGGGGGTGGCTCACACACACTACCCCAAAATTAGCCATGCGTGGATAACCTATAATGGGTCGAGTCATGGGTTTGCAAGTAAGTCTCATGGACTTCTCACAACCCACGACTGTAATATGCTATTTTTAGTGTGTTTTGAGCTCTTCCAAGATGGATTTCAGATTTAAACAAGTCTTCCCTTCATTTCAAGGGATGATTCAAATTAAACAAGGTCCAACCAAAGGATTTTTCGGATCTAAAAAGCTTTATGTATGTAAAAATTTTCTTCTTCGATTTCGAACTCCTTGAAAAGATTTCTATGCAATCAAATTATCTAGATGAGTTTCCAATTATGTTGAAAAGTTTTTTCATGCAAGGATTGAAATAAAAATTTTAGACATCTCCTGATCAAATTTTACATATGAAAAAAAATTCTAAAATCTTTAAAAGGAAAAATTTTAATCATACAGATCTCAAAAGTAAGTAATTCATACATTAATATAAAACTTGTAGATCAAAGATTAAAAACCCTAAAACAATGTTATGTAAAAAGATCATAAAAGGGAGAATTTTCATTCATATAGATATGTTAAAAAAAAGTTCTATATTTATGCACACCTATGGCTTTGATACCACATGTAACAAATATAATTGATATCACACTAACAAATTCATATAAAAGTGCAATAATAAGAAAGTAGGACCTAGTGCATAAAAAAAGAACCACAGATCTAGCTAGATCTTTCTTTCTTAATGTTAGAAATTATAATGGTCGTTATAGGAAAACATACATTGAAATTAGTGCTAGAGAGAGGACCCAACCTTAACTGGCCTTTCCCATTATGAGTTTTAGTAAGACCTAGCAACCTATACTTTTATAATCACTAAATAGGCATAGGTTTAAAATTTTAATGTGTTTGGCCTAATCACAAACGATCACTTCAATAATAACTTTGAGCTTGAACATCTAAATAGATCATTTTTCAACCAATATTTTTTAAAAAATAATTAATATTAGCTCACACAAAAAAAATTCCAACATAATTGAATACCTATAATCTTTTCTTTGAGTTGATATTGGATCATATTCTTCAACTTTTTATCGAAACTATGACACAAATATAGCTATTAACTTTTCAAACTGCAAACATTCCCATTGATTATAGAAATTGAATGGCACCTTTTATTTAAAAAATAGAGGTGGTGGATGAAATTATGGTTTCTAAATTCATTGATGATTTTATCTTTGTTTGACTTATCAATAAGAAAGAAATCTACTATAGTTTGATATAATTAGAATCTGGAGATGGTTTCCTATTGAAATATTAATGCAATAGTTGCTTATTTTGCTTCTTTTTTTGTTTTGTCAACTTAAACTTTTGTCCATTGGTTTTGTTGAGGAACTGAAAGTAAAATTGGGATTTTATAGTTATATCATAATTCAAATTGATAATTTATTTGATAACTACTAGTTTAGTTAAGAATTGAACTATTCAATACTTACCTATTACAATAATACTGCAACAACACGTATAGTGTTAACATGTCAAAACAAAAATAAGTCATTTTATATCTACCCAAATGAAGGCAAGTGCCTCCTTAATTGTGTAGCATGTATCTTTTAACATATGAGTTATTAGTTGGTGTAGTGTTCTCATCCATATGTTGTCATTCTTTATTCAACTCAAACGCACACGCTCCCTTCATGTTTCTATGATCTAATTTTAAATTTTCAATAATCATGTTTTCTACACCACATGATAGTTTATTCTTATATTTTTATAACAAATCCTTAAATTTCAATTATAATAACTACCTTCCTTTTAACAATGAAATGAAATTTCATTTATATACTTTATTCCTTTACATATTTTACTTATTTTTCTCCTCATTAAATTTATAAACATTATAAAATTTAGATCTCTCATTTTTACTCTTTACTCGTTATTCTAGTATCTTATTTCAAATTTCAAAATGTTTATCTCCAAATTCCCTCCCTCCCTCCCTCTCTCTCTCTCTCTCTCTCTCTCTCTCTCTCTCTCTCTCTCTCTCTCTATATATATATATATATATATATATATATACACACACACACACACATATATATATACATATGCATATTCTCCTTAAATGTTAGTAACATCTCTTTTTCAGGAAGGAAATGTATCTTATTCACATCTTTCATCTTCAATAATTAATGTATTAATTATATATTTCTTTGAAAATTATTTAAATATATAATTTGATAACGTAACAATGGTTGATAATTTTAAAAATTCTTCCAATATTGTATAATCAAGTTTACATCTAACACACACATACACACAGAAATCTTTTAAAAAATAATTGTAATTAGCAAATTTTGCTAATTAACATTAAAAGCAAAAGTACATTATAACTAACTTTTCAATTCCATTGCCCATGGTCCATAACTACCAGTAAGTTCAAGTCATTTGTAAAAACCCAAATAAATATAAAATTAGTAAACAGAAGTAGTTAAGAATGAGGCTTAGGTTTGATGGCAACTAAAGGAAATTTACATCTCTAATGTCTCAGGTTCAATTCTTAGCTAGTCATGTGTTTATTTTTTTTCCTTCTCCTAGGTCACCTTTCTATTATACCCAAATTACCCTCCTTTATTGTGGCATAATGGTTGGCTTTTTGGTTATTTCCTTCATCCATCTTTTGCTGAATGCCTCTTCTGCCTAAACCCATCTTTTCTATCAGAAAAATAAAGGAAGGAATAGTCCGAAACCATATGCTTTTTACCTCCATTGTTGCTGCAACAAGATTCTCTTCTTGCTTCTGTTTTTGCAAGTATTTCTACTCTTGTTGCCATGCCTTGCTGTTGCATCTTTGCAATCAATTTTCATGCAACTTCTTTCCCTTTAGGTCTGTAATCTCAACTCCCTTATTGCTTGAAAATATCCTTTCTCCTTATTTAGGTTTTCTTGCTTTTATTGGTGTAATGTCTATTCTCTAGGTGGCTTTAAAATTTTGCCCTATAGGCTCTTCCTTTCCCCTTTTGAGTCTTAACCAAATAGAGTAGAATGGGTGTGTGTGGCTACTCTTGTAGTGTGGCTCAGTTGGGAGGGGTAAAACGGGGAAGTGAAGGAGGTTAGTAAAAGTTTTAAGAATGAACTACACTTTCTATTTGAGCCTCCAACATTGGTAATTCTTGGTGCTACTATTATGGTTGAAAATGACAGCATGTAATATCGTAATGAAAACTCTTGGCTATTTTATATTTGACTTTATAATGCAATGTAACAAAAAAGTTATGACAATTGGCTTTTGGAAGATCCTATTCAACCATACTTTTGTAAGCGAATAAGAATCTATTATTGATGGCTCATAGATTGAGTCTCTAGATGCAAAATAATGCTTCTTAGCATAATTGTTGGTTCTAGAGTAAAAAATTATTCAGTTAGTTTTTGGGCATAACTTATAGATTTGCTTGCTTAATTTATTGAATGGTTTTTATCATTATTTATTAGCTAGTAAATTTACTACCTTAGCTTCGTTAGAAACTGTGTTTCATCTTAGGCATATTATTCTCTTATATTTATTTAGTTTAGGCACAATTTGAAATGTTATAAATCCAATCCTAGTTTTGTTTAAACTAAGCTTTAAAGATAGACCTAAGTAGTAACACCCCATAGTCAGAGGTGAATGTGGGAGATTAACTTCTAATTGCAAGGAAGACAATGGAAATTTAATCATATTTATATGGGTGTTGTGGAATAGGTATACTAAATAACCATAACTTAAGAGACTTGTCAAGACTAAGTGTTAGGGGAGAAAAAAATAAATAAATAAATGATTTTTTTTTGTTATGAAACAATTTGAGGTCATTCAAATATTAAGAGTTTGTGAACTTGTGCTGCTATAAGTTTTCATGAGAATCAATTTCAACTAAAGGACTAGCAAAGGATACATTAGGAAACTTCTTTGTGTCATTGTAAAAGGTGAATAAATAATGCTAACTATATATATATATATGAAGCAAACCCATTTCAAGATTTGTGATTAAACATCTCTTATTTAAGATATTTATTTTACTAATTTTATTTTTATTATTTAATTTTTTAAATATTTTCGAACTTTGAGACATAAACTAATTTTGGAAATTGTCCCTGTTTAATTGTGGGAATTTTAATTCAAATTTCCTAATTTTTTTTTTGTAAACTAGAATATTTAATGATATATGTTGTTTACATGTTCTAACGACAAGTATGCATAAAAAAAATTCTAATTAACTTTGAGCATGTACTTATGAGATGATTCTTGTGGAAGCTATCTATTTTGGGATCTTGCAGCCAACTATAGTAATAGTTAGCCATGATGCACTGTGATTTGTACCTACTTAACAGGGCATTGCTAGACTCGTGTGGTTGGCCACCTTATGTGGACTCTGTTCTAATTTTCGCAAGCAGATTGCTCTGCATTTGTACTATTTACCCTTGTGAGCTATGTACTTTGCATTTGATCCATTTGGTACCGACTATATACTTCTATTGTATTTGCTGAAAGATTTCTTAAGAGAATCCATTAATCACTATTTAAATGTTCCACTCATTAATTTACTAATTTGAAGGGAAACTTTAATGGTAAACACGTCCTTGTTCCATATACTTTACGTATTGAGTGTTGAACTCATTCCTTTTATATTTGATATTCCTTTTAGATAGCCAAACAAAACCAAAACCTTCATAAGCAGCCTCGAAGTGGGTGTGCACTTTTGTTTTGGTGAGCCTCGCATTAGTTCGTGAGGGCATATTTTGTTTATCATTGTGTAATTTTGGCTCCCATACTATAATATGGCTACAACTCCATTGATCCACAGACAAGAATCCCCACCCCTAGAATTTGATATTTTAGTGGATTGTATTATTAACAAAACTATTGTTTAATGTATACTTTGTGGTAAGCTGATTGTAAAAATTTTAGGAGGTCCAAATTTTAGGAGGGACTCTGTCAAAATTTTTATAAAAACCACCTGTAATTAATTAAATTATTTCAAGTGCGACTCATAGTTTATTCTACTTGGAATTACTATCTCGCATTGAATTGGAGGGATTTCTAATAATAGTTAGGATCTTGATTTTGGTTAGGCTTACGGAAGAGAAATTATTTATCTTCTGTGCTTGTCACTCTTTTGGTTTTAGAGCGTAACATCATTTGTTGCTAATTATTCTAGCCATCAGATGAAACTTGCCATAAAATATCTCTTGATGTTTGTATTAGCAACAATTTTCTGTTGTTGGTGGTGGTAGTGGTGGTTGGTGTTCATAAATGAAGTTAGCAATAAAGAGCGAAAGTATTTAGCAATGATAAAAAGGACTATGTAAATTAAGTTTGTATGCACTAAGGAGATAATTTTTAAATCTAACATTCTTATGAATTTATAATATATATAACATACACCACAAGTTTGTTAAAGCTAACGCTTTTGTTAAGCTCTTGTTTGAGAAAGATACATCAGCAAGTTGATATGGATGAGCAATAAATAAATTCAGAATTTCATTATTGGTTCTCCAATGCATTCTCTTAACAATGATTGAAAGAAGGATGAGATGTTGCTGTTTACGCATCTACAGAGAAGGTTGAGAGAGAACTTAGATGGAAGTAAGAGCTTAATTAAAATTGTTGTACATAAAACATAACTAGTTAGTTATATTGGGAGCCATTTAGGATTAATAGAGCTAGTTCATTGCGGTTGAGTATCTTATATATTTTACGTTGTTAATTTGATATGATTATTGTGAATGTCTTTGTGCAAGGCCAAATATGGTGTAGAGGAGATGTGCAAGGACCAATGGTGTTGGGCAAGCAAAAATCAATGGGGCTACCAAGGGGAATTTGTGTTTTTGTGAGCCCTAAAATTTGCCTTTTCACGTTGGAGTTCAATGACATTAGTTTAGCTCAAGTTGTCAATGTGTAAATTGAAACATCGTATGTTTTTATCATGAATGAGGTTTTTGCTTTGGTGGACCAACTTTGGTTTGTGGCTTTTATTTGATTGGTGTGCAAGAATGTAACCACCATTAGTTGCTTGTTTGGAAGCAGAAAACATGTATGGTGTGGCAATAATAGAAATAGGGATACGTTCCTTAATCAAGGTTGAATATATATCTTTTAAAGAGTGTTTAAAAAAAGAATTTAAACAATTATGAACATGTTTGAAAATTCATCAATTCTACACCTTTAATTGAAATAAAAAAAGAAATTTAAATCCAATAAAATAATATTGTAAAGAGGAAAAATAAAGAGACAACATTTAATATATATTTTTTGAATTAACAAATGAAAAATGAATATTTTAATATTTTTCTTATTATTGGTAGTTTGAAAAAAAAAATCTTTTTGTGAATTAAAAAATTAAAAATAAATATTTTATTTTTTTCTATTATTGATAATTCAAAAAATATTTCTAACAAATTAAAAAATACAAATGAATATTTTATTTTATTTTTTGGGCACTAGAATTCTTATGGATATTGGTTCAACTTTCCTTTTTATTTCTGCCTTATTTTCATCCAACCAAATATAGAAATAGAATAGAATCTTCATTCCTTTCCATACTATACAAAATAGGTTACAAGATTTTGTTCTATCAAAGTTTATTTTTATTCTTATGAACATTTTTCTTATATACCAAATGGATCCATTAACCTCAATTTAGTCTTTGGAGAGAAAAGGAAGAAACTTTCTTTTAAATTTGAGCGTGAAAAATTTTGGGATCAATAAAATATATTATTTGAGAAGAAAAAATTCAGCCTTAATGATGGCAACATTGGGATGCCAAAGAATTAATTAAACCAATGTCTTATCAAAGTGCATCTCATTCTTGTCCAAGTAAAATATCAACCGGAAGAAACCCTTCTTGTGGATCATAAGGCCTAACCTTGTGAATGGTGGCTTAGTGATTCTATCACCTAAGTTTTCAAGTGGGACTAAAGAAAGAAGCCTCATAACTAGCTGGTGTGAACAAGAGGAAGTGCTACCCTTTAATTGGAGGGTTCTTAACCCATTGTGGATGGAAATTCCATGTCAGGGAGTGTGTGTGTAGGTGTTCCAATGGCTTGTTGGCCTTTCTTTGGAGACCATCAGATTAACTGTAGGTATGCTTGCAGGAAGTGGGGGATTGGGGTTGAGATTGGTAATAATGTGAAGAGGGAAGAGGTGGAGAGGCTTGCGAATGAGTTGACGGAATGGGAGAAGGGGAAGGAGATGATATAGAAGGTCTTTGAGGGGAAGAAAATTGCAGAGGAGGCCACTACACTTGGTGGTTCTTCCTACATCAACTTGGAGAAATTGATTAAAGAAATGCTGATCAAAACAAAAAACTAAGGTGCTACATGAAAAATTTAGACTTTGTTTGGTTTCTTGTTTCCAAAATAGTTTTCTATTTTCAAGAACAAAAAAAAAATTGTTTGATAATGTGTTTTTAACGAAGTGTTTTGTAAAATAAAAAAAGAATTTTGTTTTCAAAAACAGAAAAATCAGAATACTTTTTAAGTGTTTTATAATTTTTGTTCTACAAAATTAGAGAAAAAATAGAAAATAACTATTTTTCAGAATAATGATTCAAACGAATTTTTTAATTTTTTTGTTCTCAAAATTTGTTCTAAAAAACATTTATTTTTAAAACATTAAAACAAAAACAGTTTCAAACAAGCACTTAATTTTTTAGGTGCTTGAAAAAATTTATTTACGACTTATTTGATTTATAGAACTGTCAGTGATATAATTATAAAGAGAATAATGAAGGGAAGACAATTTTATAAATTATGTTTGATATAATATAAAAAAAAATTTTATCTTTTGCATGTTTAATTACATGAAAGCAGTTTAAGAATGGAAAGATCAAAGATAAAATGACAAAAATGTCTCTTTTGAAATAATAATAATAATAATAATAATAATTGATGTTGTGTTATTCATGTTTCTCCAAACCAAACTGCATCATCGGGTCAAAGGTGTGTTGAGTCTCCTTCCTCAACAACATCGATGATGGCCACCAACCAGGCATAAATTATGCTATACAGGGCGGTGATGGCTTAAACTTGAGTGCTGGTCAAAGCAGTGTTCATTCCTCTTCCTCTGCGTTAGCATTTGAAGCGTGAGGTCAGAGTAGGCGACCTGGGCCAAAACCGTTCGTGGTGGCAAACAAATGCTAGTATTGATGGACGGCGATCTCTCTATGATAGGATCGTATGGTGGAGATTGACCCCTTTGAGCTGTGGTGGACAGTGTGTTTGAACTGAGGGGCAAAAAGAATATTTTCTCATTTTGGCTCCAAACCCCCTCTCCCATTCATGCGCTACTGTGAATTGCCAAGGTTTCTTTCTCTCCTTCCCAATATCATTTGCAACATTGTACCAAACACAAGTTGTAATTGAAATTCATTTCTGTCTGTGTTTCGGCCTTCGAACTAAACGGGCCCTTATTGTTTTTGTTTTCGTACAGGCCTCTAAACTCTTCCTCAATGGCATCTTTTTATTGTTTGCTAAGTAAAGCTTTTAAAATAGAATATGAAAGGATTTGTTCTTATCTTCTACAATTCGACATGGACAACTTTATTTAAAATCTACTTAACTTTATTAAAGTGTGAACTAGGTTTGTCAAGCTTTAAAAAATAGTATCAGCTTTAACTTTAGTCATGTTTTTTATATGGTTTGTAAGTGATATAAGTAGTTAAGTTGTGATACGTTTGGTTGTATAGCCCTCCTTTATATAAGGAGAGTCCTCTTCACTTACACGCAAGCAAGTTCATCCATCTAATATTGCTTTCCTTATCATGTGCTCCTTTTAAACTTCTCCCATTCCTAAAAACTTGGAGAAGCAATGGTATCACTAAACATTAATCTCCAGAGATGAGGTAGGTGGAAGATCTGGCATCGTTTATCCAACATAAGATTTCGTTCAACCCGCACACTTGTTAGCCCCTTTATATGTAATATTGAGAGAAACTTCTCCAGGGCCTTGCAACATTAACTTAATTCTTGGGTTTATGATCATTTCAATCTTGATGCTCCATAGACAGTCTTGACAATAATCCCAGTTTGATTTATGAACGACCACATTGGCACTGCTGTGACATTCCCAGTTTAATTTATGAAAGATTTTAAGGTTCCTTTGGCCATTGTTTTGTTGTGATTGTGAAAGACGAATAATAGATCCCAATTCCACAGTAGCGTGCTCTGGGTTCTTGTGGTCAGGTCGTTCCATGAGTTTCTGATTCCAAATTTTGCACCACCTCAGAAGTGATTGTTACTGCAACGCTGAAGTTGCTCAAATGCATACTTCTGTAGTTTATTGCATTTCCCCCATTTGAACTCCCATCTAAGACTGACCTTGTTAGCCAATACCATTTGACTCACATCTAAGATTGACCTTGTTATACATGCCAGCAACCCCTTATTTGATAGCATTGGATTATCATCATCATCTTGTTTTGCAGCATCCTTCTCTCTCTCTCTCTCTCTCTCTATATATATATATATATACACATGCATATTTGTATCTCCGTGTTAAGACGGAAGATGAAGAAAAGTGTTATTAATTTTTGAATATTAAATATTTTTTGGCAGAGAATTATAATGATATATATAGTTCTTTTTGAATAAAGCATAACTATTATTTTCTTTGAAATAAATATAACAAAATGTTAACAATTACAAAACAAAATGAAAGATAGAATATAACATTTTTAAAACTTATTAATGAATTATAATAAATAATAATAATTACTCTATACATATAATTAATAATATTATAGTAATCATATATAGTTAATACAAAAATTATATAAAAATGTTTAAAAAAATACCTCAAAAAATTTAAATAAATAAATTAACCCTTTAAACAAACAATTAAAATGCAACCATTAAAAAAAAAAAGAAACAATTGACAGGCTTTTTGCATTTGGTCTGACAATTTTTTTGAAATAAAAAAAAAATTCACCGACTCCGTTTAGATGGATGAATTGAAAATCAAATTAAAAAAATCCTATTCACCAATACCTTGTTTGGACGGACAAATTGAAAATTGAAATTGAAATTAAAAAAGGGCTTCTGTTTACCAACCAGTTGCTTGGTCCGACAAAATATCCAAGCCTGCAAGGAGATCAGACAATGCAAGGGAATTAGCTTCTATTTTCCGATTGAAAGGCAATCGTAAATTTATTGCTTGGCTACTAAGTTTTATTCGAAAAAAAATACCACCAATTAACAAAATTCTGACTATCCATGCCGACTGAATTTTTAGTTGGAAATATTTTCCGACTACTCCTTAAACCGTATTTTGTGTTTTTACTGTATTGTATACAGTGTTCAATCCCATGTAGAAAAAAGATAAGATCAGAAGGGCATGCAAAGGATATCATACTAATCATATTTCCTATGAAGTAGACAGATTAATATAACTTGATTGGTTGGTACTATACAAAAATATGTTGGCCTTCGATTAATCATTTGACTTAAAAATGTTGATTGTAGCTGCTAAGAGTCAGCTCCACAAGGTTTAATCATTTAATGACTGTTAAAAGAAGATTAATAGATGGGACTAATAATTTTTATGACTATAACAACTTTTTCAAAGACCTTCAATTTGGACATTGCCCTTTATACCAATGTCAAGCGTTCGATGATGATTAAGATTGTTAAATTATGAAGATAAATTGATGAATTCAAACTGCAATTTTAAAGAGAGAGGGAGGCGGTGATGTGAGGGTAGTAAAGCTTGCCAAATCTGAAACTTGCTTCCGGATCTTAAAATAATTGGTGATACATGACTAATCATTGAAGGACATTGATATGCAGTATTCGAGACAACTAGCAAAAAAGGTGTCCTCAGTCTCATTTTAGGTCAACGGGGGGGAGAGTGACATCATTTGGAAAAATTTTGGTTAAAGTAGTATTTTCCCCTCTTAAATTTGTTTGTTGTTCTTGTTTGGTCCTTTAAGTAACATGCGGGATTTTACAGGACATGTTATATAGACTATTGTTATGCTTTTAAACTTGTCCATGAGTGGTTAGAACATGTGAAAGGCCATTTGGACCCATTTTAGACCTTTTGGATGCCAAAACTGGTAAATTTGTGAGTTCCGTCAAAATATGACCAGATGAGCTCCTTTTGTCATGAAATTTTGCATGCCTCTAGAGTTTGTAGAAAGCTTCCCAAGAAGCTAAAGTGGGTAATTTTTGGAGGTCTAGAGAATATTTAGAGAATTGTTGAAATTAGGAGATTTTGGTGGTTTGGATATGGTACTATTTCATTAGTCCGAAAATGTTTCTGTGTCATTCATAGACCAAATGGGGTCCAAATTTCATGAAATTTTATACACATAAACTAGAAAACCACAGAAACTTATAACAACTAGAATCATGTAAATCAGAGGTCTATAAAGAGAGAATGAACCTTTTAAAGTTCTGTATCAGCATCAGGGAGCCACCTGACCTCCATCACTATTCCATCACTTTTTGGGGTGTAGAGGCAACTGAACTGATCTAGACTTATTTTTTTCCTCTATTAGAGATCTGTAGCTTTTCAAATTGGTATAGTTTGCCCAAATTGGATTTTTGTGGATTTAATTATGGATTTTCGAAGTTCATGATAGTAAACTGGGCCAGAAACAGAGACAGTCGGACCTTTACCTGATTTTTAATGTCAAACATGGTCTAAACACTGAGATTTAGATTGAGAATCATTTTTAGTGTAAAGTTAACACTTAGAGTTTTCCAGAAAGCTATGGTTTGTTAGATTCCCATTTTTCTATAATTAGATATGATTTTCCAAAGTAGAGCCAAAAATCGGACTTTTTGGCGAATGTAAGAAATTGCATTTTTCTGGTTTTTGACTCCGTTCCCATGGCTTATGGCTTGTTTTATGCTATGTATGAGTTGTATAAGTAGAGTGTGAGTAAATAATGTAAATAATGGGTTCACAGGACCCACAGGGTAAAAGATAAGTATTTGAAACCCCATTTCATAGCATGAAATGCCACGGATTGGTATTGGTTCTTTGGCAATCACAGAGAGCTGAGCCCAGAGGGAGGCTAGATAACGGTAGTAGATTATGATGTTACATTAAGTCCTAATAAAATACTTATGAAAATCATAACACTTTAAAACTTATCAAATAGTTAAGCAACCATAGCCTATACTAAAGATCTTAAGTATCATAGCAAAACTAAACACATTTGTACAAAGTATAGTGATAAGTCCTAAATTTATCTACTTTTATTTGCTTATTTAAAGACTTATCATATGTTTTTATTAGTATTTTTAGTTGTTTTATAAATAATTTTGTTAAATTTTACTTTTGTTGTTGCTTATGTGATGTATATAGGTTATTTAAATGTTTAATCTTTGTTAGAATTTGTAAATAGTACTTATATGTGTTTTTATTGTTTTTGTAGGTTTAGAAATACTAAGAAACAAAGGTCATAAGGTTCGAAGCAAAATGGAGCTAAAATAGAGAAAGCTAAATGTAACATCTAAGATTTTTAAAAATTTTCTAAGTCTGCTGGCTATAGCAAGGATCTTTAGTAGCTATAGCAAATGTACCTGTTTGCTAAAGCGAGTTTCCAGCTAGCTATAGCGAATGTACCAATTCGCTATAGTGAGAATGTAGTCTATTGTAGCGAGGTCGTGCGTCCTATACAAAATCCAGGGGGTTTCTCGCAATAGCGTGCCGTAGTGAGAACAGAGGCCTGGAACTGATAAGTGTTCACCATAACGAGGGATATTTTTTGCTATAGTGAGAATTGATTCGAAAAAAGTATGAAAAAGTGATTTTTTGCTTTTTAAAACCCCAAAAGCTTCTCTTTCCTTCTAACCAATATATGCGTCATCCAAAAATAGAGGAGAAGGATAGAAAGAGAGAGAGAGAGACCAAGAAAAGCTAAGAAGAAGGGAGAAAATTAAGGAAGAAAGGTAAAAATGCTTAAGGATTTTCATGCTTCTTCTTCTTGAAACTTTGTTCTTCTCCTTCCAAGCTCCCTTTCCATAGGTTTGCTGAGTAATATGGTTCTGTTTTGACCTTAACTCAAAGGGGGAAAAGTGGCATGCTAAAGAGAAGGTAGGAGGAGGCAAAAGGACTCTTGAAATAAGCTTTAATCCGAGGTGAATTCTTGTCTTTGGTTACTTCTTCCTTCTTGCTCTTCTTTGTAAGTGTAATGCCTAAAACTAGAACCATCTAGGGGGAAAAGTTTTTGACTTAGAGCAAGCATAAAATCATTGATTTAGGTCATGGGGGAGTTGAAATATGCCAAGAAAGTACAAGAGAAATTAATGAATTTCAAGTTAAAGATATATGGAGCTCTTGAATGTAATGTGAAAACTAATTTGGTTTATAAATCCCCAAACATATGTGAGTATTTGTTTGAATTTTTAAGACTTCTAGGAAGTTTCCTAAGTGCCTTTCCCTTTAAGGAAAATTTAGAAGCTTCATTAGACCTTTTATGGAAGCATAGATAAAGTATGCTTATTAAATATGTAGTTAATGCTTTGGCTTGTTCCAAGAGAGTAATTACATGCTATGTGTTGTGTCTAGGCCAAAGAGATCAAGTTCCATTTAGTTGCTGTTGTGAGACCAAGAAGGGGAAAGAAAAATTAAAAGGGAAGAATTGTGTTGGCTTGCAAGGTAGCTCTTCACTCTTTCTTGTTGCATTCTTAGATGTATAATGGTCATTGTTTGCTTGTATATGCACTTGTATTATGAGACATGCCATTTGATATTGCTTTGTTGCATTGGTACTAATATGCTTATGTTTTAGGTTGTGAAAATTGCTCTTAAAGGATGGGTGGTGCCAAAAGTTCCTTGTGATAGGTGAGATGGAACCACAAGTCCCTAGAAATGGGCATAAGTTTCATAGATGAGTGAGGCTAAATTAAAAGTCCTTAAACCAAGGGTGAAACTAATACAAAAGATCCAAAAATAAGGTAAGGCGAGACCAAAAGTCCCTAGATCTTTATTCTTGGCATGGATATGATTTTCATGGCATGTAAATCATATGTTGTATAATTTTTAATGGTTGGATGCCCACTTGCATGCTTTAACAAGTTTATATGCCTTAATTGCTTTTTTGAATGAGTGCATGAGCTATTGAGGTTCCATGAATCTCACCCCTTCCCTCTCCCATCTTAACATGTTAGGTGGAGTTCAAGGAAGTCAAAGTACAAGTCAAGGAGCCTAGTTGAGCATACTTAATTAATTGTATAGTTTGTTTTAGTTCTTTTAATGTAAAGAAGTGTCAAAATATATATGTATATATTATTTTTGACATGTAACCATATGAACAAGTGTAAAAGCATGTATATGTGATGTACGAATCATTTGTGGAACCAAAGCAATGACAATGCAAGTTTTGGGCATTCGATAACCCATTCCTAGATGTATATTCTTGTATGTAGCATGGTGAGATTATGATGTATGGTAGTTTGGACCATTTGGGAAGATGGTACATGCTATGTTTATGCTTTAAAATTTTCTCAAGAGGTGATAGAGCATTTAAAAAGCTATTTGAGTCACTTTTGACCCATGTAGGGAGTTAAATTTGCCATAGTTGTGAGTTATATCAAAGTCTAACCAAATGAGCTGCTCTTGATCTAAAATTTGGCATGCATATAAGCTTTACTTAGAGCTTTTTAGAAAATTAAAGTGTATAATATTTGGAGCTCTAAAGAATTTTTGGTGAATTTCCAAAATTGAAAAATTTTTACCAATTTGGTTGTGGTACTGTTAAAGTGGTTAGTAGTTTTACCTCTATCACTTATAGGTTAAATAGTGTCCAATGACTATGAACTTTTACAGTGAGAAAGTAGACATTCACAGTGACCTACACCAACTAGAAGTACCTTAATTAGAGGTCTATAGAGGGAAAAATAATTTTCTAAAGTTCTATGTCAACATCAAGGATACCAGTTGACCTTGGCTACTGTTCCATCAGTTTTCGAGGTCTAAAGGCTACTGAACTAGTCTAAACCTATTTTTTCCCTCTAGTTAACATTTGTAACTTTCCAAATTGGTATAGTTTGCCCAAATTAGATTTTTTAAAATTAGTTATGAATTTTTGAAATTTATATCAGAAATCTATATTAGAAACACTGGGTAGTCTGACTTTTCAAGCTTTACTATTGTCAAACGTGGTTCAGATGATATTTTCACACTGGGAATTATTTTTAATGTAAATTTGACATCTAGAGCTTTTAAGAAAGCTATAGTTTTCTTGATTTTCATTTTTCTAGAATTAGTTATGATTTTTCAAATTTGAAGCCAAAATTTTGAACTCTAAACTCGCGGGAAATGTGCATTTTTCTAGTTTTTGGCTTCATATCCATGGTTCATGGATTGTTTTATAATATGTATAAGTTGTATGGATAGATTTTGAGTAGAGAATGTGATTGATGGGCTCACAGGACCTACAAGGCGAAGTATGAACGTCTAAACCCCTGACATAACGCATTAGAATGCCACGGTTTTAGTCCTTTTCCTTAGAAATTATATGGAATCAAGCTTAAATGATGGATAATCACAGTTAGTATGTTATGGTATTACACTAAAAATTACACTTTTAGCAGCAAAACATGGCACTGCTATTTGGTTGGCTAGGCAATAAACTTCCATGTTACTCACATTTTATATATTTTGGATGTGCAAAGGCTATATATAAGGTCCTTAGGCTTTGGGGAAAGGGGAGGATGACTACTTCTTTATTCTAGCACCTTTAAGAGGATTCTTAGGACCTAAAAATTGAAAGTTTGATGGAGAGAAGGAAAGCATAGCATTAATTCCTTATCTTTTGCTACTTTTCTCAGTATTTTGTGATAAGACTTCAATCTTGGAATAATTTTGTCTATCTTTCCTCCACTTCTATTTTAATTTATATTTTCTAATTAGTGTTCTTATTTTATGCTCCATTTTATTATTTGGTAGCAACTTGTTGGATGTGCCCCAAAAGCCAATTATAAGATGATTGTACTTACATACATTATGTTATGTTTTGAAAAATAAAAGCATTTCAATTATTATATTTAATGTTATATTTGCGTAATATAAAAAAATATATTAATTGTCCTTAAAATAATTTATTATCCTTAAATTGTCCTTAATAGAGTTTTATTATGTATTGGGATAGCAATAACATAACGAGACTAGTATATATATATTGGCTAATAACCACGGTTATAGATATGAGATATCAAGTCATTACATAAGTACACATTAGAAAACAAATGTACTGGACAGACCTACTATAAGAGTAATACATGAATCACCATGTGTCATAAGTTATTCTCATAATGACCATGATGTACATTGTCTTTTAATCTGAAATCACTACGGTTCCTTGTATGAGGAGTCATATACTTTGATGCCATCAACCGTTATCTTTAATAAGGATGACCAAAAGGCAGTGATTATGTGTATCACAAATCATATAAGGAGATATAAGTGATATAGATTGGATTTGTCTCTCTAATATAGAAGGAGTGATATCTATTGGCCCTTTAATTAAGTGAGACCAAGAAATACATAGTTGTATTTAAATGAATCAATATGTGGTATTGATTTATTTATTTTGATTTAGTCTACTCAGGAATAAAAATACATATTGATTGAATTATAAAAAGGATAACACATCTCATACCTCAAGTTCAATCTAGATATTCAAACAAAGAGGACTGAACTACATAAAATATTGGTCATATATTAGGTATATCAAATCACAAACATTCTTCTTATTTGGGTGATAATGATGTATTGTTAGATATCACTCACTATCTGTGATACTAAAATAGGATTCTTTTTTAGATCTCTATCAATGTAATAAAAACCTAAAAGGTCACACCCAAAGAGTATGTCAAAATTGAAGTTGATGTAATATAATTAAAATTCCTAGTTGGACTAGAGATCTTAAGATTATAGCCCTATATATATATATATGTATATATAATATAATATAATTATATTAAAGTAATATTACATCCTTTTTAGATAGTTGTTATTAGATTGAATTAATAACTAAAACCTAATTATTTCTTCACTCACCATCTATTTGGTTAGAACCCATTAGTTGAATGTCACAAAACCTTAGGTATTTATTTATAAATAAGTGACTAAGGGTTTTGAAGTAGGTATGGACAAAACTAAGTAGGAGCTGCCAAATAGAGTAAAAGAGTTTTTTAGCAGAGATTGAAAGAAGAGAGACTTTGTCCATTTATTCATGATTAGAGTTTTGACCTACTTATGTATGGATACCATAGAGATATAGATTCATTCATCTACATTTGTGATTTCTTACATGCTTAAATAGAGATCATAGAACCACTCAAGAATATGTGCATTTGAAGGAGTTTGTGCATTAATGGGATTGAGAGTTCATGAGTTAAATAGATATGGACTCACTTGTGAGAAGCAATCTTTGCAAAAAGGTATTATTCCTATTACTAGTTTATGCCCTTTTCGCAAGGATCTTTGGTGGATTTCAAGGAACAATTTTAAATTATTTCACTATGTTTGTTCCTCAGAACCCAACATGACTAATTATTATGTAATTGAATTTATGCTTTATTTCCTATACATGAATATGTATGGTGCATTTTTATACAATTAGCATGGATGTAGAATTGATTAGTTAAGGTGAGGGATCAAAAGATGAAATTTCAACATAATCAGTTGTAATTTATGCTAATTGAATCTAGATCTTAGTAAAGGATCAAAAGATAAAATTGGATAATAGATACTTTATACACAACATATATCACAACTTGAGGGATCAGAAGATGAAGGATTTTGTAGCTAAGTTAGGGAAACAAGTGAGGGATTGAAAGATGAAACTAATTGAACTAAGGACGCTTGACTCAATAGGTAAATAAACATAGGTTGATCTTATGTCCCCACTAGTGATCAATTTGAACAATTATATTTGGAGTCTTTGCATGTTTTTTGTCTTAAAGTCTTTTGTGTCTTCATTTGAGTCTTTTTGTCTCATCCTTTAGGTGTTTGCTTTCATGCTTAAGTCATTGATTCAATTCCTAGTAATTAATGTGACATAGGCTACCAGGTGTATATTAGACTAACCTAGATTGTAAGTATGTGACAACAACTAGCCCCTAACACCAATTAAAAACATTTAGAATTATAGATAACCAACTCTTGTGGGATTGACATTTGATACTCAAGTTTATTATATTACTTGAATGGCTAGTGTGCTTACTAGCATATGATTTAAAATACTTGCATCATATAAATTTATTAGTGATATCATAAGATAGAAGGAAATTACTTTACAATATGTCACTAAGCACAAGATGATAGTTAATCCCCTAATGAAACAAATACTAAGGGATGTATTTATTGAGCATGTGAACTCTCTCAGATTGCATAGATTGTAGAGTTAACATTTTCCTTATATGGATTTTATTTGAACATAAGTATGGACATGTTTTTAATTTTTTGAATAAAAGAATGTATTATTTTTATTCATTGATTAATTTTGTACATTATAATAGACATATAAATGATATGGTAGCATCTTGTACTAGTTAATAGGTTTGACTCTCTCACACAAGCAATAACAATGGGCATTTATTATGAGTAATTTAAGATAAGACATTTTTGTTTATTAAAGCTAGGAAAGGCCACTAAAGGGTGCTGAGTAGTAAGTAATATCATAATATGATTAACAATGTCACCCTAAAAAGAGACTAGGATGAGGTCCACATAAAGATGTCATATAAGGATTGAATTATGCACCATCCATAATAGCTATAGCTAAATGGGAGACCTCTCCTAAGCCTTATGAGATCAGAGTAAAGTTATAGGACTCAAGTCATGTGCGAGGGATATTTAAACTAAGATTTGTACAGTGTGAAATGAGGAAAATTGATAGACACTCTTATAGAAAGATGCATTGTAACATACATTTCATACGACATGGTCTATAATCAGAGTTAGAAAGCAAGTAAATATATCTTTGTTTCATTGTTCTGTAAGTCTCAGAAAAGAATGACAATACTTTCACTAATGCCCTTATGACTTTGAAAGCATCATGAGATGAAAAGTTAGTGTATGCTACTTTAATATGAATCCAAGGGTCATGATAATGTGACTTGAAAGAGCAGTGCCATGAAAGTAGCCAATTTTAATCTTAATGACATGTGGGTGAAAGGCAAATCTACTATAAAGATTGACATACTATATGCTTGTGTCTAAGACATGTCTATTATAAAGCTAGTTCAGGAAGCATCATAAACATGGATATAAAGCATATTGGAAATTACAATGTTGTGGCTCTGAGTGATTAAAACTTGTGAGAGATTAAAGGTGTCCTTTGTAAAGTGTATATATATATATATATATATATATAATCTAAGGCATTGAGGCACATTCATAAGATATCAAGTAAATGAAAAGGCTATAGGTTTTTATGTTAGTCCTAAGAATGATTGCTAATAAAAAAGCAATTGAACATAGTGCCGAAATAGTCACAACCAAACACTTAGTATGAAAATCTAAGAGAAAAGATATGGAAATTTCTTTTCATGGAAAGTCTATGTGAATTTATTCTATTATGTATGAATAGGAGATGTTAGATTATATGATGCTATGGTGGATTAACCTTATATCCATGACACAACCTAATTAGTTAATTAATTAATTAATTATGTGTATTTAATTATCCCACTATGAATTTCAAGTTAAATAGGATGATGATTAGCTATTTGATAACTTCCCTCATCAAGTACATTGAGAGAGAACTTAGAATTCTCTATAGAGAAAAACACACTAAAAAAAGGTTAGTTATTACTCTAGGATTCTTAAGTGCACTTAAATTGTAAGCTACTAAATTTTATTGAAACCTATAATGGAAGGACCCACTAAGAGGAATTTGCCCCATTAGAAGCCACTATCTTATCTAGAGTTATAAAGAGAAAGATCTAGCCTATCGTACGCTAGATCTAACCTTGCAATTATGGAAAAGCAAAGTAATTTTTGTATCAAATTTGTTTTAGTGTTCTAAAATATCATGTATATCAATTCATTGCTTTCATACTATCTAGAACTAAAATTTTAATATGAATAATAACCAAAAACACATAAAGTTCCATCATAAGTGACTTTTTGTAAAATCATAAAGCTTGGTCTATGGCGTGGAGCACAAAGGAAACATTTACAGGATCAAATATACATTTATTACACTAAAGTTGAATATCCAAAAAATTCGTCAAGTATCATTTTCTCAACAGAAGATTCTTTCTCAAGTATTAATCAGCCACGTGGTTTGTATCTTTCAAATATTGCCCTATTTTTTTTTTAAATTAAGTAGTGTATTCAACAAAAACTATAGCTATGATATTCGTTCTTGGTATTCCAAAAAAGTTGAAGCTTATTGTCTGAGCCAAACTTGTTATTAAGTAATTTAAAATATGATATTTATAAAGGGAATCAAATCAAATTGTTTTAGCAAAGAGACAATGAATAAACAAATGATTCAATACTACTTCATTCACTTGGATACTCCAAGCCATTGATTACTACCATCTCAATTATCAACTAGTAGACTTTCCAAGAGCCGCCCTTACTTTGGAGCCCACCTCTCACAGAATGAATAATATATGTCATGTAATCTTTCTTACATTAAATAAGCCCTATATATGGATAAGATTTTTATTAATTATCAACCCAAACCATTAGATATCTTCATAAAAGCATTCATGTAACTTTTTATCATTAAAATCTTATATATATCATGTCACAAAAGTTGGTAAGTTATAATTTTTAAATATCAAAGGCAACAATTTGAACATAAAAGAGCTAATGGGTGCAACCAACCATCGATTTGTCAATAATCTTCCGCTAACTATTCTTTTGAGGCTTTTTGACTCATGTGCTTCAACGGAAAAAACTTATTATTTAAACACTCAGCTGTAAAAACTATTTCTTCATACACTTAATTATTATTTTTTAATTTTTAAGGAATAGTCCACGTTTCCACGTTTCTCAATAAAAAAGCTGCCAAGAACATAGGCTATCTCAGCCCCCATTCAATAAAGCATCAGGGGAGAGGGAATTTTAAGGAAGGGGGTGGGGCCGTTGGGCTGGGGATGAGGGGAGGATGTAACATCATAATGTGTTAACCTTAACTAGTCTCCACTAAGGCTTGATTCTATATAATTCTCAAAGAAAAAGAGTAAACTATGGCATTTTATTACGTTATGCCAGGGGTTTAAACACTCACATTTCGCCTCGTGGGTCCTGTGAACCCATCAATCACATTTTCTACTCAAAATCTATTCATACAACTCATACATAGCATAAAATAATCCATGAGTCATGGATATAAAGCCAAAAATCAGAAAAATGCAATTTCTCAAATGGGTCCAAAAGTTAGATTTTTAGCTCCAACTTTGAAAAATCATAACTAATTCTAAAAATATGAAAATCAAGCAAACCATAGCTTTTTAAAAATCTCTAGATGTTAACTTCACACTAAAAATAATTTTAGGGCATGAATATAGATTTTGTACCATGTTTGACAATGAAATAGCCACAAAGGTCCAGTTATCCTTGGTACTAATACAATTTACTGTCATAAACTTTAAAATTGTCCAATTAATTCTAAAAAAATTCAATCCATGTAAATGATATCAATCTAGAAAGCTAAGGATGTTAACTAGAGAGGAAAAATAGTTCCATACGAAACAAGAGCATTCAAATCTTAAAAACTAATCAAACTATAACACAGGTATGAAGGTGTGCCTAGAACAATACAACAATTTCAAAAATTATTTCTCCTTCTACAGAGCTCCAATTGAGTTGGTATAGGCCATTGTGAATGTCTAGTTTTTGCCCATAAAATTTCATAGTAATAGGATACCATTTGGCTAATGAATAACACAAATTCATTTTAGACTAGAATGAACAGTAGCAATGACCAAACCAGAAAAATTCCTAATTTCAAAAATTTTTCAAATATTCCAAAAACCTCCAAATAATACCCACTTTAGATTCTCAAAAAGTTCTATATGCATTCTAAATTTTAAATTAAGAAGAGCTCATTTGGGCAAAAAGTGACATAACCCACTAATATAGTCACTTTTGCTTCTCATAATGCAACTCTTTGGTCCAAATGGCTCTTTTTAGTATTTGGCACCTCTTCGGCAAGTTTAAAAGCACTAATATACCACATATGAATTGTCAAGTAGTCCAAATCATCATACATCTCAAACTCACTATGCTACATGCAAGAATACACACTTAGGAATGAGCTACCAAATACCCAAAGCTTGCATTCTCATTGCTTTGGTTCCATAAATGGTTTATATATCACATATACATGCTTTTACACTTGTTCATATATCTACATGTCAAAAATAATATAGACATATATATATTTTAATACTTCTTTACATCAAAAGAACCAAAACAAGCTATACAACTAGCTAAGCATGCTTAATTAGGCTTCTTGACTTGCACCTTAGTCTTCTTGAGCTCTACCTAACATGTTAAGATGGGAGAGGGGAGGGGTGATGTTTATGGAATCTCAATAGCTCATACACTTATTCAAAGAAACAATCAAGGCATACAAATAGGTCAAAGCATGCAAATAGGCATCTAACCATTCAAAATCATACAACACATGATTTACATGCCATGAATATCATATCAATGCCAAGAATAAGCTCTAGGGACTTTTGGTCTCACCTCACCTTATTTTTGGAGACTTTTGGATTGGCCTCACCCTTGGCCTAGGGACTTTTGACTTGGCCTCACTCATCTATGAGACTTTTGGCCTTTTTTCACCAATTCCTAGAGACTTTTGCCACCTCACCCATCACATGGGACTTTTGGCACTACCTCATCCTTTGAAAGCAATTTTCACAACCCAAAATATAAGTATATTGGTACCAATGCATCAAGGCAATATCAAATGGCATGTCTCACAATACTAGTGTATACATAAGCATACAATGACTATTATACATCCAAGAACGTAACAAGAAATAGTGATGAACTACCTTACAAGCCAACACAAGCCTTCCCTTTTGATTTCTCTTTTCCCTTCTCAGTTTCACAATCACAACTAGATGGAGCTTGATCTCTTTGGCTTAAACACAACAAATAATATACAATTACTCTCTTGGAGCTCGAACCAATACTTACAAGGTTAAGGGATTCTTACATCAAAATAAACTTTACAAAGTGTTTAAGAATCCCCAATTTCTCCCTCTTGAATTTCACTAGCTCTTCTTCTAATCCTTTTGCATTTCCTAACTTTGCACACTTTAATTCAAGGGTCTTATACTTGTTCTATGTCAGAACTTTCTTCCTTTCTCAAGATCTCAAGTTGATAGAACCAACATATAGAAGAAACAAAGAAGAAGAAGCAAAGATACATAGGTATCTACCTTGAATTCTAGCCTTCTTCAAGAGTGGTTTCCTTGCCTTCACCTTCCCTTTAAATCTCCACTCTCCCTCCTCTGAACCAAACTCAAAACAAAACTAATTCAATAACCAAAACTATAGAAAAAGAGGGCAAAGAGAGAAGAACAAAATTCTAAGAAGGAAGTTATGGAAATCTCAAGTTTCTCACCTTTTCCTTGTTCTTCCTTGGCTTCTCTTTCTCTCTCTCCAGCCCTTTTCTCTGTTTTGGTCGAAGTATAAGTCGGTTAGAAGAAAAGGAAAGCTTTTAGAGTCTTTAAGAAATAAAAATCACTTTTTCTTGCTTTTTTTGAAATAACCCTTGTTATAGTGGAAAATAACCCTCGTTACGGCGAGCATATATCAGTTCTAGGCCCCTATTCTCGCTATGGCGTGTGCTATTTCAAAAAACTCCCTAGTTTTTGTATGGAATGCCTGAACTTGCTATAGCCAGATGCATTCTCGCTATAGCAAACTGGTACATTCGCTATATTTAGCTGGCTTCTTGCTATAGCAAATAGGTACATTTGCTATAGCCAACAAAGATCCTGGTTATAGCTAGCAGACTTAGAAAAATTTTAGAAATTCTGGTTGTTACAGAGGGCACTGGGGTTTTGTGCATAGTGTGTGTGAGTGTGAGAATGAAATATGTTTTATGCAATATAAATTATAATTTTATATCATCTGAAATAATATATTATATTATATTTATTATATATAAAAGTATATTATATATTTTTTAATTTTTAATTTTTAATATAACATATTAAAATATAAATAATATTATTAAATTTCTAAATTTAATTTTTTTGATAAAGAAATTTATTTTTTTAAAAAAAATTATATTTTTATAGGTATAAAGGGAAAGTGGATATTATTTAACTTTTGGAGAAAAAAATTATATGTAGTTATACAAAAATTGCCAAAATAAATTAATAATATACTTATCCATACATAAATTATCTTATAAGCACCTTATATATAGAGAAGAAGGCAATTATCATTTAGGAAACATATGGGGCAACCTATAAGTATATTTGATCCAATCTAAAGTTATAATTATAATATTTTAATCTTAAATTATATTATTTCCTCTTATATAAAAGGATATCTTTTAAGATAGAATTATATATCGATCAACTTTAAAACAATCATTAATTTTTGTGTCATATGAGAGTAAAAAAGCCAATTAAAAATTCTTTATTATAGCATTGGAAGGTGGAATTAATTAGAGTTGAACAATTTCAATTTTACTACAATGAAAAAGATACTTTTAGTAGTAACATTGATCATTGCTAAATTGTAGCTAAAACCTCTGATACCAAATCTCTTTAATGACGACAAAAGGGGTTGCCATTATATATCAATTAATTTGACTATTCAAATAAGTTACCACAAAAACAGGACATTTAATGGCACCAAAAATCACCACGAAAGACATTTAGTCTACACCCATCTAGCCATTTAAGAAGAGTTGCTATTAAATTTAAACTTTTAGTTGCAATTTTTGTTATCACTGATAGAAAGTTTTAGTGGCAACTTTCCAGGCTCACCACAAAAGAAGTTACTTTTAGTGGTGACTATTATTGCTACTAAAAGTTAGATTTTTTCATTAAAATATTAAGAGGCAAATAAAGTTGGCACTACATTTATTTTCTATACAATTCAAATGATTTTCTTTTTGGGTGAAATTTGATACACTGTTGAATTTGATACTTGTTGGGTAGACTAAGCAAGTTTGATAATTATGTGATATATCAATGTGTATAAGTTTATATGATGCTTGAATAGTGTCCTTTCTTGCATGGAAACTTGTTGCAAAGAGAAATAGACAATTTTCATTTCTATCTTAAAAAGCTTGAAAATTTTCTCTTTATTTTTTGGCCTATTTGTTTATTAGATAATGGTTGTTTGTGGATTTTTGATCAATTTTGGCTTTTGAGACATAAAAAATAAAGTTATGAAGTTTTAAATATAAAGTCATATAGTGGGTCAAAACTACATCCAGTTGACTTTTTTGAAGGTTAAAGATAATCTAAATAATTAATTGTATTGTCATTTGACCAAAAAGATGTGCCATTTAGGCATTGTGAAGGATACATTTTGAACTCTTTGCCAAATGGCATATGTCATTTTGATTATCAAAAAATAAATTTAAGAATTGTGAAATGTAGCATTTTACTAAAGGGATTATTAGGCTAAACTTGATGCCTTTTTGAATGTTTATTTTGGGCTAATTATTTTGGATATTTTTGCATTAAAAAATCTGAAATAGAAATGGGCTAGTAGCATTTTGGCCCAATTTTTGATTAAAAAATGGTTTTTGGGTGAGAAAAACTTTGGGCTTATAATAAAAATTAATTATGACTTTAATTAAGTTGGCATAAACAAGCTGTAAGCAACTTGTCATTAGTGAAGCCACATTTTTTAGAGTAATTTATTGTTTCAATATATTGTATGTGTCTTGATAAAACTTAATACTCCATGACCATAGATTTTTAGGCTTTAATAATGTGAGTTATCTCGTTTTGGGCCTATGAGGATTTAAGATTTATAAGGCATTCATATCCTTAAGAAACTACATATTATGTTACGTTCTATATATCTCAGGTCTAATATGAGGAGGACCTTTGTACACAAATGGACTATATGAAAGTGATATATATATATATATATTCTTAAAAAACTATACCCATGAAATATAAAACAGTTCTTGATATATATATATATATATATATATATATATATATATATATATATATATTCTTAAAAAACTATACCTATGAAATATAAAATAGTTCTTGAAATACTAAATTTCTCGAACTATCATTTTTTATGTGTCTTCTAATTCTCTCTGAGTCTCATAATTGTGGTTTCATTCGATTTATATACTTTTATCCAAAACACTGATACTCCGCCATAAATTATGGTTGATAGCAAAGCGAGCGTGTGCTTATAATAATTAACTTTTTCAATTAATTTAACATCATCAAAAATTTAAATGATGTCATCAAGATATGATCATAAGAATTTAATGGCGGCCAAACTCATAGCTTTAGTCATGAGGGACAATAATTAAAAACATGATAAGTTAAGTTTTTCTTTTTTCGAATTTCTTAATTTTCATATTAGTGTCAAAGCAAAGAGATAAATCAATTAAAATTACACGTGCAAATAATTTCGACTATCATGATTTAAAATTAAATATTATTTTCCTCACACGTGTCTCCATGTAGCACTTTCTTTATTCGTCTCGTGTCATTAGGGAGCCCCCCTCAGTGCGTGAAAATTACGGTTGACGAGTTATCCTTGTTTCAATATTCTGCCTAAGCCCATTTCTGTCAAAAAAATACACTCTTACGATATCGTTTCGGGACACGTTTCTTTTGGCAGACCCTTATTCCTCTTAAGCGTTGTCATTTTCCTCCCATCAACCTCACTTTCAGGTAGTGTTTGGTTCAACAAAGAGGAGGAGAGTGATTTTAATGATATCTTGTTTGATTAATTTAAAGGGGAAGAGAAGGGAGGGGAGAAATTTTAATGATATTTTATTTGGTGAAAGAGAGGAGGGAAAGTGAAATAAAATTAAATAGACAATTATATCTTTATGATATTAGAATTAATTTTTTTTATTTTTAAGATATTTTTATTAAAAAAAGCTTTTTCTTGCTTTCTATTACAGAAAATGATTTTTTTAATTTCTATTCAAAAAATATTTTTTAATTTCATAAAAAATTATGTTGAACCCCATTAAAAAAAATAAGATCTCTATTATGTTTTAAGTAAAAGTAAAAGTGGGGATAATTTAGTCAAATAAAACTAAAAAAATTTTTTCCCTTTCAAAAACTTCCACTTTTGGAGGAGAGGGAGATGAGGGGAGGCCTCCCCTCCCCTCCAATTTTTTCATACCCTCCCCTCCCCTCCAAAACCCTCCAACCAAACTATGCCTCAATCTCTCATGCCCACAATGATTTATATTTTGACAAAATTTACTTCTCATCTTTTACTTTTATCTATTAACTTTTTTAATTTTAATTTTTTTTTATTTTATCTTAATTTTCACTTTTGTTCTTTAATTTTATTTAGTTCCAATATAATTCTTTAACTTTATCTTAAATTTTACGTTTATCTTTTAATTTCGTTTAATTTTAATTTATTTTTTTTCTTTATTTTAAGTTTTACTTTTATTCCAATTTAACCCTTAATTTTCCAAAATTACCAAAATATTTTTCCCCACTTCCCTAGCTACCTCAGAAGATCCTTTCGTTTTCCTCTGACTCAAAATAATTGAATTGAGACGCATGTCATATGTTATGGATATGCTTTGTTGTTGTCTTTTGGTCCAAAAGATTGATTATTGAGATGTTGTCACTTTCACTTTGTTTGGTGCTGGAGGAAATGTAGTGACAAGATCTTCGACGGCTATTTTGTCGAAAATGTCAACTTACGCTCAGAATTTAAACCAAGAATTTTGTTTTTTTTACTTGCGTTGTTTACTCAATGACCAACCGTAATTAGACAAAATAGTATAGTGAAATAGTTCTTAGCACAAGAAATATTTCTATCAATGGCCATTCGTATAACTTGCAATTATTTAGCTCTTGGTACATGATATAAGGATGAACTAATAGTCCATAACTATCATTTCATTTTGCTGTATAAAACTTCACATGCTTGTTACCTATTTCCCCTACCTCTGCTTCTAACAAAGTCTTGCATTCGAGAGAGAAAATTTGAAAAAAGAAAACATGGACTCTGTTTCAGGAGGAGGTTCAAAACCACACTTTGTGATCACCTCATTTCCAATTCAAAGCTATTTAAACACCTTCCTGAAATTAGCCAAACTACTTCACTCTAAAGGCTTCTACATAACCTACGTCAACACCGAGTTCAATCACAGACGCTTGCTTAACTCAAGGGGTCCTCAAGCTCTTCATGGCCTCCCAGATTGTCGCTTTCAAATCATCCTACATGGGCTCCCTCCTACAGATGCTAATGCTACCCAACACTTACCTTCTCTCTGTGATTCTACGCAAAAGAACTGCCTCCTCCCTTTTACAAAGTTTCTTGCAAGGCTTCGTGAGTCTGCCTTTAATGGCCTTGTCCTCCCAGTTACTTGCTTGGTTTCTAATACTGTCATGACCTTCACAATGAAAGCTGCTTAAGAATTTGGACTTCCTATTGCTCTCTATTGCCCTATCAGTGTTGTTTCCTTCTTGGGTGTTTGGCACGGTCATACTCTTCTTGATAAGGGTGTCATTCCTTTAAAAGGTAAATGTTACTCCTTCTTGTGTGTATATATATATATATATATATATATATATATCTTTTTTTAGTCTATTTTTTAAAATGATGGATCTTGAACAATGTTTTGTGATTCCATTAATTTATTGGTGCAGATAAAAGTTATCTGACGAATGGGTACGTGGATACCGAAATACACTGGCTTCCAGGCATGAAAAACATTAGACTGAGGGATTTTCCTAACTTTGTGAAGGAAATAGATCCAAATGATAATTTCATGCGAAACTTCTCTATCACCGAGCTACAAAGAGGCCAGACAGCTCGAGCCCTCATTTTCAACACGTTTGAGGAGTTTGAGAGTGACGCACTCAACACTCTCTCATCTATCTTGGCCCTCTCCCTCTATTTCTCACTCAAATCCCACACTCCCACCACTTGGAATCCATTGGTTCCAATCTCTGGAAAGAAGAGACCCAATGCATCCATTGGCTAGAATCCAAGAAACCCAAATCTGTAGTTTATGTGAATTTTGGAAGCGTCACGGTTGTCTCTAGAACAAGTGTATGAGTTTGCTTGGGGTTTAGCCAATAGCAAGAAACCCTTCTTGTGGATCATCAAGCCTGACCTTGTGAATGGTAGCTCTATGATTCTATCACCTGAGTTTCAGGGTGAGACTAAAGAAAGAGACTTTATAAGTAGCTGGTGTGAACAAGAGAAAGTGCTGAAGCACCCTTCAATTGGAAGGTTCTTTACCCATTGCAGATGGAATTCAATGTTAGAGAGTGTGTGTGCAGGGGTTCCAATGGCTTGTTGTCCTTGCGGTGGAGATTAGAAGACTAACTGTAGGGATGCTTGTAGGGAATGGGGGATTGGGGTTGAAATTGATAATAATGTGGAGGGAAAAGGTGGAGAGGCTTGTAAATGAGTTGATAGAAGGGGAGAAGGGGAAGGAGATGGAGTGGAAGAAAATTGCAGAGGCTACTACACTTGGTCATTCTTCCTCCAAAAACTTGGAGAAATTGATTGACTAAGTGCTGATCAAAAAGAGAGACTAACGTGCTGCATGGAATATTTAATTTTTTAGGTAATCAACAATTATGTCTCTCTTTGTGGTTAAAGCCCTTAACTACAACCTTTGGATTTGAGCACCTTACTGCTCGTTTTTACCTTTACCAACATAAGCATGGTGTCTTGGCATTATTCATGTTCTTGCCTATGTATTTAGTTCCTAGAGTTATGGGTCTTTACCGCAATTAGTGCATGTTCCTTGTGTTCATGTAGTTATTATATTTTCATCTTCTTTTTGCGCTGAGTTCAACCCTTGCTACCAAAAAGTGATAATGTTCAATATGATGTTCCTGATTTTCTTATTTTACAGCTATAGAACTACTGTGAGATAATTAAGTTTTTTTTTTCCCTTTCTTTTATCGGTGGCATTCTTGCAATAATGGCGGCGGTTGTCTCAAGACTGTTGCTTCTCTCTGTCAGAACAACCAAGTGCAAACACTCAACAAATCTTTATTTTGAGCCGAGTTTTAAGCACATCAAATCTTTTGTTTGCTGAAATGAAATATTTAGAAAAATTATAATAATAATAATATATATTTTTGAATAATAAATAAGAATAAATACAATAATTTATATATAGTTTTACTAAGTTTTATTAAAATTATACAGATTTTTTTAATTTTTAAAATATATTTTACATTTTCTATAAAAAAAAATGAAAGACTTGTTAATTAAGTATATTTTATAAAAATTAATTTAAAATTAAATAAAAATTAGATATAATTTTTTATTATTAAGAGAAGTGTGTATATATTTTAAAAATAAAAAGAAAAATTTATATAATTTATTCAAATAATATATATATATACACACATTGTCTTTAAAAAGAAGAAACTTTAATTAACGACAAAATTGCTTGTTTCTTTTTAATAGACCATGTTTTCACATCACATTAACTTATTGTTGACTTCCTGATCCATGCCCTGATCACTGGCCCTTTCTGAAAATCTTCACGTCCAAACCAGCCTTCTTTGCTGTGAGATCTGGGCGTGCAGAGCCCTCAGACCCAAGCACGAGAAAAACTGAAACAGAAAAGGAAAAGGGATGGCACAACTTCTGATTTCGTCAGTTATTCTAATTTATATATTTAATAATATAAAAATGGGATAAAATAAAAAAAATAAAAGATAACTTTTATATTTCTATTTTAAAATAGCATTGAAATTAAAAAAAAATGATAATAAGAGTATATTGAATTTTGTATAAGTTAGATATAATTATTATTCTTAATTTCCGTGTTTATAGAATAAAAGTAGATTTTGCTTAAACAATTATGCAAAATGTATACCAAGCAAAATTGTTTAATAGATTCTTTTTTCTTTTCTTTTTCTAAACGAAACATAAATCCTACTCTTTATTCCCACATTTGTTGTATACATCAACCACCAAAGCCCCAAAAAAAAAAAATAATATATAAAAATTGCAAAACTTGGTGGCAGTATAATTTTCCAATACACATAAAATTTGATGACAAGTGTCATTGAATTCTTGAAAAATATGACATATGAATGTATAACTTTCCGCACAACAACATTTGACTCTTTTTAATATAATAAATTAAAAAAATTTATGGGAAATGTAAATTAAGATTAGTTGTTACCGTGCTGTTGTGTTTATCGGTTTTGGAAGAAGTCTTGTTACAATACATGCCGCCGACCCACTATAAGTAGTGTGATCTCAAGATAACTGTTCGGAGGTGGAAGTTGATATCCCCGTATATTCGACTCCAGGGACTTGTATTTGAACTCGAATTTTAGGGGCTAAATTTTTTTTTTTAAAAGAAGAAAGTAAAAATTCAATAAATTAGAAAATAGGAAATAATGAAAAAATTAGGTATTAAATTTAAACTAAAAACTTTAATTAGAGTAAAAAAAAATTGTAAGGGCTGTTGTGAGCCAAATAATAATAATAAATTAATAAAATAAAATTTCACTAAAGGCAAATATTTTCGTTCTCATTCTATTGCAATTCCATTTGACTTTATGCTTCATTTGGTACAGAGGATTAATTTTTAATAGAATAGAAATGAAAAATGAAATGAAAATGAAAAGAAATATTGTATCACATAATTATGTTTGATAAGATGGAAGAAAGAATATAAATATAATTACATTTTAATGTTTGGTGAAATATAAATAAAATAGGAATAGAAAAGAAATATGAGAAAATATCTAAAATGACCCTTAATAAAAAAAAGTTGTAAAATATTATTTATATTTAATTGAAATAAACCAAGAAAAAGGATTAAGCTTTAAAAAAAATAAAAAAACAAGAAACCAAAAATTCAAAAATGCAAAATGAGAATCCAAAAATGCAAAAACTAAAAAAATAAAACAACGTTTGATACAAAAAATTTTCTCTCAAGGCCAAGTACATTCCATCTATAGGTTAAAGGTTTTCTCCTCTCCCGCATTTGATGAATTGTGTTCTCCCATGACTTCAGGTACCCTACATGCCAAATACAGTTTCTCAGCATTCCCACTTCCTCTTCCATTCCGTCAATCCCATCTCCCATCTACCAAATGATACCTTAGAGTTTGAGAAAAAAAACAAAAAAAAAGGAAGCCAAGGACCTATTACCTTACTAGAATTAGATTGAATGAAAAGGAGTGAAAAAGAATGGAAATAAATTAAAAAAACTTATGGTTTATAAGTATATTTGGTATATTATATAAAATAATGATATAAGCATCCACTTAAACCAAATTGTGGACATTTTATTTACTCTTTTCAAGTTTTTCCTTACAAATAGTAAGTTCCTAACTTATAAGTTTTGCCACTTACAAGTTCCCGATTCTTTTTTCTTTTTTAAATCAATGTTGGACTTTTTAATTTTTGAATTTCCAAATTTTGAAAAAGTTGGATTTTTTGTGTGGCATTTTTGGCTATTTTGTGGGAAAAAAATTATGGGCCAAAATTTGGAATTTTGTATGTTCAATTTTTGGGGTCTTGAAAAAAAATTTTTTTTGGACATTTTGTTTTATTTTAATAGCCTAGATTAAGTTTTAGGCACAAAATTTTATGAAAAATTATTATTCTTGCTATTTATTTATTTATTTTCAAATTGTAGAAATTATTTTCAAAAAAAAAATATTTGGCAAGGAATACATTTTCTAAGAAACGATTTTTAATTAATTACTCACATTTAATTAAGTTGATTAATTAATTATTTAATTCCCATAAAGTAATAAATATATATTTGTTTAAATGCACATTATGTGATAATAAGTCTTGTGACTCCCATGTTGAGTTAAAGAGTAATCATAGCATCCTTACATAATTGTGAATATGCATATTGACTTTGTTTTAGAAAATATGCAAGTGATGCACATTAGAATAATGGCACTGCAAGTGTACAAACCGTAAGAATAGTAAGTGATGAGTCAAGGTTGTTCTCTCAAAGAATCAATACGATTAGTGATTAGGCATTAGATTTCTCATATTCATTTTAGTTAAACAAGTCAAGTTATGAGTGAATTTTTATGAAAATCAATTCAAATGCAATTAATAGTAATGAAAATGATTCTAAGTGAAAATGAGCAATTGAAGACACCTTAGAAATTCTAATCCCCTTTTTACACAAAGCAAATCCTTTCCCTTTTTAATTAATTAGCTTAATGTCAATTTTAGAGTCAAAGGTCTACATTAGGTAAAAATGTCTTTCGATCCATTCAAACCCATATATCAACTCCATTCTTTGATATCTCAAATGAGAAGTTAATATACAATTAAACTCAGACCTTATTTAGACTACCTAGAGCCCTTGAGTATATTTCTATCTCAAGTATAATTTAGACTATGTCTAATCCTAAGTTGCTCAATCAATGGTCTATAAGCAATTCCCTTCTTTCAAAGGCTAACTACAAAACCCATAATTAAACTAGAGGTGGCCAATCACTAGAATGAAACCATAATCTAGATTAAGTACTAAAATCTTCAATAATCCAACATAATTAAAAGGGAAATTATTTCCAAAGTTTAAAGGTTCATAGAATCTCTAAGGGTTACAAGAGTTTAGCCACTCATGGCTTGAAATACATAGAAAAGTTCAGCAAATATATCAACAAATACATTAACTTAAAGAGAAAATGGAGTAGAAAAACCTAATCGGAAAAATCTTGGACAAAATCGATGATTTCCTAATTAATATGAAGCTTCCCCAACACCTCTTATGTGTTTTCTCACTTCCCAAGTTGACCAAATGCAGCTCCCTCTGCTGAATCACGAAGCCCTAGCTCTTCTTCGCATTTTTAGCTCACAAATCAAAGTTGTGCGTTTCAGTGGTTGATCTCGCTATGGCGAGGGGTAGCTCTTGCTATAATGAGAGTTTATAGGCGCCCAAATTTTTGCTAATCTCACTACTGCTTGTGCTATAACTAAGAGCTCCTTGAAATTTGTATGCATCACGACTTCGCTATGGCGAAATAACTTCCTCGCTACAGCGAAAGCTCATCCTAGCTACAACGAATTGTGTTCTCACTATAGTGAGATGACTTATTCAGCTTGCCTTTTTACTCTTCAGCTTCTTTCTCTTTTCTCATTCCTTTTTACAATCTTCTACCTTCTCCTGAGATAAAATTCAATCATAAAATGAGGCTAAAAACTAATAAAGATATTGCAATTGAGACAGTTTCTTCATTTTGTTTAATTGAATAAAAATTTAACCATGTTAGTCAAGAGAAAAGTACTTTGCTTCCCTAATATATCATAACATACATCTCTTTCTCATCCAAAATTAGGGAGTCATCAAACTCCCCTACACTTATATTATTGCTTATCCTCAAGCAATTCCTAAAAAATATCAATCAATGTGGTTGCTGACCAATTCTTTTTCATGATAAATACCTAATTAACCAAAATTTCAAATTCCCACACACTTAAAATGAAACAATGTCAAAAGCAGAAGTTTAGCAAAACTCAATTTGAATTTTCGAAACTAATGTACTCATAGTAACACCTTCCTGATTTCTAGAGTGTGTGTGTGTTCCATAGACAGATTTTTTAGAAGCAATCAAGTAATCTTCAATAAAACCCTCAATATACTTTTAAGACCCAATCCAACTATCTACTCTAACTTCAATCATCAGAATTCATTAAGAGAGGTCTTTATTGTTTAACAGAGTACTACTCTCAACATAATCATTCTCATTCTTCTATTTTTTTTTTTTTCAATTTCTCCTCCTTATTTCTCTTAATCTTTTGACATGAATGACAACATTGATTATGAAGCCACCCAGTTACTCAGATTAAAAAAATCGACTCAGAGTGCTCACTAGCATAGTCTTAGTTTCACCACTGTTTGATGCAAAAGTTTACACTTTTTAGTGCAAACTCCTGGTTACTAAGTGATTTCAACAATCAGATATCTATCAGAAGTAGATAAATTAGGGAGATCTAAAAATAAATAAATTGGGGCTAACTAAAGAAAAAACTTGAATTACTTCAATAACTATCTTGCTAAGAAGTACTTCTATTATAGGTGTTTACTACAACTATATTACTTGCTTTGTTCATTTCAAGTTTGCCTAATTCTCACATTCATTGCTTAGTATTCATTCGAAGCAAGGAGGCTGAATCTGGTTAAAATTAGAGGCATTATGGTGGACTGATTATTATTGATATAATTTTCCTTATTATTTATTTAAATCTATATGTCCACCTAGCCTACATCTACCTTCCCTTACACTTAAAGATAACATTGTCCGCAATGTTTAAAAGAAGAGATACTAGAATCAGAAAAGTAGAAGTAAACTGGGGCAAAGGTAAGGGATGTAAGTAGAAAGAAAGAGATAGGGCTCCCCTGATATGAAAAGTTAAGGATGAGAAGGATGTGCACAAATAACTCCTATATCTGAGAGACCAAAATTATACAGAGACCACGCAGCAAACCGTAAGTGGGCGTTAGATATAAGACATCAAGTATAAAACTAGCAAGTGCATAATCTAAAAACATTATGATATACAGTTATCCAAAAATGAAAGCAGAAAAACAGGAAGGATCATGCAAATAACACAAAAACTCTATGAGTCAAAGGGCCCAAACATATGCTGCGGTGTAGGGTCTTGTGGAAGAACAATAACTGAGGATTGAGGGACCTCTGGAGGTGGAGGTGGAAGTGCATGAATCAAATAATCCACAACCATTTACAATTGATATTTCATTGACAGGACATGCCCCTCTAGTCTATTAATGGAATCCTTCACCCAGCCCTCAAACTAATTTTAAGGTAGTGCATCCTGCATCATAGGCTTTAGAGTACCCACTTGCTGCTGTGGAGGAGGTGGAGATGCTTCAGGCTATGCTTGTGCTTGTGCCCAGTGTCTGCGAGGTCTTCCTAGCTTATCCTTCATGCTATTATTCTTAAAAAGCCCCTTTGGTTTGAATTGAGCATCATTTTTAGATACTTGGCTTCCCCCCATTGAGAGTAACTCAGTAAGCATGTGGGGGTATGCCAAGGTTGCCCTATCTGACCTTGCCACTTGCTTGAAGTTAAAGATCATAACACGAGGAATATTCAGCTCCTACTTGGTCATAAAGCACTAAGTCAAAATAGCCCATTCTTGGATCATGTTGGACCCATGAGAACTAGTCAAAATGTTGCTAGTGATGAACTGTAGCCAATATCGAGCAAGCTTATTCAGTTGGTTGACTATATACACTTTGTTAGTCAGCCTTGCTCGTCCTTCATTTGCTATAGTCGTCTCCACCTCTTCCTATAAAATTGACTCCTGATTAGACAAATAAGATTGGAAGGCACATTCTGCAACATCGGGCAATTCATAAAAGTCTTGAATGACTTTTTCATTGATTCATACCCAAGCTTATCAATAATAGTATTCATCCTCGTCCTCCTCGGTGTCTTCAAAATATGCATACAGTTCCTAGATCATCAAAGGAATCTAATACACTGGTTTTTTTTGTGAAATCTTACAGGCCATACCATTTACAGTCACTATAAGTGAGATCTAAGATGCGGGGCTCATAATATCTATCTTTAACAATACCCTGGTCAGAGAAAAGGCACTCAAAGTGAAATTTGATTCTGGAAGAAGCAAATCTATCCTTGTCGTAAGGTTTCTTCTTCTGCTTTGAAGAAGATGCTTTAACAGTCTTTATTTTCTTTTTGGGAGCCATGAACTTTGAAATCGAAATAACAATAAAAAAGAAACTAGTGTAAGTAGCTACAGCAAACCACATAACAATCATGGGCAAACAGTGATGAATAGGAAAATTTAGTAAATCAAATTAATGGTACATATCTATGATATGGAAATGAACCTCTGAGAGTAAACAAGAAGATAAGGGAAAAGAAACTCGAAGTAAGAAAGGCAAGAAGTGCCCAAAAAAGAAACAATACGTTCTGGAAAAAATGCTCGAACTCGCAATAGCGATTTTATTCTTGTTATAGCGAGAACAAACAAATTTTTGAAAATGTTGATTTAGGCCGAAAAATTCTAGATTAATGAGAACTTCCTGCATAGAAATAGTCAACCAACAGAATGTAACAAAAAATGCTGACCTATTGACCATTAATTAAGTAGATAAATGCAAAAAGAATCCCAACCCTAATAACCATAGAAACAATTAAAAAAGGCAGCGATTGAGGAAATAAAAGGGCGAGCAACGTACCTGATAAGGGCACAAGCATGCAATAGTGAGGAAGAAGCAAGAACGAAAAATACGAAAGGGCATCTGAGGTTATTTTTTTATTATGTTTATTAATTTTTTTTTTATCAGAGACTTCGCTATTGCCTAGGCAATAGCGAGGCGATCTATGGAAGAAGTACCAAGAGCAAAGCTGCTGGTTTCGCAATGGCAAAAGTGCCTCTTGCAATGGCGAGTATACTTAGGTATTTCTTGTTAGCTGAAAAATCTCGCCATAGCCAAGTTATAGCGAGCAACTCTCTGGTTTTTGTACTTGTCCATGAGCATACTACAATTGCTACAGCGAGTTGGCCATCTCGCAATAGTGAGGATACTTAAAAAAAAATTTCAACACATTTCACTCGCCATAACCTGGCTATAGCGAAATACTCTCTGGACTTTGTACTAGATTGGAAACATAGGGCATTTGCTATGGTGAAATGGTGGTCTCGTTGTAGCGATAACACTTGACATCTTTCAAACACACGCTGGCTCACTATAGCCCAGACCATAATGAGGAACTCTCTATTTAATGTACCAGATGTAGAACAAGTAGTCTCACCATAACGAGGTAGACTCCTCGCCATAGCAATATTTTTTTTTAGAATGATGCAACACAATTTCCAAAAAACACAAATACAAGAATTGACATTATTTTTATTGTTATTTTTATTTTTATTTTTTATCTTGAATGATTAGCCCTCCACATAAGTGTTCAAATAGGTACTTTCTAACCCTATTTATACCTCCTATCATGCAATGACTAAACCCATTCCCATCAAACTTTAGTCAAACATCATCAAATAAACAAGATTACTAGAATAATAATATGCAATTCAAATCAATAATTAGAAACTCCCTAAAAATCATGACTGGACTTGTCCTTTCTTGCCAACAACTTGTTCCTGAATATCCAACACTTCCACACCAACATCAAGCCTACAAAACACACAAAGAAAAAGGAAGATCAAACCAAAGACAAAAAAAACATTAAACCAAAACATAAGGACAAGAAGAAAACTTAGGTTGCCTTCCAAGTGGCGCTTGGTTTATAGTCCTCAATAGGACTTTGTCAGCTAATCAAGGAGGTTGAGAGAAGCTATAGACTATTGTCTGCCGGTCTATCTCACCACCTAAATAATATTTAAGCCTTTGACCATTTACTTTAAATTGATCTCCTGACTTCTCATCTTTAACTTCGATAGCTCCATAAGGTGTCACAGAGATCACTATGAACGGACTATCTCAACTTACTTGGAAACAACTTCAAACAAAAATTATAAAGCAACACAAGGTCTCCAAGTTTAAACTTTCTTAGTAAGATATGCTTATCATGAATTCTTTTGGTCCTTTCCTTATAAATTCTAGAACTCTCAAAAGCCTGTAATCTAAACTTATCTAACTCATTTAGTTGCATTAGTCTTTTCTTGCCCACTTTATCCATATCAAAATTCAATTTCTTTATAACCCAAAATGCTTTATGCTCTAGCTCAATAGGTAAATAACAAGCTTTGCCAAAAACTAATTGATAGAGAGACATACCTATTAGAGATTTAAAAACTATTCTATATGCCTATAAAGTATCATCGAGCTTATCCACCTAATCCTTTCTAGTGGGACTCACAGTTTTTTTGAAAATTCTTTTTATTTCTCTATTGTACACTTCACATAACCCGTTGGTTTGAGGGTGATATGCCAATGCCATCTTATGGGTGACTCCATACTTTGCAAACAAACCTTTGAACAACTTATTGTTGAAATGAGTTCCCTCATCACTAATGATTGCCTTAGGTGTGTCAAAATAAGTAAGAATATTCTTTTTCAAAAATCACATCACCGTATTGGCATCATTAAAATGACAAGCCACAGCTTCAACCCACTTACTCACATACTCAACAGTGACCAATATATATTGATGGCTTCTAAGTGAACCAAAAGGCCCCATAAAATCAATTCCCCACATATTAGACAATTCTACCTCAAGAATACCAGATTGAGGCATTTCATACCTCTTTGAGATGTTACCTGTTCTCTGACATGCATCACAACGACAAACAAACAAGTAAGCATCTTTAAATAATGTAGGCTAATAATATCCAGATTGTAATACTTTGTATGCAGTACGATGACCACTAAAATACCACCATAAGGAGCAACATGACAAGTATATAAAATATTATTTTGTTCATTTTGAGGCATACACTTTCTCAAAATTTGGTAAGCACACTTCTTAAATAAAAAGGGTTCATCCCATATAAACCATTTCACATCATGCAAAATTTTTTTCTTTTGATAAGATTTTAATTCATTAGGCACAATACCACTAACCAAGTAATTGGCATAATCAGCATACCAAGGCACAATCACACTATTCACAGCAAATACAGGCTCATCAGGAAAACTCTTATTAATTGATAAATCATCCACACACTCAAAATTATTCACAAGCCTAGATAAGTGATCAACAACTTGGTTTTCAGTTCCTTTCCTTTCAGTAATCTACACATCAAATTCTTGTAATAATAAAACCCATCTAAGTAACCTAGGTTTAGATTCCTTCTTACACAATAAATATCTTATAGTAGCATAATCAGTATGAACTATGACTTTAGTGCCCATCAAATACACTCTAAATTTCTCAAAAGCAAAGACAACAACAAGCATTTCTTTTTCAGTAGTTGAGTAATTTACCTGTACTCCAACTAGAGTTTTTCTTGCATAATAAATAGGATGAAAAATCTTCCCATGTCTCTGGCCAAGCATAGCTCCAACCACATAATCACTTGCATCACACATGACCTCAAAGGGTAGTGACAAATTAGGAGCCACTATAATTGGTGTTGTGATAAGTCTTTGCTTAAGCTCTTCAAAAGCTTTCAAGCAATTTGCATCAAACTTGAATGGGGTATCCTTTTCAAGTAAATGAGATAAAGGCTTCGCTATCTTTGAGAAATCCTTGATGAATCTTCGATAGAACCTAGCATGCCCCAAGAAACTTCTAACAGCTTTCACATTAGTAGGTGGTGATAATTGCTCAATAACTGAAACCTTAGCTCGATCCACTTTCAATCTTCTTTTTGATACCTTATGCCTAGCACTATACCTTCACAAACCACGTAGTGACACTTTTTTCAATTGAGAACCAAATTGGTATCCTCACATCTTTGTAAAACTCTTATCAAATTATCCAGACATTCTTCAAAAGTGATGCCAAATACTGAGAAGTCATCCAAAAAGACTTCCATGATATGCTTAATTATGTCAGAGAAAATTAACATCATACATCTTTAAAATATGATAGGAGCATTACACAATCTAAAAGTCATTCATCTAAATACAAAAGTGCCATAGGGACATGTAAAAGTAATTTTTTCTTAATCCTCAGGAGCAATTGCAATTTGATTGTAACCAGAATAGCTATCCAAGAAATAAAAGAATTCTTTTCCTGCTAGACGATCTAACATCTAATTGATCAATGGAAGAGGGAAATGATCCTTTCTTGTAGCTGTGTTTAACTTCCTATAGTTCATACAAACTCTCCAACCTATAACTGTTCTTATGGCAATCATTTCATCCTTCTCATTGTTCACCACCGTCATCCCTCCCTTCTTAGGGACATATTGCACTGGACTTACCCAGTTACTATCGGATATGGGATAGATAATACCAGCATCAAGTCACTTGATAATCTCTTTGTTGACCACTTCTTTTATTATAGGATTCAATCGCCTTTGATTCTTTATCGATTTCTAATGGTCATCTTCTAAGACAATTTTATGCATATAAATGGCTAGACTAATCCCTTTTATATCAGCTATGGTCTAACCAATATCCCTTTTGTGCTCTTTTAACACTTTCAGCAGTTGTTGTTCTTGGAGAAGTGTTAATGTAGATGAAACTATAACTAGTAAAGTCTCTCTTTCCCCCAAATAAGCATATTTAAGATGCGATGGAAGAGGTTTCAACTCTAAAATTGGAGACTGCTCAATGGATGGTGGAACAGCATGAGCTTTTCGTGAAGCCAGCTCCAACAATTTAAATTGCCTATTCTACTTAGCAACAGGTCTAAATGCATTGAGTTTGTGCTCAACTTTCATTTTCATCACCTCTCCTATACTTGTTTTACCTACAAGTAGTGCTTCATGAGGATTAATGAAAGCAAAAGAATCTAATTCTCCTTGAATTACCTCTTCAACAATAGACACCCTTGAGTATTCTTCTACACTACCCAGATACTTTATAACTTTTTCCACACTAAATGTGACTTGCTCATCTCCAAGCCTCATTATAATTTCTCCTTTTTCCACATCAACAAGTGCTCTGCCAGTAGCTAAAAACGGCCTCTCCACTATCAATGGGATATCTCTATCCTCTTCAATATCATACACAATAAAATTAGTAGGATAAATGAAAGGGCCAACCTTTACTAGCACGTTTTCAATGATCCTATGTGGATAAGAAAAGCTTCTATTAGCCAATTACAAAGTGACAGTCGTTGGATTGGCCTCACCTAATTGTAGCTTTCTAAAAACAAATAATGGCATGAGGTTTATAGTAGATCCTAAATCACAAAGTGGTCAACCCTCAAATTTGTCCCCAATCATGCAAGGGATAGAAAAGAATCAAGATCTTTACACTTAGTTGAAAGATTGGATTTGAGTATATTAGTGGTCTCTTTTGTCAAAACCACTGTTGCAAATTTAGTGAAACACTTCTTCTTGCTAAGTATATCTTTTAGGAACTTAGCATATTTAGGCATTTGCTCTAAAGTCTCAAAGAAGGAGATATTAATGTGGAGTTGCTTAAACATGTCCAAAAATTTCTTATACTACTCATTAAGGACTTTCTTTTGTAATCTCTATGGAAATAGAGGCAATGGCACCACTTTAGGATGCACTACTATCTTTTCTTCAATTGTATTCGACTTTTCCAATTTAGACTTCCCTTTCTTGTCCTCTTCTTTTGCATTCACACCAGCAGTCTTTTCCTCTTTTTCCTGTTGAAGTTCTTCATCTTCAATCTGAATAACATTTGATGGACCCTTAGAATTTATCCTATTGGGCTCCTTCACTTGAGCTTGTACTTCAGGGAGTTCTTTACCACTTTTCAAAGTGATAGCTTTACATTCTTCCTTGTCATCTCTCCTTGGATTAGGAATTGTATCACTTGGCAAGCCTCTTGGATGTAGTGCATTCACAAAGAAGCTAATTGCCCAATTTGCACTTCTATATTCTTGAGAGAGGAGTCCACCCTTGCATTAATGTTATCTTGCTTTTCATTATTCTTGATTTGAGTAGTCATAAACTTAGCCAAAACATTCTCTAAATTGGTTTTGGGCTCTTGAGTAAAAACATTTTGCCTTGTCACTTAATAGGACCCAAGAGGTTGAGTAGGCCTTGTTCCAAAAGATGATGGCTGATTAAGTGATGGACCATACTTCCAAGAAAAATTTGGGTGATTACGCCATACAAGGTTGCAGGTGTTTGAGTAGGGGTTGTTTTGACTCCTTTGAAAGTTCCTTACATAATTCACTGACTCTGATTGCAAAAACATCGGGCACTGGTCTGACATATGTATCTAACCATACTGCTCACATGCAATATGAGTTATTTGTTCAGAACACACATTCAAAGTAGTCTTCTTTTGCACTTGCGATTCTAGCAAATCAAAATGCTTATTCAATGTCGATAAAATAGCAGCCAGCTGAGCAAAAGAATCCTTTTTAGTATTAGATGTTTGAGGAATTGCTAGTCTTTCATCCCCCTTATGAGAATAACTTTCAGTCAGATTATCAAGTACCTTCATTACCTCATCTACTGGGAGTTGGTCATAACTACCATTAAGAATCGATGCTAGTATAGTATCTGACTGTGCATTGAATCTGGTATAAACGTTTTATACAATGGCCCATTCATCCATGCCATGACTTGGACATTGTCTCATCAAATGTTTATATCTTTCCTAAGCCACATAAATGTGCTCATCTAGTAATTGCTTGAAGTTAATTAAATCACGTTTAGCATCAGCAATTTTGTTATTTGGAATGAAGCAAGCTCTAAACTTTGCTTCTAAGTCATCCCAATTCTTGATAGATCCCTCTGGCAAATTAAGCAACCATTCTTTTGCATCATCCTTGACAGAGATAGGGAATAATGTAAGCCTTAAGACATCCTTGGGCACTCCATTCTGTTTGAAAAAGTCACAGACTTCCAAGAAGGATAATATGTGTCTATTAGCATTGTCTATTGATTTACCACCAAACTGCCCAATCATTTGAAGCATTGAAATCATCACTAGCTTTAACTCAAAGTTGTTCACTTGAAAATCTGGTACTACAATGCTAGGCTGAGTCGTTTTCATGGTTCTTCTCACAAAATCTTTGATAGTCTGATTTTGATTATCTTTGTGTGCCATCTTCGTAGTAGGAATGTTTACCTCACTCTCAGATTAAATTAGCACATACCCCTCAGCCAAAATATTTTTCAAACTCCTTGTCTTTCTAGATGTTCTTTGGGATCTGGATTTAGGTGGCATATATTAGTGTACTTGCGAAAACAAAGGAGCACAGATCAAGAATCTAACTAAACTAAAGAAACCAAAAGGTAATAAACTAAGAAATTACTAATAAAATTATTGCAACTAACAAATGAAAACACAAATAAACAAGAAAGTAAATTAAAAGAAACCAAGTGCTTAAGCTAAAACGACTCAAAGTCCTTTAATTTTATTCACCAATTGCCTTGATTCCCCGGTAATAGCGCCAAAAACTTAATGCACACTAGAATAATGGCATCGCAAGTTTACAGGCCATAAGAATAGTAAGTGATGAGTCAAGGTCGTTCCCTCAGAGAATTAATACGATTAGTGATTAGGCATTAGATTCCTTATATTTATTTTAGTTAAACAAGTCAAGTTATGAGTGAATTTTTATGAAAATCAATTCAAATGCAATTAACAGTAATGAAAATAGTTTAAAGTGAAAATGAGCAATTAAAGACACCCTAGAAATTTTAATCTCTTTTTTACACAAAGCAAATCATTTTTCTTTTTAATTAATTAGTTTAATGTCAATTTTAGAGTCAAAGGTCTACATTAGGTAAAAATATCTTTCGATCCATTCAAACCCATATATCAACTCCACTCTTTGATATCTCAAATGAGAAGTCAACATACAATTAAGCTCAAACCTTATTTAGACTACCTAGGGCCTTTGAATATATTTCTATCTCAAGTACAATTTAGACTATGTCCAATCCTAAGTTGCTCAATCAATGGTTTATAAGCAATTCCCTTCTTTCAAAGGCTAACTACAAAACCTATAATCAAACTAGAGGTGGCCAATCACTAGAATGAAACTATAATCCAAATTAAGCACTAAAATCTTCAATAATCCAACATAATCAAAAAGAAAATTATTTTCAAAGCTCAAAGGTTCATAGAATCCTTAAGAGTTACAAGAGTTTAGCCATTCATGGCTTGAAATACATAGAAAAGTTCAGTAAATATATCAACAAATACATCAACTTGAAGAGAAAATAGAGTAAAAACACCTAATTGAAGAATCTTGGACAAAATCGACGATTTCCTGATTAATATGAAGCTTCCCCAACACCTCTTATGTGTTTTCTCACTTACCAAGTCGACTAGATGCGGCTTCCTCTGCTGAATCACGAAGCCTTAGCTCTCTTTCGCATTTTTAGCTTGCAAATCAAAACTGTGCATTTCAGTAGCCGATCTCGCTATGGTGAGAGGTAGCTCTCCCTATAACGAGAGCTTATAAGTGCATATATTTTTACTGATCTTGCTAGTACTTGCACTATAGCTAGGAGCTCCCTAGAATTTGTATGCATCACAACTTTGCTATGGCGAAATGACTTCCTCACTACAGCGAAAGTGCATCCTAACTACAGTAAGTTGTGTTTTCGCTGTAGCGAGAGGACTTGTTTAGCTTGCCTTTTTACTCTTCAGCTTCTCTCTTTTTTCTCATTCCTTTGTACAATTTTCTACTTTCTCCTGAGATAAAAATCAACCATAAAATGAGGCTCAAAACTAATAAAGATATTACAATTGAGACATTTTCTTCATTTTGTTTGATTGAATAAAAATTTAGCCGTGTTAGTCAAGAAAAAAAGTACTTTGCCTCCTTAATATATCATAAAATACATCTCTTTCTCATCCAAAATTAGGGAGTCATTAGCAAGTCATATAATAAATTAAAGACATACATTCTAATTAAGTATGTAACTATAATTAGGAAAATTTAAATTGTTGTCCTATTTTTGAAAAATTATTCTAGGCAATTAGGCATAATTGGGGAGAAAATTAGATTAAGTGTCATTTTAAATTTGTCCTTTTTTTGGAAAAAAAAAAATATTATGGGCAATTCAATACATTTGCAAGTAAAAATTAATTTAAGTTCCATTTAAATTTTGTCCTTAGTTTGAAAAAAAATATTTTCTAACAATTTTGACAAATTTAGGAAAAGGCTAAAAGAAAAAATTTTAATTAATTAGTCACATATAATTAGAAGAAAAAAAGAGAATAAGTGGATAATACCATTTTTTTTTTATATTACTTTCACACTAACTCTACAACTATAAAAGGTTTAATTTGACCATCGAGCATATAAATTAGTTGGCAAGAGGCTGATTTAACTTAACTAAGGATCTCAAGTTCGAGTCCTTAGGAAATGTAGTAGGGTAAAAACTTGATTAGAAGAGCTTTTCTACCCTTTGTGGTCCTACCCAACTCAAATCTAGATTAGTCGGGAGTTAAGGGACCTGATAGTAAATTCATGCCCTACAAATACTAGATAATTGTATCAAAAATGAAATAAATGGTTTAATTTGATTGATCACGGGACTCATGAGAGTCATTATGTGACCAACTTTTTTTTAATATTTTCATTTTCAATGAAATATAATATATATATTAATATTTATTTTAAATAAAATATATTCTAATATTTTATATAGTGTCATGAAAATGGAATGAGTAATGTCACGAAAAAATATAAGATAAAATCCATCAAGCATTCCTCTTTTAACGTACAAATCTACTTTTATGTATTCGTTTTATCTCCTTCTCCACGTTCTCTCCTTCCTCTTCCTTCTTACTAAACAAACCTAGCCTCCAAGTAATCCTCAGCTCTCCATCTTTGACTGACCTTACCCTCCAATTGAATGTAACCCTGTATTGAGTGCAGTGCACCCTCAAATCCCTAAAACCATCTTCTTCAATGTATGTTTCTACATGAGCATTTTTCCTCTTTGCTCCATCTGTCTTGGTACTTTATTCATTTATTATTTTTTATTCTGTTAAAAATTATACACGAAATCAATAAAGAGAGATGTTCACTCTTCTTGCTGGATTAATATAATTATTTGAGTCATATTCCTTTCATCTTTATCTGCAATAAGCGAAGAAACCCCACTTGGATTTAAATTTTGAAGGAAAAGAAAAAGCACAACACGATGAAGACGAAAAGCTAGAGCCATATAAGAAAAAAAAACAAGTAGATTTGCAATAACTATTGTGATGTTGTCATTTTCTTTCTAGAAGTATAATGTTGGAGGAAAGGTAATGACTGACAAGATTGTGGGCAGCTATTTTGTCGCAAATGTCAACTTGAGTCCAGCATTTACGTCAAGAAATTTTTTTTTTGGATAAATAGCAGATAATTTGCGATTGTTTATTCAATGACCAATCAGAGCTATAGCTATTGATTTCATGAGTAAGGATTCCTATGGATTACTACAAAAATTTTGAAAAATATATTGTTAACTTTAGTCTATAGGATTCCTATAGACCAAAGAAAGAGGCTTTATCAGTAGTTGGTGTGAACAAGAGAAAATGCTGAACCACCCTTCGATTGGAGGGTTCGTAACCCATTGTGGATGGAACTTCATGACAGAAATTGTGTGTGTAGGGGTTTCGATGGCCTGCTGGCCTTTTTATGGAGACCAAGAGACTAACCACAGGTATGCTTACATGGAGTAGGGGATCGGGGTTGAGATTAATAATAATGTCAAGAGGAAAGAGGTGAAAAGGCTTTTGAATGAGTTGATGGATTGGGAGAAGGGGAAGGAGATGAGACACAAGATCTTGGAATGGAAGAAAATTGCAGAGGAGGTCACTATACCTTGTGGTTATTCCTACATCAACATGGAGAAATTGATTAACCAAGTGCTGATCAAAACAAAAAATGAAGGTGCTTAATAGAAAATCTAATATTTTAGGTGCTTGAAAAACTCATTGTTTTGTTTTCTACAGGTTTCTGTACTCTTGCTCAAAGACATTTTTTAATGTTTGCTAAATGAAGCTTTTAAATTAGAATCTATGTGAAAAGATTCATTCTTATCTCCAACAACTCAACATGGACAACTTTATTTGGAATCTACTAAACTTTATTAAAGTGTCAACTAGCTTTGTTAGGCTTTATAAAAGTAGTATTAGTTTTAACTTCAATTATGTTTTTGATATGATTTGTAAGTGAGGAAAATAGTTATACGTTGTAATAAGTTTGGTTGTGTAACCCTTTTTAATTATAAGTAAGCAAGTTTGTCCATCAATAATATTTCTTTCTTTATCGTGTGCTCCTTCTAAACTTCTCCCATTCTTGAAAAGTAGAAGGGCAATGGTATCACTAAACATCAGTCTCCATAAATGAGGTAGGTAGATGATCTAGCATCCTTTATCCAACATAAGATTTCATTCTTTTAACATGCTATATGTTTATTTCTTGCTCCCTGTTGGTTTTGGTATGGAACGAATTATCTTATCGATAATAAAATATTGAATTTTATATTTGAGATGTATATATATATATTTCAAGCATTAAAATATATTATAAAAATAGTTTCTGATAATTGTCAATTATATGTTCTTTTAACATGTGTCCACATTTTTTATCATCCTAATGTGTGTTTCTTCATGATTTTCTTTTCAGTGAGTAATGAGCCTAGATATACTATATATATATATATATATATATATTAGCATCATTGGATCTTTATTAGTAAAATTTCACTTGGATTTTCTATTAAACAAACATTTGCAATTAAAATTCAAGCTGTGTTTCTATATTTTCCAAGTTCTTGTTCAGCATTCTTCAATTTTAGCTTTATAGCTTCAAGAAAAGATTTAGAGGTTAAAATTGCTCTTTTCCTTATATAAAATACTTTAAATATGCTTGATTTATGGGGAAGCAATAAGGGAATATTCTATAATAAATCTAATTGATATTATACTAACAAACTTATATAAAAGTGCAATAACAAGAAAGTTAGATCTAGTGTATAAGAAAAGAACATATAAATAATTTTATAATTATACGAAATCACTTGGATCTATATGTATATCTGACTTCTTCATAGAGCTAAGCAACCATAGATATGGCTAGATCTTCCTCTTTTAATCTTATACTAAATAACAGTAATTATGAGAAAGTAGATATTAAAATTGAGGTTAGAAAAAGGATTTAACCTTAACTTAAATAGTTTCTTATTAGGCCTTCCCATTGCAGGTTTAAGTAAGACCTAGTAGCCTACACTTCTATCACCACTAAGCAAAATTATGTTTAAAGTTTTAATGTGTATTTGGCCTAATTACAAATTATCATTTTAATAATAATTTTGGATTTGAACATCTCAATAGACCATTTGTCAACCTACATTTTAAAAAAATAAATAATTAATTAATTAATTAATGTGAGCTCATATGAGAAAATATTTTAACATTCTCCCACTTGAGCTGCATTAATCACGTTAGAAGAAGATATTCATTCATTTTGTAAAATGATTCTCGTGTTGACAAAACAACTTTATATGTGCATATTTAAAAGTAGTCCTTAGACAATACATTTAACACAATCCGATCTATTACAACCATCAACATGGGATAATGGTGATTATATGCACTTTATTAACATATTGTTTATCCATGTTCATACATGGTAATGATTGTGTTAAAATGGATCACAGGTTTAGAAATGTTGTAAGAAATATTTTCTAAGGTGATTGATAGTGCACTATTTTTTTATTAGCCCTTTGTATGATTTCTTAACAATCTTCATGCTTAATCGGCATGAGAAATCAATTGGTTTCAAGAAGCTTATATGTCTTAAGTAGCTTTATCTTCTAAATACTGTATAATGTTGACTAAGACATATCAAGGCAAATACAACAGTTATGCTTTAGAAAGATAAAATACTTGATTTTGTTATAGGAAAAGCCATACAAATCAAAAATTAATTTTTCTAAGCATGATAAAAATAAAAAAAAAAATTATTAGAAAATTCTAAATGTTGAGAAGAGTGAAATGACATAACAAGTGCCCTGAACAGGGTTGGGGTTGGCTCACACACACTACCCCTAAATTAGCCATGCGTGGACAACCTTTAATGGGTCGAGTCATGGGTTTGCAAGTGGGTCTCATGGACTTCTCACAACCCATGACTCTAATATGCTATTTTTAGTGTGTTTTGAGCTCTTCCAAGATGGATTTGAGATTTAAACAAGTCTTCCCTTCGTTTAGAGGGATGATTCGAATTAAACAAAGGCCAACCAAAGGATTTTTTGGATCTAAAAAGCTTCATGGATCTAAAAATTTTCTTTTTCCATTTCAAACTCCTTGAAAAGATTTCTATGCAATCAAATTATTTAGATGGGTTTCTAATTATGTTGAAAAGTTTATGCATGCAAGGATTGAAACAAAAATTTTAGATATCTCCTAATCAAATTTTACATATGAAAAAAATCTAAAATCTTTAAAAGGAAAAATTTTAATCATACAGATCTAAAAAATAAGTAATTCATACATCAATATAAAACTTGTAGATCAAAGATTAAAAACCCTAAAACGATTTTATGTAAAAAGATCATAAAATGGAGAATTTTCATTCATATAGATATGATAAAAAAAAAGTTCTAAATTTATGCACACCTATGGCTTTGATACAACATGTAACAAATATAATTGATATCACACTAACAAATTCATATAAAAGTGCAATAACAAGAAAGTAGGACCTAGTGCATAAAAAAAGAACATATAAACAATTTTTTTATTACAAGAAATAACTCAAATCTAAATGCGTACCTGACTTCTCTATAGGACTAGATAACCACATATCTAGCTAGATCTTTTTTTCTTAACATTAGATATTATAATGGTCGTTATAGGGAAGCAGACATTGAAATTAGTGCTAGAGAAGGGACCCAACCTTAATTGGGCTCTCTCATTATGAGTTTCAATAAGACTTAGCAACCTATACTTTTATAATTGCTAACTAGGCATAGGTTTAAAATTTTAATGTGTGTTTGGCCTAATCACAAAAGATCACTTTAATAATAACTTTGAGCTTGAACATCTAAATAGATCATTTGTCAACCAATATTTTAAAAAAATTAATATGAGCTCACATAAAAAAAAAATTCCAACATAATTGAATACCTGTCATCTTTTCTTTAAGTTGATATTGGATCATGTTCTTCAACTTTTTATCCAGACTATGACACAAATATAGCTATTAACTTTTCAAACTGCAAACATTCCCATTGATTATAGAAATTGAATGGCACCTCTTATTTAAAAAAGAGGGGTGCTGGATGAAATTGTGGTTTCTAAATTCATTGATGATTTTATCTTTGTTTGACTTATCAATGAGAAAGAAATGTGCTATAGTTTGAAATAATTAGGATCCGAAGATGGATTCCTGTTGAAATATTAATGTAGTAGTTGCTTATTTTGCTTCTCTTTTGTTTTGTCAACTTAAACTTTTGTCCATTGGTTTTGTTGAGGAACAGAAAGTAAAATTGGGATTTTATAGTTATATCATAATTCAAATTAATAATTTATTTGACAACTACTAGTTTAGTTAAGAATTAAACCATTCAATACTTACCTATTACAATAATACTACAACGACACGTATAGTGTCCCATATGTCAAAACAAAAACAAGTCATTCTATATCTACTCAAATGAAGGCAAGTGTCTTCTTAATTGTGTAGCACGTATCTTTTAACATATGAATTATTAGTTGGTGTAGTGTTCTCATCCATATGTTGTCATTCTTTTTTCAACTCAAATGCACACACTCCCTTCACGTTTTTATTATCTAATTTTAAATTTTGAATAGTCGTGTTTTCTACAGCATATGATAGTTTATTCTTATATTTTTATAACAAATCCTTAAATTTCAATTATAATAACTACCTTCCTTCTAACAATGAAACAAAATTTCATTTATATACTTTATTCCTTTAAAGATTTTACTTATTTTTCTCCTCATTAAATTTATAAAAATTATAAAATTTAGATCTCTTATTTTTACTCTTTGCTCATTATTCTAATATCTTATTTCAAATTTCAAAATGTTTATCACCATATTCCCTCCCCCCTTCTCTCTCTCTCTCTCTCTCTCTCTCTCTCTCTCTATATATATATATGCATATTTGTCTCTCCTTAAATGTTAGTAACGTCTCTTTTTCAGGAAGGAAATGTATCTAATCCACATCTTTCATCTTCAATAATTAATGTATTAATTATATATTTCTTTGACAATTATTTAAATATATAATTTGATAACATAACAATGGTTGATAATTTTAAAAGTTCTTCCAATATTGTATAATCCAGTTTACATCTAATACACACATACACAGAAATTTTTTTAAAAATAATTATAATTAGCAATGTTGCTAATTAACAATAAAAGAAAAGTACATTATAATTAACTTTTCAATTTCATTGTCAATAATTATTAGTAAGTTCAAGTCATTTGTAAAAACCCAAACAAATATAAAATTAGTAAATAGAAGTAATTAAGAGTGAGGCTTGGGTTTGATGGTAGCCAAGGGAAATTTACATCTCTAATGTCTCAAGTTCAAGCCTTAGCTAGTCATGTGTTCAATTTTTTTTCTTCTCCTAGATCACCTTTCTATTACGCCCAAATTACCCTCCTTTATTATGGCATAATGGCTGGCTTTTTGGTTGTTTCCTTCATCCATCTTCTGTTGAATGCCTCTTCTACTTAAACCCATCTTTTCAATCAGAAAAATAGAGGAAGGAACAACCCAAAACCATATGCTTTTTACCTCCATCATTGTTGCAACTTGATTCTCTTCTTGCTTCTGTTTCTGCAAGTATTTCTACTCTAGCTACCGTGCCTTGTTGCAGCATCTTGCCAATCAATTTTCATGCAACTTCTTTCCCTTTAGGTCTGTAATCTCAGATCCCTTATGGCTGGAAAATATCCTTTCTCCTTCTTTAGGTTTTCTTGCTTTTTTTAGTGTAATGTCTGTTCTCTAGGTGGCTCTAAAATTTTGCCCTGTGGGATCTTCCTTTCCCCTCTTGAGTCTCCACCTCTGTTCTCTAGGTGGCTCTAAAATTTTGCCCTGTGGGATCTTCCTTTCCCCTCTTAAGTCTCCACCAAATAGAGCAGAGTGGGTGTGGGTGGCTACTCTTGTAATGTGGCTTAGTTGGGAGGGGCAAAACATGTAAGTGAAGGAGGTTAGTAAAAGTTTTAAAAATGAACTACACTTTCTATTTGACCCTCCAACATTGGTAATTCTTGATGCTACTATTATGGTTGAAAATGACAGCATGCAGTATCGTATTGAAAACTCTTGGCTATTTTATATTTGACTTTATAATGCAATGTAAAATAAATAAAAAAAGTTCTAACAATTGGCTTTTGGAAGATCCTATGCAGCCATACTTTCGTAAGTGAAGAAGAATCTATTATTGATGGCTTATAGATTGAGTTTTTAGATGCAAAAGAATGCTTCTTAGCTTAATTGTCAGTTCTAGAGTCATAAATGATTCAGTTAGTTTTGGGGCACAACTTATAGATTTGCTTACTTGATTTATTGAATGGTTTTTATCACTATTTATTAGCTAGTAAATTTCCTACCTTAGCTTTGCTAGAAACTATGTTTCATCTTAAGCATATTATTCTCTTATATTTATTTAGTTTAGGAACAATTTGTAATGTTATAAATCCAGTCCTAGTTTTGTTTAAACTAAACTTTAAAGATAGACCTAAGTAGTAACACCCTATAGTTAGAGGTGAATATGGGAGATTAACTTCTAATTATAAATAAGACAATGAAAATTTAATTATATTTATGTGGGTATTGTGGAATGGGTATACTTAACCATAACTTAAGAGACTTGTCAAGACTAAGTGTTAGGGAGAAAAAAAAAAATGAATAGTTTTTTTCTTGCGTATGAAACAATTTGAGGTCATTCAAATATTAAGAGTTTGTGAACTTGTGATACTATAAGTTTTTAGGAGAATTAATTTCTGCTAAAGGACTAGCAAAGGATACATTAGGAAACTTCTCTGTGTCATTGTAAAAGGTGAATAAATAATACCAACTATATATATATATATATATGAAGCAAACCCATTTCAAGATTTGTGATTAAACATCTCTTATTTAAGTATATTTATTTTACTAATTTTTTTCATTATTTAATCATCTAAATTTTTATTTAAATGTTTTTTAACTTTGAGACATAAACTAATTTTGGAAATTGTCCTTATTTGATTGTGGGAATTTTAATTCAACTTTCCTGATTTTTTTTGTAAACCATAATATTTAATGATATATGATGTTTACATGTTCTAATAACAAGTATGCATAAAAAAGAATTCTAATTAACTTTGAGCACGTACTTATTAGATGATTTTTATGGAAGCTATCTATTTTGGGACCTTGCAGCTAACCACAGTAATAGTTACCCATGATGCACTGTAATTTGCATCCTAGCTAGCAGGGTATTACTAGTCCCATGTGGTTGCCCACCCTATGTGAATCTGTTCTAATTTTTGCGAGAAAATTGCTCAGCATTTGTACTATTTACCCTCACAGGCTATGTACTTTGCGTTTGATCCATTTGGTACCAACTATATACTTCTATTATATTTGCTGAAAGATTTATTAAGAGAATCCATTAATCACTATTTAAATGTTCCACTCCTTAATATACTAATTTGAAGGGAAACTTTAATGGTAAAAACGTCTTTTTTCCATAGAGTTAGCCTTCTTTACTCATTGAGTGTTGAACTCATTCCTTTTGTATTTGATATTCCTTTTAGATAGCCAAACAAAACCAAAACCTTCATAAGCAGCTTAGAAGTGGGTGTACACTTTTGTTTTGGTGAGCCCCACATTAGTTCGCAAGGGCATATTTTGTTTATCATTATGTAATTTTGGTTCCATATTGTAATATGAATGTAGCTCCATTGATCCATAGACAAGACTCCCTACCCTTAGAATTTGATGTTTTAGTGGATTGTATTATTAATAAAATTCTTGTTTGATGTATACTTTGTCGTAGGCTGATTGTAAACATTTCAGGAGGTCCAAATTTCAGGGGAAACTTTGTCAAAATTTTTACAAAAGCCACCTATAATTAATAACACTATTTCAAGTGCAACTCATAGTTTATTCTACTTGGAATTAATACCTCAAATTGAATTGTAGGGATTTCTAATAAACTTTAGTTAAGATCCTAATTTTGGTTAGGCTTATGGAAGAGAAATTATTTATCTTCTGTGCCTATCACACTCTTGGTTTCAGAGTGTAACATCATTTGTTGCTAATTATTCTAGCCATCAGATGAAACTTGCCACAAAATATCTCTCGATGTTTGTATTAGCAATGATTTTTTGTTGTTGGTGGTGTGGTGGTGGTTGGTGTTCGGAAATGAAGTTAGCAATAAAGAGAGAAAGTATTTAGTAACGATAAGAAGGACTATGTAAATTAAGTTTGTATGCACTAAGGAGATAATTTTAAATCTAACATTCTTATGAATCTATAATATATAACATACACCACAAGTTTGTTAAAGCTAACGCTTTTGTTAAGCTCTTGTTTGAGAAAGATACATCAATAAGTTGATATGGATAAGCAGTAAATAAATTCAGAACTTCATTATTGGTTCTCCAATGCATTCTCTTAACAATGATTGAAAGAAGGATGAGATGTTGTTGCTATTTAAGCATCTACAGAGAAGGTTGAGAGAGAATTCTGATGGAAGTAAGAACTTAATCAAACCTGTTGTACATAAAACATAACTAGTTGATTATATTGGGAGCCATTTAAGATTAATAGAGCTAGTTCATTCCGGTTGAGTATCTTATATATTTTACGTTGTTAGTTTGATATGATTATTGTGAATGTCTTTGTGCGGGGCCAAATATGGTGTAGAGGAGATGTGCAAGGACCAATGGTGTTGGGCAAGCAACAATCAATAGGGCTACCAAGGAGAATTTGTGTTTTTGTGAGCCCTAAAATTTGTCTTTTCACTTTGGAGTTCAATGACATTAGTTTAGCTCAAGTTGTCAATATGTAAATTGAGACATCATATGTTTTTATCATGAATGAGGTTTTTGCTTTGGTGGACCAACTTTGGTTTGTGGCTTTTATTTGATTGATGTGCAAGAATGTAACCACCATTAATTGCTTGTTTGGAAGCAAAAAACATGAATGGTGTGGCAATACTAGAGACAAGGATACGTTCCTTAATCAAGGTTGAATATATCTTTTTTACGAAGTGTTTAAAAAAAGAATTTAAACAACTATAAATGTGTTTGAAAATTCATCAATTCTACACCTTTAATTGAAATAAAAAAGAAATTTAAATCCAGTAAAATAATATTGTAAAGAGGAAAAATAAAGAAACAACATTTAATATTTTTTTTCTAAGTAACAAATAAAAAATGAATATTTTAATATTTTTCTTATTATTGGTAGTTTGAAAAAAAATCTTTTTGTGAATTAAAAAATTAAAAATAAATATTTTATTTTTTCTATTATTGATAATCAAAAAATATTTCTAACAAATTAAAAAATACAAATTAATATTTTATTTTATTTTTTGGACACTAGAAGTCTTATGGATATTGGTTCAACTTTCCTTTTTATTTCTGCATTATTTTCATCCAACCAAATAAAGAAATAGAATAGAATCTTCATTCCTTTCCATGCTACACAAAATAGGTTACAAAATTTAATTCCATCAGAGTTTATTTTTATTCTTATGAACATTTTTCTTATATACCAAATGGATCCATTAACCTCAGTTTAGTCTTTAGAGAGAAAAGGAAGGAACTTTCTTTTAAATTTGAGCGTGAAAAATTTTGGGATCAATAAAATATATTATTTGAGAAGAAAAAATTTAGCTTTAATGATGGCAACATTGGGATGCCAAAGGACAAGATATCTAGACTTTCCTAGTTTAAGAATTAATTAAACCAATGTCTTATCAGAGTGCATCTCATTCTTGTCCAAGTAAAATATCAACCGCAAGAAACCCTTCTCGTGGATCATAAGGCCTAACCTTATGAATGGTGGCTTAGTGATTCTATCAACTAAGTTTCCAAGTGGGACTAAAGAAAGAGGCCTCATAACCAGCCAGTGTGAACAAGAGGAAGTGCTGAACCACCCTTTAAACTCATTATGGATGGAATTCGATGTCAGGGAGTGTGTGTAGGTGTTCGAATGGCTTGTTGGCCTTTCTTTAGAGACCATCAGATTAACTGTAGGTATGCTTGTAGGAAGTGGGGAATTGGGGTTGAGATCATGGTTTTAAATTGCGGTTGCGGTTGCGGTTACGGTTACGTTGCGATTGCGGTTGCGGGTGTTGCGGATAGTATAAGAAGGATTGCGGGCGTTGCGGTCAAAAAATGCGGATGCGGCCGGCGCCGCAACAGCAATATTGTGGCCGCATCACATGATGCGGACCGCAATTTAAAACCATGGTTGAGATTGGTAATAATGTGAAGTGGAGAGAGAGGCTTGCGAATGAGTTGACGGAAGGGGTGAAGGGGAAGGAGATGATACGAAAGGTCTTTGAGGGGAGGAAAATTCCAGAGGAGGCCACTACACTTAGTGTCTTCCTACATCAACTAGCAGAAATTGATTAACGAAATGCTGATCAGAACAAAAAAAAAACTAAGGTGCTACATGGAAATTTTGATTTTTTAGGTGCTTGAAAAAATTTATTTACGACTTGTTTGATTTATAGAATTGTCAATGATATAATTATAAAGAGAATAATGAAGGAAAGGCAATTGCATAAATTATGTTTGGTATAATATAAAAAGAAAAAGAAATATTTTATCTTTTGCATGTTTAATTACATGAAAGCAGTTTAAGAATGGAAAGATCAAAGATAAAATGACAAAAATGTCTCTTTTGAAATAACAATAATAATAATAATAATAATAATAATAATTGATGTTGTGTTATTCATGTTTCTCCAAACCAAGCTGCATCATCGGGTCAAAGGTGTGTTGAGTCTCCTTCCTTAACAACATCGATGATGGCCACCAACCAAGCATAAATTATGCTATACAGGGCGGTGATGGCTTAAACTTGGGTGCTGGTCAAAGCATCAGGTCAAAGCAGTGTTCATTCCTCTTCCTCTGCATTAGCATTTGAAGCATGAGGTCAGAGTAGGCAACCTGGGGAAAACCGTTGATGGTGGCAGACAAATGCTAGTATTGATGGACGGAGATCTCTCTGATAGGATCGTATGGTGGAGATTGACCCCATTGAGCTATGGTGGACGGTGTGTTTGAACTGAGGGGCAAAAAGAACATTTTCTCATTTTGGCTCGAAACCCCTCTCCCATTCATGCGCTACTATGAATTGCCAAGGTTTCTTTCTCTCCTTCCCAATATCATTTGCAACATTGTACCAAACGCAAGTTGTAATTGAAATCCATTTCTGTCTGTGTTTCGGCCTTCGAACGAAACGGGCCCTTAGTGTTTTTGCTTTCCTGCAGGCCTCTAAACTCTTCCTCAATGGCATCTTTTTATTGTTTGCTAAGTAAAGCTTTTAAAATAGAATCTATATGAAAGGATTTGTTCTTATCTTCTACAATTCAACATGGACAACTTTATTTAAAATCTACTTAACTTTTATTAAAGTGTGAACTAGGTTTGTCAAGCTTTAAAAAATAGTATCAGCTTTAACTTTAGTCATGTTTTTTATATGGTTTGTAAGTGATATAAGTAGTTATGTTGTGATACGTTTGGTTGTATAGCCCTCCTTTATATAAGGAGAGTCCTCTTCACTTACAAGCAAGCAAGTTCATCCATCTAATATTTCTTTCCTTATCATGTGCTCCTTTTAAACTTCTCCCATTCCTGAAAACTTGGAGAAGCAATTGTATCACTAAACATTAATCTCCGTAGATGAGGTAGGTGGAAGATCTGGCATCGTTTATCCAACATAAGATTTCGTTCAACCCGCACACTCGTTAGCCCCTTTATATGTAATATTGAGAGAAACTTCTCCAGGGCCTTGCAACATTAACTTAATTCTTGGGATTATGCTCATTTCAATCTTGATGCTCCATAGACAGTCTTGACAATAATCCCAGTTTGATTTATGAACGCCACATTAGCAACTACTGTAACATTCCCAGTTTAATTTATGAAAGATTTTAAGGTTCCTTTGGCCATTGTTTTGTTGTGATTGTGAAAGACAAATAATAGATCCCAAATCCACAGTAGCGTGCTCTGGGTTCTTGTGGTCAGGTCGTTCCATGAGTTTCTGATTCCAAATTTTGCACCACCTCAGAAGTGATTGTTACTGCAACGCTGAAGTTGCTCAAATGCATACTTCTGTAGTTTATTGCATTTCCCCCATTTGAACTCACATCTAAGACTGACCTTGTTAGCCAATACCATTTGAAGTTTTGAACTCACATCTAAGATTGACTTGTTATACATGCCAGCAACTCCTTATTTGATAGCATTGGATTATCATCATCATCTTGTTTTGCAGCATCCTTCTCTATATATATACACATGCATATTTGTATCTCCATGTTAAGACGGAAGATGAAGAAAAGTGTTATTAATTTTTTAATATTAAATATTTTTTGGCAGAGAATTATAATGATATATATCCTTCTTTTTGAATAAAGCATAATTATTATTTTCTTTGAAATAAATATAACAAAATGTTAACAATTACAAAACAAAATGAAATATAGAATATAAAATTTTTAAAACTTATTAATTAATTATAATAAATATTAATAATTACTCTATACAAATAATTAATAATATTATAGTAATCATATATAGTTAATACAAAAATTACATAAAAATGTTAAAAAGAAATACCTCAAAATTTAAACTTATAAATTAACCCTTTAAATAAACAATTAAAATGTAACCATTCAAAAAGAAGAAACTATTGACAGACTTTTTGCATTTGGTCGGACAATTTTTTTAAAATTAAAAAAAAAAAGTTCACCGACTCCGTTTAGATGGATGAATTGAAAATCAAATTAAAAAAAATCCTATTCACCAATACCTTGTTTGGACTTTGGACGGACAAATTGAAAATTGAAATTGAAATTTAAATTGAAAAAGGGCTTCTGTTTACCAACTAGTTGCTTGGTCAGACAAAATATCCAAGCCTGCAAGGAGATCAGAAAATGCAAGGCAATTAGCCTCTATTTTCCGATTGAAAGGCAATCGTAAATTTATTGCTTGGCTACTAAGTTTTATTCGGGAAAAAAAAAACCACCAATTAACAAAATTCTGACTATCCATGCAGACTGAATTTTTAGTTGGAAATATTTTCCGACTACTTCTTAAACCGTATTTTGTGTTTTTATTGTATTGTATACAGTGTTCAATCCCGTGTAGAGATAAAAAATAAGATCAGAAGAGCATGCAAAGGATATCATACTAATCATACTTCCTATGAAGTAGACAGATTAATATAACTTGATTGGTATCATACTAATCATATTTCCAATGAAGTAGACAGATTAATATAACTTGATTGGTTGGTACTATACAAAATATGTTGGCCTTCGATTAATCATTTGACTTAAAAATGTTGATTGCAGCTGCTAAGAGTCAGCTCCACAAGGTTTAATCATTTCATGACTGTTAAAAGAACATTAATAGATGGGACTAATAATTTTTATGACTATAACAACTTTTTCAAACAAGATCTTCAATTTGGACATTGCTCTTTATACCAATGTCAAGCGTTCGATAATGATTAAGATTGTTAAATTATGAAGATAAATTGATGAATTCAAACTGCAATTTTAAAGAGAGAGGGAGGTGGTGATGTGAGGGTAGTAAAGCTTGTCAAATCTGAAACTTGCTTCTGGATCTTAAAATAATTGGTGATACATGACTAATCATTGAAGGACATTGATATGCAGTATTCGAGACAACTAGCAAAAAAGGTGTCCTCAGTCTCATTTTAGATCAACGGCAATGGAGCTGGCTAGTGAGGGAATTTAGCTGGAGAATTGGAGAGAGATTATTTTTTTTTGGGGGGGGGGGGGGGGGGGGGGGGGGTGGGGGGCGGGAGTGACATCATATGGAAAAATTTTGGTTAAATTAGTATTTTCCCCTCTTAAATTTGTTTGTTTTTCTTGTTTGGTCCTTTAAGTATACTCTATGAGACATTAATCATTTAACTTCTAACTTCTATATACATACATATATATATATATATATATATCTTAGATTTTCGACTTTTTCTACTAAGATAAACATACGGGATTTTACATAAGTGCTGCCTTAATATAGTTAATGATAATACATGTAATATAAATTAAAATTTACAGGATCAATTTGGCATGGAAGAGTACAAGCGAAACAATAATAAACATAAAGCACCAAAATGCTTATTTAATAAAAAGATTTTATGGTGCTATGTCAAATATGATTAATAACAATCAATAAAACATAAGTATAGGTGTCCATTGTCAATAATCTAGTTGCTCACATGGCATTAGTAAAAAAATTAACGTTCAATTTATGCTAAGAGTTTAATCCCTATTCTCGATGTCTTGGCATGCGCGCGCATAAATGCACATACATATGAATTAGAACTGGCATCCAAGAAGAACTAGTTAAAATCTATCACAATTAACTTGTAGGTTACAGAAACAACATTATAATTTATTTAACAAACCTTTTGTTTTGTTGATTCAACAATTCTTTTAAAAAAAAAAAATCAGTATGAGCAACAATTTATACATACATATGTATATAGAAAGTAGTATCATAGACATATATTCTGAAAGACTTTCTATAGGCATACATCAACAAGGAGATTTTCATATATGATTTGATCAATTTAACAATAATAGGGAAAAGAGAAACAAATTAATGACACCTTTGAGAAGTGGAAAATGTGATACTTATTATGAGAAATATTTTCACAAGCCATCAATTGCAAAAAAAAATTAAATTATGGTTCAATGCCATGAAAGAAGAGATAGATTCCATATTATCTAATTGAGTTTAGGATCTCTTCAAATTATCTAATAATTCTAGGGCCATTGGATGTAAATGAGTCTATAAGACTTGAAAAGACTTATTAGGCAATATAAAAAAAATATAAGATAAGATTAGTAGTCAAGAGATTCACTTAAAGGGAAGCAATTAATTACATTGAAACTTTTTCTCTCGTATCTAAAAAAGATTTCTTCCCTATGGTAATGACATTGGTAGCTTATTTTGACTTCAAGCTACATTATAAGGTTTTAATGAGGCATATTTTTGAAATAAATAGACATCCAAAGAAGAGGAGTGTTATGAATACACATCATATAAATGTCAATCTCCTCATATTCCTTCACTGGTTGTAACTCCAAGCCTTTAGACATTCATCTCTTACATTATGCGATGGAATTTGTGCCTTCTTTGTTGTTCATTATTTCACATTTAAAATGTAATCTTTGGACTACTTATAGTTACAGATTTGTGTTTATAAATAGATACTTCATTTGTATTGAGATGTATATATAAAAATGGAATAGCACTTCCTTTATTCTCTATTTTCTCCCAATTCTCTTTTCTTTATTTCTTTTGATTATTTCATAATAAATAGCGTTATTACCCCCATAAAAGTATATCATTATAATCTTTGAGATGAAACTAGAGAAATTAGTAAAGTCACTTTTGAATATATTTAATTCAATGCACTTAATTTTTTCGTTTATATCACTAGATCAATCCCTCAAATTAACAATAAAATGCTCTTTGAGGAATTAAAATTCATGCTAATTTCACTTAGAAAAATAAACAAACAAGATGATAACTGATTTTTTTTTTTTTCAAGTTCTTCAATATCCTTTCAACCATGAAAAAAAAAAACTTATCGCCGGCACCATTTCTCTCCCCCTTTCCTGTCTATTCTTGCAGAGAAGTCATTGATGACTTAAGCTTGCAATATTTTAAACAGATTTAATAAATTATAAAATTATAATATAACCCCAAAGCAAATTTCTGGCAAGAGCACATGGTACAAGGAAGGATTGCATGCATTACTTACAAGAAATCGATGGGAGAAAACTTATGGAAGCAAGGATGAAGGATATTTGACAATATAGATATTTAGCGTTCAACAAGTATTATTTTAAATTTTTTAGCATTTAAAATAAAAGTTACATCAATCTCGAAGCAAAAATATATATAAAAAAACAATTAATTTATTGGAGAATTATAAAAGAAGATCTAGAATTAAAAAAATCTATTTTAAAAGACCTATTATAATTGAGTTCAATTGTTTTTTATTAAAATTAATAATAATAATCTTAAAACAACGATAACAGACCTTTTAAAGTAATTTTTTTTAACTCTAAGTCCTTACATATTATTCTCTCTTAATTTATTCTCTCTTAATTTATAGGTGAGTGCGTATTTGTGTGTGTTTAACTAGGGGTCAATCTAAAACTATATAAAACGTCTCTGCATTTTTTAAAAGGTTTCAAATTTTGGTTGCACAAATGATGCAATTGTAGCTGGAGATGATACTATTTAAATTTTTTTTTTTTCATTTTGGGTACAACAATAGTAGTATTTTAAGTCAAATTGATAACATTTATTGGAAAGCATTTCAAGTCATTAACCATGTTATAAATAATTTCGACTAAAATATGTATTATAATTTAAATCTTTTTAATGTAAACCCCATAGAAAATAGGTAACTAAGATTAATGGAATAAAGTAAAAAAATTATTTAACAAAAAAGCTATTTCTTTAATAAATAATCGCTTGAATGCTAATTAGATTTTTTGTTAACATTAATCTTGTAATAAAATAATCATTTTTAGAACATAATAATTATCTTTACATTTACAAATATTTATAATAATATATTACTCAAATAATTAACTTTTAATAAAATAATCGTATAGCACGTGTCTTAAAAACCTATATAAATATTATTGCAAATTATAACTATTTGATATCTTAGCTTACAATTTTCCATAATAAATTATCTTTCCTTTTCGAGGCACTATGCTTGAAAGATCCAAAATAAATTTTTTATTGCCCTTGTTTTTAATATCTGTTGTAATTTGTTCAGAAGCTCCAAATACTAGCACTTATATCGATGTGATGCCTTTGAATTCCAAGAAAGTTGGCCTAGTTGCTTCATTATTCTATTTTTCTCTAAACCCAGGTAACTAGGGATTGGATTGTCAAGAGCACTGTTTTTTAGACTCGGATTGGAAGAGTTAATTTGATTGGTTGGGCAAAAAATGGGTCTATGATCCAGTTTAGTTAGCTTAAAAATAAATCAAATAAAAAATTAGTAAAAGGTCTGCTAAATCAATAAAAAAATTAGCTAAATAAGTCAAAATTAGGCTGGTCTAAAAATTAGTTTGAATTAATTTAAAGTCTTTGTTAATTTTTTTTATATAATAGAATAATTTATTTGAAATAAATTTAAAAATTTAAGAATAAAAAGTATGAGAAGAAAGAGAAGATTGAAATATAGAGAAATTAAAAAAAAGAGAAAATATTAAAAAAAAAGACACATACTTGCCTATTTTTAGTGTTCACTCTCCATTATATATCATCTTATAATAGTATTTTTCTCAAATATCAATGTGTTTAACTAAAATTATCATTTAATTTTTAGTTGTTTTAATTTTTTAGTGATAAGTGGAATCTTAATATAAATTAAGAACTTCAAAAATTTAATATTAAATACTTTTTAACTTTTAATCATATGTAATTTTTATTTTTCAATTAAAAATAATTTCTCAAACATCTTAAAAAATTTTAAATTAGTATCAGATATTTAAAATTTATTAAAATTTATTTATTATAACAAAATTTTAATATATAAAATTTTAAAAAAATAATTTAATTATTACATCATAGTTTGACCATAGTTCAATGAACCATAAGCTAATGTTTACACCAATTTAATAATTGATTTAATTTTAAAAACATTAATCAAAAGTATTCCAAATCTTTTTGAACACGTGCAAAGAAAATACCTGCACTTGCAGAAAGAAATATCATTTTTAGAAATATAAGCACCACCAAAAGATGGAAGAAAGAGAAAAAGTCCTACAAATTTTTTAAATCAAGAGCAAACAAAGGAAAAAAAAAAAAAGTTAGAAAAGTGCTCAAATATATATACATATATATATATATATATATATATGAGCACCACCAAAAAATATTGAATTAATAATTAAATTTTTAAAATTTATTAATATTTATTTGTTATATTAAAATTTTAATATATATAATTTTAAAAAAATATATTTAATTATTATGAGTTCAATCATAATTCAACCACAGTTTAATTAATAAATTATAAATTAATATTTACATCAATTTAATAACAAATCTAATTCTAAAATCATTGGTCAAGAGTACTCGAAATCTTTCTGAACAAGTGCAAAGATAATATCTGCACTTGCAAAAAGAAGTATCATTCTTAGATATACGAGCACCACCAGAAGATGGAAGAAAGAGAGAAAGTCCTACGAATTCTTCAAAACAAGAGCAGAGAGAGGGAAAAAAATTCAGAAAGTGCTACCCTTCCAATGCCTTATGTTGAAGTGTAGGGGTTCCCATCCTCTTTGTTCCCTCTTATTAAATATATAATTAACAAATAAATTATCATCCCATTTTGTTTCTAGTATCTTCAATCTTATAATAAAATATTGTATTTAAAATTTGATGGATTCTACTATGCGCATTGAGGAATTAGATGTATCGATGCACATTAATTACGATTTCTTATTGTGTTAGTGAATGATAGCTAATATACTAGTAATTAATTACTAAGGATGGCGTTTTCTCATTGTGTTAATAATTATTTGCTCAATATGTTAATTATCGACACATTACTAATGTGCACGAAGCACTTAATTTCTAATGTGCAGAAAATGTAACTCAAACTTTCAGGGATGAAACTTACAACTGTATACAACTATCTGTTCAATCACTTGATTAACTTTAGGTGACGTATAATTAATATGTTACAAACATATTTAAAAGGAGTGTGATATAAGAGAGCTATATATGATTTCTACAATAATATGAGACACTATTATATATTTAAAATTTTTTTTTTGTGTATTTTAATATTTTGAATATTAATATACCAAACACTACTACACTTCATTAATACCTAAAAATATCAATATCAACGTCACGATATACCAGACAAGATTTCCCTTATCAACCAAGTTCAATCCATAGATTATTCATCAAACTCTGATCCATAAAAGTAAGAAAATAAAAAATAAAACATAACTTCTTTTGGAGATGCCATGACGAGAACAATACATAATACTACAAGTCTAAAGGTAGCTCATGAATCACTCAACGCAGTGCTCTTAATGATATAACATTTCTGGAATTGCAAACAAACTGAGGCCTTGAGTCGCTATAATGCTAATGTATTTAATTTATAGATCGTTTAATATTTATTATATTTTTATAATTATTATTTCATTTATCAAGTTATTTTATAAAAAATTAAAAAAAAATTATTTTCGATCTGAGCTGCTGTCGGTTACTCACTTTTTACTTAACAATCCTTTCACAGGTAGGTTTCAAATTCTTGAGCACCTTATCAATGACACTATCTAGATTTTGATAAGAAGAACCACCAGGTCTAGTAGCCTCCTCTGCCTTCTTCTTCCACTCCAAAGCCTTCTCCTTCATTTCCTTGCCCTTCCCTGATCCCTCCATCACCTCCACGACCATCCTCCTCACTTCCTCCCTCTTCACAATCGGCCCCACCTCCATCCCCGTCCCCCACTCTACACACGCATACCGACAATTCGTCTGCTGCTCAGCGAAAAACGGCCAGCACACCACCGGCTTCCCCGCGCACACGCTCTCGATCGTCGAGTTCCACCCGCAATGCGTCAGGAACCCTCCGACCGCCGCATGGTTCAGCACCTGCTCCTGCGAGCACCAGCTCGCTATGAACCCTCTTCCTTCAGTTTCAATCTTAAACTCAGTTGATAGAATCTCTGACCCGCCCTCGACGAGGTCGGATCGGATCACCCACAAGAAAGGGCACATGCTGGAGGCGAGGCCCCACGCGAACTCGGCCAGCTGTTCGGGGGACATGGTGGTGATGCTGCCGTAGTTGACGTAGAAGACGGAGCCGGTTTCTTGGGAATCGAGCCATCGGAGGCAGGATTTGTCTTCTTTCCAGAGGTTGGAGCCAATGGACGACGAGAGCTTGTCGTTGTGAAAGGTTTCGTCGAGGAGAGGGAGAGGGCCGATGGCGTAGATGGGAGGTGAGAGGATGGAGCAGAGATAGTCGAGTGAGTGTTTTTCGAATTCTTCGAAGGTGTTGATGATAATGATGGAAGCTTTTTGGGCTTCTTCGACCTGTCCGATGAAGAAGTTGAGCATGATGTCGTCAGGGTCGGTTGTTCTTATGAAGCTTGGGATGTCCCTTAGTGTGAGGTTTTTGATTCCTGGGATCCAGTCCACTTTGGTTTCCAAGTACCCATTTGTCAGATAATTCTCATCTACATATTATACAAACACAAAAACTACCATTAGATTGCAGCGACTAAATAGTCTTCTGCAAATATGCCAAACTGTGAAGCATACATGTTCATATTTGACACGTGTTGGATTCGGACACGCGTATGATACACAACACGTTAAATTATACAAAAAAAAAATTTATTCGTATATTATCCGTATCAGTATTCAATTTTTCATGCTTCCAAAATATTGAGAAAAAAAAATATTCCATGAATGAATTGAATTTCTCTGTGTTCAACACTTACATGAAACACGACGTAACAATTCTAAAATTAGACATGAAATCTCAACTAATTTTCTTGTGAAATAATTAAAAAGAATGCGAAAATGAACTATAAAGAGTCAACAGTATTAAAGAGTAGTGAAATTTGTGTTATAGAAGACATGTCACAGTGAGGAGCTATGCTTGTATTCAACATATGTCAGAAAATGCAAATAAATGAAGTACCTTTGAGGGGTACGATGCCTTGATCGACCAGATAGCGATACTGAGCGTACCCCACAAACCCACAAGCACTGGCAGTCCAAAACAAGATACTAGGAATACCCAAAAGGTTGGCAGCTTTGACAGAAAAGGTCATGGTCCCGTCGGAAACAATACAGGTAACAGGAGGGACAAGGCCAGCAGAAGCAGAGTGTTGGAGCCGACGCATAAGGTCCAGAAAAGGGCCCAAGCAAGTCTTATTGGTGGAATAGCAGAGAGAAGGGACGTGCTGGGTGGCATCGGCGTCAGAGGGAGGAAGGCCATCGGGGATGGTCTCGTAGCGAAAGTCAGGGAGGTCGATGGGACCTCTGCTTCTGAGCAAGCGCCTGTGGTTGAACTCAGAGTGGACCAAGGTTATGTGGAACCCTCTGGAATGAAGCAGCTTGGCTAGCTTCGTGATTGGGTTCACATGCCCTTGGGCTGGATATGGCACCAGCACCGCGTGGGGTTTCGCTTCAGATATCGAACCCATCTCTCTTCTCTCTCTCCCACTCTGGCCTAAGGCTGCGATATGGGCTTGTTTCTGCCTAGTTATTTATACAAGAGTGAATTATGCAACAAAATATTAATATTACAACTCTTTTGTTTTAAATATTACATTCTACTCTCTCATCATATAGATTTATATTACGTATACTCTTTTTCATTTTATTTTTTAACAAATAAATTAATGTTTTAAACAAAATGACAGCATAATTTTATTTTTAATATCACTAAAAATAACTAATTTAATGATAAGCTTTAATATGAAATTATGATTTTATTTTAATATAATAGTAAAAATTAAGTAATCTTATTTTTGTTCAAAAAAACACATGTAACAAACTATGTTGACAAAAATAATTAAAAGCGAATTAGCTATACTTTTTAAAATTAAAAAAAATAAACATAACTAAATTTTAAGAAAAATTAAAGTAATTTTATCTTTATGAAAAGAAGAGGAACATGTATGGCGGGTGGGATCTCGCCAGCAATGAAAGAGTAGTGGGGTGGGGAGACAAAGCCATAATGTAACGATTTCTCGCTCATGATTGATGGTGTAGTTTAGGAAGAATAATTGAGCAGCCAATAATGATGATAAATCTGTGCTGATATTTCTAGTATCTGTTTTGATTCTTGAGCCATTCAGTGGGATTTTTAGCCAAATATTACCGTATAAAACATTTTATTGTCAAAAGTTACATCTATACATATTTTTGTTTTTCTAATACTTTTGAAAATTCAGGGACAATGCCCCGAGTTGGCAGGGGCGTGGGGTGTTGAAGGGGAGATGGTGTTTGTGTGGTTCAAGAAAATGAGTTTGCTATCCTGTCTTATCCGTATCCACAAAAGCGTTGACCATTTTGTATGGCTCAAGTATAACTTGAGTGATGTTAAATTTTACACATTTTCTTGGTGATCGACTTAAATATATATATATATATATATATATCCTTAAAACATTATTTTAATATAATTAATAATTAGAAACTAAAGAAATTTCATTCTTTATAAATTTTTTTTTGAAGTCATATATCAATATATTTAAAGTTCAATCAATATATATTCTAATATGTCTAAGTAACATTTTTAATTCTTAAAGTTTCTTATAATTTTATCTTAAAATTTATAATTATTCTTTTTGTAACTGGTCTCACATTTTAAAATTTTTAATTCAAAGTTTGTTAAATTTATAATTAGTATATACATATAACTACTAACATTTAAATTTATTTTCATGATCATCTCCTCATGCCGTCATATCTCATATGCCATTCTAACCCTGAGAAGCTTAGAACGTGGGTTGTGCCACCAAGAAATTGTAGACACAATTGACAGCTATCTTCTTGAGTAAGGATGACTGGGGCTGTGTCATCGCTTGGGTTTCTCCTGGAAAATATACTGCACTTTTCTCCGTTGATCTCTCCACAAACGTCTTCTATGCAAATATCCAAAGATTTTAAAAGAGAAAAAGAAATGCAGAAAAACGCTTGTAGGTAGATGTTGATTTGGCTTTAAACGCCTCCTATGTAAGTAAACAATTGGGAAGGATTGAAAAGAGACCTGAGGGATCGCTGTGGGGTTAAGGCGTCGATTTCTCTGATGTGCTCATCTTCGTGATTGTTGTGGGCTTCAAGGGTTGTGGAAGGTATTTGATCGTTCAACACAGCAAGGTTTAAGCGGATATGCAGCGTAGTGGAAGAGCAGAGTGAATAGTAAAGATGGGAAAGTGGATAAGAGACGAACTCAAGGGGTTCTTGCAGCATAGTAGTAGTAGAGTATGTGTGTGTTCTTTTCTTGGGTTCTTAACGAATGGAACGAAGAGAAATATAAACCACACGCATTCACACCTTCATCGGGGAGCCATACCATAGCCATCTCCTTTTCGCAACACCCTATGGCAATGCCAGTTTCAATAAACTTCGTGGCACTATCATTGAAATCTTGAAAATATTAAAATTAAAAAAAAAAAGCAAAAATATAAGAAAACTGGTGGTAATATCATCGAGTTTTCAAAAAATATAATATGAGTGTAATATTTTTATTAGGTAAGGATTTAACAGTAAAATATTTTATACAATAACATTTGGCTCAAAATACCAGAAGATTCACCAATGAATACAAATATATAAGCATGTAATATATAATACCTGTGCTAGCCTTTTGAGCCATATATGGCAAAAACTAAAAAGAAATTAAAAAAATCCTACTAGGCAAATTTTATTGCACGCTGCTGCAAACTATTTTTTTTTTTAAGGGTGTCTCGCCATCATTGACAATGAGATAGCCCTACATAGGGCAAACAATCTGGTAGCCCTAACTCGTTGTCATTGCTAGTGAGATAGGGCTATCGTGTGTCGGATTCAATTTGATCCCAACACGATAAAAAAGAAGGAAGATAAATTGGTTTGATGAGTGGCATACAAGCAGATTGGAGAGCTAGATTACATCTGCGACTGATTGGTGCATCTTGGATGCAATTATCCTTTGGCAATATGCGAGAATCATGATTTTACCCAAAAAAATGACTATAAAAAGCCCTCTTACATGCAAGTCTTCCATATGCTTGCATTTTCCTTCTTCTCTCATGCTATTTTGTCATCTCCACTCTAGTCCCCTCTCTCATTTCTCTACACTAAGAGTTGGATTTGCCGTTATAAGTAGAGAAAATTTTGTTTGGATCCACATTTGTGTCACGACTTGAAGCAAGCCTTTTATTGTAGGTGGATAAAATTTTGTGTAGGCAAAAAAAAATTTTGGACTAGAATACACTACTAAAAAAAAGGATTTAACTACAGTTTATTGCTGCTACACCCCTTAATTGAGATTGAACCATCTATAAGGAAAGGTTTAACCATGGTTTTCAATAACAATAGAGATTGCTATTGTTAAACTAGGATTAATGGTGGTTGTTCTAACTATAGTTAAACCATGATTTAACTATGGTTCTCTGACTAACGTTAAATATTACAAAACTTTTAGTAGTGGTTTAAATTGTTACAAAATTTAATTTTTTTCTCACTTTGTTAAATCTCTATTTTTTTCCTCCTTGTATTAGTAGTTTTACAAACATGTACAGCTGAAGTTTCGATAGATTCATTCCATAATTTTTCATCAAAATTGCCAAGTCATATTCCTATTAAAAGTTAAATTCATATATAATTAAAGTACTAAACTGATTGTCTTTATTATAAGAGTGTGGCAACTAAGTTATTGCTTGAAGTTTCCACTATCTTGACTACTTTGTACTTGAAAATAAAAATAAAATATTATCAATAACAAATTAAAGACTAAAAGAAATTAAAGTTCATTCATATAATTTAAGTGGAATAAAAAGCTTATCATATTATCATTTGAATGCCAATACTAGCAAATTCAAGTGGCACCTAACCCTAGAAATTTTGGAAGAGGAATACCAAAGCTGCATTCATCTATTTTAATTGTAATCTAAGTTCCTGCACCTTATTCTCCAACTCTACATAGGAAGGCCCAAACCATGGAGTTCCTCTATGGAAGTGAGCAAAATGGCTAAACACTTAGGATGGGCAAACACCTAATCTTAATCCTCGGATTTGACTAGGGTGCTTTTGCCTTCCTAAAGCTAAACCCAATGAATCCTAACCTGTAATCTGCTAAGAAGATCCCTAAGCCTAATGCATTGATATCTTCTCTTGTAAATTCAAGCAAAATAGAAGACAATATATCATTTTAGCAATGCATTTATTCAACTAAATTAGGAGTTAACATTTTATTCCCACATAGCTTATATACATATAATGATCGCTTTAGCTCCCTCATTGACTGAAGATCCATCCTACCTTTTATGTGTGGTAGTCCACACATCTCTTCAGGTGACTAGGCCTCACTCTCAATCTCCTACAAAATTTAAGGCAAATATTATAACATATCTCAAAGTATATCAAAAGTTCAGTTGTACTATTTATCAAAATAAACTTACCATTTTAGCCTTTTTTCATGCAACACTCTTTAATCCGCTAGTATGAGGAATCATTTGCTTTTGTCTATTTTGTTTATTTTTTGCCAGAATCTATTAATGATTGACAAAAACACATTAGTGATATCTATGAAGAATACTAAAAATATTATTACCTTAGTTCTCGGGTCTTCTCGATACTGTGTATACAATGCACATTGCTCCTCTAGAATGCCCTCTAGTACGGTGACTTATAGCTCATCCTTGGCCTTTAATTTGTGCCATCTTGTACCCCATTGTACAAATAAATTTAGGCCTATTGACACTTAGTTCCAATGGACTTAAGATAGCAACTCTTATGCTCCTTATCATTGATGGCAAAGTATGTCTACAACATAAAAATATAGTTCTCAATTAATATAAATTAATGTGAATGAGCCGTAAAATAGTTTAATAATCAATGTGCTACCTATATATTATCCTTGAAATTGTCATTCTTGTATTTAGCTAGAACACTCTTCCAACTCATGTAGCTAATGGGAAATGTTGTGAAATTTTTGCCAACATTCCTTAAGAAAACACCTCACAATCCACCTCCCTTTCCAATGTGTTAGTGTTAATCATTCTAGTCCACAACAACCTTTTACCCTAAAGGAAGGACCTAAACATCTAGCGATGTTAATTGATTGGGTCTAACTTGTCCTTGCTCATCTACAAAATTAAAGTTTGTGTACAAAATTACATTAAATCAATTTAGCACACTTGAACTCATTATCTTACTTACCAACAATATGAACCATCCAATTTCTTCTTGCTTTTGGTCATGTGAACTCACCACGCTGTTCATATTGCCATCTTCGTTGGCAAGGAAGCCATCAATATTATTAGTGCCTAGATGGGTGGTTGGAACCTCAATGGGTTCCCTAGACAGTGGAGGAACTGTTGAATATAAGTACCTTGGTTATCCACAACACTAATAGTCAAACCCAGGGGACTTTTGGTGCTAGATCCATTGCCTCTGCAAGAAGGGCCTGAATTACTCTCCTTTAAAACCTCTTCATCTTCAAGATTCTTCTAAATTATAAAAAGCAAAAAGAATAGAAAACTAGCATAAGACATTTGATAGACATAAAACACATATAATCAACTATAAGAAATCATCAAATACAAGTATAAGTAAAAGATGCAAGATAGTGAACCTAGACAAGTTCCAATTTGCTTCTCTATTTGAAATAATATTTCTAAGCATTAAGGTTGAAATGACTCACTCTTGCAGCTAGTATCCTCATCTTTTTCACTCTTGTAGCTAATAAATTATTAAATTATTAATCAACCTTGTTGCTTAATTAAATTAGTGTACAATCAATAAAAAAAACTTGAATAATTAATATACATGTCCAAAGATACATCAACTAGTATTTAATTAAAAAAATAAAAATAAATTCCATTCTATTTAATCAAAATATACAATAAAAAATTAAAAAAAAGTTAATAATTTTACAAAACAACAAAAGTTAAATATTTCTTAAGTATTTGTCATACTTAATTAGGTCTTTAAAATAAATATCTTTACATTTTAAGTTTTTATTAAAAATTTTGATAATAAATACATAAGCAACTTTATTTTAATCTTCTTAATATTAAATTCTCCATTTACAATATATATATATATATATAAACAACACTAAACATTAGTTCCTTTTATCAAATATACCTCTTTAAGAATTTCATCTATAGAAGTAGTTATATGAATTTAAATTTAAAATTTAATTCTTTTACTTTCCTAATTACTAGTTAAAAATTTCTAGTTAGAAACTTCATTGGAAGAAACTTGTCTGACTGACCAAAATATTTTAACTTGTAAATTGCTTTGGTTTAGGCATAAGTAGCATGTAAGAAATAGAACAATGGCCTAGGATAAGCATAGAGAAAGAACAATAAAGCCAAAAAAAAAACCATCCCATTATAGCATTTAATTGATAGCAAAAGTTCACCCAATTATAGCAACTCATTCAAGCTAATATATGCATACAAATCTAGACCAAATGAAGAAATAAATGAAGCAGATGCTTACATAAAGGAAAAATTAGAGAAAAATAAAGGAAAAGTGAAGAAAAATTGCACACAAATGGATTTGAAATAAAAAAAATGTCATACAAATTCCTCTGCCATACGAGAGACGAATGGATGAGTAATGGCTATTAAAGTTACTGCAACGGCTTATGGACAGGGTCTCGATTGTCATAGGGGAAGAGGGAAATGCTGCTCTTAGTGGAGAGTGGCCATTTGTAAAAGCTTTAGTGAAAATGAAGAGAAAGCTTTGGAGATGGCCAAAGTTACTACAATGGACGAATGTTGAAGGGTCTTTAATAATCATCAAAGTCACTAGTGGTGTACTGACAATGGTGGCGTACAGGAGAAAAGGAAGGGGGTAGGGCAACTAATGAAATGATGGGAGGCTTCAAATCATATTTAATTTGATTCCCTTTAATGAAGATTATGTAATGATCTTAATAGCTATTCTATGGAACTACTGTTAAGGCTTGTTCCAGTGGTGGTTATGGTATAACCACCATTAGGACAAACTGTCCTAAGGATAGTATGTAATTTACCACCTTTAGGTTTAAGACAATTGTCATTAGGAAACTCTTCCCTAATGGTGATTGATGTTTAATCGCAATGAGAATGAGTGTCCTAATGACAATTGTGAAAAATGCAATTATGATTGGGTTTTGCAACAATTTCTTTAACTCCTATTAAGCCATTATCGCAAAAGTTATGTTTTCTTTTTAGTAGTTATACCTTTGTGTAATTCTGTACTTGTCTTAATAATTTGTTTTATGTTGTGAAAATAACAATTTTTTGGTTGAATATTAACTTATTTATTTTAGATAAAAATAAAAAATAATATAGTAAAGATAAGTACAAAACATTAAACAGATAATTAATTTGGTTATTAAATTAGTGAAATTAATTTAGAATAATTATAGTTTGAAAAATCTTTCATTTGCATGAGAGCAAAAAAAATATTAAAGGTAGATTAATAATTTCTTTGGAGGAAAATAAATACTTTTAATTTTGTGGGCAATGATAAGAATTTAAAAATGGTAATATTAATAAAGTCAATGAGTATAAGTAATGTAGAAAAATTAAATCATGATATGATACAAAATTATTTTGTTTGCAAGTGGTATAGTTTTTTTGTTGAGTAAATTAATGTTTAATATTGTTATTATATAAATGTTGATAAATGAAGCTAAAAAATATGGTTCATGAAAATTTCTGAAAAAAATAAAGATGTATATATTTTTGTATTTTTTTTATATATAACTCGTGTATTAGGAATTAAAATAAGCAATAAGATAGAGCTTGTATACATATATGAAAACAAAGAAATTTATGGTAGTAATGAAAGTGTGACATTTAACTATGCTAGAGTGAAAATAATGAAAGTTAATGCTAACTTCACTTTAGAGAGATTAAAGAAGGTGGTCAGAGCAACAAGTTATGGCTTACCCCAAATTAGGTCATTTTTGAGTTGGTATATAAACATTTGGTGTCTCTATGTCCAAAGTGGTATTTAGCAACGAGCTTGGAAGGTGATAGCAATGTTTAATCAATGTGGGAACTAATGAATCATTTCCCTCAAAGCTAATTCCATAAAGATGTACATGCATAATACAACTGCAAAATTAGATCTTAACAAAGGAACTCAACTATCAAAGGGCTACATTCCATTAACATTCCCTTCCATTAGCTAAACTCACAATACTGGTAAGCAATGGTCTCCAAGCCTACTTTTCAGGAATAACATATGTAATAGTTTTACAACTTGCTCTATCGACATATGATTTACCATGGTCACAAACATTGTGAAAGAAGAGGGACAACATTGTGATGGCACTACATTGATTAGAGGTGTTGCTTCATTTTACTATACCTTGGCATCAATGCAGGGAGACTTTGGCACAACTAATTCATCTTCTTTTATGTTGCTTGACTAATGTGGAGACTTTATAGGTACTAGTCCCTTCTATTATGTGTTAACTTCACAACCATCTTAGTTTAGAGCTCTTGAGGCCTTACTCTTTGCATCGACACTATTGTAGATGTGGAACAAATATGGTTTGTTCTTGACACTATTTTATGATCTATCAATGTTAAGTGCCAAGTATGGAAGCCAATATTTTGAACATGGGGGATCCTCACATGAACCACATCAAGGGTTCGTGACATTGCATAAGCTAATTCCTCTTGTTTAGTTATCTAGGATTTAAATTTTCCACTGGTAGCTAATGTGATTAACCGATCGCAAGAAGAAGAAGAATAGTTGGTGTGATGGAGACTATAACAAGAAAGAAGAAGGCTGCAATGTGGAATAGAGAGCCATTATTTTAATGAATAGATTTTTTCTTATTATATTTGTACAACTTTATAATTCTTTTTAATATTTAATTTACTTGACTTATTCAGTATTTTTTAATCACTTTACTACTTTGAACTATATTAACTTTGTATTTAATAATCAAATAGGAGATAACTTTACCAAAAAAAAATTAACTTCATAAGTAAAAGAATAATATTGGGCCCATGGCCTTCAATTAAGGAGAGATTGGCCCTTTTTAAAAAAAAAAAAATTAGGCTCACTATTAATAGGTATAGACTATCTTACCTTTATTGAGGGCGAGTTTGCCTTTTATACACACACACACACACACACACACACACACACACACACATATATTTGGGTGTAATAAAGTTTGCCTAATAGAATTTGGCTTTTTATTTTTAATTTTGTCATATACGATTCAAATAACCTACCTAGGCTACTCAATACCATAGTCAATCTTTAGATAATTTTTTTATACAAATTCTTATTTCAAAACTTTGTTATTGTTGATTTGATTTACTTTTTCTAAAGATTAGAAAAATTTATGAATAAAAATTATTTACAAAATAATTAATATATATATATATATATATGGCCCATGCATGTCAAGAGCACTAACAAAATTGACATAATGAAATTCATTATGCTAAAAAAAGGTGAAAATTATAATGTAATAAACAACTTTTTAGATACTTGGGCCAAAAAAAATCTTTATATGCAACCTATTAACTGCATCAAAACATTAAAAACGAATCTCACATTCTCTTGAAAATCAATACATTTTACCTTGCACTATTTCTCAGTTCTAACAATAATATGTTGGGTTGTGTGTAAATTAGGTGTATTTCATATAAGAGTAAATTACATAAGTAATAATTGAAATTTTATTAAAATTATGTAAATTTCTATTTATTTTTTAAAAAATATACATTTTGGAAGTTAAATATTACACTATATTTTAGTTTAATTTTAATTTTTACTAAATATTTTTAATTAATCTGAATATATAATCTTTTTAATTAAAATATCCTTTTCTATATTCAAAACCTTAGGAGTGGTGATGAGGAAATTTAACATTTATTAAAAAAAGAAAATAATTTAATATGTTTTTAAATTAATTGAAGATATAATAGTAAAAAAAGGGTTAAATTAAAGTAAAGTATATATTTTAAAAATAAATAAAAATATAGCATTTACATTTCATTTAAATATATTCCATGGTTGTCATCATCAGTCATATTCCCCCCAAATTATTAAAGTGTTTAGAGTACCTAAGAAATATCAATAATGTCTAAAAACATATCTTCTTCGAAGTGTAGAAAAGTCATGTATACATCATGGCCATTGTCTTTTTCTTCTCTTTTGTCTAGGATGCTTTCTTTTTCTTTTTCTTTTTTTTCAAGTATAGTAAAGGCAAGGCCCAAGCAGGAAATAAAACAAGAGACCACTAAGTAGTCACATGGCGAGGAAGTAAGACTCCAAAAATGTCATCCAATAAGAGCTGTCTTAAACCAGGAGGGAGTCTTATGATCTCTTGAAAGCCAAGTAAGAGAGCGTGGACGAAGTTCGCCATCCAGTCAACACAGCAATTAGCTTCTCGAAAGGTGTGCTCAATTCTAATGCACCATCAGCTACCTTGCAGAAGACTCTAAATCTCAGTAACCAAGTTAAAGCATGGGTGAATGTCGTCACATCTGTTCCTAATCAATCCTAGGGCAACCATAGAATTATTGTGTATCACCACTTTCTCCAGATTGCATTTTCTTGCAAGTTTAAGACCCCATAGAATACTCCACAACTCAGCCACAATTATATAGCATTGTCCAAGGTTACCTGTGATGCCAGCAACCCATTCGCCAAGTTCATTTCTAATAATGCCCCCATAAGTAGCCAATCTATTTTCCTTGACTAACCTATGAACGTTCACTTTAAACCACCCTTCCCCTAGGAGTTTCTAGCTAATCAAACATTCCTCATTCTATTCGACCTTCTTCTCCTGTATTCCTTCAATGTTGATATCTTGGGAGACCTTATTTAAACTTTTGAAGATTAGTTCCTCATTACTGACTATGTAGCCTTTAAATGTCATTTCACATTGAGAGGTCCACAGGAGCCAATATATGTATTCAAAATCATTTTTGCCAAGGTAAGGACTCAACTCTCTTGTTTCCTAGTGCATTGCAGTAATTCCAGCTAATCCATTCCTATAAGTGTAAGGAAAAGAACTCATTCCACCATCTAAGATGCACCGCTTTGCACCAAATGGTAGTAGCTCTAGCACAATCTCTTATACAATAGATGGTTGTTTCCGTCTTCCCATTTTCGAAAGGGCACCTAGTTGAGCCATTAACTCCTCAAGTTGTATGCAGCTATCTTATATGTATCTAGTCATGAGCTAGGAGCCAGAAGAAGCTACTATTTTTCTCAGGAACAGGCCACCTCCACACTTGGTTCCCTACTGGTTTCTCACTTTCTTTATCCTTATGCATCAGACTCTTGTAAGTAGATCTAGTAAAGAAGACTCCATCCTGTGAGGCCATCCATTTGATTGAGTCTTTCCTTCCATTCAGAGTAGAGGAGATGATGTTGATTATGGTTTGCAAAATAAAGTTTAGAACCAATTCTTGAAGTGTTCTAAAGTCCCATCCTCTAGCAGGGGTCACTAGGTCTTTGACTCTTACCTATCTAAGATTTTTTGTGATTTCCTTAGTGGTATATTCTATAATAGGATTTTTTAAGGGTGTCCACTGTTTAAGCCAAAAATTTACATGGGTCCTGTCTCTTACGCTCCATCTAAGTCTACATTGGAACTCTTTCCACACTTTGGAGATATCAAGCCACACACTTGAGGAATTGTAGTGTTCTTGCACTTTGGGAATAAGTGTGTCTCCATATCTATATTTTGATCTTAGAATGCATATCCAAAGGTCATCTGGGTGCTTCACCAAAGCCCAGCAAATTTTTTTGAGGAAGGCTTTATTCTATATCCTTAAGTTCTTAATACCTTTACCTCCCTCGACTTTTGATTTACAAACATCATTCTAAGAGACCAAGTGCATTTTTTTTGCTTCCCTTGAGGAGCCTAAGAGAAAGTTCTTACTAGCTTTTTCCAAATCCTCATAAACAGAGACAAGCAGGTGCATAATTTGTATCATATAGCAAGGGAGGGCTACCACCATGGCTTGGATTAGAGTACTCCTTCCTACAAGGCTTAAGAGTTTACCCTTCCAGGATGAGAGTCTTATATTGAGTTTCTCAAACAAATGCTTGAATATGGCTTTTTTGACCTAGTTATGAAGGAGAGGTATACCTAGATATTTCCCTAGGTCACTTGTTAGAGTAATTCCTAGAGTCTGACTCAGATAAGTAGCTCTGTGGAATTTAATATTCCTTGAGCAGAACATTTTGGCTTTATTTAGGTTGATCTTTTGTACTAAAGAAAGGCAAAAAATCTCCATGCATTTCTTTATAACTTTAATTTGATCTGAGTTAGCTTCTATGAAGAGGAAAAGGTCATCTACAAAGAAAAAGTAAGTAATTGGAGGCCTTTTACATGAGAGCCAAATGGGTTTCCAATATTTGTTGTCCAATGCCCAAGACACTCCATGCATAGAACAAATAAGTACAGTGACAAAGGTGTAACACCTTAATCTACTATCTCTATCTAACCTCCCTCTGGGCTTGGTTCCATATGATTTCCAAATAATCAATACTATCCGTGGCATTTTCATGCTATAAAACGGGGTTTCAAACACTCATTTTCTGCCCTGTGGGTCCTGTGAACCCATCAGTCACATTCTCTACTCACACTCCATTTATACAACTCAGACATAGCATAAAACAAACTATAAGCCATGGGTATGGAGTCAAAACCAGAAAAATGCAATTTCTCACATTCGCCCAAAAGTCTGATTTTTGGCTCTACTTTGGAAAATCATATCTAATTGTAGAAAAATGAAAATCTAGTAAACCATAGCTCTCTAGAAATATCTAAGTGTTAACTTTACACTACAAATAATTTCCAATCCAAATCTTGGTGTTTAGACCATGTTTGACATCAAAAATCAGGTAAAGGTCCGACTGTCTCTGTTTCTGGCCCAGTTTACTGTCATGAACTTCGAAAATCCATAATTAAATCCAACAAAATCCAATCTAGGCATACTATACCAATTTGAAAAGATACAGATGTCTAATAGAGGAAAAAAAAAAGTTCAGATCATTTTAGTAGCCCCTAGACCCTGAAAACTGATGGAATAGTGACGGAGGCCAGGTGGGCTCCCTGATGCTGATACAAAATTTTAGAAGGTTCATTCTCTCTCTACAGACCTCCAATTTAAGTGATTCTAGTTCCTATAGTTCACTGTAGTTGTTTAGTTTATATGAATAAAATTTCATGACATTTGAACTCTATTTGGTCTATGAGTGACACAAAAACATTTTCGGACTAATGAAACAGTACCATGGCCAAACTACCAAAATCTCTCAATTTCAACAATTCACTAAATATTCTCTAGACCTCCAAATATTACCCACTTTAGCTTCTTGGGAATATTTCTACAAACTCTAGAGGCATGCAAAATTTCATAACAATAAGAGCTCATCCGGTCATATTTTAACGGAGCTCACAAAAATTACCAATTTTGGCACCCAAAAGGTCCAAAATGGGTCCAAATGGCCTCTCACATGTTCTAGCCACTCATGGACAAGTTTAAAAGTATAAAAATAGTCTATATAACTTGTCCAAGTGGTCCAAATCAACATACATTCCAAATTCACTATGCTACGGCCAAAAATACACTATTACATTCATTCAACAAAAGGGGCAAAACCCACATTTTCATTGATTTGGCTCTTTACATAGTTTGTACAACATCTTTTCATACATATACACTTGCTACAATAGTTACATCTCAAAAATAGTGGGTACATATTTATTTGACACCACTTTACAACAAAATATCCAAAATAAGCTATCATCTAGCTCACATGTTCCTAGGCTCCTTGGTGTGCACTTGCTCCTCCTTGAGATTCACCTAGCATGTTAATATGGGAGGGGAAGGGGTGAGATTCATGGAATCTTAGTAGCTCATGCACTCAATCAAGTAAAAAATCAAGGCATATAACAAGTCAAGGCATGTAATTTCGCATCCCATCATTCTCAACCATATAACACATGTTGTACATGCCATGGAAATCACAACAATGCCAAAAATAAGCTTTAGGGACTTTTGGTCTAGCCTCACCCGAGTTTAGGGACTTTTGGATGGCCTCACCCGAGTTTAGAGACTTTTGACTTGGCCTCACTCGGTTATGAGACTTTTGGCCTTGTCTCACCCATCTCAAAGGATTTTTGGCACTACCTCACCCATCTCAAAAGACTTTCGGCACTACCTCACCCGAGCAATTCTCACAATCCAACACACAAGCACATTGACATCAATGCATCAAAGCAATAGCATATGGCATATTCCACACAATAAGCATATACATAAACATACAATGACTATTACATCCAAGAATGCAACAAGAAAGAGTGGGAAGAGAGCTACCTTACCAGCCAACACAAGCCTTCCCTTTCAATTCCTCTTCTCCCTTCTTAGGTTCACAATCACACCTTGATGGAGGTGCTTCACTTGAGTCTAGACACAATCAAAGAGTATAAATTACTCTCTTAAAATACAATCTTCAGAGCAACCCTCCTAATATACAAGAACCTAGGGTTCTCTCTCTCTCTAGAATGCCATCAACTCTTTCTCTCTCTCAAGCTCCTAAGGTAGTGGAAACAATATTTTCAAAGAAAACAAAGAGATTCAAAGGTGTTTTCTACTTTCCCTCTTCTGACCCATGCCCAAAATCCCACTAATTTCACAAACAAAACCATAGGAAAAGAGAGCAAAGAGAGGAGATCAGAATTCTAAGAAGAAGTGAGAGAAACTTGCTTACCTTTCCTTTATTCTCCCTCCTTCTCTTGGTCTTTCTCACTCTCCACGCCTCTTTTCTCTCCTTGGGTCGAAATCTAGGGCAAATATGAGAGAAAGAATGAGTTGGGGCGTGTTATGAAGTCATTTTCTTGCTATTTACTCTTTTCCGGACTGACCCTCGCTACAGCGAAAATTAACCTTCGCTACGGCGAGCTCGTGTTAATCACCTTCGCTATGGCGAGGTTTAACTTTCGCTACGGCGAGTACATATAAATTCCATTCGCTATGGCGATGTTTAACCTTCACTATGGCGAGCTTGTGTCAGTTCTAGACCTCCACTCTCGCTATGGCGTACGCTACGGCGAGCAGCCCCCTGGTTTTTGTATGGAATGCTCGCACTCTGATAACCTCCAAATTTAGGATTAAAAAGGATTATATTTGACACTAAATTAGGGAGGTAAAGTTCGTTTCCCTTGATTAATAGGTTAAAAATATATTCAATCAAACAAAACAAAAGAAGTATTTCAATTTTAATATTTTTATCAGTTTGAGCCTCATTTTGTGATTGATTTCAGTTTCAGGGAAAAGTTACAAAGTATAGAAAGAGTTGCAAATAAAAGAGGGAAGCTGAGATGGGTAACCACAGATTTTACAAGTCTTCTCGCTACAGCGAGAACAGAGTTCGCTGTAGCGAGATGGTAAATTCGCCATAGCGAAAGAGACAATTTGTAATAGCGAAGTCGCGTTGCATAGGAAGTCCAGGGAGCAACTCGCTATAGCTTGGAAGTAGCAAACACAGCAGAAAACCTATAACATATGAGATCTCGCTATAGCGAGAAACACTGCTCGCCATAGCGAGATCAGCCCTGAAACGCACAGTTTTACTTTTCAAGCTAAAAAGAGAGGAGAGAAGGTAGGGCTTCGACATTCTGTGGCAGAGGAGATTACTGGACGTCCAGGGAGGCAATTTTGGGTGGTCTTGGAAGGCTTTTCAAGCTTGGAGGAGTGAAGGAAGGAGAAAGAATCAAGGGGGAGCTCCATTTTCTGCATCTCTACTATTCCCTTGTTTACTTTCTTTGTTTCTTTTCATCTTTTCCATGTATTGGATTGGGATTTGCTGTAGATTTAGCTATGAGTAGCTAAATTCCTTTTACCTAGAGCACTATGAACCTGATGTGAACTAAATTGTTGTTTATCTTGTTAATTGTGATAAATTGAGCCTTGTGTATCCTTCTCTTGCTTAATGCTTTCTTAGAGATTGGCTACCTCTTAGAATTGATTTTGGTAATTGGAATTGACCTTGAAAAAGGGGTTTTAATTAGACTTAAGAGTTGGATAAATTAAGTTTAGAATTAACTAATTTGCAATTGGGATAGAAATATACCTAATTGCCTTAATTGATTTTGTAGAGGGTTGTGGTTCTTAATGCACTCTAACCTAAAATTAAGGACACTTAGATTTTAGATGAGAGTAGGGTTATAATTACATCGACAGACGGTTATAGCTTCTAAATCTCTTAACCCACAAGGTGAAAATTAATTGCAATTAAACAAGAAATTAAGTTCTAGTAAGCATCAGGGGAATAGTGACTCTAGGTAATTTCAAAACCTTAGACTTTCTCTAAAAATTTCTCTGCCAACCAAGTTTTCTTTAAATTGTTTCATTTTTTAATTTAGTTCTAGATTCAAGACTTGCTTAATTGGTTGCTTAACGTGGATGAAAGTAGGTTGTGCATTGCCTAATTACTTTTAAGTCATTCCTCGTGGGAATGATACTTTACTTATCATTGAACTACTTGATCCGACCCGTGCACTTGCGGACACGCATAAAAATTTCTGTGGTCACACTCGCTATAGCTAGAATCAATTTCGCTATTGCGAACAAGCCCTCTCGCCGTAGCGAAGCCATTTCTCGCTATTGCGAGCAGACTTAACAGAATTTCTGGATTTCGAAAATTCCAGCTTTCTTCTTTCTTTTCCTTTTCCCTTTTTCCCGGTTGTTACAAAAGGGATACCTTGTCTCACAACTCTAGATGGGCAAAAGGGGTTTAAAGGTTCCCCACTCTATAACACCTGCATTTGACACTTCGAAATGGAAGCCATAATAACATATTTAAACTGATCGTTCAAGCTAATTTCTTTGAGGGTATCTTCTAAAAACTCCCATTCAATTCTGTCATAAGCTTTTTCTAGGTCTACTTTGACACCACATACCCTTTTCTTCCCTTTGTTGGATCTCATTGAGTGAATGACCTCTTAGGCGATGATGATATTGTCACTGTTGTGATGCTTAGGGATGAAGCTACTCTGATTTAGAATGATGAGTTTCCTCAAAACTCTTTTCATTCTATTAGCAATGATTTTGGTTATGATTTTGAACACCATGTTACATAATGAAATGGGTCTAAATTCCTTCATTGTCTTAGGTTTATTAACCTTAAAGATAAGAACAATATAAGTATGGTTGATTTTGGCAATTGATTCTGAATCCCTGAAGGCTCCCTTCGCACAATTGCACACCTTATCCTTGATCACCTTCCATTGGCTTTGGAAAAAAATTGCCTATAGCCCATCAGGTCCTAGTGCTTTGTAAGGGCCAATATTAAAAGCTGCATCTTTGATTTCAAGTTTAAAAACTCTCTTTGAATGTATCTTAATTTCTTTGTACTTAACTTAGGGAAACATCCTGAGATAGATATCTTGGGCTCACCTCTTGATCTTTAGTATAAAGCTACCTGAAGAACTTTGTGACTATGTTTTTTTAAAGCACCTTTATCATTGATCCAAGCACCATTCTCATCCTTGATGGACTCCATATTCTTCCTTTGTCTCTTAATCATAATGGAGGTATGGAAGAATTTTGTGTTTCGGTCTCCCCAACAGTAGCCAATTGCATTTGGGCTTCTAGAACCAAATGAGTTCCTCTTAGGCAAGGATTTCCTCATACTCCTCCTAAAGATTTTTGCATAGGCAAATCAAGTGGGTGTAGTAGTTTGAGTTAAGAGCATTATCTATGCCTTGTAATCTACTTATAAATTTTCTTTTATGAAAGAAGATGTTGCCCATGGTGTGCGTACTCCACTCCCTGGCTTTCGAAGCAAAATCCAAGGTGCCATTAACCTAATCATTACCTTGCCAAGCTTCCTCAACCATTCTTGGAAAAGAGTCTTCAAGGAGTCAAGTAGCATGAAATCTAGAAAGATCATTCCTCTTTCTTCCTTTATCACTATCTTTTAAAGCTATGAATATCACCCTATGGTCCAAACCAAATTGAACAAGGTGTTGAATTTTAGTTTTCTCAAAATTGAGAATCCAAGCAGTGTTAGCAAAGGCCCAATCAATACATTCCGTAAGATCCCCTTTGCTCCAAGTAAATTTAAAAAGATCATTCCTCTTTCTTCCTTTATCACTATCTTCTAAAGCTATGCATGTCACCCTATGGTCTAAACCAAACTGAACAAGGTGTTGAATTTTAGTTTTCTCAAAATTAAGAATCTAAGCAGTGTTAGCAAAGGCCCAATCAATACGTTCAATAAGATCCCCTTTGCTCCAAGTGAATTTAGGTCCACTAAATCCCAAGTCAATTAGGTGAGAGTGTTGGATGAATTCAGAAAATTGGCTTATGGTAATCTAATTATGTAGAGATCCACCTTTCTTATCTTCCATCTCTAGATAGGCATTGTAGTCCCCCAAGACTAGCCAAGGTTTATCCATATGACAAGCAATATTTTTTAGGTTGCGCCACAATTTTTGTAACATCCGATTTTCTGAAAACGAGAAAAAATGTGAGAAACGTAACATACAGTTTCTCTGTAAACGAATGAAACTCACTGGATACAAAAGGAAGTTCCTCAAAATGAGATAGTTAAGGTCCCAAAAAATTTGGGAAGTATTCTAGACTCTTAAAAATGAGAATCTCAAGCTCAGAAGGAAAAAAAAAACAGAGTTAAAATGAAGAAACAATTTCTTACGAAAAACCTACGAAACGTAATGGCATTTTCGTAATTTTGAATAAATTTTGGAATTCACACAGGAGGGCTTTTTAAATAAAATTTTTGAGTTCCCCAGGGTTTTCAGAGGCCCTAAAAATCATGGAAAGCCCCGGGACAGCTAAAGTCCCTCCGGTGGATGTTTTCCAATGTCAATGTGCCCAAACTTTGACGGATTCATTCAGAAAGGTTTTAGCTCCAATTTGAGTGATTCCAAAGGCATTTTACTAAATTGGGAAGCTAAATTTTATAATGGAAAAGACAGTTCTCAAAAAGGAGCTAAAATAAAGGAGAAACAAAAATGCAAAGTATAAAGGGCAAAATGAAAATTTTGAAAAGTGTAACTTATTCCCACCTATATATATGATGCACCCTTCCCCTCCCTTCATTATGCACGACCATGTTCTGCCTAAAACTAGAAGGAAACCCTAGGGGATGAGGCTCACAAGAAAGGGAAGAAAAGGGGGAGAAATCACAGGCTTAAGGTATGGAAATTAGTAGTTTTTCATGCTCTTTCTCTTCCAAACCTTTTCTTCTCCATTTTCCTTTGTTTTCTATGATTAAAATGAAGTTTATAAATCTGTTTTAAGGGAGAAATTGAGGGGAAAATTAGGATTTGAAGAGAGGAGCTCAAAGAACACAAGATTCAAGTGAGAAAAAGCAAGAAAACAAGGTAATTTCTCTTCCTATGGTTGTCATTTTTGGTTCCCTTCTCCACCATTTCGCCCCACTTGAGAAAACCCTAGGAGGAGATGATTTTTAGGCAGAACCAAGCATAAATCTAAGGAAAAAGAGTGTGGAGATCAAGAATATGCAAAGAGAATTATCAAAAAACCATTATATTTCAAGATGCAAATTCTAGGGTTTTGTGTGCACCTTCCAAAATCTGATTTCATATGATAATTTTTAGGCCTAATTAAGAGTTTAAATGATCTCCTAAGATCCCTAAGATGCTCCCCACAAGCTTCCTCCTTCAAGAAAACAAAGAAATCTCCAAGAAGCCCCTAACCATGCTATGTCTCGACCAAACCATGTTCATGGTGTTAGGGAGAGTTTTAAATTTTTCTAAGGCCATTCTTGAGTCATATTTGATGAATGAAAATGAAGGGAGCCCTTGGAAAAAATTTAGAACTCATGGAAAGTGATTTGGTGTCTTAGGTTCCATATTATGACCTAAAGAAGTAACATGGTGCTAGGCCATTTGTTTTAGTGATGTGATAACTCCAAGAGGCTTAAAAGGAGTCAAGAATCATATTTGAAAGGAAAGAATGAGGCTTAGAATTCAATTAAGGGATGTTACTTCATTAGGTGCCAATATGGACCATAATGGGAGTTATAAAACTACCTAATGTTTAAGCAAGTTGCATGGCCCTAAAAATCATTTTATGAACCTAATTGGCTCCCATATATTGTATTTAGGCCAAGAGAAACCATCTCTACCAAATTGTGGGTGTATGGCCAAAAGAGGAGGCTTAAATCCTAAAGGAAAAGTGTGTGTTTATATACAAGGTAGCTCTCTTCACCTTCTTTAATGCATGGATGTGTGTTTAGCTTGTTTTAGAATGTGTGTATGTATATTTTTAAGCTTTGAAAAGTATGCTAGCATGCCTTTATATGTCATGATGCTTGATGTCATGTTATGTTTTCAAATGCTACATGATGATTGTGTGAGTTTGCTTGAGTGTGGAGAGGCCAAGAACTCTTCCCATGGGTGAGGATGAGCCAAGAACCTTTGAACTTGGTTGAGACAAAGTAAAGAGTCTCCTAAAAACAAAGTGGGCTCCCAAGAGTATGGTTGAGTCCAAAGCTCTTAAAGAATGGGTGAGGCAAGTCTAAAATCTATAAGGAGAAGTGTGAGGCCAATCCAAGCACTTGGTGAGCTCTTTGATGTTTTGTATGATTGATTCATATGCCAAGATTGTTTTAAAATATGCATGTCTTCCACTTTCACCATACATGTATTTGAAAAACTTACTTTGCACATATTATGTATGATTGAATGGGAAATGAGCTATTGGGATTCTTTGAATCTCATCCCCTCCTCTCCAATGATCTAATATGCTAGGTGGACTAAGTAATTATGGTGAAGGGAGCCAACAACCATGAAGAAGAAAGATTGACAAGTTTATGCATGGTTTTATCCATTTTGGAATCATAGTGATGGTTTATATTGTATATGATGTTGTATATGTACAATGAACCTTGAGACATATATAAATATACTATTATATAATGTTTAGAGCCATGGATATGATGTATGAACTTTATAATACAATTTGAGTTTTAAATGTCCAATTATGCATTATAGAAGTTCGATGGAAATATGCATAAGTATGGGTTAAGTAGCCAAAATGAGATGCATGAGGTTTAGGACCATTTATGTAGCTCACACAAGTCTCAAATAAGCTTTTAAACTTACCCAAAAGGTGCCAAGACTAAGGAAAATCCATTTGGCAACTTTGGCACCCAATATTAAGCCAAAACTGACCATAATGGAACCCTATATCGCTTTTTGGCCAAAAACATTATTCTTGCTCTAAAATTTTGCATGAAATTAGGTCTCATTGAGAGATTTTTGGGAAGCTAAAGAACATCATTTTCTGAGATTTAGAGAATATTTGATGAATTTTCAAAGTTAAGATTTTCTATTGTTTCTGGTATGTGCACTGTTCATACTGGCAAATTTGGGTTTTGTGTTACCTGATAGTCAAATGGCATCTAATGCTATGCATTTTTAAAGTTAGCTGTCAGTAATAGTGGCGCCCCAGGAGTTCAGTTACTATTTCATAGGATTCCAATAGTTAAACGTATCTGTTTCATTCTATAATTATTTTTAACATCAATTTAAAATTTTTAGCTTTCCAGAATGACAAAATTTGTGTAATTTCAATTTTTATAAAATTAATTATGAATTTTGGAAATATGTATTAGTAATCTAAACAGCAGCCCAGGCCGCCAGCGACCTCAATAGTTTTTTGAATGTCAAAAGTCCTCCATGATGCTTGTTATGATCTGGGCATATTTTTAGTGTGAAGGAGACATCCTAAGATTTTCATAATGACTAAGATTTCATTGTTTAAATTTTTTTAGATTTAGTTATGATTTTTCAAAGTTTGCCCAGAAAAGAGGCCAATTCTGGCCGAGAATGAGTTCCCACTTTTCATGCTTCATTTTGGTTTCCATGGGTTGTAGGCATGTTTTTGGGATGTAAATAAGTTTTAATGATGCAATTAAACATGAGGATTCATAGCATGAGCTCACACAGTCCACGTGGTACCGAAATGAATTTTTAGATATTGCGCAATACGAAAATAATCCCACTTTTTCTTGCTTTTCCCATTGAAATCCTATATAGTTCATGATATTATGCCATTCAAATGTATGAGATAGACTAGAATCTATGGTGTTACAATTCTCTTCTATTGGTAAGGATTAGGTCTCCATAAACAACAATAATACAAAAGGTTTTCCTTAAGGTACGACAACAGACATTACAATGAAGGAGTTGTTCATAAGAGTGTTCGCAAGTAACATTGAAGGTCTCATCCTTCCACAAGAGCCAAACTCTGCCTACGAACTCAATGGCCTTCACCTTTATCTAATCAGAGAAGCCCAATTTGCAAACCACCTTATCTGCTTTGAAACCACTTATGTGAGGTTCCACAACAATAAGCATTAACAATTTATACATTTTGACCATGTCTTTCACTCAGAAGGGAAACATCTTTGAACCTGCTCCCCTACAATTCCAACTTCCTATATTCATCATAGTTCACGAAGAGAGGGAATGAAACTATCAAAATCGCTATTACATAAAGTTAGTGTATACTTTAGAGGAACCACAGTCCTCCAATAGCTCCCTCGCATTTTCATTGGCAAGGTGTTTCTGTGCATAGCACATTAATATGATAATTTCCTGTTCTTTTTTGAGTTTTTCAGTATCTTTTGGGCTTTTGATCTCCTTTTCCTAACTTAAAATATTATGTTTGTCTCCCGGGTCTAAAAGGTTGGACGACCCATTCATATGCTTAAGGGCCACCTAAGCCCATTTCTTCATACTCAGGTCTGTGGACCTTTTAAACATAGCAAAGGATTTGTTTTAAGCTTGTCTTTGTTTATGCCTTCGAAATACTCCCTTGCACCAGTTGGTGAGTTTTGGCTTTAGGCTTGCTATTACTCGCAAATGGGCTTAAGGTGTCCCTGTTTATGAGATTCGTCTCCAAACTATATTGTCTTTGAGGTATCTCAAGGATTTCCTTTTCCCTATGCTCTTCATTAATATGATGTCTTCTCTCCTACAGAATCTTTGGCTCAATATTATCCTTCCTCGCTACTTTTTGCTTATCACCTCTTACAGGTTCCCTTAATATTATCGGTTGAGTCTCCTTTCTCTGACCTCCTTCCTGTTCCAACTCCATAGGGTCATTTTCGAGGGCTACAATAGCAAAAAATTTGGATCCGTTTTGCATATTACCTCTGCACGGATCTTGAGGGGGATTATAGCGGATCTACCTTGGTAGACTCTGAGGCCTTCATTGCAGTTCCCCCTTCTCTCAGCATTCTTCTTACGAGCATCCAAGGTCTATATTCCTCATTGGGCAAGAAATCCTGGTGCTGCGTGTTAGGTTCTTGTCTTGTGGGACTATGAATTTGGATGTTCACATTGACTAATGGAGACTCTATGCTTTTACAATCCTCTTTCTTGTGTCCATACTTACCGCATCCAAAACAAGCTAAGTTTCACCCTTCGTATTCTATATTGTAAACTACATTCCTGACAATGACTCTAGACACAAGCTTCTTGTTTAGGTCCACCTCTACGCTGATTCAAGCGCAGCGACCGCGTTCAATACGACCTTCCTCCCCGAAGCCTGCCGATAGAGTATTAGTGTCTACTTTTAGTGTTCTTCCAATTCAGTTTCCCAATCTCCATAAGAAGTGCCTACTGTAAAATTGAATTGGTAGATTAGGGACTCTCACCCAAATGGTGATCTTCCCTAGTTTGTTCTTTGTTGGGTTAAAGTTTCACTACCAGATAGTGTTCCATGATCACCCATGGTCCCTCATTCAAAACAAAGTGGTAATCGCGGTCCTTAGCTAATCCAGCAATAAAGTAGTTGATCTCTAGGTCAATTAATTCGAAATCTACCATATTCCATAATTTCAACAATCTAACTTTCAGGTACCAATAGCTCAGACGCTTCCCAAGCAAGGTCAAAACTATTGCTTTTCTCCAAGGTCTATAGTAGTCTCTCCATTCCTCCCCAAACACATGTATCACAGGGTGCATTTTCATGAGTTCTTTGATCTCATCCGACATAGGGGTCTCTCCACCTTCTTCTACGTCCAACTTTTCATCATCTTCCAAGTTGACTTCATGGTTATTGTCACTCCCATTGTAACCAAGCAACGAGTCTTTGTAAGAAATTAGCCCTTTGTTTTCCTAAACTTTGTTTAAAGGGTTGCTCAGTTTTGCCTACGACAGACCAACCTCCATATCTCATTGCTTCTCCTTGTTAGCTCATTCTTCCTTATCCACTATCATCTCATCCCTCTTCGGGGGGTCAAAGTTCAAACGCTTATTGCTCCTCTTCATTAGATCTTCTTCCTCTGCTGACACCTTGTTTCTGTCTCGTTTACCGTAGTCCTCCATTGACATCTTTTTTGAAAGATCCAATTTCTTTCCCTTTCCTTTATGCAACTAGTTTCACCCTTCTCTCTTTCCTTTATGCAACTAGTTTCACCCTTCGTATTCTATATTGTAAACTACATTCCTGACAATGACTCTAGACACAAGCTTCTTGTTTAGGTCCACCTCTACGCTGATTCAAGCGCAGCGACCGCGTTCAATACGACCTTCCTCCCCGAAGCCTGCCGATAGAGTATTAGTGTCTACTTTTAGTGTTCTTCCAATTCAGTTTCCTAATCTCCACAAGAAGTGCCTGCTGTAAAATTGAATTGGTAGATTAGGGACTCTCACCCAAATGGTGATCTTCCCTAGTTTGTTCTTTGTTGGGTTAAAGTTTCACTACCAGATAGTGTTCCATGATCACCCATGGTCCCTCATTCAAAACATAGTGGTAATCGCGGTCCTTAGCTAATCCAGCAATAAAGTAGTTGTTCTCTAGGTCAATTAATTCGAAATCTACCATATTCCATAATTTCAACAATCTAACTTTCAGGTAACGATAGCTCAGACGCTTCCCAAGCAAGGTCAAAACTATTGCTTTTCTCCAAGGTCTATAGTAGTCTCTCCATTCCTCCCCAAACACATGTATCACAGGGTGCAATTTCATGAGTTCTTTGATCTCATCCGAGATAGGGGTCTCTCCACCTTCTTCTACGTCCAACTTTTCATCATCTTCCAAGTTGACGTCATGGTTATTGTCACTCCCATTGTAACCAAGCAACGAGTCTTTGTAAGAAATTAGCCCTTTGTTTTCCTAAACTTTGTTTAAAGGGTTGCTCAGTTTTGCCTACGACAGACCAACCTCCATATCTCATTGCTTCTCCTTGTTAGCTCATTCTTCCTTATCCACTATCATCTCATCCCTCTTCGGGGGGTCAAAGTTCAAACGCTTATTGCTCCTCTTCATTAGATCTTCTTCCTCTGCTGACACCTTGTTTCTGTCTCGTTTACCGTAGTCCTCCATTGACATCTTTTTTGAAAGATCCAATTTCTTCTTTCCCTCTCTTTCCTTTCTGCAACTAGTTTCACCCTTCGTATTCTATATTGTAAACTACATTCCTGACAATGACTCTAGACACAAGCTTCTTGTTTAGGTCCACCTCTACGCTGATTCAAGCACAGCGACCGCGTTCAATACGACCTTCCTCCCCGAAGCCTGCCGATAGAGTATTAGTGTCTACTTTTAGTGTTCTTCCAATTCAGTTTCCTAATCTCCACAAGAAGTGCCTGCTGTAAAATTGAATTGGTAGATTAGGGACTCTCACCCAAATGGTGATCTTCCCTAGTTTGTTCTTTGTTGGGTTAAAGTTTCACTACCAGATAGTGTTCCATGATCACCCATGGTCCCTCATTCAAAACATAGTGGTAATCGCGGTCCTTAGCTAATCCAGCAATAAAGTAGTTGTTCTCTAGGTCAATTAATTCGAAATCTACCATATTCCATAATTTCAACAATCTAACTTTCAGGTAACGATAGCTCAGACGCTTCCCAAGCAAGGTCAAAACTATTGCTTTTCTCCAAGGTCTATAGTAGTCTCTCCATTCCTCCCCAAACACATGTATCACAGGGTGCAATTTCATGAGTTCTTTGATCTCATTCGAGATAGGGGTCTCTCCACCTTCTTCTACGTCCAACTTTTCATCATCTTCCAAGTTGACGTCATGGTTATTGTCACTCCCATTGTAACCAAGCAACGAGTCTTTGTAAGAAATTAGCCCTTTGTTTTCCTAAACTTTGTTTAAAGGGTTGCTCAGTTTTGCCTACGACAGACCAACCTCCATATCTCATTGCTTCTCCTTGTTAGCTCATTCTTCCTTATCCACTATCATCTCATCCCTCTTCAGGGGGTCAAAGTTCAAACGCTTATTGCTCCTCTTCATTAGATCTTCTTCCTCTGCTGACACCTTGTTTCTGTCTCGTTTACCGTAGTCCTCCATTGACATCTTTTTTGAAAGATCCAATTTCTTCTTTCCCTCTCTTTCCTTTCTGCAACTAGTTAGACCAACTCTTTTAGGATGCTTTCTTTGATATCTGAAGTGACAACACAACAAAGTTTGTGTAGAAATTTTTTGAAAATTTTTATTGTAAATTTTTTTATAAAATTAAAAAATAGATACAAAATGTGAGGTTAAACTATTGAAAAAAGTAGTGTGTTACATATTGTGTTTATTTTTGTTCAAAAATTTATAACAAAAAAATTTTAAAAATCAAAACTTTTAAAAATGCTCTAATTATAACGTTACATTTTAGGTTTTTTTTTTCTCAATAGTGAAAAATATATATATATATATATATATATATATATATATATATATATATATATATTTATTTTTAACTACTTGAAAATGTATTTTAAAAAAGTTATGAAAAAAGAAAAAATTTGAAAATAAAATCTATATCTCCTTATTTCTAAGTGTATTCTATTTTTAATTCTTTTTTATGCAACATATACAATTCTATATTTTTTATGCCTAGTATCTTATAAATATTTATAAATTAAATTCATCACGCATCAAACTCCACCTATTAATAAGAGTTGTGTGAGATACATGTTCCTTTGAGGAACAAGAGAAAAACGTCTGCAGTAACAGGATGCCCATTGTTAATCTATTGTTGAAATGATAGAATAATTGGTGTAATGGAAACTATAACGAGAAGGAAGAAGGTTTTGTTGTGAAATAGAGAGCCATTATTTTGATGAATCGATTTTTTTATCATATTTGTACAAAATTATAATTCTTTTCTAATATTTAATTTACTTGACTTATACTATTTTAAACTATATTAACTTTGTGTTTAAATAATCAAATATGATATAACTTTATAAAAAAAGTTTACTTCATAAGCAAAAGAATAATATTGGGCCCATCCTTCAATTAAGGAGAGAATGCCCTTTTTTTAAAAAAAGAAATAAAAATTAAAAACTAAGCTCACCATCAATGAAGTTAAGATTGTTTCAGGTATAGGCTATCTTGCCTTCATTGAAAGCGAGTTTTCTATATATATATATATATATATATATATATATATATATATATATATATATATATATATATATATATATATATATATATATATATATATATATATATATATATATATATATATATATATATATTGTAATATTTGGGTGTAATAAAGTTTGCCTAATTAGAATTTAACTTTTTATTTTTAATTTTGTCATATATGATTCAAAAAACCTACTTAGGTTACTCAATACTATACTCAATTTTTCAATAATTTTTTTTATAAAAATTCTTATTTCAAAACTTTGTTATTATTGATTTGATTTATTTTTCCTAAAGACTAAAAAAATTTATGAATAAAAATGATTTACAAAGTAATATATATATATATATATATTCCTTGCATGTTAAGAACACTAACAAAATTGACATAATGAAATTCATTATGCAAAAAATAAAAATTATAATGTAAAAAACAACTTTTTAGATACTTGGGCCCAAAAAAAAAATGAACAAACAAACAAAAACTCTTTAAATGCAACCTATTAACCGCGTCAACACATTAAAAACAAATTTCACATTTTCTTGTTAAAATCAATACATTTTACTTTGCACTATTCCTCAGTTCCAACATTGAGATGTTCGGTTGTGTGTGAATTAGGTGTATTTCATTTAAGAGTAAATCACATAGGTTATATTTGAATTTTGTTAAAATAATGTAAATCTCTATTTATTTTTTAAAAAATATATTTTTTAAAAGTTAAAAATTACATTATATTTTAGTTCAATTTTAAATTTTTTACTAAAATAATCTTAATTAATCTGAATATATATTTTTTAATTAAAATACCTTCTCCTATATTCAAAACTTTAGGAGTGGTGATAAGGAAATTTAACATTAAAAAAAGGATAATCATTTAATATGTTTTTAAGTTAATTGAAGCTATAATAGTAAAAAAGTTAAATTAAAGTAAAATATATTTTTTAAAAATAAATAAAAAACATTTGTATAATTTCAACATTTACATTTCATTTAAATATACTCCACAACTGTCGTCGTCAGTCATATTTTCCCCAAATAATCAGTCTCCAGAGTACCTACGAAAAATCAATGGAGTCTAAAAATATATCTCCTTCTCCGAATTGTAGAAAAGTCGCGTATAGATCGTGGTCGTTATCGTTATCGTCGTTATCTCCTTCTGAAGTCACATAACAACAAAGTTTGTGTAGGAATTTTCTAAAAATTTTTATTGTAAATTTCTTTTATAAAATAAAGAAAAATATATACAAAATGTAAGGTTAAATATTTAAAAAAAAAATAATGCCTTACACTCTGTATTTATTTTTGTTCAAAAATTTGTAACAAAAAACTCGTAAAATTGCTCTAATAATGACATTACATTTTAAGCTTTGTTTTAATAGTGAATATATATTTCATTTTTTAGATACTCGAAAATGTATATTAAAAGATTTATAAAAAGATTTAAAAATAAAATCTATATCTTCTTATATCTAAGTATATTCTATTTTTAATTTTTTTATGCACGATATACAATTTTATATTTTTTTTTATGCACAGTATCTTATAAATATTTATAAATTAAATTCATCACGCATCAAACACCACGTATTAATTAGAGTTGTGTGAGATACATGTTCCTTTGAGGAACAAGACAGCGACGCCTGATGTAATAGGATGCGTATTGTTAATCTATGGTTGAAATGATAGGCCAAGGCCAAAAACATCTTATTGACATGTGTACCTGTCAATACTGAAGACGAAAAGTTCAGTTTCTCTTTCATTTTCGCGCAAATTGCGTCATGTATTTGTGAGAGAGCAGTATCATAACTTTGAAAATAAAAGAAAAAAAAGATAAAAAAATAATAATATAAAACAATTTTTCTCTTACAATAGGAATCTTTGTCCAAATTTCAATGTCTTCTCCCCATGGGCATGCAATGCATATGGAAAAGGTCAAAATATGTCTATTCAACAAAAAACAATTTCTTTTTATATAACTTTTTTTTAAATTTTGTTAAGAGTCTATAAAATTTTTTATTTTTAAAATATATACAAATATTTTTTAAAATAAAAAATTATTTTTATATTTTGGTTTAATTTAAAAATTTTTAATTAAAATACTCTTTATTTGAATATTTTAGTTTTAACAAATATATATTTAAATTAATAAAAAATTTAAAATTAAACTAAAGTATAAAATAAATAAAACTTCTTGATCAGCAAAGCATTTTTAGATGATCCTCCTCATACGTAAAAATCATACAAGAAGACAACAAGAAAAAGGACAGGAACAGGAACTAACCTTAATAAAATTTTATATGCAAAAACAACGAAGCCCCACCTTAACAGTTTTCTGCTACAAAAGCATAGAAAATAGCATCAGGGTCTTAGACATAATATAAATCTTTTCTGTTATATAAAAGGAAAAGACCAAATTTTTTTATATATATCTTTTCCATTCAACTTTTCCATTAATGGAATTATTATTTGAAGAGTGAATTTATTAAAAATAAATAATATAATGTTGTAAAAATTATTCAAATATTATATTCATATTAAAAAAATTTATAACAAATTTTTAAAGCATTTTACTTAAATTATTAAGCGTGCTAAGAATTCATAAAAAGTCTTTAAATTTAATTAATATATTTTGACTAAATAATGTTAAAATTATTTTCGAAACAGCAAGATTTAAGCATAAAATTCAATCAAACTAAATTAACAAATAAAAAACTTTTAATTTTTAATACAGATGCATATGAGTTTTTTTATTTTGTTGGAATGGGAAGAAAAATAAATAAAAAGAGAAGAGAGAAAGTGGGGTTGAAATTGTTGGGGTAATAAGATGAAGGAAGGGCATGTTTGTGGGGAATGCAGAAAACTCCACTAACTCGGTTTCCAAGGCTCTTGGAATTTTCATTTTGATGGATGAAAGAGAAGACTGATTGATGGGAATTGTTTTGTTTGTATGCGTATGTGGACGTGGTTTTGTTTTGTGGGACAACCACTGGACAGAAATTCAAGAACAAGCAACTGTTGCCCGGAACTGGATGTGGTGCGTATGGCATGCGTATTCTATCTGTATTATTTAAATTTAATTTAAATGATTTAGATTATATATATATTTGTTTTAATTTTTTTTACTTTATAAGATATAAAATATAAAATATAAATAGTTTCATACTTGACAATTATATAAAAAAAAGATATTTTATATCAAAAAAATTAAAAAATATATATAATTCATATCGTTCAAATTAAATTTAAATAATTTAGATTATAAAACACCCAAACACATTGTTACCCATTCACCTAAAAAAGTTAAATGTGACATACAATCTCAGTGTTAGATACTTTTTCTATACACAAACAAAAAATAATTCTTCATTGTGATTATCTATAAGATCTAAGGGGCATGCCTATTGCCATCTAGATATGGGTGTTACTTTGTTAGATGTAAACATATGCGTAAGCAAAACTAAAAGCACAAAGAAAAAGGGATAATTAGTAAATAATGGTAGATGCAAGACAATAACTTGAAAAACTGTCAAACCATGTGAAAAGATTGATAAAAATGCAAAAATTGTATTAGTGGATACAAGTGCACGAATATAAGATACCACACAAACAGTATTTCTGCATTTTACTTATATGCCATATGTTAGGTCCATTGACAGAACACAGTTTGAACTTTGACACTACTAAAGAAATATCTTCAAATTGTCAATTCTAGGAATTCTCATATACATAAACCACACAATCTCCAAAGTCTATAATTATAAGTGTTTATTCTCCATTATAAGAAGATAGTACAACAAAAAAGACAAAAACAAAGACAAAAACAGAAGGATAACATACCAGAGGCCATTTCTCTAACAAGCTTCTTGTTACAACCAAGAGATAAAGATTATGAACTTGACAATATATTAACATAGGCTACCAGTCATACTAGATTTCACTATTTCAGTACTATAACTAAGTAATGACTAATTGTAATCAATCATAAAACCGGTTCAAAAGATGGTAGGTGGAAACTCCACTTGATGGTGATTACAATGAAATAAATACTTAAATAGTGTGATCCATGACATTCAAACTTTATCACTCCCAAATACACAAGGGTTTCCTTCCAAATTATAATCATTGTCCTTAACAGATACAAAGAAACTAACGAGTAAAGAAGTATCTCATAGTAACAGCCATGACAAAGTCTTCGGCGAGCGATAGGGTAAGTTATATTTTGTACAACCTTCTCATAAAAAGTTGGAAACAAGCCAAAATATATATATATATATATATATATATATATATATATATATATATATATATATAAGGAAAACGCCAAAAAGAGCCATAATCAGAGAAGAACACAGTTTTGTTTTGGCTTGCAGGCAAATTTTGAAATTATGCATAAGTTTATATATATATATATATATATATATATATATGAAAATCGATCAGTTGACATTTTATTATTCACCAGAATAAGTCTAATTGGAATAGTCCAATGCCTATATACACAAAAGGCACCATTTTAAGCATTACATAGTAAAGGATTATATCACACAGAGTAATATAGATTAGAAAACTGAAGCATGAACTGAAAGATAATTGTTTTCTTACCGAGTTTGAATTTGATTCCTGCTTTGGGATATACGAACTGTAATATGGAAAACCCAATTTTTCTTCAACCTCTTAGATTGCAAGCACAAAAGACTATTAACATTACCAATCAAGACATTTCCTAGAAAATGACAATATACTTTAAAATTTTAACTGCTCTTACCAAATATAATTGTACCTTGTCTTTGAAAAAAAAGTAAACCTATTAAAATCCACATAGAAATGCAGTATCATAGGATTAACACAAGTATAGGTCACGTCTTGACTACAATTAAGAGTTTGTATAAAGGCAAAAGGCTACAAAAGTTAACTAATAGAAGTGAAGAGAGGAAAACCCAATAAAGAAACATCAACTATAAGAAGCATTGAAGTATAACCCAACAACTAAGGGCAACTGTTTATACATAGTTAATCATACAATGCTATAATTGGCAGGTATAATTTATCACACACACACACACACACACAGATATATATATATATATATATATATAATCACGAAGTTTTGTTATTTTGAATTTGAGGTTCCTTCAATTATTTTCAATATTTTGGCATTTTTATAATTTTTTATCAATGAATTTTATATTTATATTACGAATGACTCATAGTTAATATCCCCAAATACCATAAAATATTTAAATGTGAATCTTCATTATAGAAAAAAATGTCACCTATCTTAATTTCCCTAATTTAGGCCCTTCTTTAATGCCTGTAATATTTTCTCTAATTTAGTCCCCATAGGTTTCAGCTAAACCTATAGAACAACCTTTAAGAACCCAAAATCCCCACAGGGATAAAATAGGGATTAAATGATAGAGGAAACTTACCTCCAATCAATGCTTTTTCTCATTCCTTTACTTCATCTTCACTAGTATTTAAGAGTGCAAAATTTGCACTAAATATTAAAGAGTAGTATTCAATTCAATATCACATCCTATATATTCTACATTCTCTCTTATTTATACATCATCCTAGATTCTTCTAATCAGTTAATAGCTACTAAACTCTAACTAAATTCATAACAACCTCTAACTAACATAGTAATAGAATTGCCATGTAACAATATTCCTCGCTTGAAAATGATCCTTGTCCTCAAAGATCTTGTACAAATAAAAAATTTAGAAATTCAAAAATATATATATTTATTCTAAAAACTTCAATATTGTAACTCAACTATATAACATTGGCCCAATTACCCAACTATAATTAGGTCTTAAAATAATCCTAATATAACTAATCAATTGGCTTTTGGACTCATTGACCCATGCCTTCCAATTCCACCTAAGAGCTTGTATAACCAAAGTATCAATCCCTATAATGTTAAAGCATTTGCTTGAAACTACCCTTAACTTAATGGAAACCATAATGACTATCTTGTCTCTGAGACTTGATAGGACTAGAACCAGAGACTAAGAGGAAAATGACAGTTTTGGTGTTCATAGGTCAAAGTTCATTATTGTGTCACCAACTTTGTTGAAGTTTATAGTGGTTAAAAACCTTTATGCAAATTTTTGCTAGATAGCACATCAACCCCTTGTTGCCAAACATCAACTATTACTTGGCAACCAAAATCAAAGAGTGTACCAATAAGGTCAACAAGAAGGATTTTGTGACTAATTGCCTAGTTCATAATAGTCACATAAGTTGGGCCTTCTAATGCTTCCATTGAATCTAATTCTTAGGACTTAGATTTGAAGGATGTAATAGTTGAAACCAACAACTAGTCCTTGGTTCAATTGCCTAATTGATCATTCCAAATAAGATCTATTCTTGAATTACCCATCTATTTAGGTTAATCTTCCTAATATGTCCCATCTTTGCCAGGAATAGTGCCATTCACCATGCCATCTAGTAGCATCTAAAACTTCATAACAAAGCCATGGGGATGGTTCTTATGCTATCATTTTCGTTCTTTAACAAGATGTCTATGAATAATACCCAACTTCTCTCCCTCTTCTCTTTCTAAATCTCGACTATCCATAATTTCAATTTTAATCTTACCTATTATCAAGAACAAAGTGCTCTTGTTGATGCCACTTCCAAGATTGCAAGTGTTGGGAATGTCACCTTTGAAGCTTAGCTAAATCCCATCAACACTCTGAAGCTTCGAGCCATTAGAGAGACACCAGGTTTTGACTTCCTTATCATCGTCGATGTTGGCCAATCTACTTAAAGGAGTTGATTTCAAGCTTCACCTGTCTAGGAGAGACATTGAAGGGACTAGAAGAGAAGTGTGGCACTTTCAAAACTCTTTATCGCATGTTAAATCAATGATGGCTGACCTTATTGCACAATCGTTGTAGATGAGCCCATCTCTATCGCAAGCATCGACATTAGTAACTACCTCTAGTGGATCTCTGAATCATTTAGAATTGAGCATGGTTTAACCTCTTGGTAGTGAGTCATTTACTTATATGCTACCCTACTTTCTTAGATCTTCATCATCCACATGCTCAACCTATTTGACTATTCTAAATGAAGAAAGTGAGGTTGTGATAGTGAACTTCAGAAGTGATGGCTAGAAATGGATTTCTTAGCAATCAATGGTAATGGTGATCCTTCCGTTACTGTGATAATTGGCAATGCCATCTTTAAAGTTAATGATGACAATGTTAATGTCAAGAAACTTTGATGGTTTTGATTCGAGATTAACTATAGCTGAATCAAAATTTCAAAGGCTATGAAGCTTGGCATTGTCATTGTTAACCTCTTTTAACATCTCCTAAATCGTCATAGCCTTCTAAGAAGGCATTTGATGTAGGAAACGAAAAGTTTCCCAATGAGTACTAGAGCTGAATTTTATGATAGAGATTTTGTATTAGAGTTATGTTTTTTTATTATGATGCAATAAGAGTTGGTATACTATTTCTTAGTTACTCAAAGTTACTATGATATTTAGTTGATGTTTCTGTTAGTAATGTTATTTGAGATTGTTGGAAATTGTAAAAAAGGTTATTAGATATGGTTTATCTAATCAGGTTCATGTTATTTAGTACATTGGATTTGGGTTATTGTTTAGTTTATAAGTTCCATAGTTAAATGTTTACTAATATCATTCATTATCTGTATTAGGTTAAGAACATTAAATCTAGGTGTTACACTTCATGAATCTTCAAATCTCCCTTCAAGATTCACCTCTTCTCTTCACTTAATGCTTTAGGATAGAAAGGAAATTTGTGCTCTGACCTAGCTCTCAAAAAAATAAAAGAAATTCTAATCTGTAAACTACTAAATTGAATCCAAATAGACTATTTATAAAAACTACATTGTGTATTTTGGTTGTAGCCAGAAACAAGAATTTCCCATGGTGAATTAGCTTAATACGTCAAGTAACACATGCATTCATCGTGGCAAAATAATATATGTTTTGGCCATGACCACAAATGTAGAATCAAGCCTTTTGAATTTTTTCTTTGCATTTTAGTCCTTGGTCTTTGATGTTTAGCTTTTTGGCCTATTTACATCTAAATCCCTACAAAACAAGTTAAATAAACCAACATAAAAAAATTAAGGAACTAACAATAAAATCAAACACCTAAACTACTTTAAATCTATATATTTACAAGATATACAATAACTATAACAAAATCCAATAATTAAACACCAAATTAGAGCCATTAAACTTGAGAAATTCAAGTAAAATGTAAAAATCAAAATTAATATAATTAAGTCCTTAAATTTAGGGATTTCATTTATTTAAGTTCTCAATTGCATCTAATTAAAGAAAAATTTAAAATACAGCCAAAATAGGTGTAAAAGAGCTCAAATTCCCAAAAAAAAAGGTTAAGTCTTAATAAAATACCTATGAAAATCATAACACTTTAAAACTTATCAGATAGTTAAGCAACCATAGCCTATACTAAAGATCTTAAATATCATAGCAAAACTAAACACATTTGTACAAAGTATAGTGATAAGTCCTAAATTTATCTACTTTTATTTGCTTATTTAAAGACTTATCATATGTTTTTATTAGTATTTTTAGTTGTTTTATAAATAATTTTGTTAAATTTTACTTTTGTTGTTGTTTATGTGATGTATATAGGTTATTTAAATGTTTAATCTTTGTTAGAATTTGTTAATAGTACTTATATGTGTTTTTATTGTTTTTGTAGGTTTAGAAATACTAAGAAACAAAGGTCATAAGGTTCAAAGCAAAATGGAGCTAAAATAGAGAAAGCTAAATGTAACATCCAAGATTTCTAAAAATTTTCTAAGTCTGCTAAATATAGCAAGGATCTTTATTAGCTATAGCAAATGTACCTATTTGTTAAAGCGAGTTTCCAGCTAGCTATAGCGAATGTACCAGTTCACTATAGCGAGGATGTAGTCTGTTGCAGCGAGGTCGTGCGTCCCATACAAAATCCAGGGGGTTTCTCGCAATAGCGTGCCGTAATGAGAACAAGGGCCTAGAACTGATAAGTGTTCACCATAACGAGGGGATTTTTTGCTATAGTGAGAATTGATTTGAGAAAAGTATGAAAAAGTTATTTTTTGCTTTTTACAATCCCCAAAAGCTTTTCTTTCCTTCTAACCAATATATGCTTCATCCAAAAATAGAGGAAAAGGACAGAAAGAGAGAGAGAGACCAAGAAAAGCTAAGAAGGGAGAAAATTAAGGAAGAAAGGTAAAAATTCTTAAGGATTTTCATGCTTCTTCTTCTTGAAACTTTGTTCTTCTCTTTCCAAGCTCCTTTTCCATAGGTTTGCTGAGTAATATGGTTCTATTTTGACCTTAACTCAAAAGGAGAAAAGTGGCATGCTAAAGAGAAGGTTGGAGGAGGCAAAAGGAATCTTGAAACAAGCTTTAATCCAAGGTGAATTCTTGTCTTTAGTTGCTTCTTCCTTCTTGCTCTTCTTTGTAAGTGTAATGCCTAAAACTAGAACCATCTAGGGGAAAAAGTTTCTGACTTAGAGCAAGCATAAAATCATTGATTTAGGCCATAGGGAGTTGAAATATGCCAAAAAAGTATAAGAGAAATTAATGAATTTCAAGTTAAAGATATGTGGAGCTCTTGAATGTAATATGAAAACTAATTTGGTTCATAAATCCCCTAACATATGTGAGTATTTGTTTGAATTCCTAAGACTTCTAGGAAGTTTCCTAAGTTCCTTTCCCTTTAAGGAAAATTTAGAAGCTTCATTAGACCTTTTATGGAAGCATAGATAAAGTATACTTCTTAAATATATAGTTGATACTTTGGCTTGTTCCAAAAGAGTAATTACATGCTATGTGTTGTGTCTAGGCCAAAAAGATCAAGCTCTATCTAGTTACGGTTGTGAGACCGAGAAGGGGAAAGAAAAATTAAAAGGGAAGAATTGTGTTGGCTCACAAGGTAGCTCTTCACTCTTTCTTGTTGCATTCTTGGATGTATGATAGTCATTGTATGCTTGTATATACACTTGTATTGTGAGACATGCCATTTGATATTACCTTGTTGCATTGGTACCAATATACTTATGTTTTAGGTTGTGAAAATTGCTCTCAAAGGATGAGGTAGTGCCAAAAGTCTCTTGTGATGGGTGAGATAGAGCCACAAGTCCCTAAAAATAGGTGAAACAAGGCTAAAAGTTTCATAGATGAGTGAGGCTAAATCAAAAGTCCTTAGACCAAGGGTGAAACCAATCTAAAAGACCCAAAAATAGGGTGAGGCTAGACCAAAAGTCCCTAGATCTTATTCTTTGCATGAATATGATTTTCATGGGTGAGGCTAGACCAAAAGTCCCTAGATCTTATTCTTGGCATGAATATGATTTTCATGGCATGTAAATCATATGTTGTATGATTTTTAATGGTTGGATGCCCACTTGCATGCTTTGACAAATTTATATGCCTTGATTGCTTCTTTGAATGAGTGTATGAGCTATTGAGATTCTATGAATCTCAAACCCTTCCCTCTCCTATCTTAACATGTTAGGTGGAGTTCAAGGAGGTCAAAGTGCAAGTCAAGGAGCCTAGTTGAGCATACTTAATTAATTGTATAGTTTGTTTTGATTTTTTTGATGTAAAGAAGTGCCAAAATATATATGTATATATTATTTTTGACATGTAACCATATGAACAAGTGTAAAAGCATGTATATATGATGTACGAATCATTTGTGGAACTAAAGTAATGAAAATGCAAGTTTTGGGTATTTGATAACCCATTCCTAGATGTGTATTCTTGTATGTAGCATGGTGAGATTATGATGCATGGTAGTTTGGACCATTTGGGAAGATGGTACATGCTATGTTTATGCTTTAAAATTTTTTCAAGAGGTGGTAGAGCATTTAAAAAGCTATTTGAGCCACTTTTGACCCATGTAGGGAGTTAAATTTGCCATAGTTGTGAGCTATGTCAAAGTCTGACCAAATGAGCTGCTCTTGACCTAAAATTTGGTATCTATATAGGCCTTACTTAGAGCTTTTTATAAAACTAAAGTGTATAATATTTAGAGCTCTAAAGAATTTTTGGTGAATTTCCAAAGTTAAAATTTTTTTACCAATTTGGTTGTGGTATTATTAAAGTGGTTAATAGTTTTACCTCTGTCACTTATAAGTCAAATAGTGTCCAATGACTATGAAATTTTACAAGGAGAAAGTAGACATTCATAGTGACCTACACCAACTAGAAGCACCTTAATTAGAGGTCTGTAAAGGGAAAAATAATTTTCTAAAGTTCTATGTCAACATCAGGGATGCCAGCTGACCTTGGCTACTGTTCCATCAATTTTTGAGGTCCAAAGGCTACTGAACTAGTCTAAACCTATTTTTTTTCCCTCTAGTTAACATCTGTAACTTTTCAAATTGGTATAGTTTGCCCAAATTAGATTTTTTAGAATTAGTTATGAATTTTTGAAATTCATATAAGAAATCTATATCAGAAACATTGGGCAGTCTGACTTTAAAAACTTTACTATTGTTAAACGTGGTTCAGATGATATTTTCGTGTTGGGAATTATTTTTAATGTAAATTTGACATCTAGAGTTTTTAAGAAAGCTATAGTTTGCTTGATTTTCATTTTTCTAGAATTAGTTATGATTTTCCAAATTTGAAGCCAAAATTTTGAACTCTAGACCCGCGGGAAAATGTGCATTTTCCTGATTTTTGGCTTCATATCCATGGTTCATGGGTTGTTTTATGATATGTATGAGTTTTATGGATAGAGTTTGAGTAAAGAATGTGATTGATGGGCTCACGGGACCCACAAGGCGAAGTTTGAACGTCTAAATCCCGACATAACGCATTAGAATGCCACAGTTTTAGTCCTTTTCCTTAGAAATTATATGGAATCAAGCTTAAATGATGGATAATCATGATTAATATATTATGGTGTTACACTAAAAATTACACTTTTAGTAACAAAACATAGCACTGCTATTTGATTGGCTAGGCAATATACTTCCATGTTACTCACATTTTATATATTTTGGATGTGAAAAGGCTATATATAAGGTCCTTAGACTTTGGGGAAAGGGGAGGATGACTACTTCTTTATTCTAGCACCTTTAAGAGGATTCTTATGATCTAAAAATTTAAAGTTTGATGGAGAAAAGGAAAGCATAGCATTAATTCCTTATCTTTTGCTACTTTTCTCAGTATTTTGTGATAAGACTTCAATCTTGGAATAATTTTGTCTATCTTTCCTCCACTTCTATTTTAATTTATATTTTCTAGTTAGTGTTCTTATTTTATGCTCTATTTTATTATTTGGTTGCAACTTGTTAGATGTGCCCCAGAAGCCAATTATAAGATGATTGTACTTACATACATTATGTTATGTTTTGAAAAATAAAGGCATTTCAATTATTATATTTAATGTTATATTTGCGTAATATAAAAAATATATTAATTGTCCTTAAAATAATTTATTATCCTTAAATTGTCCTTAATAGAGTTTTATTATGTATTGGGATAGTAATAACATAACGAGACTAGTATATATATATTGGCTACTAACCACGGTTATAGATATGACATATTAAGTCATTACATAGGTACACATTAGAAAACAAATGTACTGGACAAACCTACTATGAGAGTAATACATGAATCACCATGTGTCATAAGTTATTCTCATAGTGACCGTGATGTACATTATCTTTTAATCTGAAATCACTACAGTTCCCTATATGAAGAGTCATATACTTTGATGCCATCAACCGTTATCTTTAATAAGGATGACCAAAAGGCAGTGATTATGTGTATCACAAATCATATAAAGGGATATAAGTGATATAGATAGCATTTGTCTCTCCAATATAGAAGGAGTGATATCTACTGGCCCCTTAATTGAGTGAGACCAAAAAATACATGGTCGTATTTAAATGAATCAATATGTGGTATTGATTTATTTATTTTGATTTAGTCGACCTAGGGATAAAAATACATATAGATTGAATTATAAAAAGGATAACACATCTTATACCTCGAGTTCAATCTAGATATTCAAACAAAGAGGACTAAACTACATAAAATATTGGTCATATATTAGGTATATCAAATCACAAACATTCTTTTTATTTGGGTGATAGTGATGTATTACTAGATATCACTCACTATCTGTGATACTAAGATAGGATTCTTTTTTAGATCTCTATCAATGTAATAAAAACATAAAAGGTCGCACACAAAGAGTATGTCAAAATTGGAGTTAATGTAATATAATTAAAATTCCTAGTCAGACTAGAGATCTTAAGAATATAGCCCTATATATATATATGTGTGTATATATAATATAAAATAATTATATTACTATTTTATATTAAAGTAATATTACATCCTTTTTAGATAGTTGTTATTAGATTGAATTAATAACTAAAACCTAATTATTTCTTCACTCACCATCTATTTGGTTAGAACCCATTAGTTGAATGTCACAAAACCCTAGGTATTTATTTATAAATAAGTGACTAAGTGTTTTGAAGTAGGTATGGACAAAACCAAGTAGGAGTTGCCAAATAGAGTAAAAGAGTTTTTTAGTAGAGATTGAGAGAAGAGAGACTTTGTCCATTTATTCATGATTAGAGTTTTGACTTACTTGTGTATGGATACCATAGAGATATAGATTCATTCATCTACATTTGTGATTTCTTACATGCTTAAATAGAGATCATAGAACCACTCAAGAATACGTGCATTTGAAGGAGTTTGTGCATTAATGGGATTGAGAGTTCATGAGTTAAATAGATATGGACTCACTTGTGAGAAGCAATCTTTGCAAAAAGGTATTATTCCTATTACTAGTTTATGCCCTTTTTGCAAGGATCTTTGGTGGATTTCAGGGAAAAATTTAAAATTATTTCACTATGTTCCTCAAAACCCAATATGACTAACTATTATGTAATTGAATTTATGCTTTATTTCCTATACATGAATATGTATTTTGAATTTTTATACAATTAGCATGGATGTAGAATTGATTAGTTAAGGTGAGGGATCAAAAGATGAAATTTCAACATAATCAGTTGTAATTTATGCTAATTGAATCTAGATTCTAGTAAAGGATCGAAAGATAAAATTGGGTAATAGATACTTTATACACAATATATATCACAACTTGAAGGATCAAAAGATGAAGGATTTCGTAGCTAACTTAGGGAAACTAGTGAGGGATTGAAAGATGAAACTAATGGAACTAAGCACGCTTGACTCAATAAGCAAATAAACGTAGGTTGATCTCATGTCCCCACTAGTGATCAATTTGTGATCACAATTGTATTTGGAGTCTTTGCATGTTTTTGGTCTTTAAGTCTTTTGTGTCTTTATTTGAGTCTTTTTGTCTCATCCTTTAGGTGTTTGCTTTCATGCTTAAGTCATTGATTTGATTCCTAGTAATTAGTGTGACATAGGCTACTAAGTGTATATTAGACTAACCTAGATTGTAAGTAAGTATGTGACAACAACTAGCCCCTAACACCAATTAAAAACATTTAAAATTATAAATAACCAACTCTTGTGGGATTGACATTTGATACTCAAGTTTATTATATTACTTGAATGGCTAGTGTGCTTACTAGCATATGATTTAAAATACTTGCATCATATAAATTTATTAGTGATATCATAAGATAGAAGGAAATCACTTTACAATATGTCACTAAGCACAAGATGATAGTTAATCCCCCTAATGAAACAAATACTAGGGGATGTATTTATTGAGCATATGAACTCTCTCAGATTGCATAGATTGTAGAGTTAAGATTTTCCTTATATGGATTTTATTTGAACATAGGTATGGACATGTTTCTAATTTTTTGAATAAAAGAATGTATTATTTTTATTCATTGATTAATTTTGTACATTATAATAGACATATAAATGATATGGTAGCATCTTGTACTAGTTAATAGGTTTGACTCTCTCACACAAGCAATAACCATGGGCATTTATTACGATTAATTTAAGATGAGACATTTCTATTTATTAAAGCTGGGAAAGGGCATTAAAGGGTGCTGAGTAGTAAGTAATATCATAATATGATTAACAATGTCACCCTAAAAAGAGACTAGGATGAGGTCCACATAAAGATGTCATATAAGGATTGAATTATGCACGATCCATAATAGCTACAGCTAAATGGGAGACCTCTCCTAAGCCTTATGAGATCAGAGTAAAGTTATAGGACTCAAGTCATGTGCGAGGGATATTTAGACTAAGATTTGTACAGTGTGAAATGAGGAAAATTGATAAACACTCTTATAGAAAGATGTATTGTAACATACATTTCATACGACATGGTCTATAATCGGAGTTAGAAAGCAAGTAAATATATCTTTGTTTCATTGTTCTATAAGTCTAAGAAAAGAATGACAATACTTTCACTAATGCCCTTATGACTTTGAAAGCATCATGAGATGACAAGTTAATGTATGCTACTTTAATATGAATCCAAGGGTCATGATAATGTGACTTGAAAGAGCAATGCCATGAAAGCAGCCAATTTTAATCTTAATGACATGTGGGTGAAGGCAAATCTACTATAAAGATTAACATACTATATGCTTGTGTCTAAGACATGTCTATTATAAAGCTAGTTCAAGAAGCATCATAAACATGGATATAAAGCATATTGGAAATTACAATGCTGTGGCTTTGAGTGATTAAAACTTGTGAGAGATTAAAGGTGTCATTTGTAAAGTGTGTGTGTGTATATATATATATATAAATCTAAGGTATTGAGGCACATTCATAAGATATCAAGTAAATGAAAAGGCTATAGGTTTTTATGTTAGTCCTAAGAATGATTGCTAATATAAAAGCAATTGAACATAGTGCCTAAATAGTCACAACCAAACACTTAGTATGAAAATCTAAGAGAAAAGATATGGAAATTTCTTTTCATGGAAAGTCTATGTGAATTTATTCTATTATGTATGAGTAGGAGATGTTAGATTGTACGAAGCTATAGTGGATTAACCCTATATCCATGAAACAACCTAATTAGTTAATTAATTAATCAATTATGTGTATTTAATTATCCCACTATGAATTTCAAATTAAATAGGATGATGATTAGCTATTTGATAACTTCCCTCATCAAGTACACTGAGAGAGAACTTAGAATTCTCTATAGAGAAAAACACACTAAAAAAAGGTTAGTTATTACTCTAAGATTCTTAAGTGCACTTAAATTGTAGGCTACTAAATTTTATTGAAACCTATAATGGAAAGGCCCACTAAGAGGAATTTGCCCCATTAGAAGCCACTATCTTATCTAGTGTTATAAAGAAAAAGATCTAGCCTATCGTACACTAGATCTAACCTTGCAATTATGGAAAAGCAAAGTAATTTTTGTATCAAATTTGTTTTAGTGTTCTAAAATATCATGTATATCAATTCATTGCTTTCATACTATCTAGAACTAAAATTTTAATATAAATAATAACCAAAAACACACAAAGTTCCATCATAAGTGACTTTTTGTAAAATCATAAAGCTTGGTCTATGGCGTGGAGCACAAAGGAAACATTTACAGCATCAAATATACATTTATTCCACTAAAGTTAAATATCCAAAAAATTCTTCAAGTATCATTTTCTCAGCGAAAGATTCTTTCTCAAGTATTAATCAGCCACGTGGTTTGTATCTTTCAAATACTACCCTATTTTTTTAAAAAACTAAGTAGTGTATTCAACAAAAACTATAGCTATGGTATTCGTTCTTGGTATTCCAAAAAAGTTGTCTGAGCCAAACTTGTTATTAAGTTATTTAAAATGTGATATTTATAAAGGGAATCAAATTAAATTATTTTAGCAAAGAGACAATGAATAAACAAATGACTCAATACTACTTCATTCACTTAGATACTCCAAGCCACTAATTACTATGATCTCAATTATCAACTAGTAGACTTTCCATGAGCCGCCCTTACTTTGGAGCCCACCTCTCACAGAATGAATAATACATGTCATGTAATCTTTCTTACATTAAATAAGCCCCATATATGGATAAGATTTTTATTAATTATCAACCCAAACCATTAGATATCTTTATAAAAGCATTCATGTAACTTTTTATCATTAAAATCTTATATATATCATGTCACAAAAGTTAGTAAATTATAATTTTTAAATATCAAATGCAACAATTTGAACATAAAAGAGCTTATGGGTGTAACCAACCATTGATTTGTCAATAATCTTCCTCTAGCTATTCTTTTGAGGCTTTTTGACTCACGTGCTTCGATGGAAAAAAAACTTATTATTTAAACACTCTGCCGTAAAAACTATTTCTTTATAAACTTTTTTTTTTAATTTTTAAGGAATAGTCCACGTTTCTCAATAAAAAAGCTGCCAAGAACACAGGCTATCTCAGCCTGCATTCAAAAAAGCATTAGGGGAGAGGGAATTTTGAGGGAGGGGGTAGGGCCGTTGGGCTGGTTATGAAAGGAGGATGTAACACTATAATGTGTTAACCTCAACTAGTCTTCACTTAAGCTTGATTTCATATAATTCTTAAAGAAAAAGAGTAAACCATGGCATTTTATTAAGCTATGCCGGGGGTTTAAATGCTCACATTTCGCCTTATGGGTCCTGTGAATCCATCAATCACATTTTCTACTCAAAATATATTCATACAACTCATACATAGCATAAAATAATCCATGAGTCATGGATATGAAGCCAAAAACCAGAAAAATACAATTTCTCAAATGGGTCCAAAAGTCAGATTTTTGGCTCCAACTTTGAAAAATCATAACTAATTCTAAAAATATGAAAATCAAGCAAATCATAGCTTTTAAAAAATCTCTAGATGTTAACTTCACACTAAAAATAATTTTAGGGCATGAATATAGATTTTGTACCATGTTTGACAATGAAATAGCGATAAAGGTCTAGTTATCCTTGGTACTAATACAGTTTACTATCATAAACTTTAAAATTGTCTAATTAATTCTGAAAAAATCCAATCCATATAAATGATATTAATCTAAAAAGCTAAGGATGTTAGCTAAAGGGAAAAAATAGTTCCATATGAAATAAAAGCATTCAAATCTCAAAAACTAATCAAAATATAACACAGGTCTGAAGGTGTGCCTATAACAGAACAACAATTTCAGAAAATTATTTCTCTCTCTATGGAGCTCCAATTGAGATGTTTATAGTTGGTATATGTCACTTTTAATGTCTAGTTTCTGCCCATAAAATTTCATGGTAATAAGATACCATTTGGCCAATGAATAACACAATTTCATTTCAGACTAGAATGAACAGTAGCAGTGACCAAACCAGAAAAATTCCTAACTTCAAAAATTTTCTAAATATTCCAAAAGCCTCCAAATAATACCCACTTTAGCTTCTCAAAAAGTTCTAGATGCATTCTAAATTTTAGATTAAGAAGAGCTCATTTGGGCAAAAAGTGACATAACCCACTAATATAGTCACTTTTGCTTCTCATAATGCAACTCTTTAGTCCAAATGGCTCTTTTTAGTGTTTGGCACCTCTTGGGCAAGTTTAAAAGCACTAATATACCATATAGGAATTGCCCAAGTAGTCCAAATCATCATGCATCTCAAACTCACTATACTACATGCAAGAATACACATTTAGGAATGAGCTACCAAATACCCAAAACTTGCATTCTCATTGCTTTGGTTCCATAAATGGTTCATATATCACATATACATGCTTTCACACTTGTTCATATATCTACACATAAAAAATAATATAGACATATATATTTTAATACTTCTTTACATCAAAAGAACCAAAACAAGCTATACAACTAGCTAAGCATGCTTAATTAGGCTTCTTGACTTGCACCTTGGTCTCCTTGAGTTCCACCTAACATTTAAGATAGGAGAGGGGAGGGGGTGATGTTTATGGAATCTCAATAGCTCATACACTTATTCAAAAAAGCAATCAAGGCACACAAATAGGTCAAAGATGCAAATAGGCATCTAACCATTCAAAATCATACAACACATTATTTACATGCCATGAATTTCATATCAATGCCAAGAATAAGCTTTAGGGACTTTTGGTCTAACCTCACCTTATTTTTGGAGACTTTTGGATTGGTTTCACCCTTGATTTAGGGATTTTTGACTTGGCCTCACTCATCTATGAGACTTTTGGCCTTGTCTCACCAATTCCTAGAGACTTTTGCCACCTCACCCATCATATGGGACTTTTAGCACTACCTCACCCTTTAAGAGCAATTTTTACAACCCAAAATATAAGTATATTGGTACCAATGCATCAAGGCAATATCAAATGGCATGTCTCACAATATTAGTGCATACACAAGCATACAATGACTATCATACATCTAAGAGCGTAACAAGAAAGAGTAAAGAACTATCTTACAAACCAACACAAGCCTTCCCTTTTGATTTCTCTTTTCCCTTCTCAATTTCACAATCACAACTAGATAGAGCTTGATCTCTTTGGTCTAAACACAAAAAATAGCATACAATTACTCTTTTGGAGCTCGAACAAATACTTACAAGGTTAAAAGATTCTTATATCAAAACAAACTTTACAAAGTGTTTAAGAATCCCCAGTTTCTCCCTCTTGAATTTCACCAGCTCTTCTTCTAATCCCTTAGCATTTCCTAACTTTGCACACTTTAATTCAAGGGTCTTATACTTGTTCTAGGTCAAAACTTTCTTCCTCTCTTAAGCTCTCAAGTTGATAGAACTAACATACATAAGAAACAAAGAAGAAGAAGCAAAGATACGTAGATATCTACCTTGAATTCTAGCCTTCTTCAAGAGTGGTTCCCTTGCCTTTACCTTCCCTTTAAATCTCCACTCTCCCTCCTCTGAACCAAGCTAAAAAAAAACTAATTCAACAACCAAAACCATAGAAAGAGAGGGCAAAGAGAAAAGAACAAAATTCTAAGAAGGAAGTTATGGAAATCTCAAGTTTCTCTCACCTTTTCCTTGTTCTTCCTTGGCTTCTCTCTCTCCCTCAGCAACCCTTTTCTCTGTTTTGGTCGAAGCATAAGTCGATTAGAAGAAAAGGAGAGCTTCTAGAGTCTTTAAGAAATAAAAATCACTTTTTCTCACTTTTTCCGAAATAACCTTCATTATAGTGGAAAATAACCCTCGTTACGGAGAGCATATATCAATTCTAGGCCCCTATCCTCGCTATGGCGTGTGTTATTTCAAAAAACTCCCTGATTTTTGTATGGAATGCCTGAACTTGCTATAGCTAGATGCATTCTCACTATAACAAATTGGTACATTGGCTATATTTAGCTAGCTTCTTGCTATAGCGAATAGATACATTCGCTATAACCAGTAAGGATCCTAGTTATAGCCAGCAGACTTAGAAAAATTTTAGAAATTCTAGTTGTTACAGAGGGCAATGAGGTTTTGTGCATAGTGTGTGTGAGTGTGAGAATGAAATATGTTTTATGCAATATAAATTATAATTTTATATTATTTGAAATAATATATTATATTATATTTATTATATAAAAAATATATTATATATTATTTAATTTTTAATATAACATATTAAAATATAAATATTATTATTAAATTTCTAAATTTAATTTTTTTGATAAAGAAATTTATTTTTTAAAAAAATTATATTTTTATTGGTATAAGGGGAAAGTGGATATTATTTAACTTTTGGAGAAAAAAATTATATGTAGTTATACAAAAATTGCCAGAATAAATGAATAATATACTTATCCATACATAAATTGTCTTATAACGATCTTATATATAGAGAAGAAGGCAATTATCATTTAGGAAACATATGGGGCAACCTATAAGTATATTTGATCCAATCTAAAGTTATAATTATAATATTTCAATCTTAAATTATATTATTTCCTCTTATATAAAAGGATATCTTTTAAGATAGAATTATATATTGATCAACTTCAAAACAATCATTAATTTTTGTGTCATATGAGAGTAAAAAAGCCAATTAAAGATTCTTTATTATAGCATTGGAAGGTGGAATTAATTAGAGTTGAACAATTTCAATTTTACTACAATGAAAAAGATACTTTTAGTAGTAACATTGATCATTGCTAAATTGTAGCTAAAACCTCCGATACCAAATCTCTTTAATGATGACAAAAGGTGTTGCCATTATATATCAGTTAATTTGACTATTCAAATAAGTTACCACGAAAATAGGACATTTAATGGCACCAAAAATTTCCGCGAAAGACATTTAGTCTACACCCATCTAGCCATTTAAGAAGAGTTGTTATTAAATTTAAACTTTTAGTTGCAATTTTTGTTATCACTGATAGAAAGTTTTAGTGGCAACTTTCCAGGCTCACCACAAAAGAAGTTACTTTTAGTGGTAACTATTATTGCTACTAAAAGTTAGATTTTTTCATTAAGATATTAAGAGGCAAATAAAGTTGGCACTACATTTATTTTCTATACAATTCAAATGATTTTCTTTTTGGGTGAAATTTGATACACTGTTGAATTTGATACTTGTTGGGTAGACTAAGCAATTTTGATAACTATGTGATATATCAATGTGTATAAGTTTATATGATGCTTGAATAGTGTCCTTTCTTGCATGGAAACTTGTTGCAAAGAGAAATAGACAAATTTCATTTCTATCTTAAAAAGCTTGAAAATTTTCTCTTTATTTTTTGGCCTATTTGTTTATTAGATAATGGTTGTTTGTGGATTTTTTATCAATTTTGGCTTTTGAGACATAAAAAATAAAGTTATGAAGTTTTAAATATAAAGTCATATAGTGGGTCAAAACTACGTCCAATTGACTTTTTTAAAGGCTAAAGATAATCTAAACAATTAATTCTATTGTCATTTGACCAAAAAGATGTGCCATTTAGGCATTGTGAAGGATACATTTTGGACTCTTTGCCAAATGGCATATGTCATTTTGATTATCAAAAAATAAATTTAAGAATTGTGAAATGTAGAGTTTTACTAAAGGGATTATTAGGCTAAACTTGATGCCTTTTTGAATGTTTATTTTGGGCTATTTGTTTTGGGCTAATTATTTTGGATATTTTTGCATTAAAAAATCTGAAATAGAAATGGGCTAGTAGCATTTTGGCCCAATTTTTGATTAAAAAATGGTTTTTGGGTGAGAAAAACTTTGGGCTTATAATAAAAATTAATTATGACTTTAATTAAGTTGGCATAAACAAGCTGCAAGCAACTTGTCATTGGTGAAGCCACATTTTTTAGAGTAATTTATTGTTTCAATATATTGTATGTGTCTTGATAAAAACTTAATACTCCATGACCATAGATTTTTAGGCTTTAATAATGTGAGTTATGTCATTTTGGGCCTATGAGGATCTAGGATTTATAAGGCATTCATATCCTTAAGAAACTATATATTACGTTACGTTCTATATATCTCAGGTCTAATATGAGGAGGACCTTTGTACACAAACGGACTATATGAAAGTGATATATATATATTCTTAAAAAAATATACCCATGAAATATAAAATAGTTCTTGATATATATATATATATATATATTCTTAAAAAACTATACCTATGAAATATAAAATAGTTCTTGAAATACTAAATTTCTCGAACTATCATTTTTTATGTGTCTTCTAATTCTTTCTGAGTCTCATAATTGTGGTTTTATTCGATTTACATACTTTTGTCCAAAACACTGATACTCCGCCATAAATTATGGTTGATAGCAAAGAGAGCAAGTACTTATAATAATTAACTTTTTCAATTAATTTAACATCATCAAAAATTTAAATGATGCCATCAAGATACACTACAAGAAAATAGCAAATTTGTGACGGAATTTAGCGACGGAATTTTGTTCCATCACAAGTTCATCGTAAATCCGTCACTAATTCCGTCGCTAATTTTTGCGACGAAATTAATGACGAAAATTTTCTGTCGCAAATGTTTCCGTCGCTAATCCGTCACAAATCAAGTTAGTGACGGAATTTAGTGACGAAAAATTCCGTCACTAATAAACGTGATAGTCAATTCCAGTTTTGCGATGGAATTTTGTGACGGAAGAGTTCGTCACTAGTTTAGTGATGGAATTTTGTGACAGAAGAGTTCGTCACTAGTTTAGCGATGGAATTTCCATCACAAAATTTTTCGTCACTAATCCGTCCTTAAAATCGTCGCAGATTATTTAAATATATTTTTTAATAATTTATATGATATAATGACTTAAATATATATGTATATATGACACCGTTGCAAATTAGTTAAATATCATTAATTGTGTGTGTAGATATATATTATAATTTAATAATTTATATATTATAATTTAAATTAATAATTTAATAATTTCAATATCAAAATAGTAAAATGTGGTAAATAATAATGTGGTTAATTATTGTATGAGTAATAAAAGGCCTCCATTCATATTCAAAAATTAAAAAATGTACAATTTATTTATTTTAAGTCATAAATTAATATAAATATAAAACATATTTAATTAACTAAAAATAATAAAAAAGTTTACAAATTTAAAATCATTATTTAAACAACTATGTATAAGGAATGATTAAAATAAAAATATACAAAATAAATTAAAGTAAAATAAATATTTCACTCAACAAAATTCAAAAGATAAATGATATAAAAAAATTATGACATGTCTATTTTTCAGAATTGTATAAATATTAAAAATGATTCCACTCAACTACTATCCTTCAATCACATTATGTCTCTCACCTTTTTGTGCTCCTAATCGGTTTCCTCTCTTTGTCATGGTCTAAACTTTCAGTTAAATTCACACATTTTTTGTGGTATTTTTCTATTTTTGTTAGCACTTTTTTTAAGTGATTGTGTTAAGGTTTTTTTTTTTTTTGGTTCAAAAACTAAGTCTTTCTCTTATTTAAATGTCAAATCTCTCAAATTCTCTCGAAAGAAGTAAAGACTAAATATCGAGAGGTGCAAAATCAAAAAAGAAATAGAGGGTATGATCTAAAATCTAATACATATATGTAGTTAGAGAGAAAGAATAATATAAAAGAGTATATATCCAAATTTCTTTTTTACACCTATTCTTTTATTTTTTCCCCAGTCTCTTTTAATTACACTATATGCAAAAACATAATTAATATCCTTTTTATTTTCTTTCATTTTCAATTGAGATTTGATTTTTGTTGGTTCATATTTGTTTCCAATTACATTTGCAATGATTTTTCATTTCTTACTCATGAGAGTCCAAGGGATAAGAAAGCTTTTTTTTCCCCTATTAACAAAGGAAAAAAACTTGTCAAGATGATTGTTCTTAACATGAAAATTATCATAATATATAATGTTAACTATAGTTTACCAATCTATTAAATCTTGCTAAGTAAATTATTTAATTACCCAACTCTTAATTTATAAAAAATAAAAATAAGTGTTAGTAAATTTAACTATAGCATAATGTTGTATTCGTTAAATAATATGAAAATAATTTTTTTTTATAGACTACATAATAATTTATGTTGTTAAATTATAAAAAGGTATGTCACATATAATATTATTAATGTAAAATTTTTATATAAATTATGAGTCGTAACTTTTACTCTCTTAATAACTTATGTTGACATTTGGCCTTAAGTATGAGTAATTTGTTTTAACAATTTAATATTATATAATTGGAGTTTAAAATAATTTTCCTTTTGTATTATATATTTATTAAGGGATTTGAAAATAAATATCTGTAGAATTTTACCTAAGTTTAGTACCTTAATATATACTTGTGTGTGTGTGTGTGTGTGTGTGTGTGTGTGCACGCGAGTTGGAATTATATACTATAGTAGAAGAAAAGTTCATAATTTTTATTCTTTCAATCTACTTTGAAAGTTTTTTAATCCTGCTTAAATTGAAGTCAAACTTATATTTTTGTTAAAGTGTGTAAGCTTTTTAATATATATATAATAATATGGAAGTTGTTGAATTTGATATAATAAATGAATATTGACCTAGTTATTGTTCGTGTTCCAACATTTTTTTATTATTTAATAACTCTTCAATTTTGATAATAAGTTTAACTATAGTTACTTTATTATAAAATGAAGATACTTTTTTTACTTAAAAAAAAGAGAGAATAATCTGTGTCTATTGGCATGAGTAACTTTTTTTTCTAATAAAAACTTAAAAACTTAAAATTTAAAAGTCATCATACTTTATACTAAAATTTAATTGAATAACATCCAACTCAAAAAAATTAATTGAATAACTCATAAATAAATTTGATTAGAAGAAGATGCATTTCTAGTAAATAGAATCACTATTTATTTGTAATTTTTTATAAACGAAAAATAAAGCAAATATGATAAATTATCAAACTTATTTAAAGAAATTAGAAAAGGTAATTTAAAAATAATAATAGCTAATATATATAGTATAGGGACCTAAAACGTATTGGAAGCATTGTTTTTGGTAAGCAGAAGAAATGAAATAATACAAAAGTTTTCTTTAAAAGAAGTGAGTCGATTAAGGAGGCCTTATAACATAATGGCAAATACAGTTTCTAGCATTGAAATTGGTTTTTTCTTCTACTTTCTACAATGATTTAAATATTTATAGTCATTTTTTTCAAATATTAAGAAATAAGAATTAAATAAATTTAAGATATATTGATCATTCTCCTACTTTGATTTAAAGTTATAAATTGTCTAAGAGAAACTCAATATCTCAAAAAATTATATAGTCAACAATACTATTTATTAATCAAAACTATTTTTATAATTGAAATCGCATATTTTAATTTTAAATTATGATTAAATTATATTTTAAATTTTAAATAAGAAATATTTATTAATCAAAATATAAATGAGATTGATATATACAACCATGTACTAATGATAATTTGTTTATATATTAAAAGTTTAAAAGATTAGACATACAAATTCATTAGAATTGATTGTCAGTTAAATTATAAGTTGTTTTATTCCATTAAAAATTGGTTTGAATTTCCAAAAATGAATTTGCGTGTAAATCTTCACCAATACAAAAATCTCCTTGCATTTTTAAGGAATATTACATGTAATATGATGGGTTGGATCTCACATATAATTATTTGTACACATATTAGCCAAATTGAGAGCATATGTGATTAGTAAAAATTGAATGCATGTAGCAAATAAGGCAAACCATACCTAATAACTTCAAATTTTTAATTGAAAAAGTGGTTAACAAAAAAGAAATGTGTTTGACATAAGAGTCAATAGAATGATGTTGGACCTTTTTTTAGAAGAATTATAAATAAAGATTGAGAGTTAAAAAAATTATTTTATAATATTTTTTATTTTAAATTTTATAAAATAATTTTTTAAAAAAAACTTTACGTCTTTGTTTATAATAATAGTAAAAATTTTTTGAATTGAGAATGATATTGATCTTTCACTATATAGTACAAACAGAAAAAAGGATGAAGAGGCAAATATATGAAAATTGGATCCAAATAGATTAAGCTCCCCATGTCTCCATCTAAATGAGGAAATTTTTAGTTTAGAATTCTAAAGTAAATATATTTATATTAAAATATTATATTCCAAGTTTTAAAATTATTTTAAGAGATTTCAAGATTAAAAATTCAAATTACATGAAAAAATTATAATTTAAAACTTTAAATTAGGATTTTTTTCTCTTTAAAAAAACCTTTTTAAACATTTGATATGTTATTTTCTAATTTCTTTATCTCCAAACTTATATTGGATAATTCATATTGAATGAGTAAAACTCTAACTCATTTTCATCTGTATTAAATCATTAAATCTATGAACCTAAATCATTCACCTAAAAAATTTAAAAGGAATTATTTGTTCTCAAATGAAAAAGTATATTTATATGAAATTAATTCATATAAAATTACAATAAAAAATTATATGTCTTAAATATCAAAATTTATAAAATATTATTTAAATGATATATTTTAATCATATATATTATCAATTTAAAACAAAATAAGGCTAAGCATAAAATATATTTAGTACTTGTCTTATTATCCATAATTATCTTTAATTATTTGTTTCATTTTTAATTTAGTACTTATCTTGTTATTCACAAATAAAATAGTTTATTGATTTTAAAAATTATAGATAAAGTTCAGTAAAATCAAATTTAACATTTTATAGTTAATTAGAAACTAATTTTTAATTAAATAAGTAATGTTTTGTGTTGGTTAATAACAACATTTAAAATCTAAAAATTTTTTAAAAAAGAAAGGCTGATAGTTATTAATTTTTATAATTCAATAATCAAATTTGTATTGGTAGAGAGTTAGTAAAACAACAAACTACACTTGTAATAATTTATTAAATAATACGTGAAAATTTTTTGGAAGGAATGTTAAAAAAAGTCAGTATTAAAATCATATTTGAAGGATGAAAACAATGTTTTTATTTAAAAAATTTAAAGTCAACAATAATCATATCTAAATTTTGAATCATACCCAAATATTTATATATATATTTGAATTTTTCCCACATTTTTTCTATTTATACTTATTCCCTTGAACTGTTGTGTATCCTTTTCTCCTTCCGTTTTTGGTTTTTGCCAATTTAGCAAAACAAAAGGAGAAATATCTTAATATAGAATTGTATGATACAATCTTTGCAGACCCTAAAGTAGAGAAAGTTAAAAACAAATTTAAAGAAAATAAAAGAAAACTACCTTTTAAAGGATAATGTTTGGCATGTATATGTAGTGAAGTTGTACTTGTCCAAATTATTCAAATCTATCATTTATTGTAAAAAGATTTTTTTTAAAATAGAAAAACATGTTATACTTACCTAACCTTAAAAAAATTTTAGTTGATTTTCATTTTAAGTAATTTTTTTTTGAATTATTATATAATATATACTTTTAAATAATTTACATTTGACTAATATGAAATATTAAATTTTTTGAATTTAGTCCGTTGAAAAAATATTTGATAAAATAATAAATTATTAAAAACAAAAGACATATTTAAAATAATAATAAATTTAAGATTAAATAATTTAAAGATAATAGTTTAGTCTTAAGAAGAATATTTGTATTAAATATACATTAATAAACACAGGAATTTCCATAAATTTAATAAAGTTTTAGAATGAATTAATTTTATATTTTTCACTATAAAATAAATAACACCAGAAAAACAAATATATGTTCAACCTAGGTAAAAAATGTGGAGATTCAAGAACAGGGATAAGAATACTCTTCTCAATGGGCTTAATGCAATGCCGTATAGTTTCTCAATGCTTGATTTTGGACAATTTTAGGTTCTTTCTAGTTTTTTTCTTAGGCTTGTTGGATCTTGGGGCACCACTTCTCAGCTATTGTCTCACACACCTTGCACTCTCCGCCAAAAACCCTAAATCATCTCTTTACATTCGAAACTCATCCCCCCATCGCCATCTCTGTTTAAAGCTTTGCGAGGGTCATTGTTGGAGCTGTCATTAACGAAGTGCTCTCCTTTTCTAGTTAAGCTTTGTCCTTCTCTTTCCCTTACCAGCCACCTCACTCTTTTCCTTGCAAGTGGCGCCACCATTGTTGGATCCCAGGTTTTTATCTTCAATTTTAACCCTTCCCTAATTAAAATTACAGCACAAGGAGAAACGAAATTAACTGCTTAACTCTTCCAACTCAGGTTACTCTCCCTTTCCCCTCTGCTTCTACTCTTCTTCTATTCAATTTGTTTCCTGCTTATGTTTTTCTATTTGTTGCCTGGGTCCAAATGATTCTGATGTCTGTTTTGGTTAATATTATTGCTGGAATACAAGAGTTGATTGCATATCTGTTTGTTGCATCTTTATGCATGTATGTCTTTTTTCTTTATTAAATTTATGCATTTGCAACTTGAAAAATGGCATTTCATCTCTATATTCTCCTTTCTAATCTACAACTTGATAGTTGATTCCCTTGTCAAAGAAAGCCAACATTTAGATATAATCATGATTTATTCTGAGTTATCTATTATGGCAATCAAGCACGATGCGGAATATGAACAAAATACAAGGAGAGTTGAATCAGGGGAACCAGTTATAGAGAAAATAAAAAGGGGAGATCACTTCGATGTCGAGGGGAAACTAGGAAAAGAAAAATAGATAGCAGATGTTTTCCTAAACACTATTGGGATTCTATTTAATTCCTGCACAAGTCAACTTTCTCGAGTTTTAGAGGGGGGAAAGTCGTATTATCATCCTCATCGTCCCTTAGACGATGTTGCAGATTTATACATATTCTTTCTCAGCTGGAAGTGTAATAGTTCCTTGGGTTATAATGTCTTAGGTCTATCCTTATTGTCTGGATAAAACAATAAAGGGCCAACCCAATGTCATTAATGGAAAAATAACCAATGAACCTACATTGGGTTTCAAATAAGCCCTGCAAGTAGCTAGATTCCTTCTTAATTTGGAAAGGAAAGAAAGATAAAGCAACATTCATTTTTCGATTCTGGTAGCTTTTGTTTCTCTATTCAGGATTCTGTGCAATGACTGTCTTGTTGCTAAAGCAAAAGGAAAATGCCGCCCAACTAATGGTTTTACTAGAAAGCTAGCCCAAAAGTATGTGCCTTTTCATTGAGACGGCTTCAAATCCTAATTACAGCATTTTCTGTTAATTACAAAGATCTCACATCTTTCTAAGCTCTATTATCATTCAACAGGCCTGCCTTTTAAGCCTTGAGTTTTTGTTTGTTTAGGTCCAAAATACCGGTTTTCTTAACACTAAATAACTATCATTAAAACAAAATGGGAACTGCCAGACACTGCTAAAAAAGAAGAGGCTCACACTCATGGGCCTCCATGCATATCCCCAATGCATTCAGCCAAGCACTAGCTGTTGCCACATTGGATGTCTCCTAGTCCATTGAACTATTTTTCGTGTTCAATTTGACTTGCTATCTCTTTTATTTTTACGGTGAGCTAACAGAATAGAGTTATTATTGAACTAATACCTATAATTTCTTAGGTGAAGAGTAAACACTTGAATCTGATAATTGTTAGAGCAATGTCAAAAATTTAAATCATAATTATTAGAATAAAACTGGATGTTAATCAGATCAAAAGACTGATTTAATAAAGTTATTAATTACACCAACTGAACTTGTTATTTTTAAATAAAAAATAATATGTGTGTGTATACTCTTAATTAATTAAACATCACATATTAATTTAAAAATTGATACTAATACATATAATATATTTTATTTTGATAATTTAATACCTATATACATAACGTGGTGTACAAATTACAATAAAAAATAACATAAAATTAATTATTAAAAAAATATTTTGGTCAAACGGTCTTTTTAGGTCTTTGATTTATCGGTTCAATTGTAAAAATAGTTCAATTATTAGAAGAAAACTAATTCAATCAGTTCACTGTATATATATATATGTATGTATGTTTTGAAAGAAAATATTATTGTTTTAAAGTCGCCTAATGCCGTGATTTTGTCTTAAAGTGCATGTCATTTTTATGGTTGTGTGTATAGAGTATATTTTTCTTATAATCGTGATTAAATAATATCACAATTAATTTGATTAATTCATTTTTTTAATATTTTCAAAAATAAGTTCTTTCTTATTTGAATTAAGAGATTCATAAAAAATTTCTAACAATCTAATTGAAAAATTGATATTGATGTACAACTAGTCTTAACATTTATGTTAATCACATATTATATATTTATGTACGACAATAGATGAGATTCAATTGATTGCAGTAATATCTATTATTAGATGAGAATATTTACAGTTATTTAATAATTGGTAATATTAACTTAATATAATGGCAATATATTTTAAGTATGGAAAAATTATTTTCTACATAAATAATAATTAATTTAATTTTGTACGCAAAATAAAACTAGCTAGATCTTTGTATCAACGAATCTAAATTTGCAAAAGTTCTTTTGAGATTCTAAGTTAGATGTGCAGTTATCCATCATATATGGTAGAATATACCTTTCAAGAAAGAACCAAAACAACAAAATGGAGCCAATTTTGGGCTTCACTGATACCGTTAAAAATGTCTAGTTAAGTTTTGTTGATAGACTTGGACTTGTATGTGTTATTGATCATTTTGAATTATTGTATAGAGTAAAATTTTATTTTGATTATTTGTAAATGGAAAATTTCTTTAATTTAGTCTTTTATAAAATTATGTTTTAAATTTGGTATATCATAAATAAGGTATCTCTTAAATGGATATTAAACATAAATACACTATTTGCTAATATTATATTTGATTTTTGTTTTGTTAATTTTCATATTATATAAAATTTTATTATTATTCTTTGAAAAAAATATAATTTTTATCTATGAAAGATATAAAATAAGTTAAATAGACGTATCCTAAAATAAAAAGTGATTATACACTTTGATCTAATTTAAAATTTTTTATCAAAATATCTTTCATTTAATTGTTTTAGTTAAAAATATATATATTTAAGTTAATTGGGAGCCTTTTTAAGTAAAAAAATTAAAATTAAACTAAAGTATAAAGTAATTTTTTTGTTTTAGAGGAAGTATGTATATACTTTTATAATAGAAGAAAAATGTATATAATTTCAACAAAAATTTAAAAAATGTTAATATAATGTGCACAAAAATATATGCTTAAGTTATACAGTCTCTAAATTTTAACATACACAATTTACTCTTTAAAAAAAAAAACATATTTCAACTATTTACTCTTTAAATATTAGAAATATATGATTTAGTCTCTAAAAATTTTGATTTGCAACCTAGAGTATGTACTAGTGAGAATGAATGGTAACAAGTAAAGAATTTTCACCGAGTGAATCATTTATCCTTAATACCAAAGAACCAAGGCATATAAATGTATTTTGAACCATCCAATTTAGACAAGCATATTCTAGAAAATAGTTATTAGGTTTTAATTACTAAATTATAATATATAACACCACTTATAATTTTGTTATTTTGTTTCAAGAGAGATATTATTACTAAATTACTCTCCATATACTTAAATTACTCTCTTATGGTTAGGGAGCACCAGCTTGATTTACTTCGAGGGTATCCATTATGAATTAATTGAGATATTGGGTTGCCTATTTGCCTGTTTGATTTTTCTAGTTTTCTGTTGTATTATTTTCTTTTCTAGCTTTATCCTTCTACCTTGTATTTGTCTTTCTTAGTAAAATTTGCTGGACATAGTAAGAACTATTATGAGGATCCTTTGAATAGGCTTCTTATGTTGATTTTCATTGTTCAAATTATTTAAATTCAAGCGTAATCCTTATTTATTTAATGCATGAGATAACTTATATCAATAAACATCTACAGACTTTACAGCTTGGAAGACCACCTACAATGTTTGAATTGTTCAAGCACACACATTATGACGAGACAACTGGCCAATTTGTGGACCATAGAGCAGCTGAAGTCTATGTATGTATATGTTTATCTTTTCTTTTTTCATTGGGATTGTGCTGATGGCCAGAGGCCTGACTAGTTGTAGTGTGAGTCTTGATTCTTTGTTTTTATTGTCACTGAATTTGTACTAACGACTAGAGGCCTCAATTATTGTAGTGTAAGTCTTGATTTTTAGTTTTTATTGTCACTAGACTTGTGTTGACAGCCGAAGGCCTGACTAGTTGTAGTGCGTGTCTTGTCTTTTTTGTTTTAATTGTCACTAAACTTGTGCTGATGGCCAGAGGCCTGATTAGTTGTAGTGTGTGTCTTGTCTTTTTTGTTTTAATTGTCATTGAACTTATGTTGATGACCAGAGGCTTGACTAGCTGTAGTGTGAGTCTTCGTTTCTTGATTTCATTGTTACTGCACTTATGCTAATAGCTAGAGGCCTAACTAGTTAAAGTGTGAGTCTTCATTGTTTGTTTTAATTATCATTGGACTTGTGCTGATGGTTGGATGTCTGACTAGCTATAGTGTGAGTCTTTATTTTTTATTTCCATTGTTACTAGACTTATACCGATTGTCGAAGGCCTGAATAGTTGTAGTTTAAGTCTTCATTTTTTGTTTTAATTATCACTGGACTTGTGCTGACGGCCAGAGGCCTGACTAGTTATAGTGTGAGTCTTCATTTTTCGTTTTGTCACTAGGATTATGTGATCCTTTATTTAATTTTTTTACTTATTTAATTACTCTGTGGCTATTAACATGACATATTCTTCCCATATACTTAAATGTGTAATTTCAATATTTCATAACTTTGATTGTAATAACTAAATATATTTATAATTTCAAAATATTTATTCCTCATTATATGATCACACTTCATGTTAATACTATATGACAGAAAAGATGTTTACATATGTGCATACTTGTGGTTTTGGATGCACTGTCATTGTTTTCTTTATTGTAAAATTGTATTTCTTTACTTCCTTTAATAGGCTAATTATTTAAGGTTTAAGAATGCCAAAGCTTCTACTTAAGACTCAACAGGCATAGCGTCAAATGATGTAGAAGATGATGATGAAGTCGCCTTATGGTTGGAGGCTGTTGGTGATAAAAATAAGAAGGGTCGCATTTTTAGGGTAGGATTTGAGGCTCAAGATATTGATGCTATCTGTTCTCGTGGGACCTCTTCTTCCATTCATAACTTAGGACTCCATTCGGATTTTGAAGAGGAATTACGTAGGAGGATTGCCATAGAAACAACCCCTTTAAGACAGGAGAATCAAGAGCTTAGAGAGCAGAATCAACATATAACAGAGCAGAATCAATGTATTACAGAGTGTGACACCTTAATCTACTACCACTACCTAGCCTCTCACCGGGCTCGGTTCCATATGATTTCCAAAGAATCACTACTCTTCCGTGACATTTGCATGCTATGAACCGGGGTTTCATATACTCATCTTTTGCCCCGTGGGTCCTGTGAACCCATCTCAAGCATCCTCAACTCAAACTCCATATAGACGACTTATACATAGCATAAAACAAACCATAAGCCACGGGTATGGAGCCAAAAACCAGAAAAATTGCATTTTCTCACTTGGGCCCAAAAGTCATATTTTGGCTCTAACTTTGGAAAATCATAAGAAATTCTAGAAAAATGAGAATGTAGCAAACTTTAGCTTTCTGTAAAGCTCTAAGTGTTAAATTTACAAGAAAAATCATTCCCAATCAAAATCTTGGCATTTGGAACATGTTTGACATCGAAAATGGGAGGAAGGTCCAGCTGTCACTGTTTCTGGTGCAGCTTTCTGTCATGACTTTCGGAAATTCATAACTAAATCCAAAAAAATCCAATCTAGGCACATTATACCAATTTGAAAAGCTACGGGTGTCTACTAGAGGAGAAAAATAAGTCCAGATCAGTTCAGTAGCTCCTACACTCTGAAAACTGATGGAACAGTGACGGGGGTCAGAAGAGCTCTCTGATGCTGATACAGAACTTCAGACGGTCCAATCTCTCTCTACAGACCTCCGATTTAAGTGATTCTAGTTCCTATAAGTCACTTTGGTTTTCTAATTTATGTGTATAAAATTTCACCACATTTGGAATCCATTTGGTCTATGAGTTCCATAGATTTCATTTTCTGGTTTATATGAACAGTACATGACCAATCCAATAATTTTCCCAAATTCAACAATTCGCCAAATATTCTCTCGTCCTCCGAATATTACCAACTTTAGCTTCCCAAGAAGCTTTCTACAAACTCTAGAGGCATGCCAAATTTCATGGCAAACGGAGCTCATCCGATCATACTTTGACGGAGCTCTCAAAAATACCGGTTTTGGCACCCCAAAGGTCCAAAACGGGTCCAAATCGCCTCTCACACACTCTAACCACTCATGGACAAGTTTAAAAGTATAACACTAGGATATATATCAAGTCCATGTGGTCCAAATCAGCATACATTCAATTTTCGCTATGCTACAGCCAAATATACACTAATGCATTCATTCCACAAAAGGGGCAAAACCCTCATTTCCATTCATTTGGCTATAAACATAGTTCATACAATACCCTTTCATACATTTACACTTGTTACAACCTTTACAACTCAAAATAGTGGGCGCATATTCACTTATCACCACTTTACATCAAACTTACATCAAAATATCAAAATAAAACTAACATTCTCCTATACATGCTCCTAGGCTCCTTGGTGTGTACTCAGTTCTCCTTGAGCTCCACCTAGCATATTAGTTGGGAGGGGAAATGGGTGATATTCAGGGAATCTCAGTAGCTCAAGCACTCAATCCAGCAAGCAATCAAGGCATATAACAAGTCAAAGCATGTGAATAAGCATTTAGCTATTCTCAAACATCCAACACATAATGTACATGCTATGGAATTCACAACAATGCCAAAAATGGGCTCCAGGGACTTTTGGTCTAGCCTCACCCGAGTTTAGGGACTTTTGGATGGCCTCACCCGAGTTTAAGGACTTTTGACTTGGCCTCACTCGTTTGAGACTTTTGGCCTTGTCTCACCTATCTCAAGGGACTTTCGGCTTCACCTCACCCATCTCAAGGGACTTTCGGCACTACCGCACCCGAGCAATTCTCACAATTCATCACACAAGCATATTGGCATCAATGCATCAAAGCAATAGCATATGGCATATTCCACACAACAAGCATATACATAATCATACAATGACTATCATACCCAAGAATGCAACAAGAAAGAGTGGGAAAAGAGAGCTACCTTTGGAGCCAAAGCCAACACTAGCTTTTCCTTTCAAGTCCTTTTCTCCCTTCTTAATTTCACACTCACACCTTGATGGAGGTGTTTCTCTTGAGCCTAGATACACAATTAAAGAGTATGGAATTACTCTCTTAATATGGAATCATCAGATCAAACTCTTCTACATACTAGTACCTAGAGTCCTCTCTCTCTCTCTAGAATGCCATCAACCCTTTCTCTCTCTCAAGCTCCCATGGTAGTGGAAAACAACATTTTCAAAGAAAACTCAAGGATTCAAAAGAGTTTTCCACTTTCCCTCTTCTGACCCATACCCAAAATCCGTCCATTTTCACAAATAAAACCGCAGAAAGAGAGGGCAAAGGGAGGGGATCAGAGTTCTAAGAAGAAATGGGAGAAGTTACCTTACCTTTCCCTTGATCTTCCTCTTTCTCTTGATCTCTCACACTCTCCACGCCTCTTTTCTCTCTTTGGGTCGAAGTTTAGGGCAGATATGAGAGAAGAAATGAGTTTGGGCGTTTAATGAAGTCTAAATCTCACTATTTACTCACTTCCGGACTGACTCTCGCTACGGCGAAAACTAACCTTCGCTATAGCGAACAAGCACTCTCGCTGTAGCGAGACCATTTCTCGCTATTGCGAGAGGACTTGGCAGAAATTCTGGATTCCGAAAATTTCCAGCTTTCACTTTCTTTCTTTTCCCTTTTCTTTTCTTTTTCCCGGTTGTTACACAGAGCAGCATCAAGAAATCTTGTCTCTATTAAACCAGCATTAGTAAACACTTAATAGGCTACAAGATCTTAAATCGCGGTTATCTCGTGCTCCATCAGATCCTGATGATTGTCCTCTATCATAAAGATGATTTTCCCTTATTTTAAGACATGTTTTGTTGAGAATTGTTATAATTTGTTTTAAAATGGTTATCACTTAATTAAGAATCATTTTAATATATTTGTTACTTTTTTATTGAATATTATTGTGCTTATATACTTTATTAGATAGAGAAAAATACTTAAACAAAAGTGAAAATTTATTATTTAATAATATTATTATTTTTCAATTAACCTTACTTTATTACGTTTTTATTGTATATTATTGGATAGGTAGCAAATTAATATTGAGGTTAAATTTTAAAAAAATTATAAAATAAAAAAATTATATCAGTGACTAAAAATTTTGTCCCTAATCCGTCGCTGATTAGCAATAGAAAATTCTGTCACAAATCTGTCAGTGATTAGTGACGGAATATTTCATCACAAATTTGTCAGCAATCAGTGACGGACAATTCCGCCGCTAATCCATCGGTGATTAGTGATGGAATATTCTGTCGCTAATCTATCAATAATTAGCGACAAAATATTTGGTCACAAATTCGTCAGTAATTAGTGACAAAATATTCTGTCTCTGATCCATCGCTAATTAACGACAGAATATTCCTTTACTAACCCGTCACTAATTAGTGACGGAACTTTCTGTCACTAATCTGTCACAAATTAAGAATATGCTATTCTTAGAATTAGCGACGGAATTTTTTCAGAAATTTCCGTCACTAATTAACAACGGATTTTAGAATCCATTGCAAATGACTTAGTGACGGCAAAATTAGCGACGGAATTAATTGCGTCACTAATTCATTTAGCGAAGAAATTATCCATATTTAGCGACGGAAATTTTCGTCGCTAATTTCTGTTTTTCTTGTAGTGATATGATCATAAGAATTTAGTGGCGGCCAAAGTCATAGCTTTAGTCGTGAGGGACAATAATTAAAAACATGATAAGTTAAGTTTTTCTTTTTTTGAATTTCTTAATTTTCATATTAGTGTCAAAGTAAAGAGATAAATCAATTAAAATTGCACGTGCAAATAATTTCGACTATCATGATTTAAAATTAAATATTATTTTCCTCACATGTGTCTTCAAGTAACACTTTGTTTACACGTCTCACGTCATTAGGGAGCCCCCCTCAGTGCATGAAAATTACGGTTGACAAGTTATCCTTGTTTCAATATTTTGCCTAAGCCCATTTCCGTCAAAAAATATACACTCACTTTTACAATACCATTTTGGGACATGTTTCTTTTGGCAGATCCTCATTCCTCTAAGCATTGTCATTTCCCTCCCATCAACTTCACTTTTAGGTAGTGTTTGGTTCAACCAAGGGGATGAGAGTAATTTTAATGATATCTTGTTTAATTAATTTGAAGGGAAGGGGAGGGAAAAAATTTTAATAATATTTTGTTTGGTTAAGGAAGGAAGGAAAATGGAGATAAAATTAAATAGACAATTATACCTTTATAATATTAGAATTAATTTTTTTTGTTTTTAAGACATTTTTATTAAAAAAAAAAAGCTTTTTCTTGCTTTCTATTACAAAAAATGATTTTTTTTAATTTCTATTCAAAAAATATTTTTTATTTTCATAAAAAATTATGTTGAACCCCATTAAAAAAAATAAGATCTTTATTATATTTTAAGTGAAAATAAAAGTGAGGATAATTTAGTCAAATAAAGCTAAAAGATTTCTCTCCCCTCCAAAAACTTCCACTTTTGGAAGAGAGGGAGATGAAGGGAGGGCGCATACAAAATAAGGGGAAGGGAGGTCCCTCCCCTCCAAAACCCTCCTACCAAACCATGCCTCAGTCTCCCGAAATTCTCTCATGCCCACGATGATTTATATGTTGACAAAATTTACTTCTCATCTTTTACTTTTATCTATTAACTTTTTTTTAATTTAAATTTAATTTTTTAATTTTATCTTAATTTTCACTTTTGTTCTTTAATTTTATTTAGTTCCAATATAATTCTTTAACTTTATCTTAATTTTAATTTTATCTTTTAATTTTGTTTAATTCTAATTTATTTTTTATCTTTATTTTAAGTTTTACTTTTATTCCAATTTAACCCTTAATTTTCCAAAATTACCAAAATATTTTTCCTTTTCATTTTTTCATTTTTATTTGTTTATTTTAAATTAATAGTATTAAAAAGAAAGAAATATTGGGTAGTTTTTTTTTAAATTAATAGTTGAACTAAAATTAAATTAAATTAAAAGCCTAAATAAAACATGAAGTAAAATTAAGTAACCAAATTAGAATTTAATAAAATTAAAAAAAATTAAAACTTAAGATAGAATTAAAGAATCAAATTAAAACTAAATAATATTAAGAGACAAAAATTAAATTAAATAATAAATTAAATAAAATTGATTAACAAAATTAAAAGACCAAAAACACATTTTTGCCTTCTACCTCCGCTCCCCATGCTTCAAATTTGCCCAATGTCCACTTCCCAAGAGGATAACTAGACCCCACTTCCCTAGCTACCTCAGAAGATCCTTTCGTTTTCCTCTGACTCAAAATAATAATTGAGACGCATGTCATATGTTATGGATATGCTTTGTTGTTGTCTTTTGGTCCAAAAGATTGATTATTGAGATGTTGTCACTTTCACTTTGTTTGGTGCTGGAGGAAACGTAGTGACAAGATCTTCGACGGCTATTTTGTCGAAAATGTCAACTTACACTCAGAATTTAAACCAAGAATTTTGTTTTTTTTACTTGCGTTGTTTACTCAATGACCAACCGTAATTAGACAAAATAGTATAGTGAAATAATTCTTAGCACAAGAAATATTTCTATCAATGGCCATTCGTATAACTTGCAATTGTTTAGCTCTTGGTACATGATATAAGGATGAACTAATAGTCCATAACTATCATTTCATTTTGCTCTATAAAACTTCACACACATGTTACCTATTTCCCCTACCTCTGCTTCTAACAAAGTCTTACATTCGAGAGAGAAAATTTGAAAAAAAAAACATGGACTCTGTTTCAGGAGGAGGTTCAAAACCATAATTTGTGATCACCTCATTTCTAATTCAAAGCTATTTATGGTGTGTTTGGAATCACATTTCATAACCACGTTTATGTTGAAGCAATAAATTGCTACTTCTTAGAAAACGTAGTTTTGGGCCCTCCAAACACGGAAACAAAATGCACTTAAACACCTTCCTGAAATTAGCCAAACTACTTCACTCTAAAGGCTTTTACATAACCTACGTCAACACCGAGTTCAATCATAGATGCTTGCTTAACTCAAGGGGTCCTCAAGCTCTTCATGGCCTCCCAGATTGTCGCTTTTAAATCATCCTATATGGGCTCCCTCCTACAGATGCTAATGCTACCCAACACTTACCTTCTCCCTGTGATTCTACGCAAAAGAACTGCCTCCTCCCTTTTACAAAGTTTCTTGCAAGGCTTCGTGAGTCTGCCTCTAATGGCCTTGTCCTCCCAGTTACTTGCTTGGTTTTTGATGCTGTCATACCTTCACAATGAAAGCTGCTTAAGAATTTGGACTTCCTATTGCTCTCTATTGCCCTATCAGTGTTGTTTCCTTCTTGGGTGTTTGGCACAGTCATACTCTTCTTGATAAGGGTGTCATTCCATTAAAAGGTAAATGTCTCCTTCTTGTATATATATATATATATATATATTTTTGGGTCTATTTTTTAAAATGATGGATCTTGAACAATGTTTTGTGATTCCATTAATTTATTGGTGCAGATAAAAGTTATCTGACGAATGGGTATGTGGATACCGAAATAGACTGGCTTTCAGGCATGAAAAACATTAGATTGAGGGATTTTCCTAACTTTGTGAAGGCAATAGAACCAAATGATAATTTCATGCTAAACTTCTCTATCACCAAGCTACAAAGAGGCCAGACAGCTCAAGCCCTCATTTTCAACACGTTTGAGGAGTTTGAGAGTGACGCACTCAACACTCTCTCATTTATCTTGGCCTTCTCCCTCTATTTCTCACTCAAATCCCACACTCCCACCACTTGGAATCCATTGGTTCCAATCTCTGGAAAGAAGAGACCCAATGCATCCATTGGCTAGAATCCAAGAAACCCAAATCTGTAGTTTATGTGAATTTTGGAAGCGTCACTGTTGTCTCCAGAACAAGTGTATGAGTTTGCTTGAGGTTTAGCCAATAGCAAGAAACCCTCCTTGTGGATCATCAAGCCTGACCTTGTGAATGGTTGCTCTATGATTGTATCACCTTAGTTTCAGAGTGAGACTAAAGAAAGAGACTCTATAAGTAGCCGGTGTGAACAAGAGAAAGTGCTGAAGCACCCTTTAATTGGAAGGTTCTTGACCCATTGCAGATGGAATTCAATGTTAGAGAGTGTGTGTGCAGGGGTTCCAATGGCTTGTTGTCCTTGCAGTGGAGATTAGAAGACTAACTGTAAGGATGCTTGTAGGGAATGGAGGATTAGGGTTGAAATGTTAGAATTGTTAGATCTTGTATGAAATTAGAACACTAACTTGATATTAGAATAAGAATCATACCTGTAGCTGCCATAAAAACAGGCTAGAGATTGGATCTTCCTCTCTATCACCCTATATTTAGATGAGCGGCTTACAATGGGACTAGCATACTTGAATTAAGGTTAGAAAGGGGACCTAGCTCTTACTTATAGATGTTTTATTGGGCCCTTCCATCATGGACTTCAACAAAATAATTGGCCCACACTATTATGATCGCTCACCAGACCTTTAATTTAAATGTGTGCTAAAGCCCACCAACTTTATAATCACTTAACTTTAATTGGGCTTAAGACAATCTTAATAGACCATAGTCAATCCAATTTTAGAAAACATTAAAAGAATTAATGTGAGCCCACATAAAATTTTTCAACATTCTCCCACTTGGGCCATATTTATTTGATTTTAAGAAAATTCATTTTGTTTTTATAAAACGACTCCTGGGTTGACGAAACAATAAAAACTTTATGTGCGCACTTTATTTAGAAAACAATGGTCCTTAAGAAAGCACATCGTACACAATTCAGTCCAATATAACTACCAATAAGGGATAATGGCAATCATCATGTTCTTTAATGATATAAGACTAGTCCATACTCACACATATTGGCATCATATTGACACGGATCCTAAGTTTGGAAGTGTGGTAAGAAATAGTTCTCAAAGTGATCAATAATGTACTATTTCTTATCGGTCCTCCGTATGATTTCTCAATATCTATATGCTAAACTGCAATGAGAAATCATGACTTCTCAATATCCATATGCTAAACTGCTGTGAGAAATCGTACGACTTATAATAAGTCTACATGTCTCAAATAGTTTATCTTGAGAATATAATATAGTGTCATAAGAGACATATCATGACAAATACAACGGTCATCCTTAAGACTAGTATTTTGTCTTAAGGTACATGTTGCATTCAATCCTTCCACAAGTAAAATATTAAAGGTGATGATCATCAATAACATATCAAATATATGAAAGTTCATAAAATTTATTTATATAAACAAAAGACATTTGCAGAATCATCGCATAAAACAAAATAAAGGAAGGAAAAATATGTAAACTCCCACTAATTTAAAAGATCAAAAGACCCTAAGATACCTATATTCTCAACATGTTTATTATACTATATAGGTCATAATCCTTTAGTTAGAAGATCAGCAAACATTGACTTAGCATTTATAAATTCTATAACATCTCCTTTCTTAACCTCTTTTTTTTTTTGTAATATTTACTACCATGATTGGAGTTAACTATTTTGATAATACTCCCCAATTGTTCCTCAACCTTTATTTGCTAAATTTTCAACGTGTCAAAGGCCATAGACTTTTCTCTAATGAGAAAGATATATTCGTAACGGGAAAAAATCATTAATAGAAGATAGGGTTCACTAATATTTATGTGTATCAAAGATAAATTGTCAATTTTGGAATTCAAGGACAGTTTGTATGGTAAGGTAAGATACATTTGCCAATCATATTAGAATCATAAGAAATTTCAACACCATCCTTTCCAAAATTTGAAAAATATCCAACTGTATTAATCAATAAAAGAGAAAGTTAATATCTCCCAAAAAAAAATTTCTAAACAAAGTCGATAACCATATCCCAAAAAATAAAAGAAAGTTAAAAGTAAAAATAAAAGTTCTTATATGTTCAACTTCAACGCTCACACTATTTCTTACTCTTAATTTAGACTCAATCTCCCTTAGTTTCTTGTTGATTCTGAATCCCTTGGTCTCTGCCCTTCTTTGCTAGCCAATCTTTATATTTAAAACAATCAGCTTTTTTATAACCCTTCTTCTTGCAGAAATAACAACTCATATCCTTTCCTTTATCTCTATCATCTGCAGCCTGACGCTCACCATGCCTTTTAAAGTTCTGATCCCTTTTAGTAGCATGCGTTTTCTTGTTCTTAAGTCTTTCTTTTCCCTTATGGAAATTTGGCCTATTGTGGGAAACTAAGTATACATTCTCATTCACATTCTCATTCTTTTCCTTTTTTTAGTTTTTCTTCCTCAGCCACGCATTTAGAAATTAAGTTATTTAGATCCCAAGCCTGATCTTGTGTGTTGTAAGCAGTTTTGATTTGACTAAATTCTTGCGGAAGCGAATTAAGTGCGTGATGAATGACAAAGCTATCTGGAATTGGAATATTATGAGCCTTAAGCTCAGTTTGAGCATGCACCATCCTTATAATATATTCTCTAACTCCCTTAGTGTTATCATATTTCATACTTGTCAATTCACTTATGAGTTGTCCTGCCTCAACTTTGTCAGACACATGATACCTCTTTCTCACAGCATAAAAAAATTCCTTAGCATTTGTGGTTTCTGGTAAACTACTCATAAGATGTTCAGCAATTGATCTTTTTATAGCTATGAGACTAAGACGGTTAGATTTCTCCCACTTAGCATAGTACTCCTTTTGTTCAGCAGTGCTATTCATAGTGGGTTTCAAAGGTTCGTTCTCACGTAGTGCCAAATCTATGTCCACTATTCCCAGAGCAAATTCTATATCTTGTTTCCACCTCTTATAGTTGGAACCATTTAGGACCTCAATGGTAGCATTATTATTGTTCACAGCAAAAGAGACTGTAGATAAAATTGTAACATGGTCAATAAATCAGGCAATTTTAGAATAACTCAAGTTGAACAAACTATCCTTGAGAAGCATTTGTTGCATTATCATGAACTCCCCTTTGGGTAGAGAACATAACATGCATTAGACCTCTATAGCATGAAGCTAATATAAAAGGAAAATATATAGTATTAAGAGCCTTATCCCCTTTGGGCAGATAAGTCTCTCAAACTACATATCTCTATCCAACAAGAAAGATTATAATTGAGAAAATTTATCTCCTTTGGGCAGATAAATCCTCTTTAGTACTTACTTCCACCAACACACTTCATGCCATACCAGAGTTAGTATATATAATAACCTCCTTTGGGCAGGTAATTATATATAGTAACTCAATTTCTATCAACAAGGGAATTCAGCGATTGTGTATTTTGATGGACAAATATCCACAAAATACACAAAATAACATCCCCATACTCGAACAAAGGAAATTGCCTTATCTCTTATCAACAAAAGGAATTAAACGGTTTTAATAACTTTGATGAATGAATCACTTTGGTGATTTATTCGCAACAGTTTATTAAAACAAAATTCCTAGACTAGGAGAAAATTCATATTCCATCAAGATACTTTTACCATATGTATCCTAAAAGGCCAATTATGAACCATGTTTGCATGAAAATTGTGAACAATAACAATTTTCTTTAAACAAAGCTTAAATATTGATGTTTAATAGCTTAGCTAGAGAGTATAATTGTTGTATATGTATCTAAGGAGAGTGCACCTAAATTTCATACTCTATATATGTCAAAGTATTTTCTTGAATTTTTATGTAATTTTCTGAGGCCATTCACTTATTCAAAATAATTAAAAACTCTATTATTAATTAAAGAAATATAAAAATAAATAAATAATTTTCTGAACCTCAAAAATTAAAATTAAAATCACAAAAAATTAGGAAATCACATAATTTAAAAATTGGGACAAAAACACTCCAATTAGAGATGGGGGTGGCCCACACGCGCCACCCCAAAAAAGCCCTACGTGTGGGCTTGTTTTGCCCGACTGGAGGTCATCTTCAACCTCCAGCTGGGTCATGCGGGTCAGGAAATGGGTTCTCTGACCTGTTTTTGACCCGTCGAGATTCAGAGGGTTTTGAGGGTTTTTAGCTCATTATTTTTTGTGTTTTTCATCATAAATTAGATTCCTAATATATATTAAGCATCAATTATCCATGAAATCAATCAAAATGGAAGATTCAACCCAATTTTCTTCGTGGGTTTCACGAACATGGATCTTGGCTACACGAATCATATTTTGAAGCAATTTGCAACTGGAAATCATGGGGTTTTGTTGTGAAACAATATTTATAATATGTATGAATGGTTAATTGAACAAATTAACAAAGGAATTTGATTAATTTTATAATTTCTGTAGGGGTTTCGAAACATGAACCCTAAAACCTCAATATGCAATCTCGAGCATTTTAACATTGAAAATCATAGGGCTTTTGTATAAATAAGAATTTCTAACATGTCTGTGGAATTAATTGAGCAAATAAACGAGAGAATCAAAAGAATTTTGAACATATGCATATAGGTTTTAAACAAGAACCCTAGCCTTTTTTTCTTTGAATTTCTAGCCATACAACGGATTTTAATGCAATTAAATCTTATAATAAGGTTCATAAACACAAAGGCAAGCTTTCCTATACACGAATTTGAATAAAAACATGATATTAGAGCAAATCAAATTTGAGCACATTATATAAAAATTCAAACTTTGAAGTTTAAATTCTCTTTACCCAAATTGAGTTAGCAAGCAATTTCTATGTTGTTAGAAAGCTTGTAATCTACAGAGTAAAAGCCCTAAATCAATTTGGTCAATTACCAAGCAATGATAAAAAAAAATTTCAAGGGCCAAAATAATACAAATGAATATGATATCAAAATATATATATATATATATATATATGAACTTTTGGTTCTAAAATTTCATACAATAACCTAAAGCTCTGATACCACTGTTAGAATTGTTGGATCTTGTATGAAATTAGAACACTAACTTGATATTAGAATAAGAATCATACCTGTAGCTGCCATAGAAACAGGTTAAAAACTAGATCTTCCTCTCTATCACCCTATGTTTAGATGAGCGACTTTTAATGGAACTAGCATACTTGAATTAGGGTTAGAGAGGGGACCTAACTCTTACTTAGAGATGTTTTATTGGGCCCTCCTATCATGGGCTTCAACAAAACAATTGGCCCATACTATTATGACCGCTCACCAGACCTTTAATTTAAATGTGTGCTAAAACCCACCAACTTTATAATCACTTAACTTTAATTGGACTTAGGACAATCTTAATGGACCATAGTCAACCCAATTTTAGAAAATATTAAAAGAATTAATGTGAGCCCACATAAAATTTTCCAACATGAAATTGATAATAATGTGGAGGGAAAAGGTGGAGAGGCTTGTAAATGAGTTGATAGAAGGGGAGGGGAAGGAGATGGAGTGGAAGAAAATTGCAGAGGCTACTACACTTGGTCATTCTTCCTACATAAACTTGGAGAAATTGATTGACTAAGTGCTGATCAAAAAGAGAGACTAACGTGCTGCATGGAATATTTAATTTTTTAGTTAATCAACAATTATGTCTCTCTTTGTGGTTAAAGCCCTTAACCACAACCTTTGGACTTGAGCACCTTACTGCTCGTTTTTACCTTTACCAACATAAGCATGGTGTCTTGGCATTATTCATGTTCTTGCCTATGTATGTAGTTCCTAGAGTTATGGGTCTCTACCTGCTGCAATTAGTGCATGTTCCTTGTGTGCATGTAGTTATTATATTTTCCTCTTCTTTTTGCGCTGAGTTCAACCCTTGCTACCAAAAAGTGATAATGTTCAATATGATGTTCCTGATTTTCTTATTTTACAGCTATAGAACTACTGTGAGATAATTAAGTTTTGTTTTTTCCCTTTCTTTTATCGGTGGCATTCTTGCAATAATGGCAGCGGTTGTCTCAAGACTGTTGCTTCTCTCTGTCAGAACAACCAAGTGCAAATATTTAACAAATCTTTATTTTGAGCCGAGTTTTAAGCACATCAAATCTTTTGTTTGCTGAAATGAAATATTTAGAAAAATTATAAGTATAATAATATATATATTTTTGAATAATAAATAAGAATAAATGTATATAATAAATACAATACTTTATATATAGTTTTACTAAGTTTTATTAAAATTATACAGATTTTTTTAATTTTTAAAATATATATTTTACATTTTCTATAAAAAATGGAAGACTTGTTAATTAAGTATATTTTATAAAAATTAATTTAAAATTAAATAAAAATTATATATAATTTTTTATTATTAAGAGAAGTGTGTAAATATTTTAAAAATAAAAAGAAAAATTTATATAATTTATTCAAATAATATATATATATATATATACACATTGTCTTTAAAAAGAAGAAACTTTAATTAACGACAAAATTGCTTGTTTCTTTTTAATAGACCATGTTTTCACATCACATTAACTTATTGTTGACTTCCTGATCCATGCCCTGATCACTGGCCCTTTCTGAAAATCTTCACGTCCAAACCAGCCTTCTTTGCTGTGAGATCTGGGCGTGCAGAGCCCTCAGACCCAAGCACGAGAAAAACTGAAACAGAAAAGGAAAAGGGATGGCACAACTTCTGATTTCGTCAGTTATTCTAATTTATATATTTAATAATATAAAAATGGGATAAAATAAAAAAAATAAAAGATAACTTTTATATTTCTATTTTAAAAAGCATTGAAATTAAAAAAAAAATGATAATAAGAGTATATTGAATTTTGTATAAGTTAGATATAATTATTATTCTTAATTTCCGTGTTTATAGAATAAAAGTAGATTTTGCTTAAACAATTATACAAAATGTATACCAAGCAAAATTGTTTAATAGATTCTTTTTTCTTTTCTTTTTCTAAACGAAATATAAATCCTACTCTTTCTTCCCACATTTGTTGTATACATCAACCACCAAAGCCCCAAAAAAAAAATTAATATATAAAAATTGCAAAACTTGGTGGCAGTATAATTTTCTAATACACATAAAATTTGATGACAAGTGTCATTGAATTCTTGAAAAATATGACATATGAATGTATAACTTTCCGCACAACAACACATGACTCTTTTTAATATAATAAATTAAAAAAATTTATGGGAAATGTAAATTAGGATTAGTTGTTACCGTGCTGTTGTGTTTATCGGTTTTGGAAGAAGTCTTGTTACAATACATGCCGACCCACTATAAGTAGTGTGATCTCAAGATAATTGTTCAGAGGTGGAAGTTCATATCCCCGTATATTCGACTCCAGGGACTTGTATTTGAACTCGAATTTTAGGGGCTAAATTTTTTTTTTTTAAAAAAAGAAGAATGTAAAAATTCAATAAATTAGAAAATAGGAAATAATGAAAAAATTAGGTATTAAATTTAAACTAAAAACTTTAATTAGAGTTAAAAAAAATTGTAAGCGCTGTTGTGAGCCAAATAATAATAATAAATTAATAAAATAAAATTTCACTAAAGGCAAATATTTTCGTTCTCATTCTATTGCAATTCCATTTGACTTTATGCTTGGTTTGGTACAGAAGATTAATTTTTAATAGAATAGAAATGAGAAATGAAATGAAAATGAAAAGAAATATTGTATCACATAATTATGTTTGACAGGATGGAAGAAAGAATATAAATGTAATTACATTTTAATGTTTGGTGAAATATAAATAAAATATGATAGAAAAGAAATATGAGAAAATATCTAAAATGACCCTTAATAAAAAAAAGTTGTAAAATATTATTTTATATTTAATTGAAATAAACCAAGAAAAAGGATTAAACTTTAAAAAAATAAAAAACAAGAAACCAAAAATTCAAAAATACAAAATAAGAATCCAAAAATGCAAAAACTAAAAAAATAAAACAAACGTTTGATACAAAAAAATTTCTCTCCCTCAAGGCCAAGTACATTCCATCTATAGGTTGAAAGTTTTCTCCTCTCCCACATTTGATGAATTGTATTCTCCCCTGGCTTCAAGTACCCTACATGCCAAATACAATTTCTCAGCATTCCCACTTCCTCTTCCATTCTGTCAATCCCATCTCTTCTCTACCAAATGATACCTTAGAGTTTGAGAAAGAAAAAAAAAAAAAAAAAGGAAGCCAAGGACCTATTACCTTACTAGAATTAGATTGAATGAAAAGGAGTGAAAAAGAATGGAAATAAATTAAAAAAACTTATGGTTTATAAGTATATTTGGTATATTATATAAAATAATGATATAAGTATCCACTTAAACCAAATTGTGGACATTTTATTTTTTCTTTTCAAGTTTTTCCTTACAAATAGTAAGTTCCTAACTTATAAGTTTTGCCACTTACAAGTTCCCGATTCTTTTTTCTTTTTTAAATCAATGCCAGACTTTTTAATTTTTGAATTTCCAAATTTTGAAAAAGTTGGATTTTTCATGTGGCATTTTTGGCTATTTTGTGGGAAAAAAATTATGGGCCAAAATTTGGAATTTTGTATGTTCAATTTTTAGGGTCTTGAAAAAAATTTCTTTTTGGACATTTTGTTTTATTTTAATAGCCTAGATTAAGTTTTAGGCACAAAATTTTATGAAAAATTATTATTGGTGCTATTTATTTATTTATTTTCAAATTGTAGGAATTATTTTCAAAAAAAATATTTGGCAAGGAATACATTTTTTGAGAAACGATTTTTAATTAATTACTCACATTTAATTAAGTTGATTAATTAATTATTTAATTCCCATAAAGTAATAAATATATATTTGTTTAAATGCACATTATGTGATAATAAGTCTTGTGACTCCCATGTTGAGTTAAAGAGTAATCATAGCATCCTTACATAATTGTGAATATGCATATTGAGTTTGTTTTAGAAAATATGCAAGTGATGTACATTAGAATAATGGCACCGCAAGTGTACAGGCTGTAAGAATAGTAAGTAATGAGTCAAGGTCATTCTTTCAGAGAATCAATACGATTAGTGATTAGGCATTAGATTTCTCATATTCATTTTAGTTAAACAAGTTAAGTTATGAGTGAATTTTTATGAAACTCAATTCAAATGCAATTAACAGTAATGGAAATGGTTCTAAGCGAAAATGAATAATTAAAGACATCCTAGAAATTCTAATCCCCTTTTTACACAAAGCAAATCCTTTCCCTTTTTAATTAATTAGCTTAATGTCAATTTTAGAGTCAAAGGTCTACATTAGGTAAAAATATCTTTCGATCCATTCAAACCCATATATCAACTCCATTCTTTGATGTCTCAAATGAGAAGTCAACATACAATTAAACTCAGACCTTATCTAGACTACTTAGGGCCCTTGAGTATATTTCTATCTCAAGTGCAATTTAGACTATGTCTAATCCTAAGTTACTCAATCAATAGTCTATAAGCAATTCCCTTCTTTCAAAGGCTAACTACAAAACCCATAATTAAACTAGAGGTGGCCAATCACTAGAATGAAACCATAATCCAGATTAAGTACTAAAATTTTCAATAATCCAACATAATTAAAAGGGAAGTTATTTCTAAAGCTCAAAGGTTCATAGAATCCCTAAGAGTTACAAGAGTTTAACCACTCATGGCTTGAAATACATAGAAAAGTTTAGCAAAAATATCAACAAATACATCAACTTAAAGAGAAAATGGAGTAGAAAAACCTAATCGGAAGAATCTTGGACAAAATCGACGATTTCCTGATTAATATGAAACTTCCCCAACACCTCTTGTGCATTTTCTCACTTCCCAAGTCAACCAGATGCGGCTCCTTCTGCTGAATCACGAAGCCCTAGCTCTCTTTCGCATTTTTAGCTCGCAAATTAAAGCTATGCATTTCAGTAGCCGATCTTGCTATGGTAAGGGCTAGCTCTTGCTATAACGAGAGTTTATAGGCGTCCAAATTTTTGCTGATCTCGCTACTGCTTGTGCTATAGTTAGGAGCTCCCTAAAATTTGTATGCATCACGACTTCGCTATGGCGAAATAACTTCCTCGCTACAATAAAAGCTCATCCTAGCTACAGCAAATTGTGTTCTCACTCTAGCGAGATGACTTGTTCAGCTTGCCTTTTTACTCTTCAACTTCTTTCTCTTTTCTCATTCCTTTTTACAATCTTCTACCTTCTCCTAAGATAAAATTCAATCATAAAATAAGGCTCAAAACTAATAAAGATATTGCAATTGAGACGTTTTCTTCATTTTGTTTGATTGAATAAAAATTTAGCCATGTTAGTTAAGAGAAAAGTACTTTACCTCCCTAATATATCATAAAATATATCTCTTTCTCATCCAAAATTAGGGAGTCATCAAACTCCCCCACACTTATATTATTGCTTGTCCTTAGGCAATTCCTAGAAAATATCAATCAATGTGGCTGTTGACCAATTCTTTTCCACGATAAATACCTAATCAACCAAAATTTCAGATTTCCCCACACTTAAAATGAAACCAATGTCAGAAGCAGAAGTTCAGCAAAAATCAATTTGAATTTCGAAACTAATGTACTCATAGTAACACCCTCTTGATTTCTAGAGTGTGTGTGTGTTCCACAGACAGATTTTTTAGAAGCAATCAAGTAATCTTCAATAAAACCCTCAATATACTTTCAAGACCTAATCCAACTATCTACTCTAACTTTAATCGTCAGAATTTATTAAGAGAGGTTTTTATTATTTAACAAAGTACTACTCTCAGCACAATCATTCTCATTCTTCTCTCTTTTTTTTTTTTTTCAATTTCTCCTCCTTATTTCTCTTAATCTTTTGACACGAATGACAACATTGATTATGAAGCCACCCAGTTACTCAGATTAAGAAAATTGACTCAGAGTGCTCACTAGCATAGTCTTAGTTTCACCACTATTTGATGTGAAAGTTTATACTTTTTGGTGTAGACTCCCAGTTACTAAGTGATTTCAACCATTGGAGTAGAGATATATTTGAATATGTTTCTTTTTTTTTTAATTATCCCTCTCAAATGACAATCAGATATCCATCAGAAGTAGATAAATTGGGGAAATCTAAAAATAAATAAATTGGGGCTAACTAAAGAAAAAGCTTGAATTACTTCAATAACCATCTTGCTAAGAAGTGCTTCTATTATAGGTGTTTACTACAACTACATTACTTGCTTTGTTCATTTCAAGTTTGCCTAATCCCCACATTCATTGTTTAGTATTCATTTGAAGCAAGGGGGCTGAATTTGGTTAAAATTGGAGGCATTATGGTGGACTGATTATTATTGATATAATTCTCCTTATTATTTATTTAAATCAGTATGTCCACCTAGCCTATATCTACCTTCCCCCACACTTAAAGATAACATTGTCCATAATGTTTAAAAGAAGATATACTAGAATCAGAAAAGTAGAAGTAAATTGGGGTGAAGGTAAGAGATGTAAGTAGAAAGAAAGAGACAGGACTCCCCTGATATGAAAAGTTAAGGATGATAAGGATGTGTGCAAACAACTCCTGTATCTGAGAGACCAAAATTATACAGAGACCATGCAGCAAACAGTAAGTGCGCGTTAGATATAAGACATCAAGTATAAAACTAGCAAGTGCATAATCCAAAAACATTATGATATACAGTTATCCAAAAATGAAAGCAGAAAAAAAGGAAGGATTATGCAAATAACACAAAAACTTTATGAGTCAAAGGGCCCAGACATATCCTGTGGTGCAGGGTCTTGTGGAAGAACAATAACTAAGGATTGAGGGACCTCTGGAGGTGGAGGTGGAAGTGTAGGAATCAGATAATCCACAACCATTTACAGCTGATCTTTCATTGACAGGACATGCCCCTCTAGTCTGTCAATGGAATCCCTCACCCAGCCCTTAAACTGATTTTATGGTGGTGCATCCTGCATCATAGGCTCTGGAGTACCCACTTATTGCTGTGGAAGAGTTGGAGATGCTTAAGGCTGTGCTTGTGCTTGTGCCCGGTGTCTGCGGGGTCTTCCCGGCTTATCCTTCATGCTATCATACTTAAAAGGCCCCTTTGGTTTGAATTGAGCATTATTTTTAGATACTTGGCTTCCCCCCATTGAGAGTAACTCAGTAAGCATGTGGGGTTATGCCAAACTTGCCCTATCTGACCTTACAACTTGCTTGAAGTTGAAGATCATAAGACGAGGAATATTCACCTCCTGCCTGGTCATAAAGCACCAAGTCAAAATAGCCCGTTCTTGGATCATGTCAGACCCATGAGAACTAGTCAAAATGTTACTAGTGATGAACTATAGCCAATGTCGAGCAGGCTTATTCAGTTGGTTGACAGCATACACTTTGTTAGTTAGCCTTGCTCGTCCTTCATTTGCTATAGTCGTCTCCACCACTTCCTATAGGATTGACTCCTGATTAGCCAAATTAGACTGGAAGGCACATTATGCAATATCGAGCAATTCATAAAAGTCCTGAATGACCTTTTTATTGATTTGTACCCAAGCTGATCGGCAATAGTATTCATCCTCATCCTCCTCGGTGTCTTCAAAATTTGCATACAATTCTTAAATCATCATAGGAATCTGATACACTAGCTTTTTTGTGAAACCTTGCAAGCCATGCCATTCAAAGTCACTGTAAGTGAGATCCAATATGTGGGACTCATAATATCTATCTTCAACAATACCCTAGTCAGAGAAAAGGCACTCAAAGCGGAATTTGACTCTGGAAGAAGCAAATCTTTCCTTGTCATAAGGTTTCTTCTTCTGCTTCGAGGAAGATGCTTCAGCGGTATTTATTTGCTTTTTAGGAGCCATGAACTTTGAAATCAAAATAACAATCAGAAAGAAACTAGTGTAAGCAGCTACAGCAAACCACATAACAATCATGGGCAAACAGTGATGAATAGGAAAAATTAGTAAATCAAATTAATGGTACATGTCTATGATATGGAAATGAACCTCTGAGAGCAAATAAGAAGATAAGGAAAAAGAAACTTGAAGTAAGAAAGGCAAGAAGTGCCCAGAAAAGAAACAGTACATTCTGGGAAAAATGCTCGAACTTGCTATAGCGAGTTTATTCTCGTTATAGCGAGAACAAACAAATTTTTGAAAATGTTGATTTAGGCCAAAAAATTCTAGATTAATGATAACTTCCTGCACAGAAACAGTCAACCAACAGAATGCAACCAAAAATGCTGACCTATTGACCATTAATTAAGTAGATAAATGCAAAAAGAATCCCAACCCTAATAACCATAGAAACAGCTAAAAAAAAGGCAGTGATTGAGGAAATAAAAGGGTGAGCAATGTACTTGATGCAAGGAAGGTGGTGCATGAGGGGAATGGGATAGGGAAAGCAAGGAATTCTGCAGAAGAGAGGAGAAAAGGGATAGGGGCACAAGCACGTAGTAGCGAGGAAGAAGCGAGAACGAAAAATACGAAAGAGCATCTAGAGGTTATTTTTTTATTATGTTTATTAATTTTTTTTTTTATCAGAGATTTCACTATTGCCTAAGCAATAGCAAGGTGATCTCTGGAAGAAGTACCAAGAGCAGAGCTGCTGGTTTCGCAATGGTGAAAGTGCCTCTTGCAATGGCGAGCATACTTAGGTATTTCTTGTTAGCTGAAGAATCTCGCTATAGCCAAGTTATAGCGAGCAACTCTCTAGTTTTTGTACTTGTCCATGAGCATACTACAATTGTTATAGCAAGTTGGCCATCTTGCAATGGTGAGGATACTTAAAAAATTTTTTCAATACATTTCACTTGCCATAGCCCGCTATAGCGAAATACTCTCTGGACTTTATACCAGATTGGAAACATAGGGCGTTCGCTATAGTGAAATGGTGGTCTCGCTGTAGCAATAACACTTGACATCTCTCAAACACACGCTGGCTCACCACAGCCCAGGCCATAACGAGGAACTCTCTGTTTAATGTACCAGATGTAGAACAAGCAGTCTTGCCATAACGAGGTGGACTCCTTGCCGTAGTGATTTTTTTTTTTAGAATGATGCAGCACAATTTCCAAAAAACACAAATATGAGAATTGACATTATTTTTATTGTTATTTTTATTTTTTATCTTAAATTATTAGCCCTCCTGTCACACCCGAAAATGCGACCACGTGGCGCCTTTAAAAGAAATTTTTATTGAAAAGAAATTCGATTCAATTTCCAAAGAAAATGAAAACTGAAATCGGAATTAAGAAAAGTAGTAGAGTCGCTACCAAAATTTTAATTTTTGAAAAGGCAAAACTTTAGAAAAGCCTTTTTATTTGAAAAAATAAGAAAAATGGTCTACGAATCAGAAAATAGGTTCGGGAGTCGATTGTGAGTGGGAAAGGTGTTAGGCACCCCACGACACCCGTTGCTAAGAACGGTTACCCTAAGTCAATTGTACAAAATTAATATGACCTTTAGTCTATTTTAATTCTCCTAACAAATCACATGCAAAATAAGAAACAGAAATAAAAGAGACGAAATCAAAAAATAAAATAAAATAAAAAGGAAGAAAGAAATTAAAGAAACAAAATGGGAAGAACAACTTAAAAGAAGAGAATTTTAAAAAAAATGGAAATTGAAAAGAAAATTTTATTTACAAGGACGGACTTGACCTATGATGAAAGCCTAGAGTCTACGTACCCTCTGAGAGGGATCAAAGTCCACGTAATTCGGTCGGTTGAAAAATATACTTTGGTTGGGGTTTTATTTTTATTTTATTTAGTTTTTTATTTTTGTTTTTTTTCTTTTATTTGACTTTTGTCTGATTTTTTTTATTTTTATTTTTGTTTTTTTTGTTTTTTTCAGGAATTTTTTTTTCTTTTCCCTTTTATTTGTTTTTTTTTTTAATTTTTTTAATTTTCTGTTGTTTTGTTTTATTTATATTTTGTTCTCTTTTTTTTTTATGTTTTGGTTGAAAGGAAAAAGAATATGAAAAAAATTTTAACTCTTATGATTGACGTGATTTTGGGAACTTTTTAAGAAAAGAAAGGCTCAATTTTAATTTTGATAATTTTCATTATTTATAGAGAAACTCATTCTTTCTCTTTATATATATATATATATATATATATATATATATATATATATATATATTGGCTTTTGATTAATTTAATTTACTTATCCCCTTTTTTTTGTTTTACTTTGATTTTTGCGATTTTGATTTTTTTTTTCTCTCTTTTTCATTTATTTATTTTTTTCCTTTTTCTTATTTATTGTTTTTTTTTTTCATTTTTCGTTTTACTTCATTTCTTTTTATTTGTTGTATTTTTATATATATATATATATATATTTTATTTATTTCATTTATTATATATATATTTTTTTTGGAATGGCATTTTCATCTTTGTTTTATGTTTTTTTTTTAATTTCCTTTGTTTTTCATAAAGCATATTTCAATCTCTGATTTTTGTCCAAGAGAGAATCTAAGAAAATTTTCTAAATTTAAAAAGGAAATTAGTCATTTTGATTTGTTGTTTTCTTTCTTTTTTCAAAAACAAAAATCCATTTGAAAAGAAACATACCTTGCTTTCTGAAAAATCTACTTATTTTGTTTTAAAACTCCCTTTCTTTTTTTTTATTCCCTTATTATTATTATTTTTAGTATTATCATCATTTTTTTTTCGTTTTGTATATTTTTATTAATATTTTATTTAAGTCAATAAAGGATTTTTTGTCCTTTCTTCTTTTTTTGATTTTTGATTTTTGATTTTAATTCTAAAGGGAATTTTGACTTCAATCTGGCTTTCCTACTCCTTTTTTTGTTTTGACCCTTTTCCCTCATAAAGGTGCATTTCATTTTTCTTCCTTATTCAAAAATCTTTTGGGAAAACCTTTTAGGAATAATATTCCCGTATTACAGGCCATAAAGTCCAAATTCAAAACGTTTTGTGATGCCATTCAGTGACTGAGGGGATTTACTATCCCACACAGCCCCAGATACCTATACGTCAGAGGAGATACAAGATCTCACGCGACAAAATCTGAATTTCAAAGGAATAAAATGACTGAATAATAATAATAATAATAATAATAAAAGCAAAAATGAGAGTGTCGGTTAACTACTGGTGGTCGAAAGTTTAGGCTGGAGTGTCCGCATGTTAAATCATCAGAGGAATCCATTTGGACATGTTTATCAATAAAAAGAAATTTCTGGCTAAACTCGGTTTTCTCAGACATAGATAAATCACATAACTCTGCATCGAAGTAAAATGGTTATAGCAAATTATCCGTATCCCGGTTAAAAGGGTCCCTAACCATGTTATGGCCTCTGTCAATTCGAGATACACACCAGACAGCTATAAGGAACATCAACTCATACCCAGCTAAACTCTAAAATCTACATTCATCTTATACAAGATTATAACGGGAAAAGGTCCAAGCAGATGCCTAAGACTCTACCAAACTCCAGATTCAGCGATCCTGATCAAATGCCCAAACTCACACTTCTATCAGACATTTCATCGAGCACTTGATGGACACTCTTAAAAGTCATACGAAATGCAATAATCTATGATGATTATCAGCCCCTGTCATAGCGCATGAACCAGCACAGAGACATCGTATTCAAGCTCTTGTAAATTGAGCATGGATGAAGTATCTTACCTGTCTGAATCGTGCCTGAAGAAAATTCCTTTTTGCTGTTGTCTTGTTGCGCCGGCGTCGCTCTTCCTTAATGCCATCCTCCCTTTAACTTCCTTTTTCCATCTCCGTTCTCCTTTTTCTGGTTTCCCTCTCTCTGAGTTTCCCCAGTTTTTCAAACCCCAAAGAAGACAATCCTCTAATGCTTTTGTTTTTCTGATCCCCTCACACTCTCTGTTCTGATCAATTTTTTTTCGGCCCCTTTCTCCGTCTCTCGCTTTTTCTTCCGGTTTCCCTCTCTCTGAATTCCCCGATTTTCGAAAACCAACCCCTGTCTCTCCTTTCCTCCCCTATTCGTTCGCACTCTCCTTTCTCTCCTTTGCTATTTGCCTCTCCGAATCTCAAAAACTCCTCCCTGTCTCCCCCCCGTCGTCTTCCTTTTTGGTACCTTCCTCCTCTTTTTATTCGAGAATTCCCCTGTTTTCGGTCCGAATTGAGCTCTCTTTTTCGTCTTTCCAATCTCGATCCACACCTTCCTCTGCTCCCCTTCCATTTTCGCCTCAATGATCCTCTGTCTCTGGTGGCGAAAGGGACGGGAGATGGAGGTCAAACCCTCGAGCCCCTCGCTGCAGGTCTGCTCCCCTGGAACCCCTGAGACACTGACCCTTACATTTCTGTGCTTTGAAGCTCTGCCCCTCTGTGTGTCGTGTTGCATGCCGTTTGAAGAGTTCGAAAAGGGAAGTTGGGTGGGGCGTGGATTTGGCCTGATTGGGTGAGGCGTGGGTTTGGCCTGATGGCCCAATCCAAAAATGTTTCGGGCTTCAGCAGGGATTGGACGGGGTTTAGCAAGATGGGCTTGGGAGCTTTTCCTCAGCCCATTTTATTGGGCTTACTTTTTTTCTTGATTTTTATTTTTATATTTTATATTTTGATTTCTTTGATTTTTTTATTTTTTTTACATTTTTTTTATTTTTAATAGAAAATTTTAATCGACTTTTTGTTGATTTTTCTATGGCTTTGGGTTCTCCTCTTTTTATTTATTTCTTTTTTTTTTCAGGTTTTGTCATTGTTTTCTAAAGCTTTTATTTTAAATTTTCTCTATTTTCCATCATTATTTTCATTTTCTCCTAATTTTCTTTTGTTTTTCCTTTTTTTTTATTTGATTTTATTATTACTTTTTTAGTTTGCTCGGACAAAATACGGTGTTCACAGTTGCCCCTCTTTACTTGTTTCCTAGGCAAAAAGATTGAAAATGTAGTTTTTAATATTTGGCATAAGGAGCAAGTAAAGATAAGAACACGTATTTTGTCTAAGATGATTTAATTGCCTGTTGACAATAAACAAAAATGAAAAAGTGACCCAAACAAAATATGATGTTTACAGGTTGCCCTTCTTTACTTATTCTTAAGTTAAGAGATTGAAAATGAAAATTTTGTTGATATCTTTAACTTAAGAATAAGTAAGGATGGACACATGTATTTGGTTTGGGGAGCTAATGGATAAGAGTGAGCTAACTTACCTGAAAATGTCGTGACCTAATTAAAGAAAAAAAAAAGGAGGTAATATAATTCCAGTTAGTTGCCTATTCTGTGTAGGGCTTTGAAGGTGTGCTTGGCCAATGCAGGACTTGAAAAGTGCCTGGCCTATGCAGGACTTTAAGGGTGCCTGGCTAATGCAGGGCTTTAAAGGTGCCTAGCCAATGTAAGACTTTAAAGGTACCTAGCCAATGTAGGGCTTGAAAAGTGCCTAGCCAATGTAGGGCTTTAAAGGGGCCTAGCCAATGTAGGGCTTTAAAGGGGCCTAGCCAATGTAGGGCTTAAAGGGTGCCTAGCCAATGTAGGGCTTTAAAGGTACCTAGCTAATGTAGGGCTTTAAAGGTGCCTAGCCAATGTAGGGCTTTAAGGGTGCCTAGCAATGTAAGGCTTTAAGGGTGCCTAGCCAATGTAGGGCTTGAAAAGTGCCTAGCCAATGTAGGGCTTGAAAAGTGCTTAGCCAATGTAGGGCTTGAAGGGTGCCTAGCCAATGTAGGGTTGAAGGGTGCCTAGCCAATGTAGGGTTTGAAAAGTGCCTAGCCAATGTAGGGCTTGAAAAGTGCCTAGCCAATGTAGGACTTGAAAGGTGCCTAGCCAATGTAGGACTTGAAAAGTGCCTGGCCAATATAGGGCTTTAAGGATGATCTCTTTTGTTGGGAATTTTTCTAAATATAAGAACTTTACTTCATTTATCTAAGTTTTATGCAAGGTACGCACCTACAAGAATCAGTATGTATGGAAACTCTTATTTCCTTTCCACTTTTGCTTGTCTCCACAGTGAATTGGGGTTCATGCAAGATTTTGACGTTCAATTATCCTAGTATGAACTAAGGCCTATGCAATGTGTGCAAATGTGGAATACATGCGACAATTGATGCTTCCTTTCGTGAAATGTAGATCTTTTTCTCACCCTATTGTATGAGTATGTGAGGTGCTTCATTTATTGTCATTTAGATGGTTTGCAATTTCCTTTCCTTTTTCATGTGTTTTTTTTTTCTCTCTTCTTTTTTTTTGCTTTGCATCTTGTTATAATTTAGGGTTTTCATTGTCAAGGATGCTGATTCCAAAAAAAATGTATTGATTTTTTTATTTTTAATTTTTGATTTTTTTTAACTAATCAATTATAGCGGAATAGGTTATTGCTTTTACCAAACGCAATGCCCATCTAGCCAGACCTTGAGCACCTTAGGCTGCGTTCCACTTATAACTCTTTACCATCAAAGAATTTTGTATGCTATCCTTGAAACTACAACTGTCCTCCTCTTTTTTTTTGGTCCTTTTGAGCAACGATAAGGGGTTTGTAGAGGATAAGTGATCCAATGAAAATGCCAACCATGTCGTGCCAAGTAAACGTTTTGATAAATGTCAATTTTAAGTTATCAATTACAGACTAGGAATGAGGCATATTTGAGACTTACGAGAGATGATTTTATTAGCGAGTTTGCCAAAGGAAATGCCTGGTAGTTCAGATAGACAAAGAAAGAGACCGTGACGATAAAAACAAAACAAAACAAACAAACAAGCAAACAATAGAACTAAAAGAGCTTGTCTCGAGAAGTTCTTTCAAAGATTGTCCTCTACAATTGGTTCCGCATGTCCCCATAAAATAATTTGTTGTGCCACCCGAGATATGCATCTTATCCAACCTGAGCTATGATCCTCGAATTTTGCCCGTTAAAGTGGACCTCCAAATTTTGCCCCCTACTTCCGCCTAGGCACCTCCCTGCATTACTATGCTTTTCCTCTTTAGCTCTTTTTGATTGACTGTTTCTTAGTTTTTCTTCTTTTCCTTTCTCTTTTTTTGGCTCTAACTTTTGCCTAGGCCGCGCTTTCGGGTTTTCAACCTAGCGAGCTTTTCCTTTTACGCAAAATACTTTTTAACTGCATCCGAATTGAGAAGTTTGGTTAGTTCACGACCATCCATGCCCATCAGAACTAATGCTCCTCCTGAAAAAGCATGTTTAACGATGTAAGGACCTTCATAAGTGGGAGCCCATTTGCTCCGAGCGTCCTCCTGATTTGGCAGGATTCTTTTGAGGATTAGGTCACCAACTTTGAACTCGCGAGGACGGAGCTTTTTGTTGAAAGCCGTCGCCATCCTCCTTTGATACAATTGTCCGTGACATATTGCAGCAAGTCTTTGTCCCTCAATCATATTCAACTGCTCATACTGAGTTCTTATCCAATCGCTTTCATCTAAATTTGACTCGATTAATACCCGTAACGATGGGATTTCGACCTTAATGGGCATGACGGCTTCCATTCCATAAACCAAGGAATAAGGAGTTGCCCCAGTCGAGGTACGCACAGTGGTGCGATACCCATGCAATGCGTATGGGAGCATTTCATGCTAATCCTTATAAGTGACTGTCATCTTGGCAATGATCTTTTTTATATTTTTATTTGCTACTTCTACGGCGCCGTTCATCTATGGCCAATACGGTGCTGAATTATGGTGTTTGATTTCGAATTGTTCATAGAGCTTAGAGATTTCTGCCCCATTCAGGTTCGGTGCATTATCAGTGATGATTTTCTCTGGCAATCCATAACGGCAAATGATATTTACCTTGAGGAACTTGTAAAAAGCCTTCTGAGTGATACTAGCAAAGGAATTAGCTTCAATCCACTTTGTGAAATAATCAATGGCAACCAAGATAAAACGGTGTCCATTTGAAGCTTTAGGGTTGATTGGTCCAATTACGTCGATGCCCCACATTGAAAATGGCCACGGTGCCACCAAATTGTGTAGCGAGATTGGCGGTGCATTAATTTTGTCTGAATAAATTTGACATTTATGACATTTTCGAACATATTCGATACAATCCTTCTCCATGGTCAACCAAAAGTATCCGCACCTTTGGATTTGCTTAGTCAGAGTATAGCCATTAGCATGCGTACCGCATATCCCTTCATGAACCTCTGTGACCACTTTCTGTGCCTCCTTTACATCTATACATCGCAATAATGTGCCATCATGGTTTCTCTTATATAAAATGCCATTGCTAATGAAGAAATTCATAACTAGGCGCCGAATCGTCTTTTTATCATTCTCACTGGCCTCAGCTGGGTATTCCCTACTTGTCATATAGGTCTTGATGTCATGATACCAAGGTTACCTATCCTGTTCTTCTTCTATGTTTAGGCAATATGCTGGCGAATCCCTGGCCTCTACCCGAAGTGGCTGGACCTGGACTCCGTAGTCGAGTCGAATCATTACAGCTAAAGTAGCCAAAGCATCTGCAAATTGATTTTTGTCTCGAGTCACATGATGGAAGTTAATTTCTTCGAATTGGCTGATTAGCTGAACCAAAAATTTCTGATACGGAATCAACTTTGAGTCCTTAGTTTGCCATTCTCCAGTCACCTGATGGATTTTGAGGGCAGAGTCCCAAAAAACTTCCAAGCTCTTTATACCAAGGGTTAGGGTAGCATTCAACCCACTGATGCAGGCTTTATATTCTGCCACGTTGTTGGTACATTTGAATTCTAATTTAACAGCAACGAGGAACTGCTTTCCTTTAGGTGATATGACCACAGCTCCAACGCCATAACCATGCATATTGGCAGCCCCATCAAAATACATCTTCCATCTCCCATCACCACCATCCTTGTCGTCTTCATTGTCCTCTATAGCGAGTATGTCTTCATCAGGGAAATGAAAATCCAATGGTTGGTATTCATCCAGAGGGTTCTCGGCCAGATGATCTGCTATGATGCTTCCTTTTATGGACTTTCGAGTCATATACTTGACATCGTGCTTAGACAGTATCACTTGCCATTTAGAGACTCTTCCTGAAACATGTGGGCTTTCGAAAATATATTTGATAGGATCCATTCTGGAGATTAGCCATGTAGTATAATAAAGCATATACTGTCATAGCCATTTGGTGGTCCATACCAGCCCGCAACAAGTTTTTTCAATCAATGGATAACGTGCTTCACATTCGTTGAACTTCTTGCTTAGGTAATAAACTGCCTGCTCTTTCTTCCCAAAAGCATCATGTTGCCCCAATACAACCCCCATTGACCTCGGCAAGATTGTCAGATAAAGAATCAAAGGTCACCCCGGGGTAAGTGGTACTAAGATTGGGGGACTCGACAGATACTCTTTAATTTTATCAAAGGCTTCTTGACAGTTATCATCCCATTTTTCAGTGCGGTTCTTTTTCAACAATTTGAAAATTGGTTCACAAGTTGCAGTTAGATTGGCGATGAATCTTGCTATATAGTTGATCCGGCCTAAAAAGCTTCGTACTTCTTTTGTTGTTTGGGGTGATGGCATTTCGCGAATAGCTTGTATTTTATCAGGGTCCACCTCTATTCCCTTTTGACTTACCATGAAACCCAATAATTTTCCAGTCAAAGCCCCAAAGATGCATTTGTTGGGATTTAACCGAAGCTTGTATTTACGCAATCTTCCAAACAACTTCCTTAATACCATCACATGACTTTCCCCTTGTGCAGATTTGGCCACCATATCATCGACGTATACCTCAATCTCCTTGTGCATCATGTCGTGAAAGAGTGCCATCATAGCTCGTTGGTAAGTGGCCCCAGCATTCTTCAACCCAAATGGCATTACTTTATAACAGTAGGTCCCCCATGGTGTGATGAATGTGATTTTTTCCTTATGGTCTTCATGCATAGGAATTTGGTTATACCCTGAATAACCATCCATGAAGGAATACCGGTAGGCTCGTGCCGTATTATCAACTAAAACGTCTATGTGGGGCAATGGAAAATCATCTTTCAGGCTTGCTTTGTTCAAGTCCCTATAATCAACACACATGCGAACCCTTCCATCCTTTTTGGGGACAGGTACGATGTTTGCTACCCATTCTGGATACGTAGATACCTGAAGAAAACCCGCTTCTAGTTGCTTCATAACCTCCTCTTTTTTCTTTAACGACATGTCAGGGTGCATCCGTCTTAATTTCTATTTCTTAGTTTCAATATTTGGGAGTAAAGGAATATTGTGAGAGGCAATCTTCAGGTAAAGTCTAGGCATGTCTTGATAAGACCATGCAAAGACATCTATATATTCTTTGAAGAGTTGAATCATTTCCTCTCTCTCTGGATTATCCACTATCTTGACCTCCTTTTTATGTTCTTCCGTCCCCAAGTTGATATTTTCAATTACTTCTTCGTGAGGGCAAATACCCTTATCCATAGAATCGAGCAACTTTCGAAGGTCTGGGTCAACTCTTCATTATCAGATTCAGAATCATGCATATCCAAAGTAACACATAAATCATTCCGTGGGGACTTGGGAACCTCTGCGTTGGGCAAGAGTCCCAAGGAAAGCAATTTCCTGGAGGAAGGAACAGAGCAAAATAAACAGAAAGAGAAAGAATAAAAGTGAAGGGGAGCAGCATATCCAAGTAATTATCATTTCATTCGCAAAATACCATCGTCAGTCATAAAGTACTGTTTGAAATTAGGACACAACAACAGAAGGAAAAAGATAAAAGGACAAAAGAAAAAAAAGAAAAAGAAGACAAAGCAAGACATGATCAAAATAATTACTCTAATGCTACGACATCGGGGACATTCTCGATTTCCCAATTATCCAATCTTTCTCCCGAATCGTTAACCGAAACCCAAGTCTTGACTCCTTGCGGGACTGCATCATCAATCATCAAGATGTTTAGCCGATTCATGACTTCCGAGGGAGTTGGAAATGTTTCCCTAAGATGAGGAATTCTTAGCTTTTCTTGCCCCTTATTCCATTTCGTGCTTGGTCGCTCTTTAACTTGGTTCGATAGCAAGATTTCATACCCTAATCCTTGCCGATTGAAGTTTTCCGGGAGAGTAATAGGTAGTTCACCCCCTTGCAGATGTATTCCCAATCCCTTCCCAGGTTGTAATCCACTCCTTTGCAGCATTTTTATCACAACCTCATTAACATTTCTGATGGTAGGATTAGGTTCATCCATCTCTAAGCTCTGAAACATCGCTTCCATGTCCTGCTCAGCAGCCTCAATGTACGGCATGGAACTAGGCTTACTTAGTATTATTTCTTCTTCGCCCTTGATAGTGATTATCCTCCCCTCATCAATGAACTTGACCCTTTGATGAAACGTAGAAGGCACAGTACCGGCGGAATGGATCCAAGGCCTGCCTAGCAGCATTGTATAAGATGGATCTATATTCATTACTTGAAAATCTACCACGAATGTTTTTAACCCAATCTCCAAAAACAAGCGGGTATTGCCAATCACTGCTCTTTTGGAGCCATCGAATGCCCTAACCACCATATCACTTTTTTCAATGTGCGATGCCTCTATTGCCAGTTGTTCAAATGTGGCCAGTGGTAACACATTTAGTGCCGACCCTCCATCAATCAGAACCTTTGCAATTATAAACCTATTGCATTTCAATGTAAGGTATAGTGCCTTTAGTTTAGAGGACGTTCCTACGACTTCTTCTTCAGAAAAAGAGATGGTAGATGCAGACTTGGCGATATTCATCACACTAGCTACTTTTTCTGGAGTGACATCAGGCCACACGTATACTTCCTCCAAGACTTTTTGTAAAGCTCGACGATGTACCTCCGAGCTCATGACTAAGGACCATATTAAAATTCGCACCAGAGTTTTCTTTAATTGCTCTACCACATCATATTCACTTTGTTTCATGATTCGCAGGAATTCTTCATCAGTGTTGTCTTCCTTGTCTTCTTTCTCTTTCACCCTATCAATTCCTTTTCCCTTCCCATGCTTGTCAAGGCTTGCTGGGAGGTAAGCCCTGCCATTTCGGGTAATACCTCCTGCTCCCACCATACTCGTAGGGGGTTCTCCTTTTGCCTTAGCAATCACCGCCTGAGTTACAGGACAGTTAAAGGTCTCCTCATATTTCCACGGGACTGCATGGTCGCTTTGATATGGGAATGGAGCTGGCATATTGATAACCACTGCAGGTCACCTCAGGGAAGGTGAATGAGATGGCCCCGATGTAGTAAAAGGATCTCCAACAGTTAGGGTAACTGTTTTCGGTTGTCTAGTCGGGATAAAGATGTCAATGTACTTTTCTTCTATCACGCCAATTTCTTCTTCCAGCTTCTCCATAACCACAACTCCTAGTGTCATTAATTTCTTCAAAGCTTCCCAAAATTGCCCACAATTCTCAATGTCATGATCCATATTTTGCTGATGAAAGTCACAAAATTTAACTGGTAGCCCAACAATATCCCCAACGATCTTTTCTTTTGGTAATTCCAACACATACCCGGCCGATTGAAGATTAACTAATAGAGTTTTCATTGATAACTTAATGGCATTCGGATTCTTGGAGAACCCTGGTTCCTCTTCAACAGCACTCACCTGTCCCCCATGATTAGGTAAAGGGTTAGTGGCAATTGTTGAATCGTCCTTAGGTTTAAGTTGGATGTGGTTGGACTCAATCAGATCCAGTACATTTCTCTTAAAGGTAACACAATTTTCGATTGAATGCCTCGGGACACCCATATGGTATTCACAAGAGACGTTAGGGTTGTACCATGCTGGATACGGTGGCTGCATTAGTTTTGCACGTCGAGGCCCTAAAAGTTTAGCGTCCAATAACTTCTTATATAATTCCGCATTGGTGGAATTAAAGTTGGGCCAAAGGCGATCATCTTTTGGTCGCGCATAAGTCGTCCTCTCATGTTGCCCTTGTCTATTCATAATTGGTACGAATGGAGTTTGACCTTGATTTCCTCTATTTACTTGATAAGGAACGGACTGTTGTGAATACGGTCTTGCAGGTTGGACGTAATTTACGTCTCCTTCTTTCTTCTTCAATCCTTAGCTCCTTTTGAAGTTACTTTCTGACTGAGGGGATGAAAGTCTCCCATCTCTGATGTCTGCATCTATCCTCTCCCCAATTTCAATAAGATCAGCAAAATCTACAACATGGGTCCCCAACATGAGAGGGTTCGAATGAAATAAGAGCAAAACTCAGATCCAATCATTGGAGGTTGGACTTGGGAAGCCATTAATCTCCACCTCTGAGCATATTCTTTAAATGATTCTGTTGACTTCTTACCCATCCTTTTCAGCTGTTCCCTAGTTGGGGCAGTGTCAAGATTAAATTTGTATTACTTCATGAAAGTTTCTGTGAGGTCTCTCCACCTCTGAAGTTTTGAATGGTCTAACTGCATATACCATAACAAGGCAGACCCCATCAGGCTCTCCGGAAAGAAGTTTATCAGAAACTTCTCGTCTCTTAACCAGACAGTCATCTTTGTACAGTATGATCTCAAATGATATATCAGATTGCCGGTGCCATCATATTTGTCAAAATCAGGGACTTTGAATTTCTTCAGGATTGAAACTTCTGGAATCATGCACAACTCTTCCACGTCCCAGTGAACCCCAAGTGTTGGTTCCCCATAAGTTTCGCAACTGATCCTTGACCTCTCCTAACTCTTTCTCCCAATCCTCCTTATTGTAGTTAGCTTTCCCCTTGTTCTTTGTAGTTAGAATCTGAAATGTATAGGTGGGGTCATAACCGAAAAATTCTTGTGTGTCCCTCACTTCATCATAGGGACCATGTTTGTCGGATGTTTTCATTGGAGGATTCTGGATATTCTTTTGTCTTTGTGCAGCCTCTGCTATCTAGTCAAAGTGTGCTTCAGGTATGACCACTCCCGGTAAGCTCGTTCCTACCTCTGGGATATTAGCAGTGGCATGTGGATGACTGGATACTCTAGGTGAGGAGTCGATAGCCTTTCCCTTTAGCGTTTCGACGAGAACTTTCATTGTTTCACTCATCTGCACTAGTTGATTCTCTCATTCGACTGTTCATTGCAACTGTATCTTCCTCAACCCTCTGGCTACCCTCCACTTGATGTTCTTCCATGAGCCTGGTTCTTGAACGCGTGCTATATACTTTAGTGGGACGGGTCTAGTTAGATGGAACACGTTTCGGAGGCTCAATATTGTCTTCCTTTTATTTCACTCTTTATATTCTTTTTTTCTGTAGAGATAAGACAAATTTAGTGACATTAAAATAAAATACTTTTCTTATTTTATATCCTTATTATTATGATTATTTATTTTTCTTTTTGTGTATTAACCTGGGTTAACCGTTTTAACATAATGGCGGAGGAACAATCGGCCCTTTGATTCTTAAAGGATTTCATTAATCCACATAAAAATATCAAAGTTGACACTTAACGCAAGAGGGGATTGAGACCCCTACATGATTAGGTCTTCGTGTTTATCTGAGTTTTTAGATGGCCAACATAAGGGAAGCGAAATTCCCATTCTCTCATAATAAAGCCTCAAATGGTACATTACATCAACATCCTTGGAAATTAACAACTATTGAGGTACTTTAACTCGTTTACACCATCTTTACACAACATAAAAAATTCTGTCATTTCCTTCGGTGTGTTCAATGGATTAGCTAGGCCCTCGGCTGCTTTGAGTGAACTCGTGAAACTAGGGAGGATCTCATCAGCAAGGAGGATCAATTTCTTGAACCAGAACATGAACTTTTCCTTTTCTGTGACTCGCTCGGTATGGAGTGTTTTCCATGCCTCAATCACCTCGGCTTGTTGATTAAGCTGTTCCACCAGGTTTTGGACTATTGCAGCATTGTCACTCCTGATGATGGATAGTTCATTCATTTTCCTTTCCAATTCCTTGGCCAGCATGTCAATTTCGCGTCGAGTCCCACTAGATTCAAACTTCTGCATTTGCCTTTCTAGCACATCTCTTTCCTTAAGAACTTTTATCAATTGGGCCCTACTAATATGCATCTTCTTTTCATTTTCAGTTACTCGCTGTTAAGCTTCCTCTATGGTCTCCTTCAATCTTGCATTTTCTTCCTTTAACCTTTTCATCTCGACATTTCTTCCACTTCCTTTGTATCTCTTTGCCCTATTTGCTTCTGCCCGCAAGACTGCACATTCACTTCTTATCTGATTCAAATTCCTCAAGCGTTCTTGCCTCTTTTCTTCCAAAACCTTCAATTCTTCTTTCTTTTCTTCGTCTTGCTAATTTTCCATCAATCACTTGCATGTCATTGCCAAGTATAGGATCCAGTAGCCCGAAAGAAGGGTTAGCCCCCTTCGTCCTTTCCTTTAGCCATTCTCGATATTCCTTGGTGGTAGCTACAATTCGCTTGCCTAGCTCACACTTTCCTTTGCATATCACCTAGCTCCATGTGCTTCTTATTTTCTGGCAAAGCACTTTAGCTTCCGAGTCATCATGATAAAAGTGAATCAACCGTATCGCCTCTTTAGATGGGATGTCTTGTTTATATGCGAACTGTTGATGAACAACTGATAGGTTGTAATTAATGCAACCTCTAGGGCTTATCAGTGGTACATTCAAGAATTCTCCACAACAGTATATGACTTCTTCACTTTCCCACCAAGCTAGCTTCCACCAAACTGTGTTTTCATCCAATTGACCAAGGGATCGTGCCCAATCATCACGAGTCATCTTTGAAGATAACAAGATAGTACCTTCTCGATTAAGGAAATCCCTAACCAGGTGGTGAATAGTGTCATGTCGTCGACCCAATTGATATTGCCTCCCATAAATATGATTGAACATCCAAATAGTGAGGAGTTGTAGACAACACTTCAATTTCCCTCCATTTTCTTGTTGATAGAAACTTAATGTCAAAAATGTTTCTGCTAAGACTGCTGGCATAGGATTTACGCGATGATTTTCCACCATCCACAAAACACTTGTAGCTGCCAAATCAATTATCCCCACTGCTGAGGGAAATAACACCAATCCGTATATGGCTAAGGCGAGGACCCTCTTAAAAGTCACCCAATCTTCCCTTTCGGCTAGGATCTTCAAACGCCCTTCTACGTACTTCCTCAAAAGACCTTCAGTCTGGCCTCTCTGATGTAATTGGATTCGACTAGGATCCTCACCTAAAATCTGAGCCACTATACGTTTTGATGGTAAATGTCCCGGGTAATAATAAATTGAGGTGTCTTTTTCCAGAGGTGTACTCATAAAACTCCCATATTCTTCTAAAGTGGGCGTGATCTGGAATGTAGAGAAGGTAAAACACCTTACTGAACTATCCCAATGCTGGGCCAAGGCCGAAAGCGCCTCTGGTTGAACCGGTATCTGCAACAAGTCTAAAATGTCCCCATAATCCCTTTGAAAATCTCGAATATGCCTTCCCTTTAATTTCTCGCTCAATATAATTAGACTCTCAACTGATTCAGCTTCTGCCTTGATTTTAAGTTTTGTTCCAGTCGCAATTAGGCCCGTTTGTCTTGAACTCAGATATCGTCCATTGCCCAAAGGTTCCATTACCTCCATTATGCCAGTCGGTATGTATGACCGTTTGCTGTTTCAAAATATCAAAACTTATTGGTTAGTGTATCATAATTGCTAGCTTGACAACTTTACCCAATCCTCAAGGAGTTTATTATTCCATAGAGAATGCGGGTATTAGGATCAATTTAAGAAGGAATAACTCCCTACGTAATTGACACTGATATGTTCACCAAGCTGTTATAATGATCCACTAACATTCATACTATGATGTTAGATATAAAGCTTCGACACGAGAAATGATAAAAAGCTTTGTGCTCTTTCTTGGGGAGTCTATTACTCCATGGAAGAGAAGAGTCAATAGTTAAATCGAGAGAAATATGCTTTTCTACACGTTCAATGCCTAAAAAAAAGTTCTAATCCCTAACCGAGACATCACACATATTCATCGACGGTGTGAAACTTATGGGTTTTATAATTCTTAAAATTTCGAAAACATTCGTTTCTTTTAGAAATTCGTCGTTTTGTGGGGGTAGAGATTTTTTTTTTTTATGGATTGTCCATTATTTATTATTTTGAATGTATAGAGGAAATAAATGCATGCTAAAAGATTCCCCTTTTGAGGGACTATAAAGAATATGGTCATGGCCTCTTTGGGGTCGAAGACTCGTCGGGCAAGGGTTGGTTTGACTAATGCAGATTTTCATCATAGTTAATGCCCGTCTAACTATGCCATGACAATCCATTAACTATTCCAGTAAATAGTGATGACATGTCACTTTTCCTAGGGATATCATTGAATGCATGGATGCGATTAATAGACAATTAAAAGTGCCCTCCTTGGTCCTAACATGGGTAGATCTTAGGTTGTGGTCATGAGATCCTGACTCTGACTATTTAGGAGGCATTTATAGTTTGACTATTAGTGCAGATTTCCATGACAGATCTATGACCCCTAAATATAGTTCCTAAATTGCCCCCACCATGAGGTGAAGATCTCACTATATAAATTTGACCTTGAGAGGAAAAAGATCCTACACATGTCAAACCCATATAATAAGGCACAATTTAGGTGAGGTCTTCATGATAGCCTCAGGAAGCACAAGGCTTCACAGGGAAATCAATATAAACCTCCACTAACCTAGGGAACACTCAGACCCGGGTGTAGGGCCCATAATATGTGTGAGGTGATTGTGTTTCAGTGATGTGTGTGAGGAGAGCATTTACCTCTTCACCCTATGAACTACCCAACCCTCATCTGCTAGGCAGATTGACAACGCAATAGGAAGAGCAAAGCATATATACAGATAAAAGTAACAACAAATAAATAAATAAATAAGTAAGTAAATACGTAAAATGTACGGGTATGGTCGTCTACCCTAAGGTCTTATTCCGCATGTTATCTATCCTAACACATGTTATATGTATAATTAGGAAAGTAAAACATATAAAGCAAGCATGTGAAAGACATGTTATCTATCCTAACCATGTCAGGCAAACAATGAATAAAAGGAGAATCAAAATAAAGAGAAGGCCATAATATCTTGTACAACTAACTTAAAATTGGACTTGACTCTCAAATTATCCCCAGTGGAGTCGCCATACTATCACACCTGAAAATGCGACCACGTGACGCCTTTAAAAGAAATTTTTATTGAAAAGAAATTCGATTCAATTTCCAAAGAAAATGAAAACTGAAATCGAAATTAAGAAAAGTAGTAGAGTCGCTACCAAAATTTTAATTTTTGAAAAAGCAAAATTTTGGAAAAGCCTTTTTATTTGAAAAAATAAGAAAAATGGTCTACGAATCAGAAAATGGGTTCGGGAGTCGATTGTAAGTGGGGAAGGTGTTAGGCACCCCACGACACTCGTTGCTAAGAACGGTTACCCTAAGTCAGTTGTATAAAATTAATATGGCATTTAGTCTATTTTAATTCTCCTAACAAATTATATGCAAAAGAAGAAATAGAAATAAAAGAGACGAAATCAAAAAATAAAATAAAATAAAAAGGAAGAAAGAAATTAAAGAAACAAAATGGGAAGAACAACTTAAAAGAAGAGAATTTTAAAAAAAATGGAAATTGAAAAGAAAATTTTATTTACAAGGACGGACTTGACCTAGGATGAAAGCCTAGAGCCTACGTACCCTCTGAGAGGGATCAAAATCCACGTAATTCGGTCGGTTGAAAAATATACTTTGGTTGGGGTTTTATTTTTATTTTATTTAGTTTTTTATTTTTGTTTTTTTTTCTTTTATTTGGCTTTTGTCTGATTTTTTTTTTATTTTTTTTTGTTTTTTTCAGGAATTTTTTTTTCTTTGCCCTTTTATTTGTTTTTTTTTATTTTTTTTATTTTTTTTATTTTCTGTTGTTTTGTTTTATTTATATTTTGTTCTCTTTTTTTTTTTATGTTTTGGTTGAAAGGAAAAAGAATATGAAAATAATTTTAACTCTTACGATTGACGTGATTTTGGGAACATTTTAAGAAAAGAAAGGCTCAATTTTAATTTTGATAATTTTCATTATTTATAGAGAAACTCATTCTTTCTCTTTTTTTTTATATATATATTTTTGGCTTTTGATTAATTTAATTTACTTATCCCCTTTTTTTTGTTTTACTTTGATTTTTGCGATTTTGATTTTTTTTCTCTCTTTTTCATTTATTTATTTTTTTCCTTTTTCTTATTTATTGTTTTTTTCATTTTTCGTTTTACTTCATTTCTTTTTATTTGTTGTATTTTATATATATATATATATATATTTATTTCATTTATTTTATATTTTTTTTGGAATGGCATTTTCATCTTTGTTTTATGTTTTTTTTTTAATTTCCTTTGTTTTTCATAAAGCATATGTCAATCTCTGATTTTTGTCCAAGAGAGAATCTGAGAAAATTTTCTAAATTTTAAAAGGAAATTAGTCATTTTGATTTGTTGTTTTCTTTCTTTTTTCAAAAACAAAAATCCATTTGAAAAGAAACATACCTTGCTTTCTGAAAAATCTACTTATTTTGTTTTGAAACTCCCTTTCTTTTTTTTTATTCCCTTATTATTATTATTTTTAGTATTATCATCATTTTTTTTCGTTTTGTATATTTTTATTAATATTTTATTTAAGTCAATGAGGATTTTTCGTCCTTTCTTCTTTTTTTGATTTTTGATTTTAATTCTAAAGGGAATTTTGACTTCAATCTGGCTTTCCTACTCCTTTTTTTGTTTTGACCCTTTTCCCTCATAAAGGTGCATTTCATTTTTCTTCCTTATTCAAAAATCTTTTGGGAAAACCTTTTAGGAATAATATTCCTGTATTACAGGCCATAAAGTCCAAATTCAAAACATTTTGTGATGCCATTCAACGACTGAGGGGATTTACTATCCCACACAGCCCCAGATACCCTTATACGTCAGAGGAGATATACAAGATCTCATGCGACAAAAACTAAATTTCAAAGGAATAAAATGACTGAAAAATAATAATAATAATAATAATAATAATAATAATAATAATAATAATAATAATAATAATAATAATAAAAGCAAAAATGAGAGTGTTGGTTAACGACTGATGGTCGAAAGTTTAGGCTGGAGTGTCCGCATGTTAAATCATCATAGGAATCCATTTGGACATGTTTATCAATAAAAAGAAATTTCTGGCTAAACTCGGTTTTCTCAGACATAGATAAATCACATAACTCTGCATCGAAGTAAAATGGTTATAGCAAATTATCCGTATCCCAGTTAAAAGGGTCCCTAACCATGTTATGGCCTCTGTCAATTCGAGATACACACCAGACAGCTACAAGGAACATCAACTCATACCCAGCTAAACTCTGAAATCTACATTCATTTTATACAAGATTATAACGGGAAAAGGTCCAAGCAGATGCCTAAGACTCTACCAAACTCCAGATTCAGCGATCCCGATCAAATGCCCAAACTCACACTTCTATCAGACATTTCATCGAGCACTTGATAGACACTCTTAAAAGTCATACGAAATGCAATAATCTATGATGATTATCAGCCCCTGTCATAGCGCATGAACCAGCACAGAGACATCATATTCAAGCTCATTTAAATTGAGCATGGATGAAGTATCTTACCTGTCTGAATCGTGCCCAAAGAAAATTCCTTCTTACTGTTGTCTTGTTGCGCCGGCGTCGCTCTTCCTTAATGCCATCCTCCCTTCAACTTCCTTTTTCCATCTCCGTTCGCCTTTTTCTGGTTTCCCTCTCTCTGAGTTTCCCCGATTTTTCGAACCCCAAAGAAGACAATCCTCCGATGCTTTTGTTTTTCTGATCCCCTCACACTCTCTGTTCTGATCAATTTTTTTTCAGCCCCTTTCTCCGTCTCTCGCTTTTTCTTCTGGTTTCCCTCTCTCTGAATTCCCTGATTTTCGAAAACCAACCCCTGTCTCTCCTTTCCTCCCATGTTCGTTCACACTCTCCTTTCTCTCCTTCGCTATTTGCCTCTCCAAATCTCGAAAACTCCTCCCTGTCTTCCCCCGTCGTCTTCCTTTTTGGTACCTTCCTCCTCTTTTTATTCGAGAATTCCCCTGTTTTCGGTCCGAATTGAGCTCTCTTTTCCGTCTTTCCAATCTCGATCCATGCCTTCCTCTGCTCCCCTTCCATTTTCGCGTCAATGATCCTCTGTCTCTGGTGGTGAAAGGGACGGGAGATGGAGGTCAAACCCTCGAGCCCCTAGCTGCAAGTCTGCTCCCCTGGAACCCCTGAGACGCTGACCCTTCCATTTCTGTGCTTCGAAGCTCTGCCCTTCTGTGTGTCGTGTTGCATGCCATTTGAAGAGTCCGAAAAGGGAAGTTAGGTGGGGTGTGGATTTGGCCTGATTGGGTGGGGTGTGGATTTGGCCTGATTGGGTGAGGCGTGGGTTTGGCCTGATGGCCCAATCCGAAAATGTTTCGGGCTTCAGCAGGGATTGGACGGGGTTTAGCAAGATGGGCCTAGGAGCTTTTCCTCAGCCCATTTTATTGGGCTTACTTTTTTTTCTTGATTTTTATTTTTTTATTTTTTATTTTGATTTCTTTGATTTTTTTTTTATTTTTTTTTACGTTTTTTTTATTTTTAATAGAAAATTTTAATCGACTTTTTGTTGATTTTTCTATGGCTTTGGGTTCTCCTCTTTTTATTTATTTCTTTTTTTTTTCAGGTTTTGTCATTGTTTTCTAAAGCTTTTATTTTAATTTTTCTCTGTTTTCCATCATTATTTTCATTTTCTCCTAATTTCTATTTTCTTTCTTTTGTTTTTCCTTTTTTTTTATTTGATTTTATTATTACTTTTGTAGTTTGCTCGGACAAAATACGGTGTTCACACCTCCACATAAGTGTTCAAATATGTACTTTCTAACCCTATTTATACCTCCTATCATGCAATGACTAAACCCATTCCCATCAAACTTTAGTCAAACATCATCAAATAAACAAGATTACTAGAATAATAATATGCAATTCAAATCAATAATTAGAAACTCCCTGAAAATCATGACTGGACTCATTTCTTGCCAACAACTTGTTCTCGAATATCCAACACTTCTACACTAACATCAAACCTACAAAACACACAGAGAAAAAGGAAGATCAAACCAAAGACAAAAAGAACATCAAACCAAAACATAAGGATAAGAAAAAAACTTAGGTTGCCTCCTAAGTAGCGCTTAGTTTATAGTCCTCAGTAAGATTTTGTCAGCTAATCAAGGAGGTTGAGAGAAGCTATAGACCATTGTCTACTGGTCTATCTCACCACTCAAATAATGTTTATGCCTTTGACCATTTACTTTAAATTGATCTCCTGACTTCTCATCTTTAACTTCGATAGCTCCATAAGGTGTCACAGAGATCACTGTGAATGGACTAGACCACTTGGATCTCAACTTACCTGGAAACAAACGAAAATTATAAAGCAACACAAGATTTTCAGGTTCAAACTTTCTTGGTAAGATATGCCTATCATGAATTCTTTTGGTTCTTTCCTTGTAAATTCTAGAACTCTTAAAAGTATGCAATCTAAACTCATCTAACTCATTTAGTTGCATTAGTCTTTTCTCACCCTCTTTATCCATATCAAAATTCAATTTTTTTATAGCCCAAAATGCTTTATGCTCTAGCTCAATGGGCAAATAACAAGCTTTGACAAAAATCAATTGATAAGGAGACATACCTATTGGAGATTTAAAAGCTGTCCTATATGCCCATAAAGCATCATCGAGCTTATCTACCCAATCCTTTCTAGTGGGACTCACAGTTTTTTTCAAAATTCTTTTTATTTCTCTGTTGTACACTTCACATAACCCGTAGGTTTGAGGGTGATATGCCAATGCCATCTTATGGGTGACTCCATACTTTGCAAGCAAACCTTTGAACAACTTATTGTTGAAATGAGTTCCCTCATCACTAATGATTGCCTTAGGTGTGCCAAAATAAGTAAGAATATTCTTTTTCAAAAATCGCACCACCGTATTGGCATCATTAAAATGACAAGCCACAGCTTCAACCTACTTACTCACATACTCAACAGCGACCAATATTTATTGATGGCTTCTAGATGAACCAAAAGGCCTTATAAAATCAATTCCCCACATGTCAAACAATTCTACCTCAAGAATACCAGATTGAGGCATTTCATACCTCTTTGAGATGTTACCTGTTCTCTAACATGCATCACAACGACAAATAAACAAGTAAGCATCTTTAAATAATATAGGCCAATAATATCCAGATTATAATACTTTGTATACAGTACGATGGCCACTAAAATGACCACCATAAGGAGCAGTATGACAAGCATATAAAATTTTACTTTGTTCATTTTGAGGCATACACTTTCTCAAAATTTGGTCAGCACACTTCTTATATAAAAAGGGTTCATCCCACATAAACCATTTCACACCATGCAAAAAAATTTTCTTTTGATAAGACTTTAATTTATCAAGCACAATACCATTAACCAAGTAATTGGCATAATCAGCATACCAAGGTACAATCACACTATTCACAGCAAATACAAACTCATCAGGAAAACTCTTATTAATCGATAAATCATCCACACACTCAGAATTATTTACAAGCTTAGATAAGTGATCAGCAACTTAGTTTTCAATTCCTTTCCTATCAATAATTTGCACATCAAATTCTTACAATAATAAAACTCATCTAAGAAACCTAGGTTTAGATTCCTTCTTACACAACAAATATCTTATAGCAGCATAATCAGTATGAACTATGACTCTAATGCCCATCAAATGTACTCTAAATTTCTTAAAAGTAAAGACAACAGCAAGCATTTCTTTTTCAGTAGTTGAGTAATTTACCTGTGCTCTAGCTAGAGTTTTTCTTGCATAATAAATAGGATGAAAAATCTTCCCATGTCTCTGGCCAAGCATAGCTCCAACCACATAATCGCTTGCATCGCACATGACCTCAAAGGGTAGTGACCAATTAGGAGCCACTATAATTGGTGTTGTGATAAGTCTTTACTTAAGCTCTTCAAAAGCTTTCAAGCAATTTGCATCAAACTTGAATGGGGTATCCTTTTCAAGCAAATGAGATAAAGGCTTTGCTATCTTTGAGAAATCCTTGATGAATTTTCAATAGAACCTAGCATGCCCCAAGAAACTTCTAACAGCTTTCACATTGGTAGGTGGTGGTAATTGCTCAATAACTGAAACCTTAGCTCGATCCACCTCCAATCCTCTTTTTGACACCTTATGCCCAACACTATACCTTCACAAACCACGTAATGACACTTTTCCCAATTGAAAACCAAATTGGTATCCTTATATCTTTGTAAAACTATTGTCAAATTATCCAGACATTCTTCAAAAGTGATGCCAAACACTGAGAAGTCATCCATAAAGACTTCCATGATATGCTTAATCATGTCAGAGAAAATTGATATCATACATCTTTGAAATGTGACAGGAGCATTACACAATCTAAAAGGCATTCATATAAATGCGAAAGTGCCATAGGGACATGTAAAAGTAGTTTTTTCTTGATCCTCAGGAGTGATTGCAATTTGATTGTAACCAGAATAGTTATCCAAGAAACAAAAGAATTCTTTTCTTGCTAGACGTTCTAACATCTGATCGATGAATGGAAGAGGGAAATGATCCTTTCTTATAGTTGTGTTCAACTTTCTGTAGTCCATACAAACTCTCTAACCTATAACTATTCTTGTGGCAATCATTTCATCCTTCTTATTGTTCACCACCATCATCCCTCCCTTCTTAAAGACATATTGCACTGGATTTACCTAGTTACTATCCGATATGGGATAGATAATACCAGCATCAAGCCACTTAATAATCTCTTTCTTGACCACTTCTTTTATTATAGGATTCAATTGCCTTTGATTCTTTACTGATTTCTTATAGTCATCTTTTAAGAGAATTTTGTGCATATAAATGGCTGGACTAATCCCTTTTATATAAGCTATAGTCTAACTAATTGCCCTTTTGTGCTTTTTTAACACTTTTAATAGTTGTTGTACTTGGAGAAGTGTTAATGTAGATGAAACTATAACTAGTAAAGTCTCTCTTTCCCCTAAATAAGCATATTTAAGATGCGATGGAAGAGGTTTCAACTCTAAAATTGGAGGTTGCTCAATGGATAGTTGAAGAGTATGAGCTTTTCGTGAAGCCAGCTTCAACGATTCAAATTGCCCATTCTACTTAGTAACATGTCTAAATGCATTGAGTTTATGCTCAACTTTCATTTTCATCACCTCTCCTATATTTGTTTTACCAACAAGTAGTGCTTCAAGAGGATTGATGAAAGCAAAATAATCTAATTCTTCGTGAATTACCTCTTCAATAATAGACACCTTTGAGCATTCTTCTACACTACCCAGATGCTTTATAGCTTTTTTTAACTTGCTCATCTCCAAGCCTCATTATAATTTCTCCTTTTTCCACATCAACAAGCGCTCTGCCAGTAGCTAAAAATGGCCTCCCCACTATCAATGGGATACCTCTATCCTCTTTAATATCAAGTACAATAAAATCAGTAGGATAAATGAAAGGGCCAACCTTTACTAGCGTGTCTTCAATGATCCCATGTGGATAAGAAAAGCTTCTATCAGCCAATTGTAAAGTGACAGTCATTGGATTAGCCTCACCTAATTATAGCTTTCTAAAAATAGATAATGGCATGAGGTTTATAGCAGATCTTAAATCACAAAGTGGTCAACCCTTAAATTTGTCCCTAATCATGCAAGGGATAGAAAAAGAATCAGGATCTTTACACTTAGTTGGAAGATTGGACTTGAGTATATTAGTGGTCTCTTTTGTCAAAACCACTATTGCAAATTTAGTGAAATGCTTCTTCTTGCTAAGTATATCTTTTAGGAACTTAGCATATTTAGGCATTTGCTCTAAAGCCTCAAAGAAGGGGATATTAATATGGAGTTGCTTAAACATGTCTAAAAACTTCTTATACTACTTATCAAGGACTTTCTTTTGTAATCTCTGTGGAAATGGAGGCAATGGCACCGCTTTAGGATGCACCACTATCTTTTCTTCAGTTGTATTTGACTTCTCCACTTTAGACTTCCCTTTCTTATCCTCTTCTTTTGCATTCACACCAGCAGTCTTTTCCTTTTTTTCTTGTTAAAGTTCTTCATCTTCAATCTGAATAATACTTGATGGACCCTTAGAATTTACCCTGTTGGGCTCCTTCACTTGAGCTTGTACTTCAGGGAGCTCTTTACCACTTCTCAAAGTGATAGCTTTACCTTCTTCCTTACCATCTCTCCTTGGATTAGGAATTGTATCACTTGGTAAGCCTCTTGGATGCAATGTGTTCACAACAGAAGCTAACTGCCTAATTTGCACTTCTATATTCTTAAAAGAGGAGTCCACCCTTGCATTAGTGTTAGTTTGCTCTTCATTATTCTTGATTTGAGTAGTCATAAACTTAGCCAAAACATCCTCTAAATTGGTTTTGGGCTCTTGATTAGAAACATTTTGCCTTGTCACTTGAGAGAACCTAAGAGGTTGAGTTAGCCTTGTTCTAAAAGATGATGGCTAATTAAGTGATGGACCATACTTCCAAGAAAAATTTGGGTGATTACACCATGCAAGGTTGTAGGTGTTTGAGTAGGGGCTGTTTTGACTCCTTTGAAAGTTCCCTACATAATTCACTAACTCTGATTGTAAAAACATCAGGCACTGGTCTGGCATATGTATCTCACCACATTGCTCACATGCAATATGAGTTACTTGTGCAGAACACACATTCAAAGTAATCTTCTTTTGCATTTGCGATTCTCACAAATTAAAATGCTTATTCAATGCCGATAAAATAGCAGCCAGTTAAGCAAAAGAATCCTCTTTAGTATTAGATGTTCGGGGAATTACTAGTCTTTCATCCCCTTATGAGAATAACTTTCAGTCAGATTATCAAGTACCTTCATCACCTCATCTACTGGGAGTTGGTCATAACTACCATTAAGAATCGATGCTAGCATAGTATCTGACTGTGCATTGAGTCTGGTGTAAACGTTTTGTACAATGGCCCATTCATCCATGCCATGACTTGGACATTGTCTCATCAAATGTTTATATCTTTCCCAAGCCACATAAAGGTGCTCATCCAGTAATTGCCTGAAGTTGATTAAATCATGTCGAGCATTAGCAATTTTGTTATTTAGAATGAAACAAACTCTAAACTTTGCTTCTAAGTCATCTTAATTGTTGATAAATCCCTCCAAAAAATTGAGTAACCATTCTTTTGCATCATCCTTGACAGAAATAGGGAATAATCTAAGCCTTAAGACATCCTTGGGCACTCCATTCTGTTTGAAAAAGTCACAGACTTCCAAGAAGGATAATATGTGTCTATTAGCATTGTCTATTGATTTACCACCAAACTGCCCATTCATTTGAAGCATTGAAATCATCACTGGCTTTAACTCAAAGTTGTTCACTTGAAAATCTTGTACTACAATGCTAGGCTGAGTCGTTTTCATGGTTCTTCCCACAAAATCTTTGATAGTCTAATTTTGATTATCTTTGTGTGCCATCTTCGTAGTAGGAATATTTACATCACTCTCAAGTTGAATTAGCACATACCACTCAACCAAAATATTTTTCAAACTCCTTGTCTTTCTAGGTTTTCTCTGGGATCTGGATTTAGGTGGCATACACTAGTGTACCTACGAAAATAAAGGAGCACAAATCAAGAATCTAACTAAACCAAAGAAACCAAAAGGTAATAAACTAAGAAATTACTAATAAAATTATTGCAACTAACAAATGAAAACATAAATAAACAAGAGAGTAAATTAAAAGAAACTAAGTACTTAAGCTAAAACTACTCAAGGTCCTCTAATTCTATTCACCAATTGCCTTGATTCTCCGGCAACAGCACCAAAAACTTAATGCACACTAGAATAATGGTATCGCAAGTGTACAGGCCGTAAGAATAGTAAGTGATGAGTCAAGGTCGTTCCCTCAGAGAATCAATACGGTTAGTGATTAGGCATTAGATTCCTCTTATTTATTTTAGTTAAACAAGTCAAGTTATAAGTGAATTTTTATGAAAATCAATTCAAATGCAATTAACAGTAATGAAAATGGCTCTAATTGAAAATGAGCAATTAAAGACACCTTAGAAATTCTAATCCCCTTTTTACACAAAGCAAATCCTTTCTCTTTTTAATTAATTATCTTAATGTCAATTTTAGAGTCAAAACTCTACATTAGGTAAAAATGTCTTTCGATCCATTCAAACCCATATATCTACTTCACTCTTTGATATCTCAAATGAGAAGTCAACATACAATTAAGCTCAGACCTTATGTAGACTACCTAGGGCCCTTGAGTATATTTCTATCTTAAGTACAATTTAGACTATGTCTAATCCTAAGTTGCTTAATCAATGGTCTATAAGCAATTCTCTTTTTTCAAAAGCTAACAGTAAAACCTATAATCAAACTAGAGGTGGCCAATCACTAGAATGAAAACCATAATCCAGATTAAGCACTAAAATCTTTAATAATCCAACATAATCAAAAAGGAAATTATTTCCAAAGCTCAAAGGTTCATAGAATCCCTAAGAGTTAAAGAGTTTAGCCACTCATGGCTTGAAATACACAGAAAAGTTCAGTAAATATATCAACAAATACATTAACTTGAAGAGAAAATGGAGTAGAAACACCTAATTTAAGAATCTTGGACAAAATTGATGATTTCCCGATTAATATGAAGCTTCCCCAACACCTCTTATGCGTTTTCTCACTTCCCAAGTCGACTAAATACGGCTCCTTCTGCTGAATCACGAAGCCTTAGCTCTCTTTCATATTTTTAGCTCGCAAATCAAAGCTGTGCATTTCAGTGGCCGATCTCGCTATGGTGAGGGGTAACTCTCGCTATAGCGAGAGCTTATAGGTGCCCAGATTTTTGCTGATCTCGCTACTACTTGAGCTATAGCTAGGAGCTCCCTTATATGCATCATGACTTTGCTATGGCGAAATGACTTCCTCACTACAGTGAAAGTACATCCTAACTACAGCAAATTGTGTTCTCGTTGTAGCGAGAGGACTTGTTCAGCTTGCCTTTTTACTCTTCAGCTTCTCTCTCTTTTCTCATTCTTTTTTACAATCTTCTACCTTCTCCTGAGATAAAAATTAATCATAAAATGAGGCTCAAAACTAATAAAGATATTACAATTGAGACATTTTCTTCATTTTATTTGATTGAATAAAAATTTAGCCATGTTAGTCAAGAGAAAAGTACTTTGCCTCCTTAATATATCATAAAATACATCTCTTTCTCATCCAAAATTAGGGAGTCATCAGCAAGTCATATAATAAATTAAAGACATACATTCTAATTAAGTATGTAATTATAATTAGGAAAATTTAAATTATTGTCCTATTTTTGAAAAATTATTCTAGGCAATTAGGCATGGTTGGGGAGAAAATTAGATTAAGTGTCATTTTGAATTTGTCTTTTTTTTTTAGAAAAAAAATATTATGGGCAATTCAATACATTTGCAAGTAAAAATTAATTTAAGTTCCATTTAAATTTTGTCCTTAGTTTGAAAAAAAAAATATTTTTGAACAATTTTGACAAATTTAGGAAAAGGCTGAAAGAAAAAAATTTAATTAATTAATCACATATAATTAGAAGAAAAAAGAGAATAAGTAGAGAATACCATTTTTTTATATTACTTTCACACTAACTCTACAACTATAAAAGGTTTAATTTGACCACCGAGCATATAAATTAGTTGGTAAGAGGCTGATTTAACTTAACTAAGGATCTCGAGTTCGAGTCCTTGGGAATGTAGTAGGGTAAAAACTTGATTAGAAGAGCTTTTCCACCCTTTGTGGTCATACCTAACTCGAATCTAGATTAGTTGTGAGTTGAGGGACCTGATAGTAAATTCATGCCCTACGAATACCAAATAATTGTATCAAAAATGAAATAAAAGGTTTAATTTGATTGATCACGGGACTCATGAGATTCATTCTGTGACCAACTTTTTTTTAATATTTTCATTTTAAATGAAATATAATATATATATATATATATATATATTAATATTTATTTTAATAAAATATATTCTAATATTTTATATAGTGTCATGAAAATGGAATGAGTAGTGTCACGAAAAAATATAAGATAAAATCTATCAAGCATTCCTCTTTTAACGTACAAATCTACTTTTATGTATTCTTTTTATCTCCTTCTCCATGTTCTCACCTTCCTCTTCCTTTTCACTAAACAAACCTAGCCTCCAAGTAATCCCCAGCTCTCCATCTTTGACTGACCCTACCCTCCAATTGAATGCAACCCTGTGTTGAGTGCAGTGCACCCTCAAATCCCCAAAACCATCTTCTTCAACGTATGTTTCTACATGAGCATTTTTCCTCTTTGCTCCATCTGTCTTGGTACTTTATTCATTTATTATTTTCTATTCCGTTAAAAATTATACAGGAAATCAATAAAGAGAGATGTTCACTCTTCTTGCTGGATTAATATAATTATTTGAGTCATATTCCTTTCATCTTTATCTGCAATAAGTGAAGAAACCCCACTTGGATTTAAATTATGAAGGAGAAGAAAAAGCACAACACGATGAAGACGAAAAGTCAGAGCCGTATAGGAAAAAAACAAGTAGATTTGCAATAACTATTGTGATGTTGTCATTTTCTTTCTAGAAGTATAATGTTGGAGGAAAGGTAATGACTGACAAGATTGTGGGCCACTATTTTGTCGCAAATGTCAACTTGAGTCCAACATTTACATTAAGAAATTTTTTTTTTTGGGATACATAGCAGATAATTTGTGATTGTTTATTCAGTGACCAACCAGAGCTATAGCTATTGATTTCATGAGTAAGGATTCCTATGGATTACTATAAAAAATTTGAAAAATATATTGTTAACTTTAGTCCATAGGATTCCTATAGACCAAAGAAAGAGGCTTTATTAGTAGTTGGTGTGAACAAGAGAAAGTGCAGAACCACCCTTCGATTGGAGGGTTCTTAACCTATTATGGATGGAACTCCATGATAGAAAGTGTGTGTGCAGGGGTTCCGATGGCTTGTTGGCCTTTTTATGGAGACCAAGAGACTAACCGCAGGTATGCTTGCATGGAGTGGGGGATCGGGGTTGAGATTGATAATAATGTCAAGAGGAAAGAAGTGGAAAGGCTTTTGAATGAGTTGATGGATGGGGAGAAGGGGAAGGAGATAAGACACAAGATTTTGGAATGGAAGAAAATTGCAGAGGAGGTCACTATACCTTGTGGTTCTTCCTACATCAACTTGGAGAAATTGATTAACCAAGTGCTTATCAAAACAAAAAATGAAGGTGCTTCATAGAAAATCTAATATTTTAGGTGCTTGAAAAACTCATTGTTTTGTTTTTCTATAAGTTTCTGTACTCTTGCTCAAAGACATTTTTTAATGTTTGCTAAACAAAGCTTTTAAATTAGAATCCATGTGAAAAGATTCGTTCTTATCTCCGACAACTCAACATGGACAACTTTATTTGGAATCTGCTAAACTTTATTAAAGTGTCAACTAGCTTTGTTAGGCTTTATAAAAGTAGTATTAGTTTTAACTTCAGTTATGTTTTTGATATGATTTGTAAGTGAATAAAATAGTTATACGTTGTAATATGTTTGGTTGTGTAACCCTCTTTAATTATAAGCAAGCAAGTTCGTCCATCAATAATATTTCTTTCTTTATTGTGTACTCCTTCTAAACTTCTCCCATTCTTGAAAAGTTGGAGAAGCAATGGTATCACTAAACATCAGTCTCCATAGATGAGGTAGGTAGATGATCTAGCATCCTTTATCCAACATAAGATTTCATTCTTTTAACATGCTATGTGTTTATTTCTTGCTCCCTGTTGGTTTTGGTATGTAACGAATTATCTTATCAATAATAAAATATTGAATTTTATATTTGAGATGTATATATATATATATTTCAAGCATTAAAATATATTATAAAAATAGTTTCTAATAATTGTCAATTATATGTTCTTTTAACATGTGTCCACATTTTTTATCATCCTAATATGCGTTTCTTCATGATTTTCTTTTCAATGAGTAACGAGCCTAGATATATTATATATATATTAGCATCATTGGATCTTTATTAGTAAAATTTCACTTGCATTTTCTATCAAACACACATTTAAAATTAAAATTCAAGTCGTTTTTCTATATTTTCCAAGTTCTTGTTCATCATTTTTCAATTTTAGCTTTATAGCTTCAAGCAAAGATTTAGAGGTTAAAATTGCTCTGTTCCCTATATAAAATACTTTAAATATGCTTGATTTATGGGGAAGCAATAAGGGAATATTCTATAATAAATCTAATTGATATTACACTAACAAAGTCATATAAAAGTGCAATAACAAGAAAGTTAGATCTAGTGTATAAAATAAGAACATATAAATAATTTTATAATTATACGAAATCACTTGGATCTATATGTATATCTGACTTCTTCATAGAGCTAAGCAACCATAGACATGGCTAGATCTTCCTCTTTTAATCTTATACTAAATAACAGTAATTATGAGAAAGTAGATATTAAAATTGAGGTTAGAAAAAGGATTTAACCTTAACTTAAATAGTTTCTTATTGGGCCTTCCCATTGCAGGTTTAAGTAAGACCTAGTAGCCCACACTTCTATCACCACTAAGCAAAATTATGTTTAAAGTTTTAATGTGTATTTGGTCTAATTACAAATTATCATTTTAATAATAATTTTGGATTTGAACATCTCAATAGACCATTTGTCAACCTACATTTTAAAAAAATAAATAATTAATTAATGTGAGCTCATATGAGAAAATATTTTAACATTCTCCCACTTGAGCTGCATTAATCACGTTAGAAGAAGATATTTATTTATTTTGTAAAATGATTCTCGTGTTGACAAAACAACTTTATATGCGCATATTTAAAAGTAGTCCTTAGACAATACATTGAACACAATCCGATCTATCACAACCATCAACATGGGATAATGGTGATTATATGCACTTTATTGACATATTGTTTATCCATGTTCATACATGGTAATGATCGTGTTAAAATGGATCACAGGTCTAGAAATGTTGTAAGAAATATTTCCAAAGGTGATTGATAGTGTACTATTTTTTTATTGGCCCTTTGTATGATTTCTTAACAATCTTCATGCTTAATCGGCATGAGAAATCAATTGGTTTCAAGAAGCTTATATGTCTTAAATAGCTTTATCTTCTAAATACTGTATAATGTTGACTAAGACATATCAAGGCAAATACAATAGTTATGCTTTAGAAAGATAAAATACTTGATTTTGTTATAGGAAAAGCCATACAAATCAAAAATTAATTTTTCTAAGCATGATAAAAATAAAAATAAAAATTATTAGAAAATTCTAAATGTTGAGAAGAGTGAAATGACACAAAAAGTGCCCTGAACAGGGTTGGGGATGGCTTACACACACTACCCCTAAATTAGCCATGCGTGGACAACCTTTAATGGGTCGAGTCATGGGTTTGCAAGCAGGTCTCATGGACTTCTCACAACCCATGACTCTAATATGCTATTTTTAGTGTGTTTTGAGCTCTTCCAAGATGGATTTGAGATTTAAACAAGTCTTCCCTTCATTTAAAGGGATGATTCGAATTAAACAAGGGCCAACCAAAGGATTTTTCAGATCTAAAAAGCTTCATGGATCTAAAAATTTTCTTCTTCCATTTCAAACTCCTTAAAAAGATTTCTATGCAATCAAATTATGTAGATGGGTTTCTAATTATGTTGAAAAGTTTATGCATGCAAGGATTGAAACAAAAATTTTAGATATCTCCTAATTAAATTTTACATATGAAAAAAATCTAAAATCTTTAAAGGGAAAAATTTTAATCATACAGATCTAAAAAATAAGTAATTCATACATCAATATAAAACTTGTAGATCAAAGATTAAAAACCCTAAAACAATGTTATGTAAAAAGATCATAAAATGGAGAATTTTCATTCATATAGATATGATAAAAAAGAAAGTTCTAAATTTATGCACACCCATGGCTTTGATACAACATGTAACAAATATATTGATATCACACTAACAAATTCATCTAAAAGTGCAATAACAAGAAAGTAGGACCTAGTGCAAAAAAAAAGAACATATAAACAATTTTTTTATTACAAGAAATAACTCAAATCTAAATGCGTACTTGACTTCTCTATAAGACTAGATAACCACATATCTAGCTAGATCTTTTTTTCCTTAACATTAGACATTATAATGGTCGTTATAGGGAAGTAGACATTGAAATTAGTGCTAGAGAGGGGACCCAACCTTAATTGGGCTCTCTCATTATGAGTTTCAGTAAGACTTAGCAACTTATACTTTTATAATTGCTAACTAGGCATAGGTTTAAAATTTTAACGTGTGTTTGGCCTAATCACAAAAGATCACTTTAATAATAACTTTAAACTTGAACATCTAAATAGATCATTTGTCAACCAATATTTAAAAAAAATTAATATGAGCTCACATAAAAAAAATTCCAACATAATTGAATACCTGTCATCTTTTCTTTAAGTTGATATTAGATCATGTTCTTCAACTTTTTTTCCAGACTATGACACAAATATAGCTATTAACTTTTCAAATTGCAAATGTTCCCATTGATTGTAGAGATTAAAATGGCACCTCTTATTTAAAAAATAAGGGTGCTGGATGAAATTGTGGTTTCTAAATTCATTGATGATTTTATCTCTATTTGACTTATCAATGAGAAAGAAATGTGCTATAGTTTGAAATAATTAGGATCTGAAGATGGATTCCTGTTGAAATATTAATGTAGTAGTTGCTTATTTTGCTTCTTTTTTGTTTTGTCAACTTAAACTTTTGTCCATTAGTTTTGTTGAGGAACTGAAAGTAAAATTGGGATTTTATAGTTATATCATAATTCAAATTGATAATTTATTTGACAACTACTAGTTTATTTAACAATTGAACCATTCAATACTTACCTATTACAATAATACCACGTATAGTGCCCTTATGTCAAAACAAAAACAAGTCATTCTATATCTACTCAAATAAAGGCAAGTGCCTTCTTAATTGTGTAGCACGTATCTTTTAACATATGAATTATTAGTTGGTGTAGTGTTCTCATCCATATGTTGTCATTCTTTTTTCAACTCAAACGCACACACTCCCTTCACGTTTTTATTATCTAATTTTAAATTTTGAATAGTTGTGTTTTCTACAGCACATGATAGTTTATTCTTATATTTTTATAACAAATCCTTAAATTTCAATTATAATAACTACCTTCCTTCTAACAATGAAACAAAATTTAATTTATATACTTTATTCCTTTAAATATTTTACTTATTTTTCTCCTCATTAAATTTATAAAAATTATAAAATTTAGATCTCTTATTTTTACTCTTTGCTTATTATTCTAGTATCTTGTTTCAAATTTCAAAATGTTTATCACCATATTCCCTCCCCCCTTCTCTCTCCCTCTCTCTCTCTCTCTCTCTCTCTATATATATATATATATATATATATATATATATATGCATATTTGTCTCTCCTCAAATGTTAGTAACGTCTCTATTTTAGGAAGGAAATGTATCTAATCCACATCTTTCATCTTCAATAATTAATGTGTTAATTATATATTTCATTGACAATTATTTAAATATATAATTTGATAACATAACAATGGTTGATAATTTTAAAAGTTCTTCCAATATTGTATAATCCAGTTTACATCTAATACACACATACAGACAAACATTTTTTTAAAAAATAATTATAATTAGCAATGTTGCGAATTAACAATAAAAGAAAAGTACATTATAACTAACTTTTCAATTTCATTGCTCATGGTCAATAACTATTAGTAAGTTCAAGTCATTTGTAAAAACCCAAATAAATATAAAATTAGTAAATAGAAGTAATTAAGAGTGAGGCTTGGGTTTGATGGCAGCCAAGGGAAATTTACATCTCTAATGTCTTAAGTTCAAGCCTTAGCTAGTTTTTTTCTTCTCCTAGGTCACCTTTCTATTATGCCTAAATTACCCTCCTTTATTGTGGCATAATGGCTGCCTTTTTGGTTGTTTCCTTCATCCATCTTCTGCTGAATGCCTCTTCTACCTAAACCCATCTTTTCAATCAGAAAAATAGAGGAAGGGATAACCCAAAACCATATGCTTTTTACCTCCATCATTGTTTTCTTGCTTCTGTTTCTGAAAGTATTTTTACTCTTACTGCTGTGCCTTGTTACGGCATCTTGCCAATCAATTTTCATGCAACTTCTTTCCTTTTAGGTCTGTAATCTCAACTCCCTTATGGTTGGAAAATATCCTTTCTCCTTCTTTAGGTTTTCTTGCTTTTATTAGTGTAATGTCCGTTCTCTAGGTGGCTCTAAAATTTTGCCCTGTGGGATCTTCCTTTCCCCTCTTGAGTCTCTGCCAAATAGAGCAGAGTGGGTGTGTGTGGCTACTCTTGTAGTGTGGCTTAGTTAGGAGGGGCAAAACATGGAAGTGAAGGAGGTTAGTAGAAGTTTTAAAAATGAACTACACTTTCTATTTGACCCTCCAACATTGGTAATTATTGGTGCTACTATTGTGGTTGAAAATGACAGCATGCAATATCATAATGAAAACTCTTGGCTATTTTATATTTGACTTTATAATGCAATGTAAAAAAAAAAAAGTTCTGACAATTGGCTTTTGGAAGATCCTATGCAGCCATACTTTTGTAAGTGAAGAAGAATCTATCATTAATGGCTCATAGATTGAGTCTCTAGATGCAAAAGAATGCTTCTTAGCTTAATTGTCGGTTCTAAAGTCATAAATGATTCAGTTAGTTTTGGGGCACAACTTATAGATTTGCTTGCTTGATTTATTGAATGCTTTTTATCACTATTTATTAACTAGTAAATTTACTACCTTAGCTTTGCTAGAAACTATGTTTCATCTTAGGCATATTATTCTCTTATATTTATTTAGTTTAAGAACAATTTGTAATGTTATAAATCCAGTCCTAGTTTTGTTTAAACTAAACTTTAAAGATAAACCTAAGTAGTAACACCCCATAGTTAGAGGTGAATATGGGATATTAACTTCTAATTATAAGTAAGACAATGAAAATTTAATCATATTTATGTGGGTATTGTGGAATGGGTATACTTAACCATAACTTAAGAGACTTGTCAAGACAAAGTGTTAGGGAGAAAAAAAATAAATAATTTTTTTTTCGCGTATGAAACAATTTGAGGTCATTCAAATATTAAGAGTTTGTGAACTTGTGATGCTATAAGTTTTTAGGAGAATTAATTTTAGCTAAAGGACTAGCAAAGGATACATTAGGAAACTTCTCTGTGTCATCGTAAAAGGTGAATAAATAATACCGACTATATATATATATATGAAGCAAACCTATTTCAAGATTTGTGATTAAACATCTCTTATTTAAGTATATTTATTTTACTAATTTTGTTTTCATTATTTAATCATCTAAATTTTTATTTAAATATTTTATAACTTTGAGACATAAACTAATTTTGGAAATTGTCCTTGTTTGATTGTGGGAATTTTAATTCAACTTTCCTAATTTTTTTGTAAACCACAATATTTAATGATATATAATGTTTACTTGTTCTAATAACAAGTATGCATAAAAGAGAATTCTAATTAACTTTGAGCACATACTTATTAGATGATTTTTATGGAAGCTATCTATTTTGGGACCTTGCAGCTAACCACAGTAATAGTTACCCATGATGCACTGTAATTTGTATCCTAGCTAGCAGAGTATTACTAGACCCATGTGGTTGGCCACCCTATGTGGATCTGTTCTAATTTTTGCGAGCAGATTGCTCAGCATTTGTACTATTTACCCTCGCGGGCTATGTACTTTGCGTTTGATTCATTTGGTACCAACTATATACTTCTATTATATTTGCTGAAAGATTTATTAAGAGAATCCATTAATCACTATTTAAATGTTCCACTCCTTAATTTACTAATTTGAAGCGAAACTTTAATGGTAAAAACATCTTTTTTCCATATAGTTAGCCTTCTTTACTCATTGAGGGTTGAACTCATTCCTTTTGTATTTGATATTCCTTTTAGATAGCCAAACAGATCCAAAACCTTCATAAGCAGCTTAGAAGTGGGTGTACACTTTTGCTTTGGTGAGCCCCACATTAGTTCACAAGGGCATATTTTGTTTATCATTGTGTAATTTTGGTTCCATATTGTAATATGAATGTAGCTCCATTGATCCATAGACAAGACTCTCTACCCTTAGAATTTGATGTTTTAGTGGATTGTATTATTAATAAAACTCTTGTTTGATGTATACTTTGTGGTAGGCTGATTGTAGACATTTCAGGAGGTCCAAATTTCAGAGGAAACTTTGTCAAAATTTTTACAAAAGCCACCTATAATTAATAACATTATTTCAAGTGCAACTCATAGTTTATTCTACTTGGAATTAATACCTCGCATTGAATTGTAGGGATTTCTAATAAACTTTAGTTAAGATCCTAATTTTGGTTAGGCTTATGGAAGAGAAATTATTTATCTTCTGTGCCTGTCACACTCTTGGTTTCAGAGTGTAACATCATTTGTTGCTAATTATTCTAGCCATCAGATGAAACTTGCCACAAAATATCTCTCGATGTTTGTATTAGCAATGATTTTTTGTTGTTGGTGGTGTGGTGGTGGTTGGTGTTCGGAAATGAAGTTAGCAATAAAGAATGAAAGTATTTAGCAATGATAAGAAGGACTATGTAAATTATGTTTGTATGCATTAAGGAGATAACTTTTAAATCTAACATTCTTATGAATCTATAATATATAACATACACCACAAGTTTTTTAAAGCTAACGCTTTTGTTAAGCTCTTGTTTGAGAAAGATACATCAGTAAGTTGATATGGTTAAGCAGTAAATAAATTCAGAACTTCATTATTGGTTCTCCAATGCATTTTCTTAACAATGATTGAAAGAAGGATGAGATGTTGTTGCTATTTAAGCATCTACAGAGAAGGTTGAGAGAGAATTTTGATGGAAGTAAGAACTTAATCAAACCTATTGTACATAAAACATAACTAGTTGATTATATTGGGAGCCATTTAAGATTAATAGAGCTAGTTCATTGCGGTTGAGTATCTTATATATTTTACATTGTTAGTTTGATATGATTATTGTGAATGTCTTTGTGTGGGGCCAAATATGGTGTAGAGGAGATGTGCAAGGAACAATGGTGTTAGGCAAGCAACAATTAATAGGGCTACCAAGGAGAATTTGTGTTTTTGTGAGCCCTAAAATTTGTCTTTTCACTTTGAAGTTCAATGACATTAGTTTAGCTCAAGTTGTCAACATGTAAATTGAGACATCATATGTTTTTATCATGAATGAGGATTTTGCTTTGGTGGACCAATTTTGGTTTGTGGCTTTTATTTGATTAGTGTGCAAGAATGTAACCACCATTAATTGCTTGTTTGGGAGCAAAAAACATGAATGGTGTGGCAATAATAGAGACAAGGATACGTTCCTTAATCAAGGTTGAATATATATTTTTCACAGAGTGTTTAAAAAAAGAATTTAAACAACTATGAATGTGTTTGAAAATTCATCAATTCTACACCTTTAATTGAAATAAAAAAAGAAATTTAAATCCAGTAAAATAATATTGTAAAGAGGAAAAATAAAGAAACAACATTTAATATTTTTTTTCTAAGTAACAAATAAAAAATGAATATTTTAATATTTTTCTTATTATTGGTAGTTGGAAAAAAATCTTTTTGTGAATTAAAAAATTAAAAATAAATATTTTATTTTTTTCTATTATTGATAATTCAAAAAATATTTCTAACGATTAAAAAATACAAATTAATATATTATTTTATTTTTTGGGCACTAGAAGTCTTCTGGATATTGGTTCAACTTTCCTTTTTATTTCTGCATTATTTTCATCCAACCAAATATAGAAATTGAATAGAATCTTCATTCCTTTCCATGCTACACAAAATAGGTTACAAAATTTTATTCCATCAGAGTTTATTTTTATTCTTATGAACATTTTTCTTATATACCAAATGGATCCATTAACCTCAGTTTAGTCTTTAGAGAGAAAAGGAAGGAACTTTCTTTTAAATTTGAGCGTGAAAAATTTTGGGATCAATAAAATATATTATTTGAGAAGAAAAAATTTAGCTTTAATGATGGCAACATTGGGATGCCAAAGGACAAGATATTTAGACTTTCTTAGTTTAAGAATTAATTAAACCAATGTCTTATCAGAGTGCATCTCATTCTTGTCCAAGTAAAATATCAACCGCAAGAAACCCTTCTTGTGGATCATAAGACCTAACCGTGTGAATGGTGGCTTAGTGATTCTATCACCAAAGTTTCCAAGTGGGACTAAAGAAAAAGGCCTCATAACCAGCCAGTGTGAACAAGAGGAAGTGCTGAACCACCCTTTAATTATAGGTCTTAACCCATTATGGATGGAATTCGATGTCAGGGAGTGTGTGTAGGTGTTTGAATGGCTTGTTGGCCTTTCTTTAGAGACCATCAGATTAACTGTAGGTATGCTTGTAGGAAGTGGGGAATTGGGGTTGAAATTGGTAATAATGTGAAGAGGGAAGAGGTGGAGAGGCTTGCGAATGAGTTGACGGAAGGGGTGAAGGGGAAGGAGATGATACGAAAGGTCTTTGAGGGGAGGAAAATTCTAGAGGAGGCCACTACACTTAGTGGTTCTTCCTACATCAACTTGGAGAAATTGATTAACGAAATGTTGATCAAAACAAAAAAAAACTAAGGTGCTACATGGAAATTTTGATTTTTTAGGTGCTTGAAAAAACTTATTTACGACTTGTTTGATTTATAGAATTGTCAATGATATAATTATAAAGAGAATAAAGAAGGAAAGGCAATTGCATAAATTATGTTTGGTATAATATAAAAAGAAAAAGAAATATTTTATCTTTTGCATGTTTAATTACATGAAAGCAGTTTAAGAATGGAAAGATCAAAGATAAAATGACAAAAATGTCTCTTTTGAAATAATAATAATAATAATAATAATTGATGTTGTGTTATTCATGTTTCTCCAAACCAAGATGCATCATCGGGTCAAAGGTGTGCTGAGTCTCCTTCCTCAACAACATCGATGATGGCCACCAACCAAGCATAAATTATGCTATACAGGGCGGTGATGGCTTAAACTTGGGTGCTGGTCAAAGCAGTGTTCATTCCTCTTCCTCTGCATTAGCATTTGAAGCATGAGGCCAGAGTAGGCAACCTAGGGAAAACCGTTGATGGTGGCAGACAAATGCTAGTATTGATGGACGGAGATCTCTCTATGATAGGATCATATGGTGGAGATTGACCCCTTTGAGCTATGGTGGACAGTGTGTTTGAACTGAGGGGCAAAAAGAACATTTTCTCATTTTGGCTCCAAACCCCTCTCCCATTCATGCGCTACTATGAATTGCCAAGGTTTCTTTCTCTCCTTCCCAATATCATTTGCAACATTGTACCAAACGCAAGTTGTAATTGAAATCCATTTCTGTCTATGTTTCGGCCTTCGAACTAAACGACACTACAAAAAAATAGACTTTTAGTAACGACTTTTAGTGGCGACTTAAAAAAGCGGTCGCTGAAAAATGTTTTTAGCAACGACTTTATTAAGTTGTCACTAAAAAACTATTCTTAATTCTGAAAATATTTTTAGCGGCGACAAAAAAAATAGTCACTAAAACTATTTAGTAGCAACAAAAAACTAGTCGCTAAAAATTTTTCGCGGCAACATCGACATAGTTACCACAAAAAAATATATTTCAAAACATAACTTTTAGCGATCACTAACTTTAGTCGTCACTAAAGCATAACTTTTAGTGACGACAATCTTTAGTCGACACTAAATCATAATATTTAGCGACGACAAATTTTAGTCGTCATTAAAGCATAACATTTAGCAACAATGTAACTGGTCGTCACTAAAAGTTTAAATGTCAAATTTTTACCCATTAAAAATATTATTGACAAAACTTTTAGCGACCACAAATTTTATAGTGCGTTTGGTTAAGCGTTTCAGGGGCGCAAAATCGCGTTTGTAACCACGTTTCTTCAAAAGCTATACCTTATTGCTTCTTTCAAAACCACGTTTCCTTCTGTCCCAACGTGTTGCCAAACACGCACTTAGTCGCCACTAAAACATAACTTTTAACGACCACTAGCTTTAGTGGTCACTAAAGCATAACATTTAGCGACGACAAATTTAGTCGTCACTAAAGCATAACATTTAGCGACGTAACTGGTCGTCATTAAAAGTCTAAAAAAACTTTTAGCTACCACAAGCTTTAGTCGTCACTAAAACATAACTTTTAGCGACTACTAACTTTAGTCGTCACTAAAAGGTATGGTGTCAAATTTTTATTCAAATATTAAAAATTTGTGCGTCAAAATGTTTAGCGGCGACTGGTTTTAGTTGTTACTAAAAGATATCTTATAGTAGCGACATTTTTTAGTCGCTACTAAAAGTTCTGGCACCAAAATTTTGGTCAAATGAAAATATTTTGCGCTAAATCTTTTAGTGACAACTGATTGTATTCGTCACTAAAAGTAGCTTATAGCAGCGACTATTTTAGTCGTCGCTAAAAGTTTTGACGCAAAATTTTTTACTTATTAAAAATTTTTGCATGAAATATTTTTGTAATTTTTTTTTAAATAAAAATATTTGAAATTAAAAATTTTTAAATTAAAAAATAAATTATACGTATCAATTAATATATGCAAATATACAGGACAAAAAATAAATTAGAATATTTTTAAGTTAAAAAAATATTTTTAAAGTTAATAATTAATATATGCAAATATATAAGACTAATCATTAATTAAAAAAATAAAACTAGAATTTTTATTAAGTTTAAAAAACCTAGTAGATTTAATAGATTTAAGAAGTTAAATTTTCAATTTTTGAAATTCATGAAATTAATATGTCTAACATTTCATATGTTGAAGAATTCATATATTTAAATTTTCAATTTCCATTTCTATGATTCATTTTATTAATGGGTCCTTTTCAACTTTTGAAGCAACGTAAACAATAAAGAGGTAAAAAGAAAGAAAAAAAATGAAAGAAAAAAAAAAAGGAATGGATAAAAGATTGAACTCCGCCTTAATCTCTTATCATTGCAACATTAATTTTAGTTGGGTAACCCTTTTAAATTCCTATTCTATCTTCTTCTTTATCCATTAATGTCTTCTTATTCTTTATGTTCCATGGCTTTAAACTTGATACTTTATAATTTCAGTAAAAATATAATGATTTCTATGGATTTTTTGGGGGTTTAGAATATCTCCTTATTAAGGAATTAAGTGACATATTACATGATTTAAATTTTTGGAGTTCTAAGAGAATTTATAAAAAAATAAATAATTCATAAATTAAACATATAAAAAATTATAATAATTTTTAAATTAGATATACAAAATATTCAATAATAATTTCTTAAATTAAACACACCAAACATTTAATAATAAATTTTAAATTAAACATACTAAGCATTTAATAATAAATTATTAAATTAAACACAACATAAATTATTTTTAAATACTTTATAAACATATTTTTTAATTTTTTACTTATTTTTGCAAACTTTTTTTTTCCCTCACTACTTACTCGCTTCCTCTCCCTTTCTTGCGTCTTTGTTTTTTCTTTCTATGCCGTACTGGGCATCGAAAATGGAAAAACATTGAGCTGCGCATAAGAAAGGAAATGCGACCAAATTGGCCAACTGGTCTCCATAATCATTTTTAGTTTTAAATGCATGTTAGCGTGTCCAGCCAACATTTCCCAATTTATTTCAAATGTTGCAATATAATGAACTTCTCCGGCAAGTATTATGTGGCATTTTTCCTCAAGCTTATTTCATATAATATGTTCTATCCTAATTTCACTGTAGGCGCATTTATGTATTGTTTCTTTAACTATTGTTTTACATATTATATACACATAAATAAATAAATAAATATATATATATATATATGTATGTATGTGTGTATATGTATATATAAAAGGTGTCAGACAACTAATGCTTCATTTGAATAATAATTATTATTATTATATAAATATATGTATAAATAGATGTTTATATATTCACTTATATAAGTTAAATTAATTTAAGATGTATTACTTTATTTCATAAGAATAATTATCCTATTCTAATTAGATAGTGATGCTACATATATATATATATATATATATATATTTATATATATCCTAAATAAAATAGTTTTAAAGATATTTTATTAAGTCCATTTATTATTTAACAAGATATTAAATCAATTCTAATTTCACCAAATAATTAACATCTGATTATATCATTATTTAGTGCAACTTTTCTAACATGTGTCTACTGAAATTTTAATTAAACACAAAAATATCATATAAGTGAAATTTCACAATCACAAAATTCAAATAATTTATAATAATACTTATCCATATAAGATATGCTAATTAAATAGGTATTTTAATACACACAACTTTATTTATATCACATAATTAATATTTTAATTAGAAGGGAACGTTTCAAATCTTACGCTTGTTGTAGCCTTAGAATTGTCTTACTATGCAAGCCAAAAAAAAAAAAAGAGAAGTTTACTTGATATGAGATATTGCACGAATGAATGTCTTCTCTAGCACGTAGCATACAAAGGAGTCAATTTTTTCATTTGACTAAAATTGTGATTTGACTTTAGTGAAAATTATATAATTTTGTCTTAAAAATTTATTTTAATTTTTAAATTTTAACTCAATATTTTTATTTTTTAAATATTTTTTTATATTTTTAAAACTTTAAATGTTTAAGAAATTCATTGAAATTTCTGTTTGAAATATTTGTTGGTTAGTTCTTTATTATTTAATTATTTCTAGTTAATTCATAGAAATTTCTAAAAATTCTTATTAAACTTTAAATTAAGCTCATAAAATTTTGTTATATTCCTAATAAATTCCTCATATTAAGAAAGATCAGGTATTACTTTATGTAATTATCAACTAGATATTCTTTATTATTTAATTAGTCTAATATTAATTTAATTAATGGTCTAATTTTAGGAATGTTATACATTTCATCTTTTTTTTTTCTTTTGGCCATTGGTACATTGTATCCATAAATTCAACTCTAATAGTAGATGACTAGAACTCTCTCCTACACTTTTACGGCTCATATAATCATTTTGAAAAGTCAAAACATGTAAAGGTACGATGAGATGTATAAATTAGATATAAAATTATGTTTACATATATAGTTTTCAGTTTTTGTCAACCTAACTATTACCTAGATTTTGAGTTGCAAAAGAATATCTCTATTAGTGTAGGTGGCCTACCTAATTCTTGTATTTTTTATGCATAACATAAAATGTCAATAGTTAAATATATAATTTAAATAATATATAATTAGTTAAAAAAATAAAATTAGTTACTAATTTTTTAACGTGCTTTATTATTGAAATACATCCTTTAATATGCAAGATGAGATAAAATAAAAAAGTAAATGCTCTATTTTTTATCTTTTGTTGACTTTTTGTCAAAATTTCATTGTATACACAATTTAATTCAAATGGATTATCTAATCCAAATTAGTCATTTCATGTCTTCTAGAGCATTACTGATCAAATCTTTCAAATAATTAATTGCTTTTAACTTGAAGTTCTTCCAAAAACAAATGAAAGAAATTAAATTAAAAAAAAGGGGAGCTTCAGAAGATAATAAAAAAATAAAAAAAGCCCAGAGCCTAAAAAAAAATTATAAAAGAAATAAAATAATAATAAATTTTCTGTAATCCAATATATCTGATAATAAAAAATGGTAAATTCAGCCCAATAAGAATGGGCTGAAAAAAAAATGTCTGAATTAAATCTCTGTTGGGCCTACTCTATCTAACCTGGATCCATTCACTGTAAACCCTACTTTTGGCCCTAGGCTCTCTTTGGCAGCCTCCCACCAGACAGCTCTGGAGATGAAAAGGATGCGTCTCTGGGGTTCTGTGAAAAAAGGTTCTAAAGAGAGACTGAAAAAGGAGCCAAGGAGGTCAAACGGGGAGACAGGGGAAAAGATGAGAGAGAGAGGGAGAATGTGAGGATCAGAGCGATGGAGACCAGAAAAAAATAGAGAAGTAGAGGAGAGGAGTGAAGAGAGGCTGAGAGAAAAAAGGGAGGAGAAGGAGAAGAGGATTTCAAAGGAGAAGAAACAGGGGGATTTGAGTCGAGGAGAATTAGAGAGGGGAATTCAAAAAATCGAGAGGTAGAGAGGGAGACCGAAAAAGAAATTGGGAGACAGAAGGGAATGGATTTTAGGGATTTGAGAGAACCATCGAAGAAAATTGAGGGAGAGGCTGGAATAGAAGGCGAAGAGAGCGAAGGGGAAACTGGGAAAAATCGAGGAGGGGGCTTTTATTTTGAGTTGGAGGAAATCAAAGGGGAGAGGAGTCTCGAGATTAAAGGAGAGGAGGATTCGGGGCAACCAGAAAAAAAAAGAGTTGGAGAGGCAGAGAGCTTGAAGGAAGCGAAGGGCTGAGACTGGGAGAGAGAGAGCGGGGATTCGAATAAAAAGAGAAAGCGAAGGAGAGGTTGAGGATTTTTCTGATTTGAGTGGAGGCGAGACAAACCAAGGCAGAGGAATTGGAGAATCAGGGGCAAGAGGAAACGAGTCTAAAATTCGAAAGCTCACAGAGGTATTTTGTTAATTTTTGCAAAAAAAATTCGTATGCTGGCTGTTGGGGAGACTATGTCTTGAAGTCATTCGATTCACTGGGTTTATTTGCTCTCTTGTTTCTTTGTGAGTATGCTATGTTAACCCCGTAACCCAACCCTGCTCTGAATAATGAGTGATCGTAGGTGAACTATCGACGAAAATTTCTAAGGTTGTGATGTGTAATGTTGTGCTATTTTGATGCATGAACAGAGGGTTTACTTTGTGGTTTAATCTTGTTTTCAATTTCCTGTCACATTGGATGCGGGGAATGAATCCTGTCACTGAGGGGATCCCAATGCAGGATTCATTAATTCCAAATTCAAGCTGAGATTGCTTTGGTTTCTGATTTATTGTCGAGTAATTGGTGTTGCCTCTGCTGGCTATTTCATGGGTAGCTTAGCGTAAATCCTGACTCCAAGTCCATCCTGGTTTGGAGGTTTTGTTCTAGCTGAGATTCATTTTTCTCTTTAATAGTTTTGCTCGAAGATTTTTGATATTTTAACAAAGAGAATAAGAAAAAGAAATTAACAGCAATTATTGTAGTAACTAACCATTTATTCTACATGTCAAATGGTATGACATGCGAAGAAGGAGACAATTATATAGCTTTCATCCATGTTCTCTATATTTCAAAAGGGATCTTGTTTCTTTCTCACTCCTAAAACATCTAGGATTCTTAAATCTAAAAGTTTTTAACTTTCCTTTTCATCTTTTTTGATTTTGATCATGGAGAAAATCATTAAATAAATGAGTCGAGATGCTTCAAATGCTCAGATGATCTTGCCAGAAGATAATGAGAAAGGAGAAGCTATTTGCTTGATAACCAAATGACCTTTTCATCCAACTCTTTTGTCTAAGAAAATTGAGATGGTAATTAACTAGCTTTTAGTTTTTTCTTTTCTTTCTAAATTTTTTCCATCCCAGTTTCATCTTACAAGCTCGTTCTAGCTCCAATCATTTAGTTTTAATATTTGTGTTTTAAACTTTACAAATATTTGTGCTTTTTTCTAAACTTTTTTTTAGGGGGGAGGGGGAGGGAACTGTTGCTTCTTTTATCTCATAAACAATTTTTAAAAAATAACAAGATGTGAAATTATTGTTTTGTAACCATTTTTGTATCCCTGATTATTTCAGTCAAGGGCTAAAAAAATTACTTGGATAAGTTTAAAAAAAAAACATATATTGGTTCCAAGGCCATTAATTATTTCTTCATCTTGTTATTTATTTTAAATATATTTGCAAGAATTATACACACCGAAAAGGTAGGCATTTTGCTTTCCCACTCTTAAATCATGTTAGTTTCTCCAATCTATAATTTTTAATTTTCTTTCCATCTTTTTTTATTATGATAATGGAAAAAAAACCATCCAAGAATGAATCCAAATGTTTCCGATGCTTAGATGATCTTTTTTTAACATAGTCTTACCGTAAATTTAGTACAATGCCACATTTACCTTTTTTTTCAAAACAACCAAAAAAGAAAGCTTCCCTGTTTATGTTCAAAATACTGGTGCTCAACTCCAACATATGTAAAAGACATAGCTACTTTAATGTAAAAGATCATGAACGGAAACATATACATATACTTAATATACCTTCAAACAGTCTTTTAAATTCTTATCGTAACACATAACAATCAATCATTCCGCACCTAAATATACGTATATATTGAAATCATGGCATGTTTAGTGGAAAGGCAATTTATGCCAGTACACCATAGCTACAGCTAGAGATTGTGCCTCCTGACTAATCATATTCATCAAACTGGAGCCAATAACCATACAACTTAGCTAAATTAAAGTTAAGGAATCATTCATCTTGACTAATAATGCATAATAGACTAGAACTAAACTTATCAGGTTAATCAAGTCAAAGGAATTCTTTTCCTTAACTCATGGACATATTTTGCGTAAATTGTCTTGTTAAGAGTTCAATTCAACTTATTATCATATTCTAAGGTGTAGCAAGGCGTCCAACCCTATAATTCATTCATGATCCAAAAAATATAACTTCCAAAAAAGTAATTCTTACTTTCCTTTCTCTTTTCACACAAAAATAATAATAACTTAATCATTTAAGACAAAAGAAAAGAGAAAACAAAAATAAACAAAAATTAAAAAAAAACAAAAACAATAAACAAAAACAAAAAAGAAACCAATAGACTAAAAATAACAAAACAAAAAAAAACAAAAAGAAAAACAGGGAAAACAAAAAAAGGAAGCAGAAAAAAAAATAAAAAAAAATACTAAGTTTTAAAAAAAAGGAAGAAAAATGAAAACAATGATTAAAAAAAACTAAAAAATACAAGAAAAGAAAAAAAATAAAAATTAATCCTACTTTCAGCAAATTAAAACTCATTAACCAATTCTAATTTTATTTTATTTGTTAAAGGGAAATGCAATTTTGATTTCTTTTGTCTTTTCACTAAAAAAAAGAGAAAAAAAAAAAAGAAAAAAAAGGAAATAATAACACAAAAACAAGAAGTAAATGGAAAAAGAAGAAAAAAAATAAAAACCAAATTAAAAACCAAATATCAACTAAAAGATGATTTTTTAACTGTTCGAACTACGTGAACTTTGAAGAAAAGAAAGAACTTCATCATATTTTATTTTGTTTTAAGTTTTAAGTTTTAACTATTTCAAGTTTTATTTTGTTTTTTTTTTAAATTTGTTTCTTTAATACCTTTCTTCCTTTTTTTATTTTCGATTTCATTTCCTTTATTTCTGTTCCTTATTTCGCATGTGTTTTGTTAAGGAGAACCAAAATAAATTAAAGGCCATGTTGACTTTGCATACCAAGATATCATTAAAATATAAGTATTCCTCTCCTCTGGTGCATCATAGTGGCTACACTCTTATTTGATTGTTTTTTCGGCTGTGCATCATTATAATTGCTTATCAGCAGTGTTATTCACTTAACCTGTCATTAGAAATGTTGTTTTTTGGTCTTTTCTATTGGCACAACTTCTTTGCAGGCATCTTAATTTATAACACTATTTTCCTTTTAAGCTTTTGACATTACTTTATTTATGGCATACATAGTCTTTCAAACATTATGCTTTACTGAAATTGGAATGTGGTCTCAATTTGTCATGCAGGTAATTGCTTTGATAGAGAAAGTCTTGACATTTACAAAACAAAATGAAGTGTCTAGATTGAATGCTAGTGCCCCTCCCTTGAATTACGAAGATTCAAGCAATTGCCAATACTAAACATTGAATAGTGGAGTGTATGAGTGAGTTTAAAAAATTATTCACATGACAAGTTTTTGTATTTGTACTTGTTTGATGGACCTTTACAGTAATGTATATATCAAACTTATTAGCAAAGTTTGATTTGCTCTTTTTTGGCTTATGTATTTTAAAATGTTAGATTTTGTAAAATGGTATATATTATTAGAAATTTCGACGACTACTAATGTCGCTGCTAAAACAACATTTAGCATCAAGGTACATGTCGTCGCTAAATATCCCCAACTAAAAGGCCAAATAGAAGGATTTTTGCGACGAAGAGGTCATCACTAAATCTTTTAAACTAAAAGGTCGTCGCTAAAAATATGCATTTAGTGACCACAACTATTGGCAAAAGTCGTCGCTAAAAGTGTTTAGTGTCAAAAGATATTTGTTGCCACTAAAACCATATATTTAGTGACGACTTTTTTCGCCTCCAAAAATATTTTTTGTGACGACATGAATCTTTATAAACCTTTAGCGGCAAAAATTGTTGCTTCTAAATGCTGTGGTCTCAATAGTTTAACAGTTTTAGCGGCAAAATTACATATGTTTAGGGGCGATTTTTGTCGTCACAAAAAGTCTTTTTAGCAACGACAATTTTTTGGCCATTAAATCTCTTTAGCTACGGCTGTAATTGCGACGACTTAACGATGACTACAGTGTCATCGCTAAATAGTTTTTGCGACGACTTCTGATGTTTTAGCGACGACTTTTGCCACCACAAATTCCATATTTTTTTGTAGTGCGGGCCCTCAGTGTTTTTGCTTTCTTGCAGGCCTCTAAACTCTTCCTCAATGGCATCTTTTTATTGTTTGCTAAGTAAAGCTTTTAAAATAGAATCTATATGAAAGCATTTGTTCTTATCTTCTACAATTCAACATGGACAACTTTATTTAAAATCTACTTAACTTTTATTAAAGTGTGAACTAGGTTTGTCAAGCTTTATAAAAATAGTATCAGCTTTAACTTTAGTCATGTTTTTTATATGGTTTGTAAGTTATATAAGTAGTTATGTTGTGATACGTTTGGTTCTATAGCCCTCCTTTATATAAGGAGAGTCCTCTTCACTTACAAGCAAGCAAGTTCATCCATCTAATATTTCTTTCCTTATCGTGTGCTCCTTTTAAACTTCTCCCATTCCTGAAAACTTGGAGAAGCAATGGTATCACTAAACATTAATCTCCAGAGATGAGGTAGGTGGAAGATCTGGCATCGTTTATCCAACATAAGATTTCGTTCAACCCGCACACTTGTTAGCCCCTTTATATGTAATATTGAGAGAAACTTCTCCAGGGCCTTGCAACATTAACTTAATTCCTGGGATTATGTTCATTTCAATCTTGATGCTCCATAGACAGTCTTGACAATAATCCCAGTTTGATTTATGAACGACCACATTAGCAACTGCTGTGACATTCCCAGTTTAATTTATGAAGGATTTTAAGGTTCCTTTGGCCATTGTTTTGTTGTGATTGTGAAAGACGAATAATAGATCCCAATTCCAGAGTAGCGTGCTCTAGGTTCTTGTGGTCAGGTCGTTCCATGAGTTTCTGATTCCAAATTTTGCACCACCTCAGAAGTGATTGTTACTGCAACGCTGAAGTTGCTCAAATGCATACTTCTGCAGTTTATTGCATTTCCCCCATTTGAATTCACATCTAAGACTGACCTTGCTAGCCAATACCATTTGAACTCACATCTAAGATTGACTTGTTATACATGCCAGCAACTCCTTATTTGATAGCATTGGATTATCATCATCATCTTGTTTTGCAGCATCCTTCTCTCTCTCTCTCTCTCTCTCTCTCTATATATATATATATACACACATGCATATTTGTATCTCCATGTTAAGAAGGAAGATGAAGAAAAGTGTTATTAATTTTTGAATATTAAATATTTTTTGGCAGAGAATTAAAATGATATATATCCTTCTTTTTGAATAAAGCATAATTATTATTTTCTTTGAAATAAATAAAACAAAATGTTAACAATTACAAAACAAAATGAAAGATAGAATATAACATTTTTAAAACTTATTAATTAATTATAATAAATATTAATAATTACTCTATACAAATAATTAATAATATTATAGTAATCATATATAGTTAATACAAAAATTACATAAAAATGTTAAAAAGTAATACCTCAAAAAATTTAAACTTATAAATCAACCCTTTAAATAAACAATTAAAATGTAACCATTCAAAAAAAAGAAACTATTGACAGACTTTTTGCATTTGGTCGGACAATTTTTTTGAAATTAAAACAAAAAGTTCACCGACTCCGTTCAGATGGATGAATTGAAAATCAAATTAAAAAAAATCCTACTCACCAATACCTTGTTTGGACGGACAAATTGAAAATTGAAATTTAAATTGAAAAAGGGCTTCTGTTTACCAACTAGTTGCTTGGTCAGACAAAATATCCAAGCCTGCAAGGAGATCAGAAAATGCAAGGCAATTAGCCTCTATTTTCCGATTGAAAGGCAATCGTAAATTTATTGCTTGGCTACTAAGTTTTATTCGGAAAAAAAAAAAAAACCACCAATTAACAAAATTCTGACTATCCATGCCGACTGAATTTTTAGTTGGAAATATTTTCCGACTACTTCTTAAACCGTATTTTGTGTTTTTATTGTATTGTATACAGTGTTCAATCCCGTGTAGAGATAAAAAATAAGATCAGAAGAGCATGCAAAGGATATCATACTAATCATACTTCCTATGAAGTAGACAGATTAATATAACTTGATTGGTATCATACTAATCATATTTCCAATGAAGTAGACAGATTAATATAACTTGATTGGTTGGTACTATACAAAATATGTTGGCCTTCGATTAATCATTTGACTTAAAAATGTTGATTGCAGCTGCTAAGAGTCAGCTCCACAAGGTTTAATCATTTCATGACTGTTAAAAGAACATTAATAGATGGGACTAATAATTTTTATGACTATAACAACTTTTTCAAACAAGACCTTCAATTTGGACATTGCTCTTTATACCAATGTCAAGCGTTCGATGATGATTAAGATTGTTAAATTATGAAGATAAATTGATGAATTCAAACTGCAATTTTAAAGAGAGAGGGAGGTGGTGATGTGAGGGTAGTAAAGCTTGCCAAATCTGAAACTTGCTTCCGGATCTTAAAATAATTGGTGATACATGACTAATCATTGAAGGACATTGATATGCAGTATTCGAGACAACTAGCAAAAAAGGTGTCCTCAGTCTCATTTTAGATCCACGGCAATGGAGCTGGCTTGTGAGGGAATTTAGCTGGAGAATTGGAGAGAGATTTCTTTTTTTTGGGGGGGGGGGGGGGGGGGGGGGGGAGTGACATCATATGGAAAAATTTTGGTTAAATTAGTATTTTCCCCTCTTAAATTTGTTTGTTGTTCTTGTTTGGTCCTTTAAGTATACTCTATGAGACATTAATCATTTAACTTCTAACTTCTATATATATATATATATCTTAGATTTTCGACTTTTTCTACTAAGATAAACATACGGGATTTTACATAAGTGCTGCCTTAATATAGTTAATGATTTATAATACATGTAATATAAATTAAAATTTACAGGATCAATTTGGCATGGAAGAGCACAAGCGAAACAATAATAAACATAAAGCACCAAAATGCTTATTTAATAAAAAGATTTTATGGTGCTATGTCAAATATGATTAATAACAATCAATAAAACATAAGTATAGGTGTCCATTGTCAATAAGCTAGTTGCTCACATGGCATTAGTTAAAAAATTAACGTTTAATTTATGCTAAGAGTTTAATCCCTATTCTCTATTTCTTGGCATGCGCGCGCATATATGCACATACATATGAATTAGAACTGGCATCCAAGAAGAACTAGTTAAAATCTATCACAATTAACTTGTAGGTTACAGAAACAACATTAGAATTTATTTAACAAACCTTTTGTTTTGTTGATTCAACAATTCTTTAAAAAAAAAAATCAGTATGAGCAACAATTTATACATACATATGTATATAAAAAGTAGTATGATAGACATATATTCTGAAAAACTTTCTATAGGCATACATCAACAAGGAGATTTTCATATATGATTTGATCAATTTAACAATAATAGGGAAAAGAAAAACAAATTAATGACACCTTTGAGAAGTGGAAAATGTGATACTTATTATGAGAAATAATTTCACAAGCCATCAATTGCAAAAAAAACTAAATCATAGCTCAATGCCATGAAAGAAGAGATAGATTCCATATTATCTAATTGATTTTAGGATCTCTTCAAATTATCCAATGGTTCCAGGGCCATTGGATGTAAATGAGTCTATAAAACTTGAAAAGACTTAGTAGGCAATATCAAAAAATATAAGACTAATAGTCAAGAGATTCACTTAAAGGGAAGCAATCAACTATATTGAGACTTTCTTTCTTGTATCTAAAAAAGATTTCTTTCTTATGGTAATGAAATTGGCAGCTTATTTTGAGTTCAAGCTACATTATAAGGTTTTAATGAGGCATATTTTTGAAATAAATGGACATCCAAGAAAGAAGAGTGTTATGAATACACATCATATAAATGTCAATCTCCTCATATTCCTTCACCGGCTGTAACTCCAAGCCTTTAGACATTCATCTCTTACATTATGCAATGAAATTTGTACATTCCTTGTAGTTCATATTATTTTACATTTAAAATGTAATTTTTAGACTACTTATAATTACAGATTTATGTTTATAAATAGACACTTCATTTGTATTAAGATGTATATATAAAAATTGAATAGAACTTTCTTTATTTTCTATTTTCTCCCAATTCTCTTTTCTTTATTTCTTTTGATTATTTCATAATACATAGCAAGTTATTACCCCCATAAAAGTATATCATTATAATCTTTGATATGAAACTAAAGAAATTAGTAAAGTCACTTTTGAATATATTTAATTCAGTGCACTTAAATTTTTCGTTTATATCACTAGATCAATCCCTCAAATTAACAATAAAATGCTCTTTGAGGAATTAAAATTCATGCTAATTTCACTAAGAAAAATAAACAAACAAGATGATAACTATTTTTTTTTTCAAGTTCTTCAATATCCTTTCAACCATAAAAAAAAAATTATCGCCTGCACCATTTCTCTCCCTTCCCTGTCTATTCTTGCAGAGAAGTCATTGATGACTTAAGCTTGCAATATTTAAAACAAATTTAATAAATTATAAAATTATAATATAACCCGAAAGCAAATTTCTGGCAAGAGCACATGGTACAAGGAAGGAGTGCATGCATTAATTACAAGAAATCGATGGGAGAAAACTTATGGAAGCAAGGATGAAGGATATTTGACAATATAGATATTTAGCGTTTAACAAGTATTATTTTAAATTTTTTAGCATTTAAAATAAAAGTTACATCAATCTCGAAGCAAAAATATATATAAAAAAACAATTGATTTATTGGAGAATTATAAAAGAAGATCTAGAATTAAAAAAATTTATTTTAAAAGACCTATTATAATTAGATTCAATTATTTTTTATTAAAATTAATAATAATAATCTTAAAACAATGGTAACAGACTTTTTAAAGTAATTGTTTTTTAACTCTAAGTCCTTACATATTATTCTCTCTTAATTTAAAGGTGAGTGCGTATTGTGTGTGTGTGTTTAACTAGGGGTCAATCTAAAACTATATAAAACGTCTCTGCATTTTTTAAACCGTTCCAAATTTTGGTTGCACAAATGATGCAATTTTAGCTGGAGATGATACTATTTAAAAAATAATTTTTTTTTTTATTTTGGGTACAACAATAGTAGTATTTTAAGTCAAATTGATAACATTTGTTGGAAAGCATTTCAAGTCATTAACCATGTTATAAATAATTTCGACTAAAATATGTATTATAATTTAAATCTTTTTAATGCAAACCTCATAGAAAATAGGTAAGTAAGATTAATGGAATAAAGTAAAAAAAAAATTATTTAACAAAAAAACTATTTTTTTAATAAATAATCGCTTGAATGCTAATTAGATTTTTTGTTAACATTAATCTTGTAATAAAATAATCATTTTTAGAACATAATAATTATCTTTACATTTACAAATATTTATAATAATATATTACTCAAATAATTAACTTTTAATAAAATAATCGTATAGCAAGTGTCTTAAAAACCTATATAAATATTATTGCAAATTATAACTATTTGATATCTTAGCTTACAATTTTCCATAATAAATTATCTTTCCTTTTCGAGGCACTATGCTTGAAAGATCCAAAATAAATTTTTTATTGCCCTTGTTTTTAATATCTGTTGTAATTTGTTCAGAAGCTCCAAATACTAGCACTTATATTGATGTGATGCCTTTGAATTCCAAGAAAGTTGGCCTAGTTGCTTCATTATTCTATTTTTCTCTAAATCCAGGTAACTAGGGATTGGATTGTCAAGAGCACTGTTTTTTAGACTCGGATTGGACAAGTTAATTTGATTTGTTGGGCAAAAAATGGGTCTATGAACCAGTTTAGTTAGCTTAAAAATAAATCAAATAAAAAATTAGTAAAAATTAGACTAAATTAATCAAAAATTAGCTAAATAAGTCAAAATTAGACTGGTCTAAAAATTAGTTTGAATTAATTTAAAGTCTTTGTTAATTTTTTTTATATAATAGAATAATTTATTTGAAATAAATTTAAAAATTTAAGAATAAAAAGTATGAGAAGAAAGAGAAGATTGAAATATAGAGAAATTAAAAAAAAAGGAATATTAAAAAAAAAAAGATACATAGTTGCCTATTTTTAGTGTTCACTCTCCATTATATATCATCTTATAATAGTATTTTTCTCAAATATCAATGTGTTTAACTAAAATTATCATTTAATTTTTAGTTTTTTTAATTTTTTAGTGATAAGTGGAATCTTAATATAAATTAAGAACTTCAAAAATTTAATATTAAATAATTTTAACTTTTAATCATATGTAGTTTTTATTTTTCAATTAAAAATAATTTCTCAAACATCTTAAAAATTTAAATTAGTATCAAATATTTAAAATTTATTAATATTTATTTATTATAATAAAATTTTAATATATAAAATTTTAAAAAAATAATTTAATTATTACATCATAGTTTGACCATAGTTCAATGAACCATAAGCTAATGTTTACAACAATTTAATAATTGATTTAATTTTAAAAACATTAATCAAAAGTATTCCAAATCTTTTTGAACACGTGCAAAGATAATACCTGCACTTGCAAAAAGAAATATCATTTTTAGAAATATAAGCACCACCAAAAAATGGAAGAAAGAGAAAAAGTCCTACAAATTTTTTAAATCAAGAGCAAACAAAGAAAAAAAAAAGTTAGAAAAGTGCTCAAATATATATATATATATATATATATATGAGCACCACCAAAAAAATATTGAATTAATAATTAAATTTTTAAAATTTATTAATATTTATTTGTTACATTAAAATTTTAATATATATAATTTTAAAAAATACATATTTAATTATTATGAGTTCAATCATAATTCAACCACAATTTAATTAATGAATTATAAATTAATATCTACATCAATTTAATAATAAATCTAATTCTAAAATCATTGCTCAAGAGTACTCGAAATCTTTCTGAACAAGTGCAAAGATAATATCTGCACTTGCAAAAAGAAGTATCATTCTTAGATATACAAGCACCACCAGAAGATGGAAGAAAGAGAGAAAGTCCTACGAATTCTTCAAAACAAGAGCAAAGAGAGGGAAAAAAATTCAGAAAAGTGCTACCCTTCCAATGCCTTATGTTGAAGTGTAGGGGTTCCCATCCTCTTTGTTCCCTCTTATTAAATATATAATTAACAAATAAATTATCATCCCATTTTGTTTCTAGTATCTTCAATCTTATAATAAAATATTGTATTTAAATTTTGATGGATTCTACTATGCGCATTGAGGAATTAGATGTATCGATGCACATTAATTACGATTTCTTATTGTGTTAGTAAATGATAGCTAATATACTAGTAATTAATTACTAAGGATAGCGTTTTCTCATTGTGTTAATAATTGGTTGCTCAATATGTTAATTATCGACACATTTCTAATGTGCACACTTAGATTAACTTTAGGTGACGTATAATTAAAATATTACAAACATATTTAAAAGGAGTGTGATATAAGAGAGCTATATATGATTTCTACAATAATATGAGACAATATTATATATTTTAATTTTTTTTTTTGTGTATTTTAATATTTTGAATATTAATATACCAAACACTACTACACTTCATTAATACCTAAAAATATCAATATCAACATCAACGTCACCATATACCAGACAAGATTTCCCTTATCAACCAAGTTCAATCCATAGATTATTCATCAAACTCTGATCCACAAAAGTAAGAAAATAAAAAATAAAACATAACTTCTTTTGGAGATGCCATGACGAGAACAATACATAATACTACGAGTCTAAAGGTAGCTCATCAATCACTCAACGCAGTGCTCTTAATGATATAACATTTCTGGAATTGCAAACAAACTGAGGCCCGATTGAGTCGCTATAATGCTAATGTATGTAATTTATAGATCGTTTAATATTTATTATATTTTTATAATTATTATTTCATCTATCAAGTTATTTTATAAAAAAATTAAAAAAAATTATTTTCGATTGAGCTGCTGTCGGTTACTCACTTTTTACTTAACAATCCTTTCACAGGTAGGTTTCAAATTCTTGAGCACCTTATCAATGACACTATCTAGATTTTGATAAGAAGAACCACCAGGTCTAGTAGCCTCCTCTGCCTTCTTCTTCCACTCCAAAGCCTTCTCCTTCATTTCCTTGCCCTTCCCTGATCCCTCCATCACCTCCACGACCATCCTCCTCACTTCCTCCCTCTTCACAATCGGCCCCACCTCCATCCCCGTCCCCCACTCTACACACGCATACCGACAATTCGTCTGCTGCTCAGCGAAAAACGGCCAGCACACCACCGGCTTCCCCGCGCACACGCTCTCGATCGTCGAGTTCCACCCGCAATGCGTCAGGAACCCTCGGACCGCCGCATGGTTCAGCACCTGCTCCTGCGAGCACCAGCTCGCTATGAACCCTCTTCCTTCAGTTTCAATCTTAAACTCAGTTGATAGAATCTCTGACCCGCCCTCGACGAGGTCGGATCGAATCACCCACAAGAAAGGGCACTTGCTGGAGGCGAGGCCCCACGCGAACTCGGCCAGCTGTTCGGGGGACATGGTGGTGATGCTGCCGTAGTTGACGTAGAAGACGGAGCCGGTTTCTTGGGAGTCGAGCCATCGGAGGCAGGATGTGTCTTCTTTCCAGAGGTTGGAGCCAATGGACGACGAGAGCTTGTCGTTGTGAAAGGTTTCGTCGAGGAGAGGGAGAGGGCCGATGGCGTAGATGGGAGGTGAGAGGATGGAGCAGAGATAGTCGAGTGAGTGTTTTTCGAATTCTTCGAAGGTGTTGATGATAATGATAGAAGCTTTTTGGGCTTCTTCGACCTGTCCGATGAAGAAGTTGAGCATGATGTCGTCAGGGTCGGTTGTTCTTATGAAGCTTGGGATGTCCCTTAGTCTGAGGTTTTTGATTCCAGGGATCCAGTCCACTTTGGTTTCCAAGTACCCATTTGTCAGATAATTCTCATCTACATATTATACAAACACAAAAACTACCATTAGATTGCAGCGACTAAATAGTCTTCTGCAAATATGCCAAACCATGAAGCATACATGTTCATATTTGACACGTGTTGGATTCGGACACTCGTATGATACACAACACGTTAAATTATACCCAAAAAAAAAAATTCTTCGTATATTATCCGTATCAGTATTCAATTTTTCATGCTTCCAAAATATTGAGAAATAGAAATATTCCATGAATGAATTGTATTTCTCTGTGTTCAACACTTACATGCAACACGACGTAACAATTCTAAAATTAGACATGAAATCTCAACTAATTTTCTTGTGAAATAATTAAAAAGAATGCGAAAATGAACTATAAAGTGTCAACAGTATTAAAGAGTAGTGAAATTTGTGTTATAGAAGACATGTCACAGTGAGGAGCTATGCTTGTATTCAACATGTGTCAAAAAATGCAAATAAATGAAGTACCTTTGAGGGGTACGATGCCTTGATCGACCAGATAGCGATACTGAGCGTACCCCACAAACCCACAAGCACTGGCAGTCCAAAACAAGATACTAGGAATACCCAAAAGGTTGGCAGCTTTGACAGAAAAGGTCATGCTCCCGTCGGAAACAATACAGGTAACAGGAGGGACAAGGCCAGCAGAAGCAGAGTGTTGGAGCCGACGCATAAGGTCCAGAAAAGGGCCCAAGCAAGTCTTATTGGTGGAATAGCAGAGAGAAGGGACGTGCTGGGTGGCATCGGCGTCAGAGGGAGGAAGGCCATCGGGGATGGTCTCGTAGCGAAAGTCAGGGAGGCCGATGGGACCTCTGCTTCTGAGCAAGCGCCTGTGGTTGAACTCAGAGTGGACCAAGGTTATGTGGAACCCTCTGGAATGAAGCAGCTTGGCTAGCTTCGTGATTGGGTTCACATGCCCTTGGGCTGGGTATGGCACCAGCACCGCGTGGGGCTTCGCTTCAGATATCGAACCCATCTCTCTCTCTCTCTCTCTCTCTCTCTCTCTCTCTCTCCCTCCCTCTCCCACTCTGGCCTAAGGCTGCGATATGGGCTTGTTTCTGCCTAGTTATTTATACAAGAGTGAATTATGCAACAAAATATTAATATTACAACTCTTTTGTTTCAAATATTACATTCTACTCTCTCATCATATAGATTTATATTACGTATACTCTTTTTCATTTTATTTTTTAACAAATAAATTAATGTTTTAAACAAAATGACAGCATAATTTTATTTTTAATATCACTAAAAATAACTAATTTAATGATAAGCTTTAATATGAAATTATGATTTTATTTTTAATATAAAAGTAAAAATTAAGTACTCTTATTTTTGTTCAAAAAAACACATGTAACAAACTATGTTGACAAAAATAATTAAAAGCGAATTAGCTATAATTTTTAAAATAAAAAAAAAAACATAACTAAATTTTAAGAAAAAGTAAAGTAATTTTATCTTTATGAAAAGAAGAGGGACATGTATGGCGGGTGGGATCTCGCCAGCAATGAAAGAGTAATGTGGTGGGGAGACAAAGCCAAAATGTAACGATTTCTCGCTGATGATTGATGTTGTAGTTTTTTGGAAGAATAATTGACAGCCAATAATGATGATAAATCTGTGCTGATATTACTAGTATCTGTTTTGATTCTTGAGCTATTCAGTGGGATTTTTAGCCAAATATTACCGTATAAAACATTTTATTGTCAAAAGTTACATCTATACATATTTTTGTTTTTCTAATACTTTTGAAAATTCAGGGACAATGCCCCGAGTTGGCAGGGGCGTGGGGTGTCGAAGGGGAGATGGTGTTTGTGTGATTCAAGAAAATGAGTTTGCTATCCTGTCTTATCTGTATCCACAAAAGCGTTGACCATTTTGTATGGCTCAAGTATAACTTGAGTGATGTTAAATTTTACACATTTTCTTGGTGATCGACTTAAATATATATATATATATATATATATATATATATATATCCTTAAAACATTATTTTAATATAATTAATAATTAGAAACTAAAGAAATTTCATTCTTTATAAATTTTTTTTTGAAGTCATATATCAATATATTTAAAGTTCAATCAATATATATTCTAATATGTCTAAGTAACATTTTTAATTCTTAAAGTTTCTTATAATTTTATCTTAAAATTTATAATTATTCTTTTTGTAACTGGTCTCACATTTTAAAATTTTTAATTCAAAGTTTGTTAAATTTATAACTAGTATATACATATAACTACTAACATTTAAATTTATTTTCATGATCATCTCCTCATGCCATCATATCTCATATTCCATTCTAACCCTGAGAAGCTTAGAACGTGGGTTGTGCCACCAAGAAATTGTAGACACAATTGACAGCTATCTTCTTGAGTAAGGATGACTGGGGCTGTGTCATCGCTTGGGTTTCTCCTAGAAAATATACTGCACTTTTCTCCGTTGATCTCTCCACAAACGTCTTCTATGCAAATATCCAAAGATTTTAAAAGAGAAAAAGAAATGCAGAAAAACGCTTGTAGGTAGATGTTGATTTGGCTTTAAACGCCTCCTATGTAAGTAAACAATTGGGAAGGATTGAAAAGAGACCTGAGGGATCGCTGTGGGGTTAAGGCGTCGATTTCTCTGATGTGCTCATCTTCGTGATTGTTGTGGGCTTCAAGGGTTGTGGAAGGTATTTGATCGTTTAACACAGCAAGGTTTAAGCGGATATGCAGCGTAGTGGAAGAGGAGAGTGAATAGTAAAGATGGGAAAGTGGATAAGAGACGAACTCAAGGGGTTCTTGCAGCATAGTAGTACTAGTAGTAGAGTATGTGTATGTTCTTTTCTTGGGTTCTTAACCAATGGAACGAAGAGAAATATAAACCACACGCATTCACACCTTCATCGGGGAGCCATACCATAGCCATCTCCTTTTCGCAACACCCCATGGCAATGCCAGTTTCAATAAACTTCGTGGCACTATCATTGAAATCTTGAAAATATTAAACTTTTAAAAAAAAAGCAAAAATATAAGAAAACTGGTGGTAATATCATCGAGTTTTCAAAAAAATATAATATATGAGTGTAATATTTTTATTAGGTAAGGATTTAACAGAAAAATATTTTATACAATAACATTTGGCTCAAAATACCAGAAGATTCACCAATGAATACAAATATATAAGCATGTAATATATAATACCTGTGCTAGCTTTTTGAGCCATATATGGCAAAAACTAAAAAGAAATTAAAAAAAAATCCTACTAGGCAAATTTTATTGCACGCTGCTGCAAACTATTTTTTTATTTAAGGGTGTCTCGCCATCATTGACAATGAGATAGCCCTACATAGGGCAAACAATCTGGCAGCCCTAACTCGTTGTCATTGCTAGTGAGATAGGGCTATCATGTGTCGAATTCAATTTGATCCCAACAGGATAATAAAAGAAGGAAGATAAATTGATTTGATGAGTGGCATACAAGCAGATTGGAGAGCTAGATTACATCTGCGACTGATTGGTGCATCTTGGATGCAATTATCCTTTGGCAATATGCGAGAATCATGATTTTACCCGAATAAAATGCCCTCTTACATGCAAGTCTTCCATATGCTTGCATTTTCCTTCTTCTCTCATGCTATTTTGTCATCTCCACTCTAGTCCCCTCTCTCATTTCTCTACACTAAGAGTTGGATTTGCCGTTATAAGTAGAGAAAATTTTGTTTGGATCCACATTTGTGTCACGACTTGAAGCAAACTTTTTATTGTAGGTGGATAAAATTTTGTGTAGGCAAAAAAAATTTTTGGACTACAATACACTATAAAAAAAAGGATTTAACTACAATTTATTGCTGCTACACCCCTTAATTGAGATTGAACCATCTATTAGGAAAGGTTTAACCATGGTTTTCAATAACAATAGAGATTGTTGTCTTTAAACTAGGATTAATGGTGGTTGTTCTAACTATAGTTAAACCATGATTTAACTATGGTTCTTTGACTGACGTTAAATATTATAAAACTTTTAGTAGTGGTTTAAATTGTTACAAAATTTAATTTTTTTTCTCACTTTGTTAAATCTCTATTTTTTTCCTCCTTGTATTAGTAGTTTTATAAACATGTACAGCTAAAGTTTCGATAGATTCATTCCATAATTTTTCATCAAAATTGCCAAGTTCATATTCCTATTAAAAGTTAAATTCATATATAATTAAAGTACTAAACTGATTATCTTTATTATAAGAGTGTGGCAACTAAGTTATTACTTGAAGTTTCCACTATCTTGACTACTTTGTACTTGAAAATAAAAATAAAATGTTATCAATAACAAATTAAAAACTAAAAGAAATTAAAATTCATTCATATAATTTAAGTAGAATAAAAAGCTTATCATACTATCATTTGAATGCCAATACTAGCAAATTCAAGTGGCACCTAACCCTAAAAATTTTGGAAGAGGAATACCAAAGCTGCATTCATCTATTTTAATTGTAATCTAAGTTCCTGCACCTTATTTTCCAACTCTACATAGGAAGGCCCAAACCATGGAGTTCCTCTATGGAAGTGAGCAAAATGGCTAAACACTTAGGATGGGCAAACGCCTAATCCTAATCCTTGGATTTGACTAGGGTGCTTTTGCCTTCCTAAAGCTAAACCCAATGAATCCTAACCTATAATCTACTAAGAAGATCCCTAAGCCTAATGCATTGATATCTTCTCTTGTAAACTCAAGCAAAATAAAAGACAATATATCATTTTAGCAATGTATTTATTCAACTAAATTAGGAGTTAACACTTTATTCCCACATAGCTTATATACATACAATGATCGCTTTAGCTCCCTCATTGACTGAAGATCTATCCTACCTTTTATGTGTGGTAGTCCACACATCTCTTCAAGTGACTAGGCCTCACTCTCAATCTCCTAGGCCTCACTCTCAATCTCCTACAAAATTTAAGACAAATATTGTAACATATCTCAAAGTATGTCAAAAGTTCAGTTGTACTATTTATCAAAATAAACTTACCATTTCAGCCTTTTTTCATGCAACACTCTTTAATTCGCTAGTATATATGAGGAATCATTTGCTTTTGTCTATTTTGTTTATTTTTTGCCACAATCTATTAATGATTGACAAAAACACATTAATGATATCTATGAAGAATACTAAAAATATTATTACCTTAGTTCTCAGGTCTTCTCGATACTATGTATACAATGCACATTGCTCCTCTAGAATGCCCTCTGGTACAATGACTTATAGCTCATCTTTGGCCTTTAATTTGTGCCATCTTGTACCCCATTGTATAAATACTTTTAAGCCTATTGACACTTAGTTCCAATGGACTTAAGATAGCAACTCTTATGCTCCTTATCATTGATGGCAAAGTATGTCTACAACATAAAATATAGTTCTCAATTAATATAAATTAATGTGAATGAGCCATAAAATAGTTTAACAATCAATGTGCTACCTATATATTATCCCTGAAATTGTCATTCTTGTACTTAGCTAGAACACTCTTCCAACTCATGTAGCTAATGGGAAATGTTGTGAAATTTTTGCCAACATTCCTTAAGAAAACACCTCACAATCCACCTCCCTTTCCAATGTGTTAGTGTTAATCATTCTAGTCCACAACAACCTTTTACCCTGGAGGAAGGACCTAAACATCTAGCAATGTTAATTGATTGGGTCTAACTTGTCCTTACTCATCTACAAAATTAAAGTTTTGTGTACAAAATTACATTAAATCAATTTAGCACACTTGAACTCATTATCTTACTTACCAACAATATGAACCATCCAATTTCTTCTTGCTTTTGGTCATGTGAACTCACCACGCTGTTCATATTGCCATCTTCATTGGCAAGGAAGCCATCAATATTATCAGTGCCTAGATGGGTGGTTGGAACCTCAATGGGTTCCCTAGACAGTGGAGGAACTGTTGAATATAAGTACCTTGGTTATCTACAACACTAATAGTCAAACCCAGGGGACTTTTAGTGCTAGATCCATTGCCTCTGCAAGAGGGGCCTAAATTACTCTCCTTAAAAAACCTTTTCATCTTCAAGATTCTTCTAAATTATAAAAAGAAAAAAGAATAGAAAACTAGCATAAGACATTTGATAGACATAAAACACATATAATCAACCATAAGAAATCATCAAATACAAGCATAAGTAAAAGATGCAAGATAGTGAACCTAGACAAGTTCCAATTTGCTTCTCTATTTGAAAATAATATTTCTAAGCATTAAGGTTGAAATGACTCACTCTTGCAGCTAGTATCCTCATCTTTTTCACTCTTGTAGCTAATAAATTATTAAATTATTAATCAACCTTGTTGCTTAATTAAATTAGTGTACAATCAATAAAAAAACTTGAATAATTAATATACATGTCCAAAGATACATAAACTAGTATTTAATTAAAAAAATAAAAATAAATTCCATTCTATTTAATCAAAATATACAATAAAAAATTAAAAAAAGTTAATAATTTTACAAAACAACAAAAGTTAAATATTTCTTAAGTATTTGTCATACTTAATTAGGTCTTTAAAATAAATATGTTTACATGTTAAGTTTTTATTAAAAATTTTGATAATAAATACATAAGAAACTTTATTTTAATCTTCTTAATATTAAATTCTCCATTTACAATATATATATATATATATAAACAACACTAAACATTAGTTCCTTTTATCAAATATACCTTTTTAAGAATTTTTATCTATAGAAGTAGTTATATGAATTTAAATTTAAAATTTAATTCTTTTACTTTCCTAATTAATAGTTAAAAATTTCTAGTTAGAAACTTCATTGGAAGAAACTTGTCTGACACTTCAAAAATTATGTGTGTACACTAATTTCTTATAGATATGGACCAAAATATTGCATGTAAGAAATAGAACAATGGCCTAGGATATGCATAGAGAAAGAACAATATAGCAAAAAAAAAGCCCAAAAAAAACCATCCCATTATAGCATTTAATTGATAGCAAAAGTTCACCTAATTATAGCAACTCATTCAAGCTAATATATGCATACAAATCTAGACCAAATGAAGAAATAAATGAAGTAGATGCTTACATAAAGGAAAAATTAGAGAAAAATAAAGAAAAATTGCACACAAATGGATTTGAAATAAAAAAATGTCATACAAATTCCTCTACCATACGAGAGATGAATGGATGAGTAATGGCTATTAAAGCTACTACAACAGCTTATGGACAGGGTCTCGATGGTTATAGGGGAAGAAGGAAATGCTGCTCTTAGTGGAGAGTGGCCATTTGCAAAAGCTTTAGTGAAAATGAAGAGGAAGCTTTGGAGATGGCCAAAGTTACTACAATGGACGAATGTTGAAGGGTCTTTAATAATCAACAAAGTGACTAGTGGTGTACTGACAGTGGTGGCGTACAGGAGAAAACGAAGGGGGTGGGGCAACTAATGAAATGATGAGAGGCTTCAAATCATATTTAATTTGATTCCCTCTTATGGAGATTATGTAATGATCTTAATAGCTATTCTATGGAACCAATGTTAAGGCTTGTTCCAGTGGTGGTTATGGTATAACCACCATTAGGATAAACCATCCTAAGGATAGTTTGTAATTAACCACCTTTAGGTTTAAGACAATTGTCATTAGGAAACTCTTCCCTAATGGTGATTGATGTTTAACCGCAATGAGAATGAGTGTCCTAATGACAATTGTGAAAAATGCAATTATGATTGGGTTTTGCAACAATTTCTTTAACTCCTATTAAGCCATTATCGCAAAAGTTATGTTTTCTTTTCAGTAGTTATACCTCTGTGTAATTCTGTACTTGTCTTAATAATTTGTTTTATGTTGTGAAAATAACATAATTTTTTGGTTGAATATTAATTTATTTTTTTAGATAAAAATAAAAAATAATATAGTAAAGATAAGTACAAAACATTAAACAGATAATTAATTTGGTTATTAAATTAGTGAAATTAATTTAGAATAATTATAGTTTGAAAAATCTTTCATTTGCATGAGAGTAAAAAAAATATTAAAGGTAGATTAATAATTTCTTTGGAGGAAAATAAATACTTTTAATTTTGTGGGCAATGATAAGAATTTAAAAATGGTAATATTAATAAAGTCAATGAGTATAAGTAATGTAGAAAAATTAAATCATGATATGATACAAAATTATTTTGTTTGCAAGTGGTATAGTTTTTTTGTTGAGTAAATTAATGTTTAATATTGTTATTATATAAATGTTGATAAATGAAGCTAAAAAATATGGTTCATGAAAATTTCTGAAAAAAATAAAGATGTATATATTTTTGTCTTTTTTTATATATAACTCGTGTATTAGGAATTAAAATAAGCAATAAGATAGAGCTTGTATACATATATGAAAATAAAGAAATTTATGGTAGTAATGAAAGTGTAACATTTAACTATGCTAGAGTGAAAATAATGAAAGTTAATGCTAAATTCACTTTAGAGAGATTAAAGAAGGTGGTCAGAGCAACAAGTTATGGCTTACCCCAAATTAGGTCATTTTTGAGTTGGTATATAAACATTTGGTGTCTCTATGTCCAAAGTGGTATTTAGCAACGAGCTTGGAAGGTGATAGCAATGTTCAATCAATGTGGGAACTAATGGATCATTTCCCTCAAAGCTAATTCCATAAAGAGGTAGATGCAGAACACAACTGCAGAATTAGATCTTAACAAAGAAATTTAACTATCAAAGGGCTACATTCCATTAACATTCCCTTCCATTAGCTAAACTCACAATACTGATAAGCAATGGTCTCCAAGCCTACTCCCAAGGAATAACATATGCAATAGTTTTACAACTTGCTCTATCGACATATGATTTACCATGGTCACAAACATTGTGAAAGAAGAGGGACAACATTGTGATGGCACTACATTGATTAGAGGTGTTACTTCATTTTACTATACCTTGGCATCGATGCAGGGAGACTTTGGCACAACTAATTCATCTTCTTTTATGTTGCTCGACTAATGTGGAGACTTTAGAGGTACTGGTCCTTTCTATTATGTGTTAACTTCACAACCATCTCAGTTTAGAGCTCTTGAGGCCTTACTCTTTGCATCGACACTATTGTAGATGTGGAACAAATATGGTTTGTTCTTGACACTATTTTATGATCTATCAATGTTGAGTGCCAAGTATGGAAGCCAATATTTTGAACATGGGGGATCCTCACATGAACCACATCAAGGGTTCGTGACATTGCATAAGCTAATTCCTCTTGTTTAGTTATCTTACTTGGATTTAAATTTTCCATTGGTAGCTAATGTGATTAACCTATAGCAAGAAAAAGAAGAATAGTTGGTGTGATGGAGACTATAACGAGAAATAAGAAGGCTGCAATGTGGAATAGAGAGCCATTATTTTAATGAATAGATTTTTTCTTATTATATTTGTACAAATTTATAATTCTTTTTTAATATTTAATGTACTTGACTTATTCAGTATTTTTTAATCACTTTTCTACTTTGAACTACATTAACTTTGTATTTAATAATCAAATAGGAGATAACTTTACCAAAAAAAAATTAACTTCATAAGTAAAAGAATAATATTGAGCCCATGGCCTTCAATTAAGGAGAGATTGGCCCTTTTAAAAAAAAATAAAAAAAATTAGGCTCACTATCAAGAGGTATAGACTATCTTACCTTCATTGAGGGCGAGTTTTCCTTTTATACACACACACGCACGCGCACACACACACACACATATATATATTTGGGTGTAATAAAGTTTTCCTAATAGAATTTGGCTTTTTATATTTAATTTTGTCATATACAATTCAAATAACCTACTTGGGCTACTCAATAACATAGTCAATCTTTAGATAATTTTTTTATACAAATTCTTATTTCAAAACTTTGTTATTGTTGATTTGATTTATTTTTTCTAAAGATTAGAAAAATTTATGAATAAAAATTATTTACAAAATAATTAATATATGTATATATATGGCCCATGCATGTCAAGAACACTAACAAAATTGACATAATGAAATTCATTATACTAAAAAAAAGGTGAAAATTATAATGTAATAAACAACTTTTTAGATACTTGGGCCAAAAAACAATCTTTATATACAACCTATTAACTGCATCAACACATTAAAAATGAATCTCACATTCTCTTGAAAATCAATACATTTTACCTTGCACTATTTCTCAGTTCTAACAATAATATGCTGGGTCGTGTGCAAATTAGGTGTATTTCATATAAGAGTAAATCACATAGGTAATAATTGAAATTTTGTTAAAATTATGTAAATTTCTATTTATTTTTAAAAAAATATACATTTTGGAAGTTAAATATTACATTATATTTTAGTTTAATTTTAATTTTTACTAAATATTGTTAATTAAAATGAATATATAATCTTTTTAATTAAAATATCCTTTTCTATATTCAAAACCTTAGGAGTGGTGATGAGGAAATTTAACATTTATTAAAAAAAAAGAAAATAATTTAATATGTTTTTAAATTAATTGAAGATATAATAGTAAAAAAAAGGTTAAATTAAAGTAAAGTATATATTTTAAAAATAAATAAAAATATAGCATTTACATTTCATTTAAATATATTCCATGGCTGTCGTCATCAGTCATATTCCCCCCAAATTATTAAAGTGTTTAGAGTACCTAAGAAAAATCAATAACATCTAAAAACATATCTTCTTCGAAGTGTAGAAAAGTCATGTATACATTATGGTCGTTGTCTTTTTCGTCTCTTTTGTCTAGGATGCTTTATTTTTCTTTCTTTTTTTTCAAGTACAGTAAAGGCAAGGCCTAAGTAGGAAACAAAACAAAAGACCACTAAGTAGTCACATGGCGAGGAAGTAAGACTCCATAAATGTCATCCAATAAGAGCTGTCTTAAACCAAGAGGGGGTCTTATGATATTTTAAAAGCCAAGTGGGAGAGCGTGGATGAAATTCGCCATCTGTCAACATAGCAATTAGCTTCTCGAAAGGTGTGCTCAATTCTAATGCACCATCGGCTACCTTGCAGAAGACTCTGAATCTTAGTAACCAGGTTAAAGCATGGGTGAACCTCGTCACATCTGTTCCTAATCAATCCTAGGGCAACCATAGAATTATTGTGTATCACCACTTTCTCTAGATTGCATTTTCTTGCAAGTTTAAGACCCCATAGAATACCTCACAACTCAGCCACAGTTATATAGCATTGTCCAAGGTTACCTGTGAAGCCAGCAACCCAATCGCCAAGTTCATTTCTAATAATACCCCCATAAGTAGCCAATTTATTTTCCTTGACTAACCTATCAACGTTCACTTTGAACCACCCCTCCCTTAGGAGTTTCTAGCTAATCAAACATTCCTCATGATATTCGACCTTCTTCTCCTGTATTCCTTCAATGTTGATATCTTAGGAGACCTTATTTAAACTTTTGAAGATTAGTTCCTCATTACTAAATATGTAGCCTTTAAATGTCATTTCACATTGAGAGGTCCACAGGAGCCAATATATGTATTCGAAAACACTTTTGCCAAGGTAGGGACTCAACTCTCTTGTTCCCTAGCGCATTGCAGTAATTCCAGCTAATCCATTCCTATAGGTGTAAGGAAAAGAACTCATTCCACCATCTAAGATGCACCACTTTGCACCAAATGGCAGTAGCTCTAGCACAATCTCTTATACAATAGATGGTTGTTTCCGTCTTCCCATTTTCAAAGGGGCATCTGGTTGAGCCATTAACTCCTTAAGTTGTATGCAGCTATCTTATATGTATCTAGTCATAAGCTAGGAGCCATAAGAAGCTACTATTTTTCTCAAGAACAGGCCACCTCCACACCTGGTTCCCTATTGTTTTCTCACTTTCTTTATCCTTATGCGTCAGACTCTTGTAAGCAGATCTAGTAAAGAAGACTCCATCCTGTGAGGCCATCCATTTGATCGAGTCTCTCCTTCCATTCAGAGTAGAAGAGATGATGTTGATTATGGTTTGTAAAATAAATTTTGGAACCAATTCTTGAAGTGTTCTAAAGTCCCATCCTCTAACAGGGGTCACTAGGTCTTTGACTCTTACCTATCTAAGATTTTTTGTGATTTCCTTAGTGGTATATTCTATAATAGGATTTTTTAAGGGTGTCCACCGTTCAAGCCAAAAATTTACATCGGTCCTGTCTCTTACGCTCCATCGTCTACATTGGAACTCTTTCCACACTTTGGAGATATCAAGCCACACACTTGAGGAATTGTAGTGTTCTTGCACTTTGGGAATAAGTGTGTCTCCATATCTATATTTTGATCTTAGAATGCACATCCAAAGGTCATTTGGGTGCTTCACCAAAGCCCAGCAAATTTTTTTGAGGAAGGCTTTATTCTATATCCTTAAGTTCTTAATACCTTTACTTCCATCGGCCTTTGATTTACAAACATCATTCTAAGAGACCAAGTGCATTTTTCTTTCTTCCCTTGAGGAGCCTAAAAGAAAGTTCGTACTAGCTTTTTCCAAATCCTTATAAATAGAGACAGGCAAGTGCATAATTTGTATCATATAGCAAGGGAGGGCTACCACTATAGCTTGGATTAGAGTACTCCTTCCTACAAAGCTTAAGAGTTTACCCTTCCATGATAAGAGTCTTATATTGAGTTTCTCAAGCAAATGCTTGAAGGTGGCTTTGTTGCCCTAGTTATGAAGGAGAGGTATACTTAGATATTTCCCTAGGTCACTTGTTAGAGTAATTCCCAGAGTCTGACTCAGATAAGTAGCTCTATGGAATTGAATATTTCGTGAGCAGAACATTTTGGTTTTAGGTTGATCTTCTGTCTTGAGGAAAGGTAGAAAATCTCCATGCATTTCTTTATAACTTCAATTTGATCTGAGTTCGCTTCTGTGAAGAGGAAAAGGTCATCTACAAAGAAAAGGTGGGTAATTGGAGGCCCTTTACATGAGAGCTGAATGGGTTTCCAATATTTGTTTTCCAATGCCCAAGACACTCCATACATAGAACAAATAAGTACAATGACAAAGGGATACCTTGTCTCACACCTCTGGATAAGCAAAAGGGGTTTAAAGGTTCCCCACTCTATAATACCTGCACTTGACACTTCGAAATGCAAGCCATAATAACATATTTAAATTGATCATTCAAGCTAATTTCTTTGAAGGTATCTTATAAAAACTCCCATTCAATTCTGTCATAGGCTTTTTCTAGGTCCACTTTGACACCACATACCCTTTCTTCCCTTTCTTGGATCTCATTGAGTGAATGACCTCTTAGGCGATGATGATATTGTTACTGTTGTGATGCCTAGGTATAAAGCTACTCTGATTTAGAATGATGAGATTCCTCAAAACTCTTTTCATTCTATTAGCAATGATTTTGAACACCATGTTACATAACGAAATGGGTCTAAATTCCTTCATTGTCTTAGGTTTATTAACCTTAAGGATAAGAACAATATAAGTGTGGTTGATTTTGGCAATTGATTCCAAATCCCTAAAGGCTCCATTCGCACAATTGCACACCTTATCCTTGATCACCTTCCATTGGCTTTGGAAAAAAATTGCCTGTAGCCCATCAGGTCTTAGTGCTTTGTAAGGGCCAATATTAAAATCTGCATCTTTGATTTCAAGTTTAGAAACTTCTCTTTGAATGTATCTTAATTTCTTTGTACTTAACTTGGGGAAACATCCTGAGATAGATAGCTTAGGCCTCACCTCTTGATCTTTAGTATAAAGCTACCTGAAGAACTTTGCGACTATGTTTTTTTAAAGCACCTTTATCATTGATCCAAGCACCATTCTCATCCTTGATGGACTCCATATTCTTCCTTTGTCTCTTAATCATAATGGAGGCATGGAAGAATTTTGTGTTTCGATATCCCCAACAGTAGCCAATTGCATTTGGGCTTCTAGAACCAAATAAGTTCCTCTTAGGCAAGGATTTCCTCATACTCCTCCTAAAGATTTTTGCATAGGTGAATCAAGTGGGTGTAGTAGTTTGAGTTAATAGCATTATCTATACCTTGTAATCTACCTATAATTTTTCTTTTATGAAAGAAGATGTTGCCCATGGTGTGCGTACTCCACTTCCTAGCTTTCGAGGCAAAATCCAAGGTGCCATTAACCTAATCATTACCTTGCCAAGCTTCCTCAACCATTCTTGGAAAATAGTCTTCAAGGAGTCAAGTAGCATGAAATCTAGAAAGATCATTCCTCTTTCTTCCTTTATCACTATCTTTTAAAGCTATGCATATCACACTATGGTCTAAACCAAATTGAACAAGGTGTTGAATTTTAGTTTTCTCAAAATTAAGAATCCAAGCAGTGTTAGCAAAGGCCCAATCAATACGTTCCATAAGATCCCCTTTGCTCCAAGTGAATTTAAAAAGATCATTCCTCTTTCTTCCTTTATCACTATCTTCTAAAGCTATGCATGTCACCCTATGGTCCAAACCAAACTGAACAAGGTGTTAAATTTTAGTTTTCTCAAAATTAAGAATCCAAGCAGTGTTAGCAAAGGCCCAATCAATACGTTCAATAAGATCCCCTTTGCTCCAAGTGAATTTAGGTCCACTAAATCCCAAGTCAATTAGGTGAGAGTGTTGGATGAATTCAAAAAATTGGTTTATGGTAGTCTAATTATGTAGAGATCCACCTTTCTTATCTTCCATCTCTAGATAGGCATTGCAGTCCCCCAAGACTAGCCAAGGTTTATCCATATGACCAGTAATATTTTTCAGGTTGCTCCACAGTTCTCTTCTATTGGTAAGGATTGGGTCTCCATAAACAACAGTAATACAAAAGGTTTTCCTTAAGGTATGGCAACAGACATTGCAATGAAGGAGTTGTTCATAAGAGTGTTCACAAGTAACATTGAAGGTCTCATCCTTCCACAAGAGCCAAACTCTCCCTACAAACTCAGTGGCCTTCACCATTATCTAATCAGAGAAGCCCAATCTACAAACCACCTTATCTGCTTTGAAACCACTTATGTGAGGTTCCACAACAATAAGCATCAACAATTTATACATTTTGACCATGTCCTTCACTCAAAAGGGAAACATCTTTGAACCTGCTCCCCTACAATTCCAACTTCCTATATTCATTATAGTTCATGAAGGGAGGGAATGAAACTGTCCAGATAGCTGTTACATAAAGTTAGTGTATACTTTAGAGGAACCACAATCCTCCAATAGCTCCCTTGCGTTTTCATTGGCAGGGTGTTTCTGTGCATAGCACATTAATATGATAATTTCCTATTCTTCTGAGTTTTTCAGTATCTTTTGGGCTTTTGATCTCCTTTTCCTAACTTAAAATATTATGTTTGTCTCCCGGGTCTAAAAGGTTGGACGACCCATTCATATGCTTAAGGGCCACCTAAGCCCCTTTCTTCATACTCGGGTCTGTGGACCTTTTAAACATAGCAAATGATTTGTTTTAAGCCTGTCTTTGTTTATTGCCTTCGAAATACTCCCTTGCACCACTTGGTGAGTTTTGGCATTAGGCTTGCTATTAATCGCAAATGGGCTTAAGGTGTCACTCTTTATGAGATTCGTCTCCAAACTATATTGTCTTTGAGGTATCTCAAGGATTTCCTTTTCCCCATGCTCTTCATTAATATGATGTCTTCTCTCTTACAGAATCTCTGGCTCAATATTATCCTTCCTCGCTATTTTTTGCTTATCACCTCTTACAGGTTCCCTTACTATTATCGGCCGAGTCTCCTTTCTCTGACCTCCTTCCTGTTCCAACTCCATAGGGTCATTTTCGAGGGCTACAATAGCAAAAAATTTGGATCCGTTTTTGCATATTACCTCTGCACGGATCTTGAAGGGGATTATAGCGGATCTACCTTGGTAGACTCTGAGGCCTTCATTGCAGTTCCCCCTTGTCCCAGCATTCTTCTTACGAGCATCCAAGGTCCATATTCCTCACTGGGCGAGAAATTCTGGTGCTGCGTGTTAGGTTCTTGTCTTGTGGGACTATGAATTTGGATGTTCACATTGACTAATGGAGACTCTGTGCTTTGGCAATCCTCATCCTTGTGTCCATACTTACCGCATCCAAAACAAGTTAATTTTCATCCCTCGTATTCTATATTGTAAACTACATTCCTGACAATGACTCTAGACACAAGCTTCTTGTTTAGGTCCACCTCTACGCTGATTCGAGCGAAGCGACCGCGTTCAATACGACCTTCCTCCCCGAAGCCTGCGGATAAAGTATTAGTTCTACTTTTAGTGTTCTTCCAATTCAGTTTCCCAATCTTCACAAGAAGTGCCTGCTGTAAAATTGAATTGCTAGATTAGGGACTGTCACCCAAATGGTGATCTTCCCTAGTTTGTTCTTTGTTGGGTTAAAGTTTCACTACCAGATAGTGTTCCATGATCACCCATGGTCCCTCACTCAAAACATAGTGGTAATCGCGGTCCTTAGCTAATCTAGCAATAAAGTAGTTGTTCTCTATGTCAATTAATTCGAAATCTACCATATTCCATAATTTCAACAATCTAACTTTCAGGTAACGATAGCTCAGACGCTTCCCAAGCAAGGTCAAAAGTATTGCTTTTCTCCAAGGTCTATAGTAGTCTCTCCATTCCTCCCCAAACACATGTATCACAGGGTGCATTTTCATGAGTTCTTTGATCTCATCCGAGATAGGGGTCTCTCCACCTTCTTCTGCGTCCAACTTTTCATCATCTTCCAAGTTGACTTCATGGTTATTGTCACTCCCATTGTAACCAAGCAACAAGTCTTTGTAAGAAATTAGCCCTTTGTTTTCCTGAACTTTGTTTAGAGGGTTGCTCAGTTTTGCCTACGACAGACCAACCTCCATATCTCATTGCTTCTCCTTGTTAGCTCATTCTTCCTTATCCACTATCATCTCATCCCTCTTCGGGGGGTCAAAGTTCAAACGCTTATTGCTCCTCTTCATTAGATCTTCTTCCTCTGTTGACACCTTGTTTTTGTCTCGTTTACCGTAGTCCTCCATTGACATCTTTTTTGAAAGATCCAATTTCTTCTTTCCCTCTCTTTCCTTTCTGCAACTAGTTAGACCAACTCTTTTAGGATGCTTTCTTTAATATCTGAAGTGACAACACAACAAAGTTTGTGTAGAAATTTTTTGAAAATTTTTATTGTAAATTTTTTTATAAAATTAAAAAATAGATACAAAATGTGAGGTTAAACTCTTAAAAAAAATAGTATGTTACACATTGTGTTTATTTTTGTTCAAAAATTTATAACAAAAAATTTTAAAAATCAAAACTTGTAAAAGTGCTCTAATTATAACGTTACATTTTAGGTTTTTTTTTCTCAATAGTGAATATATATATATATATATTATTTTTAAATATTTGATAATGTATTTTAAAAAATTTATGAAAAAAAAATTGAAAATAAAATCTATATCTCCTTATTTCTAAGTATATTCTATTTTTAATTCTTTTTTATGCAACACATACAATTCTATATTTTTTATGCCTAGTATCTTATAAATATTTATAAATTAAATTCATCACGCATCAAACTCCACCTATTAATAAGAGTTGTGTGAGATACATGTTCCTTTGAGGAACAAGAGAAAAACGTCTGCAGTAACAGGATGCCCATTGTTAATCTATTGTTGAAATGATAGAATAATTGGTGTAATGGAGACTATAACGAGAAGGAAGAAGGTTGTGTTGTGAAATAGAGAGCCATTATTTGGATGAATCGATTTTTTTATCATATTTGTACAAAATTATAATTCTTTTCTAGTATTTAATTTACTTGACTTGTACTATTTTAAACTATATTAACTGTGTTTAAATAATCAAACAAGATATAACTTTATAAAAAAGTTTACTTCATAAGCAAAAGAATAATATTGGGCCCATCCTTCAATTAAGGAGAGAATGGGCTTTTTTTTTTAAAGAAATAAAAATCAAAAACTAAGCTCACCATCAATCAAGTTAAGATTGTCTCAGGTATAGGCTATCTTGCCTTCATTGAGGGCGAGTTTTCTATATATATATATATATATATATATATATATATATATATATATATATATATATATATATATATATATATATATATATATATATATATATATATATATATATATATATTGTAATATTTGGGTGTAATAAAGTTTGCCTAATTAGAATTTAACTTTTTATTTTTAATTTTGTCATTATGATTCAAAAAACCTACTTAGGTTACTCAATACTATACTCAATTTTTCAATAATTTTTTTCATAAAAATTCTTATTTCAAAACTTTGTTATTATTGATTTGATTTATTTTTTTCAAAGATTAAAAAAATTTATGAATAAAAATATTTACAAAATAATATATATATATATATATATATATATATATATATATATATATATATATATATATATATATATATATATATATATATGGCCCTTACATGTCAAGAACACTAACAAAATTGACATAATGAAATTCATTATGCAAAAAATAAAAATTACAATGTAATAAACAACTTTTTAGATAGGCCCCAAAAAAAATAAACAAACAAACAAAAACTCTTTAAATGCAACCTATTAACCGCGTCAACACATTAAAACAAATTTCACATTTTCTTGTTAAAATCAATACATTTTACTTTGCACTATTCCTCAGTTCCAACATTGAGATGTTCGGTTGTGTGTGAATTAGGTGTATTTCATTTAAGAGTAAATCACATAGGTTATATTTGAATTTTGTTAAAATAATGTAAATCTCTATTTATTTTTTTAAAAATATATTTTTTAAAAGTTAAAAATTATATTATATTTTAGTTCAATTTTAAATTTTTTACTAAAATAATCTTAATTAATCTGAATATATATATTTTAATTAAAATACCTTCTCCTATATTCAAAACTTTAGGAGTGGAGATAAGGAAATTTAGCATTAAAAAAAGGATAATCATTTAATATGTTTTTAAGTTAATTGAAGATATAATAGTAAAAAAAGTTAAATTGAAGTAAAATATATTTTTTAAAAATAAATAAAAACATTTGTATAATTTCAACATTTACATTTCATTTAAATATACTCCACAACTGTCGTCGTCAATCATATTTCCCCCAAATAATTAGTGTCCAGAGTACCTAAGAAAAATCAATGGCGTCTAAAAATATATCTCCTTCACCGAATTGTAGAAAAATCGCGTATAGATCGTGGTCGTTATCGTTATCGTCGTTATCTCCTTCTGAAGTCACATAACAACAAAGTTTGTGTAGGAATTTTCAGAAAATTTTTATTGTAAATTTTTTTTTATAAAATTAAGAAAAATATATACAAAATGTAAGGTCAAATATTTTTTAAAAGATAATGCCTTACACTCTGTATTTATTTTTGTTCAGAAATTTATAACAAAAAACTCGTAAAATTGCTCTAATAATGACATTACATTTTAAGTTTTTTTTTTCAATAGTGAATATATATTTCATTTTTAGATACTCGAAAATGTATATTAAAATATTTATAAAAAAATTTAAAAATAAAATCTATATCTTCTTATATCTAAGTATATTCTATTTTTAATTCTTTTTTATGCACGATATACAATTCTATATTTTTTGTATGCCTAGTATCTTATAAATATTTATAAATTAAATTCATCACGCATCAAACACCACGTATTAATTAGAGTTGTGTGAGATACATGTTCCTCTGAGGAACAAGACAGACGCCTGATGTAATAGGATGCGTATTGTTAATCTATTGTTGAAATGATAGGCCAAGTCCAAAAAAATCTTATTGACATATGTACCTGTCAATACTGAAGACGAAAACTGCACCGTGTATTTGTGAACGAACAATATCATGACTTTGAAAAAAAAAAAAAAGATGAAAAAATAATAATATAAAATAGTTTTTCTCTTACATGCTAAGTAATTCATAAAAAGTCTTTAAATTTAATTAATATATTTTGACTAAATAATGTTAAAATTATTTTCAAAACAACAAGATTTAAGCATAAAATTCAATCAAACTAAATTAACAAATAAAAAACTTTAAATTTTTAATACAAATGCATATGACTTTTTTTGTTTTGTTGGAATGGAAAGAAAAAAAATAAAAAGAGAAGAAAGAAAGTGGGGTTGAAATTGTGGGGGTAATAAGATGAAGGAAGGGCATGTTTGTGGAGAATGCAGAAAACTCCACTAACTCGGTTTCCAAGGCTCTTGGAATTTTCATTTCGATGGATGAAAAGAGAATTGATTGATGGGGTTTGTTCTGTTTGTATGCGTATGTGGACGTGGTTTTGTTTTGTGGGACAACCAATGGACAGAAATTCAAGAACAAGCAACTGTTGCCCGGAACTGCATGTGGTGCGTATGGCATGCGTATTCTACCTATATTATTTAAATTTAATTTAAATAATTTAGATTATATATGTATATATATATATATATTAAGTTTTAATATTTTTTTACTTTATAAGATATAAAATATAAAATGAAAACAGTTTCATACTTGATAATTATAGAAAAATGATATTTTATATCAAAAAAATAAAAAAAAAATTTCATAAAATTGATATCGTTCAAATTAAATTTAAATGGTCCAAATCACAGAAAATTCAAACGCCCTATTGGCCATTCACCTAAAAAAAGTTAAATCTGGTATACAGTCTCAGTGTTGGATACTTTTTTCATACACAAACAAAAAAATAGTTCTTCTTTGTGATTATACTTCATTAGATGTAAACAAATGCGTCAGCAAAACTAAAAGTATAAAGAAAAAGGGATTAATTAGTAAATAACGGTAGATGCAGGACAACAACTTGAAAAACTATCAAACCATGTGAAAAGATTGATACAAATGCAAAAACTGAGATGCCACTGCCATCTTCAGAGGAACTAGAAAATTGTAATAATGGATGCAAGTGCATGAATATAAGATACCACACAAACACCAATTCTGCATTTTACTCATATGCCATATGTCAGGTCCTTTGACAGAACACATTTTGAATTTTGACAATACTGAAGAAATATCTTCAAATTGTCAATTCTAAGAATTCTCATATATATAAACCACACAATCTCCAAAGTCTATAATTATAAGTGTTTATTCTCCAATATAAGAAGATACTATAACCCACCAAAAAAAAAAAGATAACATACTAGAGGCTTGTTGCAACACCTACAAAGCTAAAGAATCTTAAACGTCCTACAAAAGGCAAAATGAAACCTCAAGTGATTATACTCCCCACTCCCCCAGTGTTTGAAGTTGTGATACATGCACATTTCTCACCTTAATGATATGCTCAAACAAGCCAGCCATCAAGCCCAAGATCTAACTCTTATAAATGTCAAGCGCATTTATAATAACACGCCAAACACAACTAACATGAAATAAACTCCCACTATAAGAATAAATACTCAAGTAAAATGAACCACACCTTTCTAAGCATAGAGGGTCATTAGAGGGTCATTGCAGCTCAAGTTCTTAAGTATGAATGCCTCTATCTGCAATTATAAAGATGAAAAGTTATAATCTACCACCTAAAATGAAGGGAATGTCAGACATAAGTAACTTAAATGTATACTATATACAACTCAATTCTATGTGTCTTCTACCTCCAAAACTTTAATTTCCAATTTCAGCTCTCGTCCATTAGAAGCCATTTCTCTAATAGCCTTTGTAACTCTATAATGTGTTAACCTCAGCTAGTTTCCACTTAGGTTTGATTCCAAAGAAAAAGAGTAAAACTGTGGTACTTTAATGCATTATGTTGGGATTTAAACGATCATGCTTCGCCCCATGGGTCCCGTGAACCCATCAATCTTATTTTATACTCAAACGTCATTCATAAAACTCATACATAGCATAAAACAATCCATAAACCACGGATATGATGTCAAAAACCAGAAAATGCAATTTCTCTCACGGGTCTAAAAGTCAGATTTTTGGCTCTAATTTTGAAAAATCATAACTAATTCTAAAAACATGGGAATCAAGCGAACCATAACTTTCTGGAAAGCTCTAGATGTTAAATTTATACTAAAAATAATTTCAAACAATAATCTTAGAGTTTTGACTATGTTTAATGATAGAAAGCCTCAAAAGGTCAGACTACCTAATGTTTCTGATACAAATTTCTAATATGAACTTCAAAAATTCATAACTAATTCCATAAAAATCCAACCTAGGCAAACTATACCAATTTGGAAAGCTAAAGATGTTAACTAGAGGAAAAAAATAAGTCCTGACTAGTTCAGTAGCCTTTGGATCTCAAAAATTGATGGAACAATAGCCAAGGTCAGCTGCATCCCTGATGCTGACATAGAACTTCAGAAAATTATTTCTCCCTCTTCAAAGCTCCAACTTCTAGTTGGTATAGGTCACTGTGAATGTATAATTTCTATTTATAAAATTTCATGGCAATTGGACATCTTTTGCCTCATGAATGACATAGATTCATTTTCAAACCAATTGTACAGTGCATTGGCCAAAATTAGAAAATTCTCCAATTTAAGAAATTCGCCAAAAATTTCATAGACCTCCAAATATTCTATACTTTGACTTCCCAAAAAGCCCTTAACAAGCTTTAGATGTATGCCAAATTTTAGATTAAGGAGAGCTCATTTGGACAAAAAGTGACACAGCCTACCAATATAGTCATTTTTGCTTCTCATAATGTGATTCTTTGGTCCAAATGGCCCCTTTTTGTGTTTGGCATCTCTTGGGCAAGTTTAAAATCATTAATACATTACATATGAATTACCCAAGTGGTCTAAACCATCATGCATCTCAAACTCACTATGTTACATACAAGAATATACATCTGGAATGGGTTACAAAGTAGCCAAAACTTACATTCTTATTGCTTTGGTTCCACAAATAGTTTATACATCACATATGCATGCCTTTACACTTGTTCACATATTTACATGTCAAATAATATATACATATACATTTTGGCACTTCTTTACATCAAAAGAATCAAAACAAACTATACAATTAACTAAGTATGCTCAACTAGGCTCCTTAACTTGTACTTTAGTCTTCTTGAGCTCCACCTAACATGTCAAGATGGGAGAAGGAAGGGGGTGAAATTCATAAAATCTCAATAGCTCATACACTTATTTAGGGAGACAATCAAGGCATATAAACATGTCAAAATATGCAAGTAGGCATCCAATCATTCAAAATCATACAACACATGATTTACATGCCATGAAAATAATATCAATGCTAAGAATAAGCTCTAGGGACTTTTGATCTAGCCTCACCCTATTTTGGGGACTTTTGGATTGGCCTCACCCTTAATCTAAGGGCTTTTGACTTGGCCTCACTCATCTATGAGACTTTTGGCCTTGTCTCACCCATTTTTATAGACTTTTAGCTCTACTTCACCTATCATGAAAGACTTTTGGTACCAATTTTCACAACCCAAAACATAAGCATATTGGTATCAAGGCAATATCAAATAGCATGTCTCACAATACAAGTGTACACACAAGTATACAATGACCATCATATATCCAATAATGCAATAAGAAAAAGTGAAGAGCTACCTTGCAAGCTAACATAAGTCTTCCCTTTTGATTTCTCTTTTCTCTTTTTAGTCTCACAACCACAACTAGATGGACCTTGAGTTCCTTGGCCTAGACACAACATATAGCATGTAATTACTCTCTTGGAACAAGCCAAAGCATTATACTCATACTTGAGAAGCATACTTAGTCTATTGGTTCCATAATAGGTCTAATGAAGTTTCTAAATCTTCCTTGAAAGGAAAGGCACTTGGGAAGCTTTTTAGGGGTCTTGGAAACTCAAAAAAATACTCACAAAGGTTAGGGGATTCTTAGACAAAATCAAATTTTACAAAATGCTCAAGAACCCCAATGGTTTCTATCTTGAAGTTCACTAGCTTTTCTTCCACTTACTTTGCATTTCCTAGTTCCTACCCTCTAATTCATGAATTTCATGTTTGTTCTAAGTTAGAACTTTCCTCCCCTAGATGGTACTAGTTTTAAGCATTACGCCCACAAAGAAGAGTAAGAAGGAAGAAGCAACCAAAGACAAGAATTCACTTTGGATTCAATCTTGTTTCAAGAGTCTTTTTGCTATCCCCAATCTTCTCCTTAGCACACCACTTTTCCCCCTCTGAGTTAAGGTCAAAATAGAACCATATTACTCAGCAAACCTGTGGAAAAGGAGCTTGGAAGGAGAAGAACAAAGTTTCAAGAAAAGGAAGCATGAAAATCCTTATGGATTCTTACCTTTCTTCCTTAATTTTCTCCTTTTTTCTTGGCTTCTCTTAGTCTCTCTCTCTCTCTCTCTCTCTCTCTCTCCAGCCCTCTCCTCTGTTTTAAAAGAAGCATATGTCGATTAGATGGAGAGAGAAAAGTCTAAAACCTTTAAGAAGTAAAATTTTACTTTTTCGTGCTTTTTCGGATCAATTCTCGCTATATTGGGAAATGCCCCTCTCTACGACGAGCACTTTTCAATCTTAAGTCTCCTATTCTCGCTACGACATGCGCTATTATGAGAAACTCCTTGGATTTTGTATGAAACGGCCGAACTCACTATAACGAACTAGTAAATTTGCTATAACTAATTGGAAACTCATTGTGACAAACAAGTACACTCGCTATAATTAACAAGGATTCTGGCTATAGTCAACAGATTTAGAAAATTTTTAGAAATCCTAGTTGTTACAGCCTTCTTGTTACATCCAAGAGATAAAGTTATGAAATTGACAATATATTAGCATAGGCTACCAATCACACTAGATTTCACTATTTTAGTACTAAAACTAGGTAGTGACTAATTGTAATAAATCATAAAACCAGTTCAAAAGATGGCAAGTGGAAACTCCACTTGATGGAAATATGATTACAATGAAATAAGTACTTAAATAGTGTGATCCATGACATTCAAATTTTATCAATCCTAAATACACAAGGGTCTCCTTCCAAATTATAATAATTTTCCTTAAGAGATACAAAGAAACTAACGAATAAAGAAGTATCTCATAGTAACAGCCATGACAAAGTCTCCGGGAGCGATACAGTAAGTTATACTTTGAACAACCTTCTCATAAAAAGTTAGAAACAAGCAGAAAATATATATATATATATATATATATAAAAGGAAAACGCCAAAAAGAGCCATCATCAAAGAAGAACACAGTTTTGTTTTGGCTTGCAAGAAAATTTTGAAATTATGTAAGTTAATATATATATATATATATATATATGAAAATCGGTCACTTAACATTTTATTATTCACCATAATGGGTCTAATTGGAATAACCCAATGCCTATATACACGAAAGGCATTTTAAGCATTAAATAGTAAAGGATTATATCAGACAAAGTAATATAGATTAGAAAACTAAAGCATGAACAGAAAGATAATTGTTTTCTTGCCAAGTGTGAAATTGATTCCTGTTTTGGGATATAAGAACAATAATATGGAAAACCCAACTTTTCTTTAACCCCTCAGATTGCAGGCACAAAGAACTATTAACATTAGCAATCAATACATTTCCTAGAAAATGACAATATACTTAAAAATTTTAACTACTCTTACCAAATACAATCGTAACTTGTCTATAACAAAAAAAAATTAAACCTATTAAAATTCACATAGAAATGTAGTATCATGGGATTTATAAAAGTATAGGTCAAGTCTTGACTACAATTAAGAGACCGTGTAAAGGCAAAAGGTTGTAAAAGTTAACTAATAGAAGTGAGGAGAGGAAAACCTAATAAAGAAACATCTACTATAAGAGGCATCGAAGTATAACCCAACAATTAAGAGTAACTATTTATACATAGTTAATCATACAATGCTATAATTGGCAGGTATAATTTATGACACACACACAGATATATATATATATATATATATATATATATATATATATATATGTATGTATGTATATAATCACGAAGTTTTGGTATTTTGAATTTGAGGTTCCTTCAATCATTTTCAATATTTTGGTGTTTTTATAATTTTTTTATCAATGAATTTTACATTTATATTATGAACAATGTATAATCAATATCCCCAAATACCATAAAATGTCTAAATGTGAATCTTCATTATAGAAAAAATGGCCCCTTTCTTAATTTCCCTAATTTAGGCCCTCTTCTAATGCATCTAATAGTTTCTCTAATTTAGCCCCTATAGGTTTCAGCCAAACCTATGGAACAACCTTTAAGAACCCAAAATCACACGAAGCTAAAATAGGGATTAAATGGTAAAGGTAACTTACCTCCAATCAATGTACTCAATATCAAAGAGCAGTATTCAATTCAATATCACATCCTATATCTTTTACATTCACTCTTATTTATACACCATCCTAGATTTTTCTAATCAGTTAATAGTTATTAAACTCTAACTAAATTCATAACAACCTCTAACAACATAGTAATAGAATTGCCATGTAACAATATTCCCCCCTTGGAAATGATCCTTGTCCTCAAAGATCTTGTATAAATAAAAAATTTAGAAATTCAAAAAATGTATTTATTTATCTTTTTTTCTAAAAGCTTTGGTATTGTAACTCAATTGTATAACATGGGCCCAATTACCCAACTATAATTAGGTCTTAAAATAGTCTTAATATAGCTAATCAATTGGCTTTTGGACTCGTTGGGCCATGCCTTCCAATTCCACCCAAGAGCTTGTATAACCAAAGTATCAATCCCTATAATGTTGAAGCCTTTAGCTAAAACCACCATTAGCTTAATGGAAACCATGATAACTATCTTGTCTCCAAGACTTGATAAGACTAAAACTAAAGACCAAGAGGAAAGTGACAGTCTTGGTGGTCCTAGGTCAAAGCTCACCAATATGTCACCAGCTCTATTAAAGTTTACAGTAGTTAAAAACCTATATGCAAATTTTTGCTAGATAATCGTTGACCCCTTATTGTCAGACATCAACTATTGCTTGACAACCAAAATCAAGGAGTATACCAACAAGGTTAACAAGAAGGATTTTGTGGCCAATTGCCCAGTTCATAATAGTCACATGAGTTAGGCCTTTTGATGCTTCCATTGAATCTAATTCTTAGGACTTAGATTTGAAGGATGTAGTAGTTGAAACCAACAATTAGTCCTTGGCCCAATTACCTAGTCTATCTTTCCAAATAAGATCTATTCTTATATTGCCATCTGTTTTGGTTAATCTTCCCAATCAGTCCCATCCTTGCCAGCAATAGTGCCATTCACCATGCCACCTTGTAGTATCTCTAACTTCATAGAAAAACCATGGGGACGGTCATTATGCCATGACTTTCATTTTTCAACAAGGCCTTTATGAATAATACCCAACATCCTTCTCTCCTTTCAACTATCCATAAGTTCAACCTCAATCTTGCCTATTATCAAGAACAAAGTGCTCTAGTTGATATTACTTCCAAAATTGCAAGTGTTGGGAATGTCACCTTCGAAGCTTAGTTGAATCCCATCACCACTCTGAAGCTTCAATCCATTGGAGTGACACTAGGTTCTTATTTCCTTGTCATTGTTGATGTTGGCCAATCCACTTAGAAGAGTTGATTTTAAGCTTGGCCTATCTAGGAAAGACATTGAAGGGACCAGAAGAGAAGTGTGGCACCTTCAAAGTTCTCTATTACATGTTAAATCAATGATGGTTGACCTCATTACACGATCATTGCAGATAAGCCCATCTCTATCACAAGCATTGGCATTAGCAACTCCCTCTAATGGATCACTAAATCATTTAGGATTGAGCATGATTTAACCTCTTGGCAATAAGTCATTTACTCATATGCTACCTACTTTCTTGGATCTTCATCATCCACATGCTCAACTTATCAACTATTCTAAATGAAGAAAGCAAGGCAGTGATAGTTAACTTTGGAAGTGATGGTTAGATATGGATTTCCTAGCGATAAGTGTTAATGGTGATGCTTCTGTTCTGTGATCATTGAAAATGCTATCTTTAAAGCCGATGATGACAATGACAATGTCAATGTCAAGAAACTTTAGTGGTTTTGATTCAAAACTAACTATAGCTAAATCAAAACTTCAAATGCTATAAAGCTTGGCATTGTCATTGTTAGTCTATTTTAACATCTCTTGAATAGTCATAACCTTCTAAGAAGGCATTTAGATGTAGGAAATAAGAAGTTTCCCAATAAGTATTTAAGCTAAATTTCATGATAGAGATTTTATATTACAATTATGTTTTTAATTATGATGTAATAAGAGTTGGTATACTATTTCTTAGTTACTCAAAGTTAATATGATATTTAGTTGATGCTTGTGTTAGTAATGTTGTTATTTGAGACTATTGGAAATTATAAGAGAGGTTATCAAATATGGTTTATGTAATCAGATTCATATTATTGAGCACATTGGATTTAGGTTATTGTTCAGTTTATAATTTCCATAGTTAAATGTTGATTAATATTATTCATTATCTGTATTAGTTTAAGAATATTAAATCTAGGTGTTAAACTTCATGAATCTTCAATCTCCCTCCAAGATTCACCTCTTCTCTTCACTTGACGCTCTAGGATAGAAAGGAAAATTGTGCTCTAACCTAGCTCTCAAAAAAAATAAAAGAAATTCTAATTTATAAACTACTAAATTGAATCCAAATAAACTATTTATAAAAACTAGACTGTGTATTTTGGTCGTGGCTAAAAACAAGAATTTGCTATGGTGAATTAGCTTAATATGTCAACTAACACATGCATTCATCGTGGCAAAAGAATATATGTTTTGGCCACAACCACAAATGTAGAATCAGGCCTTTTGAATTCTTTCTTTGCACTTTAGTCCCTAGTCTTTGATGTTTAGCTTCTTGGTATATTTACATCTAAATCCCTACAAAACAAGTAAAATAAACCAACATAAAAAAATTAAAAAACTAACACTAAAATTAAACACCTAAACTACTCTAAATCTATACATTTACAAGATATACAAAAACTATAACAAAATCTAACAATTAAACACCAAATTAGAGCCATTAAACTTGAGAATTTCAAGTAAAATCCAAAAATCAAAATTAATGCAATTAATTCCTCAAATTTGGGGATTTCATTAATTTAAGTTCTCAATTGCATCTAATTAAAGACAAATTTAAAATAAAGCCAAAATAGGTGAAAAAGAGCTCAAATTCCCCCTCCCAAAATTGATTAAGTCTCAATAAAATACCTATGAAAATCACAACACTTTAAAACTTATTAGATAGTTAAGCAACAATAGCTTATACCAAAGATCTTAAGTATTATAGCAAAAGTAAACACATATGTACAAAGTATAGTGATAAGTCTTAAATTTATCTATATTTATTTGCCTATTTAAAGACTTATCATAGGTTTTTATTAGCATTTTTAGTTATTTTATAAATAAATTTGTTAAATTTTACTTTTGTTGTTGTTTATGTGATGCTTATAAGTTATTTAATTGTTTAATCTTTGTTAGAATTTGTAAATAGTGCTTACATGTGTTTTTATTGTTTTTGTAGGTTTAGAAATACTAAGAAACAAAGCTCATAAGGTTTGGAGCAACATGGAGCTAAAATAGAGAAAGCTAAAAATTACACTTTTAACAGCAAAACATGACATTGCTTTTTGGTTTGCTAGGTAATAAACTCCCATGTTGTTAACATTTTATATATTTTGGATGTGAAAAGGCTATATATAAGGTCCTTAGGCTTTAAGGAAAGGGGAGGATGACCACTTCTTCATTCTAGCACATTTGGGAGTATTCTTAGGCTATAAAAATTTAAGGTTTGATGGAGAGAAGGAAAACATAGCATTAATTCATTATCCTTTACTATTTTTCTCAGCATTTTGTGATAAGACTTCAATCTTGAAATAATTTTGTCTATCTTTCCTCCACTTTTATTTTAATTTATATTCTTTATTTAGTGTTCTTATTTTGTGCTTTATTTTGGCAACTTGTTGGTATGTGCCCAAGAAGCCAATCATAAGATGATTGTACTTACATTATATTATTTTATATTTGTGTAATATAAACAAATATATTAATTGTCCCTAGAATAATTTATTATTCTTAAATTGTCCTTAGTAGACTTTTATTACGTATTGGGATAGTAATGATATAGCGAGACTAGTATATATATATTGGATGATGACCACAGTCATAGACATGAGATATCAAGTTATTACATGGGTACACGTTAGAAAATAAATGTACAAGACAGACCTAATATGAGAGTCCTACATGGATCGCCATGTGTCATAAGTCATTCTCATAGTGACCACAATGGACATTGCTCTTTAACCTAAAATCACTACAACTCCCTACATGAAGAGTTATATACTTTGATGCCATCAATAGTCACCTTTAATAAGGATGCAAAAAAGGTAGTTATTAGGTGTATCACAAATCATACAAATGGATATAAGTGATACCGATGAGATTTTGTCTCTCTAATATAAAAGGAGTGATATTTATGGGTCATTTGATTGAGTGAAACTAAGAAATACATGGTTGTGTTCAAATGGATCAATATATGATATTGATTTATTTGTTTTAATTTAGTCTACTTAGGGATAAAAAAACTCATAGATTGAATTATAAAAAGAATGACGCATCCCATGCCTTGAGTTCAATCTAGAAATTCAAACAAAAAAGATTGAACTACATGGAATATTGGTCATAAATTAGATATGTTAAATCACAGACATTCTTATTACTTGGGTGACAGTGATGTATTGCTAGATACCACTCACTATCTATGATAATAAAATAGGATTCTTTTTTAAATCACTATCAATGTAATAAGAAACTATAAGGTTGCACACAAAGTGTATATTAAAATTAGAGTTAATGTAATATAATTAGGATTCCTAGTTGGACTAGAGATCTTAAAAATATAGCCTTAAATATATATGTATATATATATATATATATATAATATAATTATACTATATTATATTATAATATATTACTATTTTATATTAAAATAATATTACATCCTTTTTGGGCAGTTGTTATTAAATTGAATTAATAACTAAAGTCCAATTATTTCTTCACTCATCATCTATTTGGCAAGGATCCATTAGTTGGATGTCACAAAACCCTAGGTGTTTATTTATAAATAAGTGACTAAGAGTTTTGAAGTAGGTATATATGAAACTAAGTGGGAGCTGCCAAATAGAGTAAAAGAGTCTTTTAGTAAAGATTGAGAGAAGAGACACCCTATCCATTTATTCATGATTGAATTTTTGACCTACTCATGTGTGGATACCATAGAGATGTAGATTCATTCATCTAAATTTATGATTCCCTACATGCTTACATAGAGATCGCATAACCACTTAGGAATATATGCATTTGAAGAAGTTTGTGCATTGATGGGATTGAGAGTTCATGAGTTGAATAGACATGGACTCACTTGCGAGAAGCAATCTTTGCAAAAAGGTATTATTCATATTACTAGTTTATGCCCTTTCCGCAAGGATTTTTAATGGGTTTTAGGGAAAATTTTTAAATTATTTTGCAAAATTTTAAATTATTCAATTATGCTTGATCCTCGAAACCCAACATAACTAATTATGGATATAATTAACATTGGTATTATGTAATTGAATTTATGTTCCATTTCTTATTCATTAATATGTATTGTGCATTTTTATACAATTAACATGGATGTAGAGTTGATTTGGTTTTGGTGAGGGATCAAAAAGATGAAATTTCAACATAATCACTTGTCATTTATGCTAATTGAATCTAGATCCTAGTAAAGGATTGAAAGATGAAATTGGGTAAGAGATACTTTATACACAATACATATCACAACTTTTAGGGATCAAAAGATGAAAGGTTGTCTAGCTAACTTAGGGAAACTAGTGACAGATTGAAAGATGAAACTAATTGAACTAAGGATGCTTGACTGAATAAGAAAATAAACATAGGTTAATCTCTTGTCCCCATTATTGATCAATTCGAACAATTATATTTGGAGTCTTTGCATGTGTTGAGTCTTTGAGTCTTTTTGTCTCATCCTTTAGGTGTTTGCTTTCATGGTTAAGTCATTAATTCGATTCTTAGTAATTAGTGTGACCTAGCTACTAGGTGTATATTAGACTAACCTAGATTATAAGTATATGACAACAACTAGCCCCTAACACCAATTAAAAACATTTAGAATTATAAACAACCAACTCTTGCGGGATTGACATTTGATACTCAAGTTTATTATATTACTCAAATGACTAGTGCGCTTGCTAGCATATGATTTAAAATAATTGCATCATATAAATTTATTAGTGATATCATAAGATGGAAGGAAATCACTCTACAATATGTCACTAAGCACAAGATGATAGTTAATCCCCTAATGAAACAAATACTAGGGGATGTATTTATTGAGCATGTGAACTCTCTCAGACTGCATAGATTGTAGAGTTGTGATTTTCCTTATATGAATTTTATTTGAACATAGGTATGGAAATGTTTTTAATTTTTTGAATAAAAGAATGTATTATTTTTATTCATTGATTAATTCTATGCATTATAATAGACATATAAACAATACAATAGCATGTTGTATTAGTTAATAGGTTTGGCTTTCTCACACAAGCAATAACCTTAGGCACTTATAAAGAGTAATTTAAGATAAGACATTTTTTTTTTATTAAAGTTAGGAGAGGTTGCTAAAGGGTGTTAAGTAGTAAGTAATATCATAATATGATTAACAATGTCACCCTAGTAAGAGACTAGGATGAGGTCCACATAAGGATGTCATATAAAGATTGAATTACGCACCATTCATAATACTTGTAGCTAGATGTGAGACTTCTCCCAAGCCCTATGAGATAGGAGCAAAGTTATAGGACTCAAGTCATGTACAAGGGGTATCTAGACTAAGATTTGTATAGTGTGAAATGAAGAAAACTGATAAACACTCTTATAGCATGAGAGATACATTGTAACATGCATTTCATACCAAGTGGTCTATGATTATAATTAGAAATCAAGTGAATATATCTTTGCTTCATTGTTTTATAAGTCCTAAAAAAGAATGACAATCCTTTCACTAATGCCCTTGTGACTTTGAAAGTATCATGAGATGGTAGGTTAGTGTATGCTACTTTAATATGAATCCAAGGGTTATGATAATGTGACTTGAAAGAGCAATGCTAAGAAAACAGCTAATTTTAATCTTAGTGATATGTGGGTGAAAGGCAAATCTACTAAAAAGATTGGCATACTATATGCTTGTGTTTGAGACATGTCTATTATAAAGCTAGTTTATGAAGCATCATAAGCATGGATATAAATCATATTGGAAATTATAGTGTTGTGGCTCTAAGTGATTAAAACTCGTGAGGGATTAGAGGTGTCAGTTGTAAAGTGTATATCAAAAAAATCTAAGGCATCTAAGGCACATTCATAAAATATCAAGTAAATAGAAAGGTTGTAGGTTTTTATGTTAGTTCTAAGAAAGATTGCTAATATAAAAGCTATCAAACATAGTGTCTAAGCAATCACAACCAGACACTTAGTATGGAAATCCAAGAGAAAAGATATTGAAATTTCTTTTCATGGAAAGTCTATGTGAAATTATTCTATGATGTGTGAGTAGGAGATGTTAGATTATGCAATGCTATAGTGGATTAACCTAATATCCATGACTTAACCTAATTAGTTAATTAATTGATTATGTGTAAATAATTATCCCACTGTAAATTTCAAGTTAAATAGGATGATGATTAGCTATCTAATAACTTCCCTGATCAAGTAGGTTGAGAAAGAACTTAGAATTCTCTATAGACAAAAATCACACTAAAAAAAAAAGGTTAGTGCTTACTCTAGGATTCTTGAGTGCACTTAAAGTGTAGGTTATTAAATTTTATTGAAACCTATAAAGAAAGGGCCCAGTAAGACATTATCTAAGGTAAGATTAGGTCATCTCTTTAACTTTAATTTGTAATTTGCCCCATTGAAAGCCATTATCTTATTTATAGTCATAGAGAGAAAGATCTAGTATATTGTATACTAGATTTAACCTTGCAATCATGGAAACATAAAGTAATTTGTGTATCAAATTTGTTTTAGTGTTCTAAAATATCATTTATATCAATTCATTATTTTCATACTATCTAGATCTATAATTTTAATATAAATAATTACAAAAAACACATAAAGTTCCATCATAAGTGACTTTTTGTAAAATCGTAAAGTTTGGTCCAAGGCGTGGAGCACAAAGGAAATATTTAAAGATCAAGTATAAATTTATTCCACTAAAGTTGAATATCCCAAAAATTCTTCAAGTATCATTTTCTCAGTGGAAGACTCTTTCTCAAGTATTAATCAGCCACATGGTTTGTATCTTTCAAATACTGCTCTATTTTTTTAAAAAAAAAATTAAATAGTGTATACAAAAAGAACTATAACTATCATATTTGTTTTTGGAAATCCAAAAAAATTTAAAGCTTATTGTCTGAGATTGATAAAGGGAATTTAATCAAATTGTTTTAGCAAAAAGACAATGAATAAACAAATGACTCGATACTATTTCATTCACTTGCATACGCCAAGCCACTAATTACTGCGATCTCAATTATCAATAGGTGGACTTTCCACAAGTCGCCCTTACTTTGAATGATTCAAAGAATCAACTATGTATTGTTGATTCTAGATTCAAAGAATCAGTCATCTATTGTTGATTCTAGAGCCTACTTCTCACATAATGAATAATACATGTCATATAATCTTTCCTACATTAAATAAGCCCCATATTGGAAAAGCTCCATTTTCATGAAACATAAACCTCCACTTGCCAATGGACAAGATTTTTATTAATTATCAACAAAAACCATTAGACATCTTCATAAAAGCATTCATGTAACTTTTCATCATTAAAATCATATAATATATATATATATATCTTGTCACAAAAGTTGGTAAGTTAAAAGTTAAAATTTTTAATTAACAAATGCAACAATTTGAAAATAAAAGAGCTTATGGATGTAACCAACCATTGATTTGCCAACAATACCCCCTAGTTATTTTTTTTTAGGTTGAAACTTATAACTTTTTACCCTGGTTAGGATTAAGTGCTTATGATTAAGTAAAAAAACTACAATTGTTTATCATAAGTTAATTATTTTTTTTAATTTGTCATAAATTATATATCGAGCACCATGATTTAAACACAAGAGTTTATGCACGAGCTAACCTTCCTTGATTTGTTCCCCACACCTTTTTCTAGAGTAATTTAAAATTTTTAAATAAAATAGTCTATAGTTTCACATACTGTTGGCACAAAGAACTATCCACATTTCAAAACAAAAAGGGTGCTAGAAATATTAATAAAGTCCTTCATCAACCTTCACCTATAAAATGAATTTTTTTTCTTTCTTACCGAGTTTTGTATGTTGAATCAACTAAGCTAGGTTAAAACAAAAGACTACTATGTGCAAGAGATAGGATAAGTAAGTAGAGTGTGAAGAGACCAGAAATTGGAAGAAGCACGTGGTGGGTGGCATGAGTTCCTAGACATAAAAGAATTTGAACCCCACGTACATATACACAGAAATGTTTTAGAAGGCATCAATAAGCTCAAACCCTATAAACTTATCAAAAAGCATCAATACAACTATTTATGCAGAGCCTTCATAATGCCGTGTCGGGATGCTATTTTGTGAAGAAAATTATATATTACAATTCAAAAGCCTAATGTATTTTATGATTGACTTTGTTTATATCTTTAACTTTGGCTTGAAGCATGAATAAAATACAAATCATCTTTTATGCAATATCATATCAATGATTATTTTAACTAAAAAGTTTAAGGTATGATTTGCAGTTTGTTCTTTTGCTAATAGAAAAAACTTATTTAAGTCATGTCACTTCAAAACAAAACAAAAAAGAAGAAGAAGAAGAAAAGAAAAAAAAAATGAACCTTCTGTAAATGAATTGAGAATCATCTACTTTATTGTCGAAGCAAATCCTTAATCAAATAGAATTGCATTACAGTAGATTAATGAGCTAAAATGATGCATTACAATAAAAGATGAAACAAAAACATGGGATAAAACTTAAACAGTATTTTTAGATATTTGCTATCAAATTCTAACTATTAAATTTTGACTAAGTACTTCATAACAAATATTCTAAAAAACTATATGATGTGTTGTCTAAAATAAAAATAAAATGGAATTAAGATTCACCTAATTTCCTTTTAGTAGCACATTCTTAATCATTTTTTCTAAGTTGATGTAGGAAGAAACACCAAGTGAAGTATCCTCCCATACAATTTTCTTCCATTCCAAGACCTTGTGTCTTATCTCCTTCCTTTTCTCACCTTCCATCAACTCATTCACAAACTTCTCCACCTCTTCTCTCTTTACATTATTATCAATCTCAACCGCAATTCCCTATTCTTTGTAAGCATACCTACAGTTAGTCTGTTGATCTACAAAAGAAGGCCAACAAGCCATAAGAAACCCTTCCACCCACAATGGGTTAAGAACCTTCCAATTGAAGGGTAGTTAAGCACTTTCTCTTGTTCACACCAGCTAGCTATAAGGCGTCTATCTTTAGTCCCACTCAGAAACTCAGGTGATAGAATCACATAGCCATCATTCACAAGGTCAGGCCTTGTGATCCACAAGAAGGGTTTCTTGCTATTGGCTAAACCCTAAGCAAGCTCATACAATTGTTTTGGAGACAAAACTGTGATGCTTCCAAAATTAGCATAAACCATAAATTTCTGTTGCTTGGGTTCTACCAATGGAGGCATTGAGTCTCTTCTATTCAAAGACTAGAGCTTAGAGATGCCAATTGGTTGTTCTGTGGAATTTGGTTTAGAAATGAAGGGAAAGGACCTATGGTGTAAAGAGCAGAAGGGAAAATACAGGAAAGAGCTTTCCCTATCGCACTTTTAATCTCAACAAATGTGTTGAGATAAACAGTAGAGGCTCTGTGAGCTCTTTCCACCTTTCCATTGAGAAAGTTCAAAATCAAATCATTTGGACCTGTTGTCCTCATAAAGTTAAGGAGATCCTTCAATATGATGCTGCTCATGCTTGAAATCTAGTCTATTTCTCTCTTCAGTACCCATTTGTTAGATAACTCTCATATGCACACCAGAATCACAAAATAATGGTACCTTGAAGTATGAAGCATATAGAACAAGGGTGTAATATAAAAGTTCAAAACTTAAAGTGGCAAAATCTTTAAGAACATTCAAACATATATATACATATATATATTTCTTGAAGAAATTAATAGCATATATAGTAGTATCATTATATAATACCTTTAAGTGGTATAAGACCTTTTTCAACTAGATTTCAAAAGTGCATAATAGCTAAGAATGAATAAGCACTGGTAAGCCAAAAGAGAATAATGGGGAGTCCAAGTGCTTCAGTAGCTTCCACAGTAAAGGTCATGACACCATAAAAAACCAAGCAAGTGACTGGGGGGATAAGGCCATTAGAGGTAGAGTCACTGAGTCTAGCAAAAAGGTTCTAAAAGGGGAAGAGGCAATTATTTCTGATAGAGTCACAGAATGAGGGTATGTCTTGGGTGGCATTAGCATTCATAGGAAGAGGAAGACCATCTGGGATAGTTTCAAATTGAAAATTTAGGAAGCCATCAAGGGCTTTGTGACCCTTTGATTTGAGCAAGCGTTTATGGTTGAACTCAATGTTGATGAATGTTATGAAACAGCCTCTAAGATGAAGGAGTTTTACTAGTTTGAACACTAGGTTGATATGGCCTTGAACTGGAAATAGGGTTAGCATAGCATGAGGCTTCTTCCTCTCAAGATAGGAACTCATCTTTAATTTTTCTTTTTATCACCTGAAATATGGATCTGCATCTATATATATACACACACACACATAGGAACTGCTAACCCTTTCAGTGTTTATAGGTTAGCAATCTCTATATTTATTTTTGGATCATAAAACTTTTATTAAAAGTTGAAATAAGCATAAGAATACTCCTATAAAGCAAAATATATATTTTTTATTATAATTATGCATTTCTTTCCATTAATTATGTTCTTATAAGAAAATAATTTGAATACTCCTATAGAGCAAATATGTTTTTATTATAATTATGCATTTCTTTACATTAATTATGTATTTACAAGAAAATAATTTGAATACTCCTATAAAGCAAAATGATAGTTAGATATAGTTCATGCTTGTATAATGTACTCAAAGGTATTATTCGACAATAATGCCTTTTTTTTTTTTTTGAAGTTGGTAGGTTTTCTCTCTACTTGTAAGTGTGATATTAAAATAAGAGGAAAAAGAGAAAATAGGAAAAGCGATAAATGTTGTGGTCCAATGTTGACAATTTTGTTGTCCAACAATGCACGCAAGTGAATAGTATGTGAGAGATGGGTGGTTGGTATGAACTCCCTACACAAATCACAACAATACTAGGAAAAGGGAAGCGAAGATAGAAATTGCTCATAATATATATATATATAAAAGTTCAATTACAATGGTTCCAATCCAAGTCTGGTATAAAATAGTCACAAACCTAGCAAATAGATACAATAAATAGACTATAGCCAAAATAAGCAAGAAGACTAGAGGAAGGGAAGAATGGAAAGTAATAGATCAAAAGAGAGAGTTCTTCATCAGAGAGGAATTAGCTAAAGCTTTCCTAATTCCCATTCGTAGGCCAACCACATCTATATAGCCTCATTCTTTGAACCTTAACGGTTTCTAATGCATTTGAGTGCTTCTATATGCCTGGCCATTTTTGTTTTACACTATTTTGTCCTCATGTGTCACCTATATAAATGAGGGACCACTAGTATTTTGTGGTATCATAACATTGCCCTCCTCATCAAAATTGACCTTGCCCTAAGGTTTAAGTTAGGAAGGTTCTCTTTCATATATGAGATAGTTTCCCAGGTTGGCATATCAGTGCCATTTCATTAAACTGGAACTTACGGTACCCAAGAGTCCCTAATTCAAATTTTACGAACATCAATCACATCTACAAGTTTAATTAGAGGTCCAGCAGGTGAAGTCAGTAAAGGTAAGGGAACATATTGAGAGGAAGGCTCTCATTCACATGGTTTCAGCAGTGATACATAAAAGACAAGGTAAATGTGAGCTTTAGGTGGTAGCAATAATTTATAAGCAATAGTTCCTATCTTTTCAATAATTTTAAAGGGACTAAAATACTTTAAACTCAATTTCTAATTCTTTTGAAGCCTCATGGAATGCTATTTGTATGGTTGCAGCTTGACAAACATAAAATCACCAACCTGAAAATGCAATTCAGTCCTGTTGGCATTAGCAAACTTTTTCATTCTAGCTTGGGCCTTTTGCAAGATGTTCTTCAATGGTACTAAGGTCACATCATGCTCTTGTAGCTATTGGTGGACATCAAAAGGCTTTAAATCTAAAGGGGAACATTTTATGATGGAGGGAGGGTCCTTGCCATAAACCACCTTGAATGGAGTCATCCCAATGGATGTCTGGAAGGTAGTATTGTACTAGTACTCTGACCATGGAAGGAATTGAGTCCATTGGTTTAGGAAATCAAAGTAGAAACATTGCAAATACATCTCTAAGCACTTGTTGAGGGCCTCTGATTGACCATCTGTTTGTGGTGGTACTCTACAATTTAAAAGAGATGATGCCAAAAGGAACTAACAAATACCTTGTCCCTATCTGACATTATGGACTTAGGAATCCCATATAATTTAACAACATTATGCACAAAAGCTTCAGCAACTTGACAAGCAGTAAATTTTGATTTCAATGGACTAAAATGGCTATATTTTGATAGCCTATCCACTACTATAAAAATAATAATGAATCCTTTAGAAGGCGGTAACCTAGTTATGAAATCCATAGCAATGTCTTCCCAAATCTGATAGGGAATGGGTAAAGGACTTAATAGACCAATAAGATGCATCTGAACAGACTTAGCTTGTTGAAAAATGATACAATTTCTAATGAAATAGTAGATGTCACGGCACATACCTGACCATGAGAAATAAGTAGCCATGCAAGCATGAGTCTGAAGGAATTCATCATGACCTCCTGAAGGTGATCATGAAATTCTTGTAAGACTCAGGCAATGATGTCTTTAGCCTATAAAGGTGATACTAGTCTATTTCTCTAGTATAATAACCCATCTTTGATAGAATGTGTGAGCATTGAAGCTGGATCAGTGGTGTACTGGTCCAAAAGCTCTTTTAAATGAGCTAAATTAGCAAGTTTTGTTTGAATTTCATTAAAAAAAAGAAGTAGTAGGTTCTGAAAAAGCCATATAGCAACTATGTGACAATGCATCTGTATCTGGATTTAAAGCACCCAGTTTATATTCAATAGTATAACAAAACCCCATTAACTTTGGAAGCCACTTCTGTTGCTCAGAAGTTTGTATAACTTGTTCTGATAAGTGTTTCAAACTCCTCTGGTCCGTGTGAATCACAAAATAATGGCTAAATAAATAATGGCAAAATTTACTGACTACCTAAGTGATCGCATAGAGCTCCCTAACATAAGTTGACTTAGCTTGCTTTCATGGAAAGAGTTTTTTTTTTAGAAGAAGAAAATAGGATGACCCTCTTGACTTAACATAGCTCTGATTCCCAATCCAAAAGCATCAGTTTCAAGGATGAAGGGTTTCTGAAAGTCTAGTAAAACTACTACTGGTGCACTTGTTAGTGCTTGTTTCAATACATCAAAGGCCATTTGAGCTTCATCGACCCACTTAAACTAGCCCTTCTACAATAACTTAATGAGTAGAGAAGCAATCTAAGCGTATTGCCTATTGAAATGATGGTAATACCTCGTGAGCCCCAAAAATCCTCTTAGTTGAGTGACTATTGTAGGCACAAGCCACTTATGGCCTTCACCTTAGAGGGATCCATTTCCACTCCTTTACCTAAAACAATATGGCCTAGATACTCAATTTGAGTCTAGCCGAAAGAACACTTGGAGAGTTTTGCAAATAATTTATTCTTCTGCAAACAATCAAGGACTTGCATCAGGTTCTCTAAATATTTTTGCCAATCTCCACTATATACTAAGATGTCATCAAAGAAAACTAAAATTAACTATTCATAATGGCCATGATAAGTGCAAAATATTGTCTTCGCTCTATCTTCTGGTTTCATGAGAATCTAATGGTAGCTTGACCTAAGATACAATTTAGAAAAATAATTTATACCCCTGAACTCATCTAAAAGTTCTTCCACAATTGGAATAGGATACGAATCCTTGACAGTGATCACATTCAAGGCTCGGTAATTAGAGCATAATTGCCATGTGCCATCTTTCTTTTTAATAAGAAGTACAAGTGTAGATAAAGGGCTCTTACTTGGTTGAATGATCTTTGCTTCAAGCATCTCTAAAACTTGGTGTTCAATTTTAGACTTCTAGCTATAAGGGTAATGGTAGAGGCATACCTTGATAACAATAATCCCTTCCTTAAGAGGAATAGAATAATCTTGTATCCCTGGTGGAGGAAGACCTATTGGAACATTAAATACTGATGAGAATCGATTTATAATCTCAGCCATATCAGCAGGCACTCCAGATGGCAACTCTAAAGAAGAAGGAAGAGATTTTTCAATAAAAACATAATGTAAAGTATATAACTCAGTTATGGCATTTGTACAATAGAAACACCACATATGGTGATATTCTGCTACTGCAAGAATGAGTGGCTTTTCTCCCTTTAAAGCAATGACTTTGTTATCCATATAAAACTTGATAGTGGAAGAACGGTAATCAACAATGTGAGGACCCAAAGTAGCTAACCAATCTGCACCCAAAACCAGATTAGAACCTATGACTTGCAATGAATACACTGAAATCATAAGAACCTAGCCTTGAATTAATACTAAGAGGTCATGAATATAGCCTTTAAGATCTAGAAATTGCCTAATGCCCACCATCACCTTAAATGTCATGGCTAGTTTGACTAGCAGTTTAAGTGTTTTGCTATTCGAGGCTACAAAAAAGTGTTCGAACTCCCTCTGTCAAGCAAGACATGCATCTACATTCTTAAAATCAATCTTGAGAAACAAATGGTAGCCGTATTAGGTGTCTCATAAAATGCATGGTAAGAGAGGTGCAAAGTAGCTGGTGTTGATGACTAAGGCTCACTAAGAGGTGGTTCTAAAGAAAAGGCCAACTCACTGAGCAAATCGGGTGGTTCATCTTCAAATGACATCATGAAAAGTATATGACTCAGGCAACAATAAGTGAGGGAAAATTTCTTATCACAGGTGTAGCAAAGGCCCTTGTCATGTTTAGCTTGCATCTCTACTGGCGGTAATGGCTTCCCTGATAGAGTTGGTAGAAGCGGTGGAAAGGAAGGATGCATGGTGGAAGTAGTCAAAATGCTTGAAGCTGAGGATGAAATAGGGCTAGAGGTGGAAAATGGTGAGGGCTTGGCTGGAGAAGTCACCAACAAACTGGGCCTTGCCTTAATAAATGAGCCCATAAAATTTTTCTTGTCATTAAATAACTTAGCCAAGTTGGCAGCTCTCAAAAGAGTATTAAGTTCCTTAGCTAGCACCTCTCTCTTGATTTCAAGCTTAAGTCTACAAACAAAATAGTCTAAAAGTGCTTCCTACATTAGTCCTTCTGTTTGATTTGCTAAGGCCATGAATCGATTATAATATGCCATTGTGTTAGATTGAATCAACTTAAAAAGTTACCCTCTTAGGCTGTCAAATTGGGAAGGCCCAAATTGTTCTTCCACTGCCTTAGCAAGTGCCACCCATGTGGGAACCAAATTAGCTTTTTGGAGCATTTGGAACCAAGGGACAACAGAACCCACCGTGTTGACAGAGGCTATGCACAAACATTGATGATTAAGTATCTCATAATAAGAGAAATATTGTTTAACTCTGAAAATCCAATATAATGCCTTGGTGCCATTGAAACATGGAAAATCATGTTTAATCTGACGGAAGGGCTGTGGGGATGGAATTGATTGGGAAGGAATGGGTGAAATAGCTAAGGCAAAGCTGAAGCTTTCAACCATTTTTTAAGCAGCAAGTTGATGCATATGGCGAGTGAGATTCTCAAGCATTTTAGTTGATGAATCAAAAGAAGCATTAATTCAATCCATTCAAGTTTCCAAATGGTTTGTGTGCTCCCAAATAGCTTGGTTAGTGTCAGAGAGATGCTTAGATTCAGCTTGAAGTTCCTTCAATCTAATGTTGTTGGCCATGAAAATCTCTCAATTAGACTACCAAATGGTATGAACTCCTTACACAAATCATAATTATACGAGGAAAAGGGAAGCAAAGATGGAAATTGCTAGTAATATATATATATATATATATGTTTGATTAGAATGGTTCCAATCCAAGTTTGGTACATAATAGTCACAAATCCTGCAAATAGATACAAAAAATAGACTATAGCCAAAATAAGCAAGAAGACTAGAGAAAGGGAAGAATGGAAAATAATAGATTAGAAAAGAGAGTTCTTCACAAAGAGGAATTAGCCAAAACTTCCCTAATTCCCATTTGCAAGCCAACCACGTCCATATAGCCTCACTCTCTAAACCTCAACGGTTTTTGACGCATTCGAGTGCTTCTATGTGCCTGGCCATTTTCGCTTTGCACTATTTTATCCTCATGTGCCGCTGTATAGATCAGGGACCACTAGTAATTTGTGGTATCATAACAATGGTACATAGGCATATTTATTGATCTGCACCGATTAATATGATTCATAATAGTGCGAGAAGTTAACTCAAAATTCAATATCAATTATTTTTAACTCCTTCATAATGAAGCACACAAAACCAAGGTATGTTCGCTTGAATATCCCTATGCAATAAATAAAAATAAAAATTGAAATGCTATTCTATAAAAAGTATTAACTCCAAATGTACTTTTTTTTAATCTCAAGGGCAAAGTCACTTAGATTCAAATTTTTATTTATTTATTTTTTGAAACTCATTGGCTATCAAAAAAAAAGTTTTAAAGTTCAAAAATTTTTTTAATAAAATTATTTTATCTATTCATGTCTATAAAATATGCAATATCAAAAGATGCAATAGTGACATGATCACTAAGTTCAAAACCTTTTTTGAAATTTAGTGGCTTTTCAAAAAAAAATATAGCTATTGAGATTAGAAAAAATATTGCATTTAAAAGTAATATTCTTTGCACCGTGACATCTAAGTATCATTTTTATTATATATGACTCAAAATTCGCGATAGATTACTTAAGTATTTGTTTTCTTTTTTGTCTTGCGAGGAAATTTAGAATTTGGAATGAATTTGATTTTGGGTTTGAATTTTCAAAAATTTTGACAATGATAGAAATGGTTTGATTAGTTGAATTTTGTGTTGCTTTCTCGATAGACAAAGATAAAGACCAAACTTTTTAAGCTAAATGTTACGATAAACAAATATTATTTGTCAAATCCTATCATACCAAAAATATTATGATGAAATGTTATATTTTTTTAAAATTCTGTGATAATGTTTTTGAGTTTCCAATTTTTTTTTTTTGGTCAGATTGTATCAAATTATAAAAGTAGTGCCACGGAATTTTGCTTTTTTTTTTTCTAAATTATATGGGTTCCATGAAAGGTGACCTGTGGAACTTTAATGTAAGGAATTCATATAAATATTGGGAAGGAGGTAGAGAGGGAGAGAGAGCTTTGAAAGGAATTTGACTGCTTTGACCCTTGTGGAAAGCTTTCATCCTTCACCTTCATAGCTGGCAACACACCATATATGGTGCAAATACGAAAAAGTAATAAACAGACATGGGAATAATGTAAAAGTAATAGGAATAAAACTATTTATCAAGAGGCAACAAAAAAGTGAGATTCAGATGCTATGCATCTGAATTTCAAGTAAGAATTTTTTTTTTTTTTAATTTCATAGAGTTCAGAAAATGTGGCTTCCAAATTTTATGAAATTAAATTTTTTTAAAATTTAATTAAAAAGTTGGATTGGTGCACTCCAAATTTCTATTAAATTTTTTTATTTTATTAATAAAAAATATTTTATTAAAAATAAATAAATAAATAAAGATATTTATTTAAATAATTTTATTTATTAAAATATTAATAAATATAATAATTATTATATAAAATAAAAATAAATAAATTAGTTTGATTTCATTAAACATCTAAGAAATAGCATCGGAAGCTTTAAGTATTAAAAAAGAAATAAGAAGCAAAATATTGATTAAAGAGTAATAAATATTTGAAGTTAGATTGGATAATGATGTAATTTTTTTAAATGAAATAAATTAGTTTGATTTAATTTTAATTTCATTTAATATTTTAATTTAAATTGAATTTAATAATATAAAATATTTATCTATATTTTTAAATTTATTTTATTTGAATAAGATAAAAGATTAAGCCAAATTCCTTTTGAATTATAGTATATTATATTTTATAATTTTATTTCAATAGTTAGTTAAAATATTTTATGAAATCTTTGTCATAAAGATTTTATTATTTGTTAAATATTTGTTTGATTGGATATTTGTTTCATGAAATTAACTTAATATTTGGTTGATTAAATTAACTTAACATATATTTAGTATTTTGTAAATTTTGATTTATAATTTTGTGACGAAAAAAATTAAATAAAAAATAACATTAAACAAAAAAATTACGTAAGATGTGGTACAAAAATTACAACAAATTATAAATATATTTATAGTAAATGATTTCCTGTACCACAACAAAGTCTTCTCTTTTCATGGCATGGTCGTTGTTATCCTAATTCTTCTGGTTCTTGTTGCTCCTGTACTGTAGGATTTGTATTTAAATCTAATGATGGGGAATGAACTAGAAGAATTGGTTGATGTGGCGCCATAAATCCTAATTGCGATGAATCTCCTAGCTCAAAGGAACAACTAGGGTACATGGCATTAAATGCTAATGTATCAAACAAAAACTCAACAAATGATCCAAAAAAGCCAGACGAAGGCAAGGGCTGCATGTAAAAGGAAGGATCTACTCCACCAACGTCACCAAATTGGCCTGGTAGTATAGAATAAGATGGACCAAGCATACCCATATCCTGTTGCACTGGAGTTGGAATGTATGAAGATACACCAAGATTATTGAGACCAATGTCTTGTTGCAATGACTCTTGTTGTTGCTAGTTACTTCTTCCAATAGTGAACTATTAGGCTGATAGATAACATTGACGTCTCTTTCTCAATCGACCTGTCGGAATCTAAGGCCTAGAAAGATCTGGTGCCTAATCAGCTGGCTGCGAAAATAGTGAGAATCGCTGCTCACCGAGAGCACGTAGTATATTGCTAGAGTCTCGGTCGACAATATCACAAAAATTCACAGGCAAAGGATCTTGGATAAGTGCATCCTATAAAGCCCCTCTGCTAATTCAACCTAACAAAACAAAGAATGAATAGTTAAATATAGATATACAACAAATTTTAAAGACAATGATGATAAAGTTGATAAACTATAGAAAACTGTACTGTATATCTAGTAACAGCACTGGACCTCTAAATCCATCGATGTATGTGTTGCCAGTACCATCGCATGTATTCAGATATACGATCAAAAGGCTCTTTGACAGGGGATTGGGACAAAGTATCTCGTCATCCATACCATCGCTGGATGAAAATGCTATGCTCAGACACCCAATTGGTCTGAGTTCTTCCTCTAAGCTGCAAATTATGAAGAGAGTCCAATCTAACGGGTTCTTGAAGAATCGGTTGATGGCGACCAAATTGTCATAGGACGCGATTTGGATGGTGCCACTCTATGATCCAGAAGCATATGAGTGGCACAGATGCAATCCAAATGTCTGGGGAAGTCAAACAGTAGTCTGGAATCAATTCTCGCACTGCTTATGATTAGTATGGGCGCCATACAATCTATAATCGATATTAGAAAGAATAATAAGTTAATGGTCAATAGTAAAGAAATAATAAATAGCACACACCTTATCATCCCTTATTGCATCTAGCAAAGCTCTATATAATCGGAGGGCTTTAACACTCGGGCGTAGAAGTTGTCCAACATTCCACCATCTGTTACAATGAACAAACATATTATGTAAATCATGTGTAATAAACAAAGGCAACATAATTAAATTAAATATGTAAACATTTTAATTCTAGTTCATACCTAAAACCAAGAGGTGAAAGTACAAGATATTCCTCAATCCGAGGGTCAGAGGCGAGTGGTATCTTAGGTGCAAGTATAGAAAATCGATCCTATACCCATAGATGTAATAATGTCAAGCATCCAGCGATGCCAGAATCATTCTTATTTGTTGCATGACAAAGCTCACAATAAAGATAAGCTAATACTGTCGATCCCCAACTATATCGACCAGTTTGCTCAAAATCATCTAATAAGGACAAATACATCAGGTAAACTCAATAAGTAGATCTATCTGGCATCAACCACCTTCCAATCATACGAAAAATATAGACACGGGTGAACTGACGCACTGCCTCATCATCTACGTCATCTGCTAGATGTGCAAAATTCTGTACGAACCAAGTAATAGAAAGTCGTTGTCCATCAATCTGATTAGCTAGTGGTGTAATTCCTAACAGTCATTGACACACCTTTGGCCAATTGAAACTTGTGCCACCCACAACAGGGTCCCCCTCGATCGGTAGCCCTAACTGCACCATTACATCCTCGAAGGTGATTGTGCACTCTCCTCAAGTGGTGTGAAATGTATGTGTCTCAAGGCGCCACCGTTCTATTAGTGCACTCACTAGCGATGTATCATACTCAAACTGTCCGACTCGCACAACACCATAGAAACTAGACTACCTCAAATAATCAACAAGGACTAAAGGTGAATCACCTAAATGATCATCGTGCAAAACTCGTTGAGGGCAAAATATTTGATTGTCCTACAAATTAGGATAAATCATATAACAAAGTAATTAAATGAAGTAGAAAATAATAATAAATATTTTATTCTACCTCGCTATTCCAAATGACTTGTGATATATGTCGATCTTGTAGGTATAAAAGTGAAGTATCCTCTTGACCTGGATGAATGGGTTGACTAACTCTAGCCATGATAGCTATGGACAAAATAATGCAATGAACAAATATTTATCTAAATTAGACGTAAATGATTAATAAAAAATAACATATCATAAACAAAATTGACGATGAACTGTTAGTGCTTGGCTTTCGGTGGATTATTGAGTACGTGTATTATGAATAATCTTTCAAAATGGATGTTCTTTTTTATATATCGCATTGTTTAGTCATTATGTGATCATTTTTTCATAATGGATGTTCTTTTTGATATATTGCATTGTTTTATGAAGCAGTGCAAAGATTTTGCCACTTTGATTGGAGAGGATGACAGAGTATGAACGTAGCAGGCAAGATTAAATTGGCCAAAACACATTATCATCTAATTTTTCATACTCGTTAACATTTTTGTTTCTTCTACATATGTCTGGGAAACAAAAGTTATGTAAGATTTCCATTTTAAGACTAAAAGAATTACACTATTAAGGGGCAGGCTACGACGTAGGCAGAAGGAACGATTATGACTAATCTGTCTACAGAGGCTATATCTATTTGCTTGTGACGAGATCCTAAAATCTATTTCATTTCGATAACGAGTTGAATGAGGTCAACCTCGCTCACGAAACATTGCTAGATTAGGGATTAACGTTAGACCACTTGGTTGTGGCCAATATTCTTGTTCTTCAATAGGCTGGAACATATTACTATATGCATTATGTATTATATCCAGTCTAAAAACAGGATCCACATACTGAAATGGCTCAAGAGCTACTGCTGAACAGGTCATGAAAATATGCTAGCATGGGTACTTTTCTACTTGAAATTTATCGCAATTAAATATGCACTCAGTCAAATTAACCCTACAGCAATGACTGTATTGGCGGTTCATTTGGTCATACGGCTCCTCGACCTCGAACAATGCAACTTCTTAATTAAATATGCGTACAACCCATGAATGGGAGCACTGCACATTGACTGTTATCCTTTTTATCAAGGTTTGAGAGTAAACTTGACATACATTCATTTGAGCATTGATCTGTTGAGCACGTTGCACGAAATACTGGCTGACCCGATAGTATGTTGCGTTTCGCTATACCTGATATGGGCAAAGATCTGATCTCTTTCAAAACACCATTCATACACTCTGCTAGGTTCGTTGTCATGTGACCGTATCATCGGCCCTCTACATCATATGCATGAGTCCACAGTTCTTTGGGGATTTCTGCAATCCATCTAATTGCTTCCTCATGTATTATTACTATCTCAACTAACTTCTCATCAATATACCAACGCTCATATGCATAACCTATGTAACATGATTAATGTAATTGTTATTATTTATTAATAATTTACGACACGAATAACCAGATAGAAAAGAAAAACATACCAATATTTTTTAATTTCTGCTTTAAATCATATGACCTATAATGCGTGTGGAGGTTGCTTGTCATATGACGAAGACAAAAAACATAATAACCATATGGTGGCTGCCAACCAATCGTGGATTAGCGATAGTAGATAAAATTAATAAATGTCTGTCTGATATCAAACAAATGCCACGTTGTCTAGGTACCACTCTTCTGCACAAGTTATACAAGAACCATGTCCATGCTAATTGCGTCTCCCCTTCCACAACAGCAAAGGCAAAGGGAACAATATGACGGTCACCATCTTATGCTATTGCCATTAATAATGTCCCTTTATATTTACCGTAGAGAAATATGCCATCGACTTAAATCATCGATTTAAAATGCTGAAATGCATCTATACAAGGTTTAAATGCCCAAAATACATGTTTAAACACTAAAAATAGCTCATTAGTAAAGGCACTCTGTGAAGCTTCATTCATGACAAACTCAACATATAAGCTAGGTATGGACTGTTGGACTACAGCCATCTATTTGGGTAATCTGGCATAAGAGCTCTCCTAATTACCAAAAGCAACTGCAGCGGCTTTATGTTTTGCTCTCCATGCCATTTTATAAGAGATAGTGTAGCCGAATAAGCTCTTCATCCGCTTGATTATTTACCTGATTGGAACATCGGGTGTCTCCATCACCATTGCCACGATACATGATGAGATAACGTCGAAATCTAATTTTGGATGATCTTGTAATATGGTTGAAGACAAACATGTATGTGGATCCCCATATCTTGTAATCTGCCATAATGATCCCTTCCCGTTACCTTTCTTGCATGCTCTAACCCGCCATCTACAGTTACTGCCATAATTTATGCATCGACATTCTTCATATTTTTTGCTTGTCAAGTATTTCTCAAAATTATGATGCACTCTCACAAAGTAGAGTTTCACGGCAAGTCACAACGCCTTTTGATTTGAATACTTTAATTTAACAAATAACTCCTGATTGTTCATTTGCGTTTGATTTTCCACCTATTCAAATTCATCACCTTGTGCTAAGGCTAAATTAACTTGTTGAAAGAATGCAGTAGCAGGGTCGACATATTGAGACACCGGTTCAACATCAACGGCCTCATCATCATCACCACCCTCACTATCATACGTGTCGCCATCGTCATCGTCATCAGTCTCACCACCATCATCTACATCTTCATTGTTATAATCAGGGTCAAGCTCTGCGTCATACTCATCTTCATTTTCAAAGTCTTCAAAATACATATTCTTCATAACCAAATGGAGAAGAAGGTTTATCAAACCTAATGGCTGGATAGGAGGAACTCGGGTGCGAACTATCCTCTACTGAGACCATTTGATAAGCTGTTGATCTATAAAACAAAGCAGGTGAAGGCATTACTTCATTCACTAGGGCTGACTGAAATTCAATACTTAAATGTGGGTCAATATTTGAAATGTTCGCATATATCTCAACTGCATTCAATTGTGATGGGAAACGTGAGTGCGATTGCCACATTCTTTGCACATCGCCATCATCTTCCAACATAATCGTTTGATACCATATTGGATTTATTATCGTCGGGAGCCTATATATCAAATCAGATACAATCTAGTTTGCAGGAAGGCGTAACTTTTGACTAATTGCTTGTTTTAACTCTTCTAAGGTGATATCAGTGCTAACTGTTATATATCTCGACATTACACACTTAAATGTCACACCTTGTGTACTTTCATAAATTCTTCCATTTATATAAATGCAAACAATCTCATTTCTTTTAGCCATTTTGTTCCCTTCAAATATCCTAATCACAAACGTATTCAAAATAATTATACTTGTACCATACTTCATCTTTCTAGATTTTTTCATCAATCTTTCACAGATGTAGATTTCTTTTCATGCATCTTCTTTTTTTTAGTTATGCATACTTGTAATACATATAAATTTATTTTCTTTAATGTTATTCTTTTTTACTAATTATATACATTTATTTTTTGCAATATAAATGTAAAATATTTTGACATTTTTTTCAACTATATAAACTTTTTTCTTTAACTATATAACCATTTTTTTCATTTTATTTTTTTGGCATTAATATAAAATGTTTTTCTTTACTATTAAAATAACTTTATATAATTATATTTGTTTTACTATTAATAAAATAGATTTGAATTCATTTTTTAACTATTTAAATTATTTTATGTTGACATCATTTTTTATACCTATTAATATAAAATATATAATTAAGATTTTCAAAATTATTAATATACTATATATAGTTCTTTAGCCACTATATCAATTTAATTTTTTTATTATTGCCAATGAAAGTTATTCACTTATTTTTTTACCTATTTAAATCCTTTTCTACTAACATTATTCTTGTTTTTATTAAAATATAATATAATTTTTTCATAATTAATAAAGCATATATTTATATTTTCCACCAACTAGTTAAATTTATTTCTTTCATTATTGATATTAAAATTTATGTACTTATTTTTTAACTATTTAAATCCTTTTCTTCAAATATTCCTTTTGTTTTTTATTAATATAAAATATATATAATATAAAATTTTAAGAATTAATAAAGCGTATATTTATGTTTTCCACCATCTTCATCATTGATATTAAAATTTATACACTTATTTTTTTAACTATATAAATCTTTTTCTTCTAATAATTTTTTTGGTTCTCATTAATATAAAATACATATAATATAAATTTCATAATAATTAATCAAGTATATATTTCTATTTTTATTCAACTATTTAAATTTATTTCGTTTACTATTAATATTAAATGTTGCACAATTATTTTTCACTTGTTTAACTTCTTTCCTTCTTCCTTTATTGTTGTACTTATTAAAATAAAATATATTTTTTCTTAAATCTATATAAATTCATTTCTTTTCCTACTAATATAAATCATTCTTTTTATCTTTCAACTCTATGTTATCCTTTCTTCCTCTTTTATTTTATTTTAATTCATTTTTATTTCATATTTTTTCCTCTCACCAAAATAACAACAATAATAAAAAATCCAAAATATTATTACACAAAAAAATTAAAATAATTAATTCTCATCATTCTCATCATTCTCATATTTCACTTCATATAAATCTAAAATAATAACAACAAAACAAAATTACAATAAAAAAATAATTATATTTATCCACGTAAACATTATAGTAAACCAACAAACATACATATATTTTATAATGTAATAAAAGATATTATCATTTCACAAATTTATCAACATACTTATATTTCTTTTCTAATAATAGAAAAATATTATATGAAAAATAAAATTATAAATATATTTTTCTTCTCCAACTTACCTTATATTTTGCTCGATAACGTGGCTTTATTGGCTAATTTTATAACACTTCTTTCTTAATTTGTAGCAAAACCTTCTTAACCTGTAACAGAACCTAAATTGATAGGGTAAAATAAAAGAATTTTAACAAGAAGGGATTTGAGAAACACTCAAAGGGAGGGATTTGAGAAGCACTCAAAGAAAGCAATGGATGGACCTTCTTAACCTAGCAGAACCTAAATTGATAGGGTAAAATAAAAGAATTTTAACAGGAAGGGATTTGAAAAACACTCAAAGAAAACAATGGATAGACAGAGGTAAATGGTAAGAAACCTTCAATTTATAGGCAAATGACTAAGGGTATTTTCATCCATTTACTATAACATTATCTGTTTCACTTTTTTTTAACCAATCAGAATTCATTAAAATTTATTTCGATCAATTATATCTTGCCACGTGTCCCTTACATAGTCAAATTCCCCTTCACCCTTTTTTTTTTACTATGTCCACTTTTACTGTATACCCGTGCTTTGCAGGTTATGTAACCTACAGCAACGAGCCATAAGCTATGTTGAATTCAGACCCGTGGGGTCTGAATTTAGAAGCTCTCAATTCAGAATGCGGGATTCGAAATTTAGAGCATTGATTCATATTTGATCGAGGCATTAATGCCTTGGTCAGTGAGCCTACGAATTCTAGCATTTTATTACCTTTAGATCAAATATGTTGCCTCCTGTTGCTTTTGTCAAATTACTTTTATCTTTTGTTATTTGCCTGACAATTCTCGCCACCATATATTCTCTCTCTTTTACAAGCTAAGCGGCTTGTAGGTCTTAAGACCCTTACATTTATGATTTTTTTATATATTAAAAAAAGCAGAGTTTTCTTATTCTCTAAACAATAATATATGACTGTTCGAGCAATTGTGTGTATCCTAATTTGAATAGTTCAGATTTAATTTACATGGTTCAAGTTTCATAAATTTTTTTTGATATAAAATATTATTTTTTTATAATTATCAGTTATAAAATGGTTCTTATTTTATATTTTGCATCCTATAAAATAAAAAATATATATATTTAAAATATATATAATTTAAATTGTATAAATCAAATTTAAACAGTAAATACACACCAGACGCATTTTTACTTTTACAGGCCATAGCCGATGACCGATCACGGGTCCTCGGGTTTAAACACAGGAAAAAGGTCCAGCAGAGTTGCTCCGAAAGTAAGTAAGCAAGTATAAGAGTCGGATCATTAATTTTCGATAAAAGTAAAATCAGGGAATTACTCTTTGTATTCGTTGATCAATGTTGTTATACTTTGAGTGATGAGGATCTCGCGTAAGCGTAACACCCATCGTTAACCTCAATTAGTCCATGAGAAGGGAAGAAACAGTAGTCTCACATGTGAGCTCTAAGCATTGTGAACCAACCCTGCAGTTTTCTTCCCCTCAAACAGTAGAAACAAACCGGGATGATGCTACTGTTCTGCCACCGAGTTTTTTATAATGCCATTCAATTTCATTTAAAAAAAAAAAAGCGGAAGTGCCGCTGAAATTTTTATAGTCTGAGTTTGATATGATCTAAGAAAAGATATGAGGAATTTGGTAGAATTTTCATCAAGGTTCTCAAAAATATAACATTTGATTGTGTTGAATTATTAAGCTACTTATGATGGACTAATTTAAATTTATAGACAAAATTTAACAAGTTTAATTAATTAAATTACATTAATTATTTAATTTATTTATTTATTTAAAATTTGAAATTTAAATTAATAGTCAGTTTTTTTGAAAGGTTTTTTTTAAAAGAAAATTGACTATCAAATATTTGGTGGATGATTGTGAAAAAGTGGATGAAACATTTAAAAAAAAAAAAAAGTGTGTCGGGGAGTTCAAAGAAAAACATAGGGTTTTTTTTTTTTGGTGGGAGAAAGTACAGAAGAAAAATTCCTCCTCTAACTATGGTACAATCTAATTTGAAAACCCGCAAAAGTAAACATTATGACATTACAAAGTTTTATGATAACAAAGGCAATATTTGAATAACAAGTGGCTCACCTATTTTCTGTAATTTCATAGCCATTTAATCTCAAACCTATTTTAACAAGTTTTAAATACATAGCTACATGGTTTTTGTCCTAAAAGAATCACTAATTTCATGCCTCTCAAATTTTGACCACCTCAAATCTCATTTTATGCAACTAGTAGAAGTGAGGAAAACATAACAATAAAAAAGCCACTGTAAGTGGGCGCAACATTGCATAACTCTCTAATTTCATCTTTAAAAATTCTCAAACCAAAGCTTACAAGTTATAGATATCTAAGGACGTGGTCTTAGACTTCAAAGATCCAATTACTCTAAAAATTCAACTTTTGGACAGGCTAAATCTCCCATTCACATGACATACACTAATAAAAATTTGACAACAGCTACACTCCCTTCTAATTAGGTTTCACATATGCAAATTTTGCATTTCCAATTCAAAACACTTTAAACCCTTTCCTACAACTTTCAATTACTAAAACAAACTTTCTCAAGTCATTTGGACCACAAAAATATCTATAATGGCCAAAATGACCATGTCCCTTAGTCACACTATGGGCCATTTTTAAGAAAGTAACTTGTAGAAATTAAATTCACTCTCAAGTATATCACGTTAAAGACTTCCAACATATCACAAGCAAACTAATCAAAACACAAGGTAAACCATCTAGTTCATATTTTGGCATATAATTCAAGGACAAGATAACTATTAAATCTATAAATACCACAACCACACTTAATTAAGTCATTCACTTCCAAAATATGTATTTCCATTGTTTTGTACCACTCATACAAAGATCCATGGTAGAGAATTCCTATGCTATACATCTACATCAAGCTACATATAGTGTCTTGACTTGTCATATATCCTGTTTCACATTTCCAAAACAAAAATAAGATTCACCTAATTTCCTTTTAGTAGCACATTCTTTATCACTTTCTCCAAGTTGATGTAGGAAGAACCACCAGGTGAAGTGTCCTCCTCTGCAATTTTCTTCCATTCCAAGACCTTGTGTCTCATCTCCTTCCCCTTCTCCCCTTTCATCAACTGATTCACAAGCTTCTCCACCTCTTCTCTCTTTACATTATTATCAATCTCAACCCCAATTCCCCACTTTCTACAAGCATACCAACAGTTAGTCTGTTGATCTGCAAAAAAAGGCCAACAAGCCATAGGAACCCCTGCACACACACTCTCTATCATAGAGTTCCACCCACAATGGGTCACGAACCCTCCAATTGAAGGGTGGTTCAGCACTTTCTCTTGTTCACACCAACTAGCTATAAGGCATCTATCTTTACTCTCACTCATAAACTCAGGTGATAGAATCATTGAGCCACCAATCACAAGGTCAGGCCTTATGATCCACAAGAAGGGTTTCTTGCTGTTGGCTAAACCCCAGGCAAACTCATACAGTTGTTCCGAAGACATAACTGTGATGCTTCCAAAATTCACATAAACCACAGATCTGGGTTCTTTGGGTTCTAGCCAATGGAGGCATTGAGTCTCTTCTATCCAAAGACTGGAACTCAAAGATGCCAATTGGTTGTTCTCTGGAATTTGGTTTAGAAATGAAGGGAAAGGGCCTATGGTGTAAAGAGAAGGGAAAATGGAGGAGAGAGCTTTCACTGCCTCACCTTCAAACTCATCAAATGTGTTGAAACAAATAGCAGAGGCTTTGTGGGCTCTTTCCACCACTCCATTGAGATAGTTCAACATCAAATCATTTGGATCTGTTGTCCTCATAAAGCTAGGGAGATCCTTCAGTCTAATATTTCTCATCCCTGGAATCCAGTCTATTTCTTTCTCCAAGTACCCATTTGTTAGATAACTCTCATCTGCACGTCAGAATCACAAAATAATGATACCTTGAAGTATGAAGCATATAGAACAAGGATGTAATATAAAAGTTCAAAACTTAAAGTAAAAAAATCTCGAAGAATATTAAAACATATATATATATATATTTCATGAGCAAATTAATAGCACATATAGTAGTATAATTGTACAATACCTTTGAGTGGTACAAGACCTTTGTCAACTAGATTTCGAAAGTGCACAATAGCCAAGAATGAATAAGTACTGGGAGGCCAAAGGAGAACAATGGGAAGTCCAAGTGCTTCAGCAGCTTCCACAGAGAAGGTCATGGCACCATCAGAAACCAAGCAAGTGACTGGGGGGATAAGGCCATTAGAGGCAGAGTCATTGAGTCTAGCAAGAAGGTTCTGAAAGGGGATGAGGCAGTTATTTTTAATAGAATCACAAAGTGTGGGTATGTCCTGGGTGGCATTAGCATCCTTAGGAGGAGGAAGACCATCTGGGATAGTTTCAAATTGAAAATCTAGGAGGCCATCAAGGGCTTTAAGACCCCTTGATTTGAGCAAACGTTTATGGTTGTACTCAGTGTTAATGAAGGTTATGAAAAAGCCTCTAAGATGAAGGAGTTTTGCTAGTTTGAACACTGAGTTGATATGGCCTTGAGCTGGAAATGGGATCAGTACAGCATGGGGTTTCTTTCTCTCCAAATAGGAACTCATCTCTATTTGTTATTTCTATGACCTACAATGTAGAAATCTCCAATATACGCACACATATAGGGTATTGCTAACGCCCTCATTGTGTAAAGGGAAGCAATCTTCATATTTATTTTGGGTCAACAAAAATTTATTAAAAGATAAAAGAAGTAAAATAATTTTTAAATTATTTTATTATAATTATGCATTTATTATATATAAAAAATTAATTTAAATATTTTTACATTAATTATATTTTTGAAAGAAAATAATTTAAATGCTCTTATACTTATTTTATCTTTAATGAAAATGTCAAGATCTCTTTGTCCAAAATCTCAATATAAAAATGGATTAAATATAAGTGTAGTTTTTTATATTGTTATTATTAAAATTTTTAATTAAAATATAAAAAAATATATAAATCACCAGTAATAAGTATATAATTTAATTTTGTATGTAAAATTTATATACTTTTTATATTATTTTTAAAAAATTATCTATTTATTATATTTTAATTAAAGAATCTAATAATAAAAATATAAGAAAGTGTATATAAATTTTTTTAAAATAAAAATTGCTTACCTTTGCGTGAATAAAATTAGCAATCCTCACCCACGCGCACGGGCACTACAGGACAGATGATGAGGTCGATTTCGATATGTGGAAATGCTCACGATTGTATGGACGCCACACTCAGACACTGTCGGATAAGATGATGAGCTCCTTTCTGGATCATTTCTTCAAATAGGTGATGAACTCCCCTTGGACCTCCAAAATCTATCCATGCATTTCTTTTCTTCTACCGAAAATACTTGCTCTGTCCAGACCAGTCAATTTCAATTGTGGGTGCCTGAAACGCCGATACAGATATTTGTATTGGATATGATACTATCTGACATATTAGAAATGGTAATTTTTAAAATTTTAAGATATTAAATATAGGAGTATATATATATATATATATATAATGCAAATTGAGTCTTAAATAGGCTAAAAATTATAGCATAAATGAGGGCAGCGACAACGAGTCATAAATGAATGAAGTTAGAAGAAATGAAGAAACGAATCAGAAATGAAGCAATGCAATAAGGCAATCAGAAATGAAGCAATGAACGAAAATGAAACAAGAAGCTTGAAGAATGAAGAAGTTGTAGAGTTTCAAATCTCATTTTCCCCATCGATCAGGAATATGCCTAAACGAAGGATTGTGATCTTTTTAAGAGAGGGAGAGAGAAATACAAAAAAATAAAAAAAATAAAAATATTTATAAAGTTTTTTAAATCTACTATTTATTTATTTTTCTTTCTCTCAATGCATATTGTATATTTATTTATTAACTATGAAGAATCAAAATCTAATATATATACTTCTCATGAAAATTATGTATAAGATATTTTGGACACATAAAATATCTTAGATAATCTTAATTATTTTTGTAAACAAATATTGACAATGTCTTAAAAGACAAATTATAAAATAGTTAGGAGTGTGGGCCCTGTGCACTAGCCCCGAGAAGAATAAAGAATTTGAAATAAAACTTGTAGATCCTACATAAATAATAAAATGATTACATCAAATAGTGAAAGAACAGTAAATGATAAATGAAGCGAGACTTTCTTTTTATATATATAATGATAATTATAAAAGACAAAAAAAGAGAGTTCATACAAAAGAAGATTTTTATATTTTAAAAATCAGCGCTGTCATATGAGTCCATTTTCTAACACCATGTTATTGTCATTCTTGTAAACATCCGTCTTGGGATTCAGATCCTCTCCATTATTACTCTCTCAATTTCCTCTCCAATAAAATCTGAACCATTCACAACTAAATCTGGACGGTTTAAATTTTTTCTTCATTTTTTTATGTTAAAACATTATTTTTTAAAAAACTTACAGTTAAGAAATTATTTTTATTTTGTATTCTGTATCTTATAAAATAAATTTTATTTTCAAAACTTTAAAAAAATAACAATAAATCTGGACCGTCCAGATCAATCTGGACGGTCCAGATTTCCCACTGCAGAGGCCATGGGAGAGGCCACTGCAGGGGATCCGTCCGGTCCGTCTTGCCAAGGTATAATAATTTCTCAGTCGAAGTAGATAAATGTATTTATAATTAAATAATGAAAATAATGAGAAAGAAATATATAAAAGCCATTCATATTTGGAGATAATAGTGTGTGAAAATATTTAACATTGAGTATTTTGTAATTAGGGCCCTTTTATAACTCGGACTAGCTATCAATTCAGGTAACTCGAATTGATTCTCATTAGTTCATATTAATTATAGTTAGATCAATTTTGTCTTTTTTTTTTTTTTACTGTGTGGATAGTTAAAATGGGTAAAATGAAGAGAGAAACAATAGTAAGGAAACTTCTCTCTTTGTTCAAAAGTTTTAAAAATAAAGGAAGGAATGAAAATGAGAATATCAATTCTTTATATCCCTCCTTCTTGCTACCCATAATTTATGTTTTCTAGCTAACTTGGGATAAAGGAGGAACACCAATTTCTAATTATCTTATATTAAAGAGTAAAATTAAAATTGTTAATATTTTTATCTCATATTCAAATTTTCACTCTAACTCTATTGCGCCATTGAACACATTTGCTATTTGAATAGGTAACTTCTAACTTCTCAAGAACATGATTGGGAATAAAAACATTACTAGAAAAACAAACGTTAGAAAAAAAAATTGTCTTTAAATGGCATATCTAAATTTTTTAGAGCAAAAAATAAAATTTCTCTTTAAACTAAAGATGGAAAATTCCTTCTCCGAAAAAAGTAGCTATCATATGTGAAATTGTTCAAACTTAAAGCAGTAGCAAAACTGGAATTGTTTAATTGTAATAAATTCCAACTTCCAACGGTATGACAAAGCGTCTTTAATTGGTTTGTTGACACTCGGATTCTTTGCTGTTCAAGCCAAGTAGCACACAACATGCTTGCAGCTTGGCTTGAGCAACAATCCTGACCCTCCATCTCCATTGTTTTTTTTTTTAATAATTTCAGCCATTCATTTTTTTTATTTTGATTTTTTTTATGGAGGGTCAAAATGCTGCTCAAGCTAAGTAGCACAACGTATACATTAAATCAAGTCTTCCATCTATAAAAAGCTTGTAGAGTATATGTTCTTTATAATTTACCAAACTGAAATTGACAACAATGTTTAAATAATTGAAAATTTTGCAGGCTCATTGCATGCTCAAGTAGTCAAACAATTTGCTCTTTGCTCATCCTCAAAAGGCAGAGAAAGACGTCAATAATAAATAAATAGGAGATGAAAAATACCAGAATAAGTGAATAATATACATATCCATACATAAGTTGTCTTATAACAACCTTATATATGGGTCAACCTATAAGTACATTTGATCTAAAGTTATAATTATAAAATTTCAATCTTAAATTATATCATTTCCTCTTATAAAAGGATATCTTTTAAGATAGAATTATGTATTGATCAACTTCAAAACAATCATTAATTTTTGTGTCATATAAGAATAAAAAAGCCAATTAAAGATGCTTTATTCTAGCATTGGAAGGGGGAATTAATTAGAGTCCAACGATATCAATTTTACTATAACCACATGTACTATGAAAAAAATACTTTTAGCAATAACTTGCTAATAAAAGCTTAAAAGTTATCACTAAATACTTTTTGTGACAACATTGATCATTGCTAGATTGTAGTTAGAATTTTCGTTATCAAATCTTTTTAGTGATAACAAAAGGAGTTGCTATTATATATCAGTTGATTTGACTATTCGAAGAAGTTATCACTAAAATATGACATTTAATGGTAATAAAAATTGTCACGAAAGGCATTTAGTCTGCGCCCATCTAACCATTTAAGAAGAGTTGCCATTAAATATAAGCTTTTAGTGACAACTTTTGTTTTCATTGATAGAAAGTTTTAGTAGCAACTCTCAAGGCTTGTCGCAAAAAAGTTACTTTTAGTTACACTACAAAAAAAAAAGGCCTTTAGTGATGACTAAAGTTGCCGCTAAAAATAACCAAAGTTGCTACTAAAGATTTATAGTGGCAACAAAAAGTTATCACCAAGTTGTCACAAATACAACCGTAGCAAAAAGACTTTAGTAGCGACAAAAAAAGTTGCCACTAAAAATGACAATTAGTGATAACTCACGTCACCGCTAAAAGCCAAAACGAAAATTGCATTGACCTATCGCCGCTAAAGACTTGTTAATTAGTGACGAAAAATGCCATAATTAGTAGCGACCTATTGTCGCCACTAATTTCTAGTGGCAATGAAAAGTCGCCACTAATTGTTATAGTTTTAGTTGCGATCTATTATTGCCACTAAATATCGAAGTTTTTAGTGATAACGTATAGTCGCCACTAATTCAACTTGTTTTAGTGGTAACTCATCGTCGCCACTAATTCTTAAAGTTTTAGTGACGACCTATTATTGCCACTAAATATCAAAATTTTTAGTGGCAACGCATGGTTGCCACTAATAACAAGAGTTGGATGTACAACTGAAGTTAGCATCTTGTGTCACTAATGAAACTACTAAACCTTTATAATTAAAGCCTTAGTACAGCAAGCCACTCACTTCCAGCAAAGGGGGGTTTATTTGATAAAGCAGTAACAGAAAGACAGAACTTTATGATTACAACAGTGAAGGAGAAAATGAAAGAAAGAAAAAGGAAGTCTAGCATTCGAGAGGTAGCCCTTCTTCAAGACTACTCTGATGATTCACCATGCCTCCAGCCCTTCAATCCCGTCGATACATAGCACTCCAGCTAGTGGTCTATCTTCTCATTATCTCAATCATTCATCTGTTAGCTGCTCAGAAATCAAGCTATTGAGTTCCTGCCTTTCCTTCACTGTCTTCTCCCATCAATTGGCGCAAATCAATTATATTAATTTCTTATTTCTTTCCTTTCTGGAGTATGTCAGAAGTCCTTCAATTGATTTAGTTGATTACCCTTTAGTTGACTACCCTCATCTACTGTAAACGTTAGCAGCAATCTCAGGTCCATCACTCACTTTGAAAATACCCCCAAAAAATTGAGACTACTGTCAATACCTTAGCAACAAATGGTGTATACAAATTTACCCTTTGCTATGGTCCCCTTCCAAGAAAATCTCAACTGGACTGATGACAGAATCTGACCTTGTAATGGGATAGGAAACTAATCTTGCTTTGTGCCAAAACTTATTCCCCGTAGCAAATCGATAGAAGGGAATATCAGCACTAACCGATTTCAAGTGGCAATGAATAGTCATTCTGTTGGAAGGAAAAGATATGTTTAAATATAACAAACATAATTTAGGAGGACATGCACCTGTAAATCCTGAAGTTGGCAACCTTCGACCTCATTAAGCAATGGAGATCTATCAATAAATAACTTAGACAACAACACTAAAAATTAACAAAACATAAGATGACAACAATAACACTTAAAATTAACAAAACATAACATGATCACAAATTTTATAATAATGGATAACTACGTCAAATTGTGTAGTGACTGTTGAAGCCATGCTTTCCTTAGTTGTCAATGACAACATCACACTTACAAAAGGGCTCTAGAGCCTTCGCTTGCAACATTGAAGTGTGGCACACATGATTATATAATTCAAAATAACTAAATAAAATTATGAATTATTTAATGATAAATTTCTATAACCAGATAAAATATGAAATAGCTCAATTCAATGATTAAGTGACTCGTTGACAGCGACAGTGGCTGACAAATCAGAAACCAGAACATGGATTTTACTTGTCATTTAAGATCCTCAATTCAGTGATGGTTCAAAAAAATATGAAATAGCTCATTACATATTAGATGAAACATGGCAGTAAGCTCAATTGCGTAAAAATAAACTTGAATACTAGATGGGGAATAAGGAAATTCAAGAAGCTTGTTAACATTTACAATTATAAACAATTGCATAGTGAGATCAAGGGTCAAATATATACTTTGTCAAACAGAAGACTAGAGGAGGCATTAGTAAGAGAGAATTAACATGGTCATGGCAAACATGGAGTGGTTAGATATGTCTAGCAAAAATAAATGAAGAAAAAAGACAAAACAGAAAAGAGAAGGAGACTAAGGAAAAGGAGAAAATGGATAACCGAACTGAATTGAGGTCTGGCCTGAAATATTACATATTTTGGCTTTTGGCCACAGGAAAGGGTGCATAGGGTGCATGCCACAGCGCACCACTTGAAAAGTCCAACACAAGTGTGGCATACCAATATGACATTTTGCACCATTAACAACGAATATCTGTTTCATTCAGTACCAATTTCACAACAGTCATCTGATGATCCACAGATACAATCATGGAAGCATCACTCCATCGACCATGTACTATAATCTATAAATAACTATAGTTTTACATCAAGTATGTTAAATTTCAGTTAGATCAGATTTCTAGTACTCTCTTATAATTTTACACAAAATAAAGCATGTCGTCAAGAAAAAGAAACAAGTAATACAAGCAAGAACCCTTTTGCAGTGTGCAAGTTTGTTACCTGCAAATACACACAATAACATACATATTGATGCGCATGCCATGCATACGTAGATGAAAGAAAGGATAGTGAGTACATCATCTGTCTATAGGACTGAAATAAATACCCAGACTTTTAATGCTGTTGAGATGTTCTAATGAGGAAAAACTCAAAAGAACTTGATTTTTTTCAAAATGGAGTGAAAGGGAAGACTGCTAAACATAGGACTCTAATACAGTGCTCAAACTTTTACAGGATCAGATGTCTTCAAACCTATGTAAAGGAAAAATCTTAACTTCAATAAAACAGGTATTCTCTCTTTTCTGACAAATTATCATGTAATTTGATATATTCATGGAAAGTCATTACTCATACCTCTAAATGACTGCAATCTATCTTGAAGCTGCTTGTGGAAACACCCTGATTGTTTTTTATATAATAGAATTTCTGAATGCATTGCGCCTATCCATATTAACTTTTTATATTAACAGATGTTTTACTTATTCAAATTCCAATTTGGGTTGGAAGATATTGCAATACTTTACCAATTCCAATGCTAATAATTGAATTTTTGGCACTTGATCTATGAGCTTCATCAGTGCAATTAAAACAGTAGCTTCATAATAGTGTTAAATAAAGAAACAGGGAATTATAGAGTACAAATTTGGAAAAGTCAAATAAAGATGTTATCAATCATAATTCAACAAAGTCTATAAATCATAATACAACAAAGTCATATTTTCTTGCAATATCGGCTGTTGCACAATATTTATTAATAATCTCAGGCATGGCAATGCACTAAGAAAACATACTTCCTCATAGGGTTAAGTAGAAGTGCTGTATCATAGCCTCTCAGTCAACCTAACCATGAAGGAATTGACTGCTGCTGCATCTAAAACAATCCATGAAGATTCAAACAATTCATGGAAGAAGTCTGCTCCAATCTCCTCAGCTGCATTTCTAAATGCAATTCCAAATGTATTTCCTTTACCTGCACCCAGACGAGGCTTCCCACAAACACCTACAATCAACACCTTATTGGGTTCTTGAGATAAGCAAGCACAAAGTAGAGGCTTCATTCTTGCTCCTTTCTCTCGCAAAGCATCCATAAGAAAATAACAGAATTTAGTCAAAGCCTGGGGGTGACCCAGTAATTTTGTGTCAGCAGAATCTTCCAGTTTTACCCATCTGAATTTTCTTCCACTTCTTATACAGCCACTCTTGGTTATTGCTGTGCTTCCTTGTCTAAGAATGGACCTTTAAATCTTGATTACATGCTGCAGTCCAGATTTCAGCTTATCAAGATTGCTCAAAGATAATGCATCATAAGCTACCCCGAATTGCTTGGAAGCACATGAGCCATCTGATTTCACACATGACTCTAGCAGAGCGGTCATACCATATACCACATCTGCCGCAGACACCCTTGAATTATAACCATGTATCCTTAAGAAACTCCTATAATAGAAATCAGTCAGCCCATACTCGGGTAGAAATCGCTCAAACTCATCTTTCATTTTGTGTTTGACATCTATGTTCATGTACTAAAACTTCTGTTGGCAATCGACAAGTGCAAATCCCATCCGGGCTAGAAGAAGATTCAACTTTTTCATCCCATTGTCTCTCCATGTCTTCAACTTGGTTGCAATATACGAAGAACACAGCATTGAATCAAACAGATTCCACTCTTTTAGCAACATAAGCCTTGGCTCCTCATCATATGTGATTTTAGATGAATTTGGCACCTGGATCTTTGTTCCATCTTTGAGTGTTACACAAGTTACTGCATCCAAATTCCCTGAACTGTTAATATGCTGCTCTAGCTCCATAACCCTATCTTTGTATCGCTCGTCACTTAGCCTCTCGTGAATAAACCGATCCGTTAAAGATACACAAGCGAGCCACAGCAGTTCATTTGTGTTTTTCTGTAGAAAATGGGATAAATCATACATCAAGCACCCAAATGGCTTACCGTGAAATGTACCCATATGATAATACTCCTTTTTCAGCTTTCGAAAAAGCTGTATTAGGTCTTGCTCATTATCCTGAGAAACTTTCCTTCGCTTTTTGGATCCATCCCCATCTCCCTCTTCTCCACTTTCACTGTCATTGTCATCATCACTATCAGATTCCTCTTCAGCCTCGCCATCGTCACTATTTAAATCACTAGCATTAGCCAAAGCCGACACATCAAAATCATAGGCCAAATCAGCCTGCTGCTCATCATCTCTTGTATATAGTACAACCACCCGATCATTCTCATTGCTCAAATTGTGAAGATGAATCGGACGGTGACTATCAACCACGAAAATACGAGCAGAAGGACCCAGATTCAAAGTCCTCCTTAAGTCCCTATGGCACCCCCAATTTATCAAAAGGATCGAAACAGGCTCGGCAAATGAATTTAAACTGGGTCTGGCGTATTTGTGGATTTCTTGAAACGACGACACAGGATAACACGCATATCGGACTGAAAAATCTATGAAAATTTGAATTTTCCCTATGTTCTTCTAGACCCTTCAGTCAGATCTGAGAGATAGAGGGAAAGAATTCGAACATTGAGTTTTGAGGTTTAACGCTTTCTGTGAAATTTTCAAATTTTCAAAGGCACTGCGAAGTTTTGGCGCTTAATGGTTTTGCCAACAGCAATGCATGTGGATAAGAGGATAGCGTGCGAACAGCTATACCGTAAAACATTCGAGACATATATCTTAGTCGTTCGATCCCACTGTGATTCACAAAAGGGTCATGATCGATCATTTATTTCAAATGGGTTTTTGTTAAAATTTTTTAATTTAACTTTTCTAAATTGTCATATGCGTACATCTAAAAATAAAATTGTAAGTGGGTAATATTATTGGTTAAAAAGGACATTTCTAAACTATAATTTTTATTTTTAAATACTTTTTTTGTTTTTTTAATAAAATATTCCTCTCATATACATAGTTTGATTGCACAGCTTTTTTTTTCTTATAAAAATTTTTGTAAACTTTTTTTAAAATTAAAAATATATATTACAACTACATTCATTTTAACAAAAATACCTTTAAATAATTAAAATAATGTTTTTATAATAAATATCACATATCGTTATATTATCTAAGATTGTATCACATGTTAAAGTATGAGTTGGACTCTTTGAACTGCGTAATTTGCCGTAATCAAGCATTCCATCATAGATTTATTCTGGATTCTTTGTCGATTGCAGTGATGAATAAAAAGTGTTACGTAGCTTTCAAATTGTCAAAATTAAATGTAAACAGTTAATATTTTATTTTATTTTTTTGATTTTTTAAATATTAAAAATAAAAAAAATACTAAAAAATAAAAAAAAATTTTTAATTATCTACTTAGAAAAATGAATTAAGATTAAAAAAAAGTAAAATATAGAGCGTCAGCGCAATAATGAATAGGGCATTCAGGGTCTAAGTTGGATGCTTCAAAAATCAAAATGAGTTTAAACCTTGAATTTTAGGGATCAAAGTGAGACTAAGAAATGAAAGTTTTTGAAGTTCAAATACCATGTCATTTTTCGGATAATGATTTAAATTTTAATAAATATTGAACATATTTATTTCAAAAATTGTTAATTATCTTGTTAATTAATAATTAAATAACTATACCTCCATTCACCAAAAAAAATTAAATAAGTATAATAAAATTATCTATTTGATTTTTTTATTATAAATTAATGATTAGATAATTCTTAAAACTAGATAAACAATAATTAAAAAGAAACTACAGATAAATATTACATAAAAAATTGTTTATGTGATAAATTTATTCCTTGAGATTATTTAAACTAAAGTAATATTAATTTTTAAGAGATAATTATCAAAATTCTAATAAATATTGAACAAATGTATTTCATAAATTTGTAATTATTTTGTGAATTAACAATTAAATATTTAACTCACCTAACAAAATAAAAAGAAATAAAGTAAAAAAATAGTTTTGAGAATATAAAATAATCTTTATAATTGTGGTAAAAAGAATTAATAGCTTTTATTAATTATTATTATACATGCCTAAATTTAAAAAAGCTTACAAATTGTGGAAGGTGTTATCTATATTAATATCTAGATTTGTTAAATCAAACTATTAATTGCCTTGCTAAATATTTAACTGAAAAAAAAAATGTTCTCGTAATGATGAAATTTTTTTCCCCTCATCCCTTTTTTATCAATTTTTTCTAAGAATTTAAATGTTTATAAATATGGAATTGGTTAAGTTAGTCTAGAGTAACTTACCCCATATTGATTTTGTTGGAATGAAATATCATTTGGGCAAAAATAAGAAAACACTTATGTACAAGCATAATTTCATTTTTATTTTTTGATTATGTTGTTTTATTCCAAAAAAAAAAATGCTAGCTTCTTTATAATTCCTAAATTTCATTTGGTTTTTATTGGAAGATTTTTTAAAAGTAAATAGAAAATTCAATTTCACCTTAAATGTTAAATATATTTTACAACAGAAGATTTTTTGTTGGAATTTTTGGAATATTTGATTTCAAACTAATATAAAATAAAATATAATTTTTAAAAAATATAAATATAAATTATAATATAAAAAAGAAATTAAAGTACATGTAAAAGAAGTACTTGCTACTTTTTTTGTATTATTCTTAAATTACAATTATTAAAAAGAATTAACATGCACTTCAATGCATACCTTTTACTTGTTTTCTAATAAGTTTTATTATTTAATTTTAAAATTAATCGAACTTGATAACAATGATAATATTTTTAATTATAAATAAAAAAAAAAGAAAAAAAATAGTCAGACAATAAATCACCCAAGCAAGATGCTAAAAAAATGGAAAATGGATAGTAAAGGCAATGATTAGTTTGTAAGCAGACTTGATGGCAACAATAAATCTTATTTTAGATGATTGTGCATTGCAACACTTGTGCTTTAATCTTATTTTGGATATTTTGACTCTCTTAATTTAGTTTTTAAATCTTAAATTTTAAATCTTGATGTTTGAACTATACAATTTAAAATTTTTATTTGATAATAAAAAATTAAAAATAAAACGTTGTTATTTTTTGTAGTCATAAATAACAAATTAAAAAATTAAAAAATTATATATCTTATGATAAATATTATCTAATGATAGTCAAACTATTTTGTCATCTTTATCTAAATATTCTTTAACTCTTAATTTGAATTTTGTAATTTAATTTATATTATATCTATCTTTCAATAATTATTTTTTAATTAGAAATTAAAAAATAAAATATAATTATGTATTTTTTTTCATTTTTTTACTAATAATTAGCTTGCGGGCAAACTCAATGACAACAATCAACTTTATCTTAGATAATTGTAAACTATAACACCTGTGCTAATTTTGTTAATTCCCTTTCCCTTGATTTTCATGTTTTGTATAATCCTCCTAATAGTTGTATTTCTTTTCTAAATGATGACCTTTAGAGAGTTGCTCATCCTAGACTTATGTAATTCCTTTGTAAAGCTATCATATGAAAATTATAATGTTTAAGTTTTTATTCCCAAATTTTTAGCAAAAACTTTGTTTGTGTATATATATATATATATATATATAACTATGAAGCATAATTGAAAACAATCTACTAATAATTAATCTAGGAACAAAAAAATAGTTAATATGATAAATATATATTTTGAGATTATTTAAAATAATATAATATAAATGTTTATGCATTAATTATTAAAATTTTAATAAGTCTTGTACAAATTTATTTAATAAATTCGTAATTGTAGTCATCTTTTTTAATTATAAATTAAATAATTATAATAAAATTATCTATTTACTTTATTTTTTTATTATTGATTAATGATTAGATTACTCATAAACCTAGATAAAAATAAAGAGAAAAAAATTGATAATTGATATATAAATAAAGATATTACTTAAGTAATAAATACATTCTTTGATATTATTTAAATTACATTAATATTATTTTATAAGATAATTATTAGATTTTAATCAATGATGTACACATTTTTTCATAAATTTATAATTATCTTTTAAATTAGAAATTAAATAATGATAATAAAATTATCTATTTGGTTTATTATTTAATTTTAATTAATGATTTGATAGCTCCTAAAACTAGATAAAGAATAATCAAAAAGTAACCGCTAAAACTATATTACTAAGATCTTTTACCCACTTCATTATATCTACTAGACAAAATAGAATATTTTTCCTTAAGCCCTCTAAGAAAGATATTGTAACATGAAAATCTAAATATTGAAAAAGAAGAAAAAGAGCTGAATGAATAGAGAAGAGGGGAGTTTTGGTGTAAGCAAGTACTGAAGAAGAGAATGCAAATATGATTTACAATTGAAAGAAAGGGGAAAGATAAAATTTAAGATTAAATTAAGTATTTTTATATTTTTTATCAAATTATTTTCTAAAAAATATGAAAAAAATGTATATACATATCATATAATATTAAATTATAAATAAATAAATATTAAATATGCAAAGATTTAAAAACCAAATTAGTTATTAAACTGGTAGAAACACTAGTTCAACATTTATTAATCTCAATATGGTTAAATTGTGGTCAAATTGATGATCATTAAATATATTTTTTTAATTATTTATATTAAAAAATAAAAAAATAAAAAAATATTAATAAATTATAAATATTTAATTACTAATTACATGCTTTTTAAAATGTTTTAGAAGTTATTTCTAGTTAAAAAATAAAATTACCCATGATTAAAATTTAATATTTAATATTGAACTTCTTAACTTCTAAAATTATATTAAGATTTCATTGTTATTAAAAATAGAAAACCAAAAAAAAGGCAAAAGGTTTAAAAATAATAAATTAAAAAAAACAATTTATTTTAGGTCTTTATTTCAAATCTCAATAAGTAAAAACTTAAAAAAAATTGTCAAACTTTTAATGACAACCTATATAGGTCGTCACTAAAGTTTTTGCATAACAATTTTTAAATAAAAAAAAAACTTGCCAAAACTTTTTGAAACTATCAAATATTATCACTAAAAGTCTCTTTTAGTGACAACTTATAAGAGTTGCCACTAAAAGTTAATTTTAGTCGCGACCTAATATTGCCACTAAAAGTGTTGGCACAGAAATTTTTAAATCAAAAAATAGTTTTTTTATGACTTTTAGTGGCGACTTTTTTGTTTTGCCACTAAAAATTTTGCCAAAATGAAAAATGATATTTTAGTGACAAAACAAGGTCGCCACTAAAAATATAGTTTTAACGACAACAAGTTTTTAGTCGCCACTAAAAATCGTCGCTAAAAATCTATTTTTTTGTAGTGTGATAACTATTATTGCTATTAAAAATTAGCTTTTTTCATTAAAATATTAAGAGGCAAATAAAGTTGCTACTAAAATTTATTTTTTAATTTTTTAAAAAATTATATTCAACTAAATATTTTGTATAAATAATAGGTACGCATCACAATCTAAAAAAAATAAGCTGAATTTGTATAATTATAAATAGTATATGACATATTGTAGAAAAATCTCAATATCAACTTTTTGGTGCAAAGTTGAAAATGCATAATTAACAGCATAAAGATATCAAGATACAACAAATTATCCTAACAACTAGAATACCATCAGCTTTGGTCATGTCTGTGCCAGTAATATTTACTATGTGCATTGCCTATTTCTTTACTATAGTAACCTCTTTTGGCTTTTGCATTGAGTCCATCCCTTCCAACACATCTTTAGTTGTTCTTTTGGGCAACAAAAGTGGTTTGATCACATATTTCTTTCAAAATTTGGTTCAATCAAATAATTTGTCATTTGATTAAAAAATAATCTAAAGAAAAATATGGTTAAATAAGTTATTATGTAAAAATTAAAAAAAATCAATTCCTTAATTCTAAACTAATTCTAAGATATTACAAAATGATACACTATAGATGGATTCACTAGTTTGTTATTCACATGTAGTTGTAGGGTAGTAAACTTTTTCACCTTTTCAATTTGCTTCTTTCTAGTACGCTTCATATTTTACTCATAACCAAAAACCTACTTAGCATTTCAAAATTCTACACTGACAACATAAAGCAAGTAGAGTAGTGGCAAAGCAAGCAAGACCATTTAATTACATACCCATCACATAATTTAAAAATAATTTATAACAAGTTAGTAGAAATGATTTACTACAAAATAACCATATCCATAATTCCATTTTATTCCCATACTGAAATAATTTATAACAAGTAATTTTATGTTTTTAGTGTATTAAAATCTCCTAAAATGCAACTAAGATTCCAAAACTCAAATTCCAATAAATAAGAACCTTGTTGAAACAAACATATACAAAGAAAGAGGGACAAAAACGATCTTTTAAAACCCAAATTTCAAATAAGCAACGATTAATCATGGACCCAACTCTAAAAAAATTCCCATTATTGAAACAAACACAAGCAACCAATAGCACTAAGTTCTATATGCAATCCCGTAAAGATTATATATATATAGAGAGATGCAAATTTGTTCTAAAAAAGAGTTATGCACATTACCTCAGTGTCTAGGCATGGACAAATTTGTTCTTAAAGAGCAAAGGCACAAGCATATATGCTCTTGGCAAGTAAAGGAACCATGGCAAGAAAAGTGGATGGACTGGTCGGCGAGAGCTAAGGCACGAAGGAGGTGGGTTTTGTTTTTGATAAGGATACTTTTAAAATTCAAAATTAAGAGGCTAGCCAACATGCCTGATTGAAATTCCCTTGTTAGCCATGTTGGACGGCTTTTGATTTTTTAAAAAAATAATAAAATACTTTTAAAATATTATTATCAATATGTTAAATATATATAATTTAGTATTTATAATAATGATTTATATATTAAATATATATTAAAATAATTTTGAGTAATTTTTAATAAGGAAAAGCCTAGTAGTTGACAGATGTTCAAAAAATTACAGTTTTTCATCCGGTTAGAGATTTGGCTCATACTATACCATAACTTTTGATCCAAAGGGAACCTCCCAAAATATCTCATTTTGGCATGTTTGAGGGTCATTTTAGTTATTTTTCTATTTTGAAACATTTGTTTCATATTTTATGACATTATTTTATTTCCTTTTCATTCCAAAGTTGTTTAGAAGTTATTTCTTTATTTATTAAAGTTAACTATGATTTTCTAGCCTTCATATAAATACCCCATATATTAATTTGTAGAGATTTACTCAACAAATGAATTATTCAATAAATTTTTTTTGTCTATATTTTGTCATAAGCAACATATTTACTCTTTCTTTGTGTATTTTCACTACGTTATAATAGAATAAATAGTATAGAATTAATATGTGTGTGTGTGTGGATAATTTAGTATTTCCTTTAAAAAAATTTTAATTTCTTAAAAAAATAAAAATAAAATTATTAATTCATTTTGAAATTGAGAATTAACAAATAAAATAATTTACTTATAAAATAATTATAATTAAAACATAAAATAATAATTAATATTATTGATATATAATAATATAATAAATATGATAGAGTACTCTCTCTATATATATGTCTATATATATATATATATATATATAGTAAATATGGTGATAAATTAGTATGCCTTGAAAAAAAAAATTTCACTCCTCCAAACACAAAATGCGACCTTTAAAGGTTATTACTAAAAAATTTGGTACAAAACTTATTTTGTTTTCGATAAAACAAAAATTTAAAACTTTTTGTGGTGATCTTAACTAAATTGTCATAAAAGCTACTTTTTGTGATAATCCATTGTCGCTTCAAAAGCTTTTTTTTTTCAGCAAATATTGGTTGCCACTAAAAATTTTAATATCAAGATTTTTTTTTTTAATTTTTCAGCCCAAAAAATTTTTTCAAGCTTTTGCAACAACCAGAGATAATTCACCATTAAAAGATACTTTGTAGTTATATTTTTATTGTTACAAAAGACTTTCAGTAATAACTTTTTGTGTTACCATTAAAAATTTTAACAAAATAAAAAAATACTATTTTAGTGATGACTTTTTGTGGTAATTTATTTTTATCATTACTAAAAGTATATGTTTATTAGTGACTTTTTTTAATAATTGCAAAAAGTCAATCGCTAAAAGAAATTTTTTCTTTTTTTCGTTTTTTTTTTATATAGTAGTGTATGTATCCTTCTAGTTCTAGAAATCCAATAAAAATGGAACCATTGCGGGAATTGATGGTTCTCACCTAATATACAGGCTATGGTCCTCACATAAGATGGCAATAACGAGTTCATCTATCGATTGTTGTCAAATTTATTCTTCTTTTATGATTTTAAATGCGAGATCACTTCATTATTGATCTGTAATTAGTACTATTGGCTACATTAAAAAAAGAATTATTTAATAATGGCTTAAATAATTTGTTTTTGATTGGATTGAGGAGATAGATTAACTAAAATACGCATAAATTCACCCCAAAAAGAAAATTGAAGGTTACGTAGAGTTCAAGTAAATTACAGAAAATTATAATTCTCAACAATGTATTAAAAAAAGTAAATTATATTAATACATTCAATAGACCTTGTCATGTGGCAATATATTGGTTAAAATAAAAGACTGAAATTCTTATATAGAACTGATTAACAAATTACAAATAGATTAAATTAATTATATAAATAGACATAAATGTATTAATAAAATGTGAATTATTATAAAAAAATGTTGGATATGCTTCTTTTTTTTATTTTATAATTAATCTAATTTAATTATCTTCAATAGAATTTTTAGAAAAAATTGCAGGGGATATATAGATCTCATATGAAGTTGTGTTCGCGCGATTACACATTCCCTGCAAGAATAAGCTAGAGATGTCTATGCTGGATTTGAAATGTCAACACCGCTGAGAGAAGATAAGAATTTGAAATGTCTACACCGCTGAGAGAAGATAAGAATTTGAAATAGTCTACAGGAACGGGCAAAATGTGACTATCTCATGAAAGAAACTTTTGCGCAGCCTACTGATTTAATCTTTCAAGAACTATTATGGGAAAATGATATGGGTGGGGCGAAATATGCCATATTAATCTTTCAAGAGAGTGAATTATACAAATATTTCTTAAATTTTATTAAAATTACACAATTTTTTATTTTAAAAATATATATAAATTTTCATTAAATAAAAGTTACTCTACACTTTACCCTAATTTTAATTTTTTTTATTAAAATGCCATCTAGCCTAATTTTAATTTTTTTTATTAAAATGCCATCAATTAATCTAAATATTTATTTTTAAAAAACTAAAAAAAATTTAAATATCAGGTATTTTGATAAAAAAATATGAAATTAGACTAAAATATAAAGTAATTTTTGTTTTAAGAAAAAATATATATATATATTAAAAATAAAAAATTTATATAATTTTAATAAAATTGAGAAAAAGTCTATATAATCTATTATATATATTTATATTATTTACATTTTTTTTCAGACGTCTTCTCGTGGAACCTAGAAAACTGTGCCTGGGTCCCGTCCCACTAGATTTTTTGAACCCACTTGTGCATCGTAAGGGCAATTCAACTAGTTTATTCTGAAAAAATACACATAATGGATGACATAAACTCCATAATAGCAATATAAAGACTTTTAAATATGTCACTAAGACAGAATGAATGACAAAGATTTTTCAAGTTTACCATGAACGGAAAATTAAAAGAATAAATTAAAAAAAAAAGATTTGAAAAACAAAAAAACAAACGAAAAGGAAGATGTTCATTTGATCTACCATAGAATGATGGATATGAAAATATTTATTGATCCTCATATTTTCACTTATGCCATTTGCAATTTTCCAAATTAATGGGGTGTTACTATTTACCAACATAATTGTGTTTTATGTAATTTAATTCTATCGATGGCATTCATGAATTTAATTCCTGAAAATGATGCAACAATGTGATAGTATAAATCTTGTATTTAACAGGTTATTGTAAGGATTGTCCCATGTATTTTGTTTGATAGCTTTTTATGTGGTATCAGAGCTAATGTGCCTCTCCTTAGTGATAAATTTCAAGCACTTCTGCGTTTATTTTCTATACAGTTCAAATGTTTTTTTTTTTTGGTGAAATTTGATACGCTATTCAATTCGATACTTGTTGGGTAGAGTAAGCAAGTTTGATAATTATGTGATATATCAATGTGTATAAGTTTATGTGATGCCTGAATAGTGTCCCTCCTTTCATAGAAACCTGTTGTTGCAAAGAGAACTAGACAATTTTCATTTCTATCTCAAAAAGCTTGAAATTTTTATCTTTTTTTTTTTGGCCTATTTGGATATTAGATAATGGTTGTTTGTGAAATTTTGATCAATTTTGGGTTTTGAGATGTAAAAAATAAAATTATAAAATTTTAAAGGTAAGGTTATGTAGTGGATCAAAACTAATTAAGTTGAGTTGATTTTTTTGAAGATTAAAGATAATCTAAACAATTAGTTGTGTTATCATTTGACCAAAAAGATGTGCCATTTAGGTAATGTGAATGGTACATTTTGAACTCTTTACCAAATGACATATGTTATTTTGATTATCAGAAAATAAATTTAAGAATTGTGAAATATAACATTTTACTAAAGGAGTTATTAGGCTAAGCCTGATGCATTTTTGAATGTTTATTTTGGGCTATTTGTTTTGATCTAATTATTTTGGATATTTTTATATAAAAAATCTGAAATAGAAATGGGCTAGTATTGGCGAATTTTTGGGTGAGAAAAATTTTGGGCTTTTAATAGAAACTAACCATGACTTTGATTAAGTTGGTATAACCAAGCGCAAGCAACTTATCATTGGTGAAGCTGCATTTTTTAGAGTGATTTACTACCTCAATATATTATATGTGACTTGATAGAACTTAATGCTCCATGACCATAGATTTTTAGGCTGTAATAATGTGAGTTATGTAGTTTGGAGTCTACGAGGATTTATAAGGCATTCATATCCTTATAAAAAACCAATGTTATTAAAATCAGACCGGTTATTGAACCGGTGGAGGTACTGGTTCACGGTTCATTGGTCGAACCGTGGTCGAACCTGTAAGAACTGGAGAAAAAAAAGGGGGGGATAATAAATAAATTGAATTAGCTTTATTTTATTTATTTAATTATATTATATCCTTTTCTCTTTCCCTTTCTTCTTCAGATGTCTCTCCCTGTGTTTCTCGTTCTCCTCATTCTCGCTGCCTCCGGCGTCCCTGTTTCGTTCTGTCGCTTCCTCCATCTCCCTTCCGTTAAATTAATCATCTCCCCAGCAACGTTGGAAGCTCTCCAGTAACTTCCCCTGCTCTTCCTTCGCTGGTGCTTAGCTGGTCCTCCATTTCGTTGCATCAGCCTCCATCTCGGTCAGCTCACCCGTTCTTCTTTGTTGGAGCTACCATCTCTCTCCCTTTCCTCGCAATGCCCTCCCCGACGTTGTGCAGACTTCATTAAGCTTCCTCGCTATTGATTCGAGCGTGCTGGTCTGTAAACAAGCCGAGAGCGTTGCGAGACGGAGGTAAGCGATTTGTTCCGACCCATTGATGCTTTCCATTCATTCCAACGCTGAATCTATCGAATTCCATTCTTTCCCTTCCATTTTTCGGCCTATTCCAGCTCCACGAGTTGTTAAAAGGGGCTGAGGTACTTAGTTTAGTGCTTGACTGAAATGAACGAATAGAAAAAGGGGGAAACCTTAATTAGGCTTCCCAGTTATGCAATCTTGCGTAGACTGTCCATTTTATTTTTTTTTAAAGCGATCTGAGGATCCAAATGATGAATTAGAATCTAAGGGAAAATGATTAGGATAAGAGGCATTAGTAAGTATGATCAGAAAAGTTATTTAGATGATTGTGATTAACTGTGGTACCTATTTAAGAAGCATTTTTTTGGTATGCATAACGATTTGGTAAGTTGGGTGTTATCAGGGAATTCTCGGAGCTTCGGCAGAAAAGGAACCTGGTCCTGCAAGGAGGAACAAGAACCGGGCTAGTATTAGGGCACTGTCTGTGAGTGAATAATAGATTTCAAGTGCTTATCCTTACCCGTAATCTTGAAACGGTTATTTTTCTTATTTTAAATCATCCTATGCGAGATAAATGTAGTTATATATATATATATATATACTATGTTGTTATGGCATGAATTGATCTTGAGGGAGGAATTGCTGGGAGAAGTAATTTTTATTGACCTTTCTTTTACTGGTTTCGTTTAGTTGCCTATTATGAGTTTGTGAAAACTGTGTTTTTATTTATTGATTTAATTGTTGATATTTGAACTAACTTTGATCCCTATAATTCAAATTCCTTGAAAAATAAACAATAATGATAATATATGACTAATGATATATATATAACAATATATATATATATATATACATACATACCTATAAATAGGAACTTAGAATTATGAATTAATGCGCGGCTCATCTACAAGTGCGTGCTAGAGTCCTTAATAGAACCAGGTCATATGTCGTGAAAGAACCTGGGTGGAGAAGGAGCTGCCCGTTAGGCGGAGCCACCCGAGTGAGGCGGGTAAGGGCTGCCAACGAGGTGTAGCCGCCCCCAGAACGGATGAATTATGACATACAGATAAGAAAGGTAGATAAGACTGCCTGTTAGGCGTAGCCACCCGAGTGAAACGGGGAAGGAGCTGCCAACATGGCGTAGCCGCTACCTTATTGGAACTAGTGATAAACTTCAAGAAATCACACCGAGAGACTTAAATGGATACTCTTCTACCTGACGGGTTGTGGGATTGTTAATTTGTATAATTAGGACAGTTTAGGTACATATATACATATATATATACTTTAATTCAATGGTTATGTTTCTTGAATAAGTTTTGAATCTATTATCTGCTCACTGAGTTTATCTCACCCTTTCAAATTCTAAATTTTTCAGATAGCGCCTCTGGACCTGATTTCCCTCATCTTGGGCTGAGGCGTGTGGCGGTGAGCCTCTCTTTTGGAACTAGAGGCTCAACTAGCTTTTCTTTTGGTTTGGTATTAGTTGTAATTAATTGAAATTTATTTTGTAAAAGTATTTGGTGAGTAAGACAAATGGATGTAGGTTGCTTTCCCCCTTCCCTATTTGGGTTTATTGATGTTGTTGACTGGATTGAAGAGAGCGGAGCTCTCTGTTGTTGTTTATTTGATCTCTGGCTGTTTATAGAAATTTTGGGATGTCCTATTTACAGGGGGCACTCTGCCGAAATTTCTATAAAAAGCTAGTGCCTAAAGGAAGGTACATTTTGTATATCCAACAAGGCTGGAGTACTTTTAATGTACCTGTATCCGGTGTAGGGCCACCTAAGGATTTATTTATTGTATAGGAAAGTAGATGAACCTATAGCTAAGGACTACGTATAGGGTTCCAAGTCAGCCCCCTTCTCTTGGGAAAATGGGGCGTGACAGAACCGGTGATAATTAAATATATTATTTAAAAAAATTTTATGTATTAAAATTTTAATATAACAAATAAATATTAGTAAATTTTAAATATTTGATTACTAATTTAACATTTCTTAAGATATTACAAAAATTAATGTTTAGTTTAAAATAAAAAATTATTTATGATTAAAAATTAAGAATATTTAATATTAAATTTTTAAAATTTCTAAATTATATTAAGATTCTACTTATTATTAAAAAATAAAATAATAAATAATAATTTTAGCTAAGTATCTTGATATTTGAGAGCAATATTATTAGGAAATTGAATATGATAAAAAGTAAATATAAAAAATAATTAATTATACACATTTTATTTCTCTTATATTCTCTTTAAAAAAAAATCATATTTCAACCCCTCATCTTTTTTATTACTTTCTATTTTTAATTTGTTAAAATTATTTAAAATGAATTATTTTGTTATATAGAAAAAATTAAAAAAAAAAAAAAAGAAAATTTGCTTCAAACCGGTTTGACCGGTTTTCTGTCCGGTTTTTTGACCGGTTTTTTACCGGTTTTGACCGGTTCTTGACCGGTTTTTTGCTTGACCGGTTTTCTAACTCAACCGAACCGGACCAGGGACCGGTTCCCGGTCGAACCGGCCGGTCCGGTCCGGTTTTCTTAACATTGTAAAAAACTATATATTATATTACGTTGTTTATATCTCATGTCTTATATAAGGAGGAGCTTTGTGCACAAACGGATTATATGAAAATAATATATATATATATATTCTTAAAAAACTATGCCTATGAAATATAAAATATTTCCTGAAATATTAAAAATTTTGAACTATCATGTTTTATGTGTCCTCTAATTTTCTCTGTGACTCATAATTGTGGTTTCATTCGATTTATGTACTTTTGTCTAAAACATGATACTCCGCCATAAATAATGGTAGATAGCGAAGCGAACATTTGCTTATAATAATTAACTTTTTTAATTAATTTAACATCATAAAAAATTTAAATGATGTCATCAAGATAAGATCATAAGAATTTAGTGGCGGACAAACTCTTATAGCTTTAGTCGTGAGGGACAATAATTAATAATTTAATAATTTAATTTTTTTTAATTTCCTAATTTTCATATTAGTGTTGATTTTTATAAAGTAAAGAGATAAATCAATTAAAATTTTACGTGCAAATAATTTTAACTATCATGATTTTAAATTAAATATTATTTTTCTCACACTGGTCTCCACGTGGCACCTCCTTTGCAGTTGTCCCGTCTTTAGGGAGCCCCTCCCAGTGCATGAAAATTACAGTTGACGAGTTACCCTTTTTTCAATATTCGGCCTAAGTCCATTTCCGTCAAAAAATATACCACCCACTTTTACGGTACCGTTTCGGGACGTGTTTCTTTTGGCAGATACCTCATTCTTTTAGGAAGTGTTTGGTTGAGAGTTTTTGGAGAGGAGGGGAAGGGGGTAAGGTGTTTGGTTGAGTTGAATTAGGAGGGGAGGGGTGGGATATTTTTAAAAGTTTAATTTACTTTTTTATTTTTTTTTATTTTTTAATATATTAATATTTAATAAAAATTAAGATAATTTTTTTATCAGAAATTAAAAATAAAAAAAGATTAAAATTTATAATTTTTTTAAAAATTATTGATATAAATAATTTTTTTATTAAAAAAATTAAAATAATATAAAAGATAAATTTGTCCAAACATAATTATCTCCCCTCCCCTCCCCTTCTGAACCAAACAATAATCTTCCCTTCCCTCCCTCTCCCTCCCTTCCAACCAAACAAAACTCATTAAAACCCCTCCCCTTCCCTCCATTTACTTGAGGTAACCCCTCCCCTTCCCTCCATTGAACCAAACAGAGTCTTAAGCATCGTCGTTTCCCTCCCACCATCCCCACTTTCGATCTCCCGAAATTCTCTCATGCCCACAATGGTTTATATTTTGACAAAAATTTATACTTTTTCATCTCTTACTTTTATCTCCTAGTTTTTTGAATTTTAATTTAATTTTTTTATTTTCTCTTAACTTTCACATTCATTCGTTGATTTCATTTAATTATAATATAATTCTTTAACTTTATCTTAAATTTTACTTTTATCTCTTAATTTCATTAGATTCTAATTTAGTCTTTTATCTTTATTTTAAATTTTACATTTATTTCTTAATTTTATTTTATTCCAATTGGACCCTTAATTTTTCAAAACTACTAAAATATTTTCCCTTTTTAAATTTTTTTTATTTGTTTATTTTAATTTGATAGTATTAAAAAGAAAAAAATATTGAGTAGTTTTTTAAAATTAATAGTCAAACTAAAATAAAATAAAATTAAAAGCCTAAAGTAAACCTTGAGATGAAATTACGTAAATAAATTAGAATTTAATAAAAATTTAATATAATTAATTAATAAAATTAAAAATTTAAATAAAATTGAAAGACCGAAAAACATATTTTCACCTTCTACCTCCCCTTCTCATACTTTGAATTTGCCCAGTCTCCCCTTCCCAAGAGGATAACTATGCCCCACTTCCCGATCAACCCCAGAAGATCCTTTTGTTTTCTTCTCACTTAAAATAATTGAAGACTCAAAGTTGACCTTGTCTACCTTAGCCTCCAAGCAATTCCGAGCACTCCATCTTTGACTGACCCTTCCCTCCAACCGACGTACATATGTTAAGGATCTGATTTGTCGTTGTCTTTGGTCCAAGAGGTTGATTATTGAGATGTGGGCCCTGTGCACTAGCCCGGAGAAGAATAAAGAATTTGAAATAAAACTTGTAGATCCTACATAAATAATAAAATGATTACATCAAATAGTGAAAGAACAGTAAATGATAAATGAAGCGAGACTTTCTTTTTATATATATAATGATAATTATAAAAGACAAAAAAGGAGGGTTCATACAAAAGAAGATTTTTATATTTTAAAAATCAGCGCTGTCATATGAGTCCATTTTCTAACACCATGTTATTGTCATCCTTGTACATCAGTCTTGCCAAGGTATAATAATTTCTCAGTCGAAGTAGATAAATGTATTTATAATTAAATAATGAAAATAATGAGAAAGAAATATATAAAAGCCATTCATATTTGGAGATAATAGTGTGTGAAAATATTTAACATTGAGTATTTTGTAATTAGGGCCCTTTTATAACTCAGACTAGCTATCAATTCAGGTAACTTGAATTGATTTTCATTAGTTCATATTAATTATAGTTAGATCAATTTTGTCTTTTTTTTTTTTTACTGTGTGGATAGTTAAAATGGGTAAAATGAAGAGAGAAACAACAGTAAGAAAACTTCTCTCTTTGTTCAAAAGTTTTAAAAATAAAGGAAGGAATGAAAATGAGAATATCAATTCTTTATATCCCTCCTTCTTGCTACCCATAATTTATGTTTTCTAGCTAATTGGAGATAAAGGAGGAACACCAATTTCTAATTATCTTATATTAAAGAGTAAAATTAAAATTGTTAATATTTTTATCTCATATTCAAATTTTCACTCTAACTCTATTGCGCCATTGAACACATTTGCTATTTGAATAGGTAACTTCTAACTTCTCAAGAACATGATTGGGAATAAAAACATTATTGGAAAAACAAACGTTAGAAAAAAAAATGTCTTTAAATGGCATATCTAAATTTTTTAGAGCAAAAAAGAAAATTTCTCTTTAAACTAAAGATGGAAAATTCCTTCTCCGAAAAAAGTAGCTATCATATGTGAAATTGTTCAAACTTAAAGTAGTAGCAAAACTGGAATTGTTTAATTGTAATAAATTCCAACTTCCAATGCTATGACAAAGCGTCTTTAATTGGTTTGTTGACATTCGGATTCTTTGCTGTTCAAGCCAAGTAGCACATGCTTGCTGCTTGGCTTGAGCAACAATCCTGACCCTCCATCTCCATTGTTTTTTTTTTTTTAATTTCAGCCATTCATTTTTTTTATTTTGATTTTTTTTATGGAGGGTCAAAATGCTGCTCAAGCTAAGTAGTACAATGTATACATTAAATCAAGTCTTCCATCTATAAAAAGCTTGTAGAGTATATGTTCTTTATAATTTACCAAACTGAAATTGACAACAATGTTTAAATAATTGAAAATTTTGCAGGCTCATTGCATGCTCAAGTAGTCAAACAATTTGCTCTTTGCTCATCCTCAAAAGGAAGAGAAAGATGTCAATAATAAATAAATAGGAGATGAAAAATACCAGAATAAATGAATAATGTACATATCCATACATAAATTGTCTTATAATGACCTTATTATATGGGGCAACCTATAAGTACATTTGATTTAAAGTTATAATTATAAAATTTTAATCTTAAATTATATCGTTTCCTCTTATATAAAAGGATATCTTTTAAGATAGAATTATATATTGATCAACTTCAAAACAATCATTAATTTTTGTGTCATATAAGAGTAAAAAAGCCAATTAAAGATGCTTTATTCTAGCATTGGAAGGTAGAATTAATTGGAGTGAAATGATTTCAATTTTACTACAGCCACATGTACTACAAAAAAAATAGTTTTAGTAATAACTTGCCAATAAAAGTTTAAAAGTTATCACTAAATACTTTTAGTAGCAACATTGATCATTGCTAGATTGTAACTAGAACTTCTGTTATCAAATCTTTTTAGTCACTACAAAAGGGGTTGCCATTATATGTTAGTTGATTTGACTATTTGAAGAAGTTACCACTAAAACAAGACATTTAATGGTAACAAAAATTGTCACCAAAAGGCATTTAGTCTGCGCCTATCTAGCCATTTAAGAAGAGTTGCCATTAAATATAAACTTTTAGTGACAACTTTTGTTATCATTGATAGAAAGTTTTAGTAGCAACTCTCAAGGCTTGTCACAAAAGAAGTTACTTTTAGTGGTGACTATTATTGCCACTAAAAGTTAGTTTTTTTTTTTTCATTAAAATATTAAGAGGCAAATAAAGTTGCCATTAATTTTTTTTTTTAATTTTTAAAAAAATTATATTCAACTAATGACCATCGACAAAATATTTTGTATAAATAATAGGTACACATCACAATCCAAAAAAAAAATCTGAATTTGTATAATTATAAGTAGTATATGACATATTGTAGAAAATCTCAATATCAACTTTTTGGTGCAAAGTTGAAAATGCATAATTAATAGCATAAAGATATCAAAATACAACAAATTATCCTAACAACTAGAATACCATCAGCTTTGGTCATATCTGTGCCAATAATATTTACTATGTGCGTTGCCTATTTCTTTACTATAGTAACCTCTTTTGGCTTTAGCATTGAGTGTAATGTCCGGTTTTCGTTAAACAACGGAAACAGGCGTGTTTTCAAACCAAGTCCCTTGAAATGAATTAGTTAAGGTCTCAAAAATTTTACGTAACATTTTAGACTCCTAAAAATGAAAATTTTAGCCTTAGACGGAAGGAAAAACAGAATTAGAATGAAGAAACAAATTTTTACAAAAACCTTACGAAACGTAATGGCATTTTTGTAATTTTGAGCAACTTTTGGAATTCACACAGGAGGGCTTTTTAAATGAAAGTTTTGAGTTCTTTGAGGTTCTTAGAGGCCCTGAAAACTATGGGAAGCCCCGGGATAGTTAAATCCCCTCTGGTGGACGTTTTCCAACGTCGGTACACCTGAACTTTGACTGGCTCGTTCGGAAAGGTTTTAGCTCTGATTTAAGTGATTCCAAAAGCATTTTATTTAATTGAGAACCAAAATTTTATAATAGAAAAAATGGTTCTAAAAAAGGAGGTAAAACGAAGGAGAAAAGAAAATACAAAGAACGAAGGGTAAAATTAGAATTTTTGAAAAAGTCACTAATCTCTCCCTATATATAGGTGGTGCCCCACTTTCTCCCCATTTGGAATCAGAAAATTTTGCATAATTTTAGAAGAGAGGGCTAGGGTTTTTGGTGTACCAAGAGAAGAGAAGAAGGAGAAGAAATTCCAAGCTAAAGATACATTTTTATGGTTATTTTTCATACTTTTCTCCATCCACACCACCTCTCCTTCATTCTCCTTGATTTCCTTTGATTAAAATGAAATTATAAATTTGATTCAAGAAAAATTTTGGATTTGAAGAGAATAGCTTAGAGAAAGCAAGATTCAAGCCAAATTAAACAAGGAAACAAGGTAAAATTGCATCCTATGGTTGATATCTTCCATCACCCTTCTTCTCTATTTTGCCTAACCCTAGGAGCTATAGGAGGATATGATTTTCAAGCCCAACTAAGTATGAATCTTAGGTATTTGATGGAGAAGAACAAGAATATGTAAAGAAAATAACATAATAGCCATTTGATTTTGAGATGCAAATTCTAAGGTTTCAAGTGTTCCTTCCAAATTTTGATTTTATATGATGATTCCTAGATTTAATTAAAAGTTTAAATGAGTTCTTGAGACCCCTAAGATACTCTCCATAAGTTTCCTCCTTCAAGAAAATAAAGGAATCTCCAAGAAGCCCTAAACTATGCTATGTCTCAGCCAAACCATGTTTTTGTAGCTAGGGAGAGTTTTAAATTTTTCTAAGGCCATTCTTAAGTCATATTTGATGAATGAAAATGAAAGGAGGCCTTGGAAAAAATTTAGAACTCAGAAAGTGATTTGGTGTCTTAGGTTCCATATTATGACCTAAAGAAACAACATGAGATTAGGCCCTTTGTTTTAATTGTGTGATGACTCCAAGAAGCTTAAAAGGAGTCAAGAATCATATTTGAAAAGAAAGAATAGGATCTAGAAATTATTTGAGGGGTGTTGCTTCATTAGGTGTAATTATGGATCATAATGGGGTTTATAGAGTAACCTAGTGTTTAAGCAAATTGTGTGACCTTAGAGATTGTTTCATGAACCTAATTGGCTCCCATAAATTGTAGCTAGGCTAAGAGAAACCATCTCCACAAGTTTGTGGGTATGTGACCGAAAGAGGAGGCTTGAATTCCAAGAAAAAAGTGTGTGATTGTGTGCAAGGTAGTTCTCTCCACCTTCTCTTATGCATGAATGTGTGTTTATCTTGTCTTAAAATGTGTGTATGTGTATTTTTAAGTCATGAAAAGTATGCTAGTATGATATTATGTCATAATTTTATGATGACATATTATGTTTTCAAAGGAATGTATAATATTTGTTTGAGCTTGCTTAAGTGTAGAGAGGCCAAAAACTCTTAATCATGGTGAGGATAAGCCAAGAACCCTTAGAATTGGTTAAGACAAAGTAAAGAGTCTCCCAAAAGCAAAGTGGGCTTCCAAGAGTATAGTTGAGTCCAAAGTTCTTAAATAATGGGTGAGGTAAGTCCAAAATCCATGTAAAAAAGTGTGAGGCCAATCCAAACACTTAATGAGCTCTTGAATGACTTGTATGACTTGTTCATATGCTAAGTTTGCTTCTTGAATGGTCATGACTTCCATGATAACTATGCATGTATTTTTAAGGCTTGCTTTGCATATATTATATATGATTGAATGGGAGATGAGCTATTGGGATTCTTTGAATCTCATTCCCTCATCTCCAATGATCTAATATGCTAGGTGGACCAAGTGGATATGGTAATGGGAGCCAACAACGTTGAAGAAAGGAGATTGACAATTAAATGTTTAAGTTGTGCCACTTTAAGACCATAATTGTGCCATATGATGTAACTCTTTGATGTATTAGACATGTGTAAATATGATATTATGTAATGTATAAATGTATGGATATGATATATGAACTTTAAAAATGAATTTGGATATGTAATGCCAAGTTATATAATTTAAAAGTTTGATGCAAATGTGTATAAGTGTGGATGAAAAAGGCCAAAATGAGATGTATAATGTTTGAGACTATTTGGGCAGCTCACACAAGTCTTAAATATACTTTTAGACTTGCTCAAAAGGTGCTAAGACCAAGGAAAATCCATTTGGTAACTTTGGTATCCTATATGGAGCCAAAATTGACCATAATAAAACCCTATATCACTTTTTAGTCGAATGAGCTCTTCTTAATCTAAGATTAGGCGGAAATTTAGATCTTATTAAGAGCTTTTTGAGAAGCTAAAGATCATAATTTTTGGAGTTCTATAAAATATTTGATAATTTTTCAAAGTTAAAAATTTTTCTGATTTTAGTTTGCTACACTATTCATTTGGTCCAAAAATGTATTCTGTCACACAAGATTCAAATGATGTCCAATTGCTATAAAATTTTATAAAAAGAAACTCAACATTCATAGTGACTCGTGCCAACTAAAAGCACCTCATTTGAAGGTCTAGAAAGGGAAATATGAATTTTTGAACATTCTGTCCAGAATTAGGACCCTTACCTGACCTGAGTTATTGTTCCATTGAATTTTGAGATTTGGGTTGCCTGAGCTGTTCTGAAAATATTTTTCCCCCTAGCTAACATTCACAGATTTCTAGATTGGTATCATTTTCATGGATTGGATTTTTATGAAATTAATTGGACATTATCAAAATTTGCTGCAAAATCTGTGATAGCATCAGGAAGCAGTTTGACTTCTGAAAATTTTTGGATGTCAAACGCCTTCTGTGATAGATGTTATGGTTTGGGCATATTTTTAGTGTGAAGTAGACATCTAGAGCTTTCCAAAATAGCTACGATTTATGATTTCAATTTTTTTAGAATTAATTATGATTTTTTAAAGTTTGGTCAGAAAAAGGACCAAATTTGTCCGAAATTACACTTGGTTATTTTGAGCTTTATTTCAGTTTCCATGCGTTGTAAGTATGATTTTATGATGCAAATGAGTTGTATTGATGTAATTAAATATAAAAATGCATAGTATGACCTCACACGATCCACGTGATACTAAATGGAATTTTTATACGCGACGCGACGCGAAAATAATCATTATTTTAATGTCTTTTCTTTGAAAAATTTTGTAACTCTTGGAAATGTGATAATTAAAGGCATGAAATAAGCTAAGAAATTATGTTGTTACATTGAGTCCATCCTTTCCAACACATCTTTAATTGTTCTTTTGGCCAACAGAAGTGGTTTGATCACATATTTGTTTCAAAAATTGGTTCAATCAAATAATTTCTCATTTGATTGGAAAATAATCTAAAAGAAAAATATGGTTAAATAAGTTATTATGTAAAAATTAAATAAAAATAAATTCCTTAATTTCAAACTAATTCTAAGATGTTACAAAATGATACACTGTAAAGATTCACTAATTTGTTATTCACGTGTAGTTGTAGGGTAGTAAACTTTTTCACCTTTTCAAATTGCTTCTTTATAATATGCTTCATATTTTACTCATAACCAAAAGCCTACTTAGCATTTCAAAACTCTACGCTGACAACATGAAGCAAGCAGAGTAGTGGCAAAGCGAGCAAGACCTTTTAATTACATACCCATTACAGAATTTAAAAATAATTTATAACAAGTTAGTAGAAATAATTTACTACAAAATAACCATATCCATAATTCCATTTTATTCCTATACTGAAATAATTTATAACGAGTAATTTATGTTTTTAGTGTACTAAAATCTCCTAAAATGCAACTAAGATTCCAAAACTCAAATTCCAATAAATAAGAACCTTGTTGAAACAAACACATATAAAGAAAGAGGGGCAAAAATGATCTCTTAAAACCCAAATTTCAAATAAGCAACGATTAATCATGGACCCAACTCTAAAAAAATTCCCATTATTGAAACAAACACAAGCAACCAATAACACTAAGTTCTATTGGCAATTCCGTAAAGATTATAGAGAGAGAGAGAGATGCACATTTGTTCTAAAAAAGAGTTATGCACATTACCTCAGTGTCTGGGCGTGGGCAAATTTGTTCTCAGGGAGCAAAGGCACAAACATATCTGCTCTTGGCAAGTAAAGGAAACATGGCAAGAAAAGTGGATAGACTGGTCCGCGAGAGCTAAGGCACGAAGGAGGTGGGTTTTGTTTTTTATTAGGATACTTTTAAAATTCGCCTGATTGAAATTCCCTTGTTAACCATGTTGGACGGCTTTTGATTTTTTTAAAAAATAATAAAATACTTTTAAAATATTATTATCAATGTATTAAACATATAATTTAGTATTTATAATAATTATTTATATATTAAATATATATATTAAAATAATTTTGAGTAATTTTTAAAAAGAAAAAGCCTAGTAATTGACAGATGTTCAAAAAACTACAATTTTCCATCCGATTAGAGTTTTGACTCATATTATCCCATAACTTTTGACCCAAAGGGAACCCCCAAAAATATCTCATTTTGGCATGTTTTAGGGTCATTTTAGTTATTTTTCTATTTGGAAACATTTGTTTCATATTTTATGACATTATTTTATTTCCTTTTCATTCCAAAGTTGTTTAGAAGTTATTTCTTTATTTATTAAAATTAACTATGATTTTTCTAACCTTCATATAAATACCCCATATATTAATTTGTAGAGATTTACTCAACAAATGAATTATTCAATAAACTTTTTTTGTCTATATTTTGTCATAAGCAACATATTTACTCTTTCTTTGTGTATTCTCACTACATTATAATAGAATAAATATTATAGATTAAAATATATGTGTGTGGATAATTTAGTATTTTCTTGAAATTTTTTTTGGTTTATTAAGAAAATAAAAATAAAATTATTAATTCATTTTGAAATTGAGAATTAACAAATAAAATAATTTACTTATAAAATAATTATAATTTAAAAAATAATAATAATTAATATTATTGATATATAATAATATAATCAATATGATATAATACTATATATATATATATATGTATGTGTCTATATATATATATATATATATATGTGTGTGTATGTAAATATGGTGATAAATTACTATGCTTTGAAAAAAAAATTTTGACTCCTCCAAACACAAAATGTGACCTCTAAAGGTCATTACTAAAAATTTTGCTACAAAATTATTTTGTTTTTGATAAAACAAAAATTTAAAACTTTTTGTGGTGATCTTAACTAAATTGTCACAAAAGCTATTTTTTGTGACAATTCATGGTCGCTTCAAAAGCTTTTTTTTTTTTTTTGCAGCAAATATTGATTGCCACTAAAAATTTTAATACCAAGATTTTTTTTAATTTTCCAGCCCAAAAATTTTTTTTAAGATTTTGCAGCAACCAAAGATAAGCCACCATTAAAAGATATTTTGTAGTGATATTTTTATTGTTACAAAAGACTTTTAGTAACAACTTTTGTGTTACCATTAAAAATTTTAACAAAATAAAAAAATACTATTTTACTGATGACTTTGTGTGGCAATTTATTTTATTGTCACTAAAAGTATATATTTATTGGTGACTTTTTTTTAATAGTTGCAAAAAGTCAATCGCTAAAAGAAATTTTTTTCTTTTTTTAATAGTAGCGCGTGTATACCTCTAGTTCTACAAATCCAATAAAAATGGAACCATTGCGGGAATTAATGGTTCTCACCCAATATACAGGCTATGGTCCTCACATAAGATGGCAATAACGAGTTCATCTATCGATTGTTGTCAAATTTATTCTTCTTTTATGATTTTAAATGCGAGATCACTTCATTATTGATCTGTAATTAGTACTATTATAATTTATATCTTATCATGTAATTTTATTTAATTTTTGGTCAAATTCATGTAATCTAATTTTAAAGTATAGTTAAAATTTAGATAAAGATTACATTTGTTAAAATATAAATGGCACACTAGTTCTCAATTTTTTGACACACAGAAGTACAATAAATATGACCTTCTGTTAAATCTAAATGGATATACAAATACATATATAATATCCAAAAGTTCAAAATGCGAAAGCAAATTGACTAACCTCTAGCCATTGCAAAAATGATACAAGAGTGAATACAGCAATATTTCTGAGCTCTCAATTTTTTCGTGTTTGATAGTGTAAGGATTTTTTTTTGTACAGAAACCGAGCTCAGGAACCCCAAATAAATATATGAATAGCCAATGGCTCCTTCCCATCAAAGGTGCCGAGAATTCAAAGTGGTGGAGGAAATGCCATATCTTTGAATTTTGAATTCCAAAAATTCAAGCTACTATAGGAATTTGCTGCTAAACATTTACTGAATGTGCAGAACACACAATGGCTAATATTGCTTAATTTTCAACAATGTGCAACAACTAACACCTTCAAGTACATAACCTTCTAAGGAAAGAAAATTTTGGCTACATTAAAAAAAATAATTATTTAATAATGGCTTAAATAATTTGTTTTTGATTGGATTGAGGAGATAGATTAACTAAAATACGCATAAATTTATCCCAAAAAGAAAATTGAAGGTTACGTAGAGTTCAAGTAAATTACAGAAAATTATAATTCTCAACAATGTATTAAAAAAAGTAAATTATATTAATACATTCAATAGACCTTGTCATGTGGCAATATATTGGTTAAAATAAAAGACTGAAATTCTTATATAGAACTGATTAACAAAATACAAATAGATTAAATTAATTATATAAATAGACATAAATGTAATAATAAAATGTGAATTATTACAAAAAAATGTTGGATATGCTTATTTGTTTTTATTTTATAATTAATCTAATTTAATTATCTTTAATAGATTTAAAAAAAAAAAATTGCAGGGGATATATAGATCTCATATGAAGTTGTGTTCGCGCGATTACACATTCCCTGCAATAATAAGCTAGAGATGTCTATGCTGGATTTGAAATGTCTACATCGCTGAGAGAAGATAAGAATTTGAAATAGTCTACAGGAACGGCCAAAATGTGACTATCTCATGAAAGAAACTTTTGCGCAGCCTACTGATTTAATCTTTCAAGAACTATTATGGGAAAATGATATGGGTATTAATCTTTCAAGAGAGTGAATTATACAAATATTTCTTAAATTTTATTAAAATTACACAATTTTTTATTTTAAAAATATATATAGATTTTCATTAAATAAAAGTTACTCTACACTTTACCCTAATTTTAATTTTTTTTATTAAAATGCCATCTAGCCTAATTTTAATTTTTTTTATTAAAATGCCATCAATTAATCTAAATATTTATTTTAAAAAAACTAAAAAAATTTTAAATATCAGGTATTTTGATAAAAAAATATGAAATTAGACTAAAATATAAAGTAATTTTTGTTTTAAGAAAAAAAAATATATATTAAAAATAAAAAATTTATATAATTTTAATAAAATTGAGAAAAAGTCTATATAATCTATTATATATATTTATATTATTTACATTTTTTTTCAGACGTCTTCTCGTGGAACCTAGAAAACTGTGCCTGGGTCCCGTCCCACTAGATTTTTTGAACCCACTTGCGCATCGTAAGGGCAATTCAACTAGTTTATTCTAAAAAATACACATAATGGATGACATAAACTCCATAATAGCGATATAAAGACTTTTAAATATGTCACTAAGACAGAATGAATGACAAAGATTTTTCAAGTTTACCATGAACGGAAAATTAAAAGAATAAATTAAAAAAAAGATTTGAAAAAAACAAACAAACGAAAAGGAAGATGTTCATTTGATCTACCATAAAATGATGGATATGAAAATATTTATTGATCCTCATATTTTCACTTATGCCATTTGCAATTTTCCAAATTAATGGGGTGTTACTATTTACCAACATAATTGTGTTTTATGTAATTTAATTCTATCGATGGCATTCATGAATTTAATTCCTGAAAATGATGCAACAATGTGATAGTATAAATCTTGTATTTAACAGGTTATTGTAAGGATTGTACCATGTTTTTTGTTTGATAGCTTTTTATGTGGTATCAGAGCTAATGTGCCTCTCCTTAGTGATAAATTTCAAGCACTTTTGCGTTTATTTTCTATACAGTTCAAATGGTTTTCTTTTTTTTGGGTGAAATTTGATACGTTGTTCAATTCGATACTTGTTGGGTAGAGTAAGCAAGTTTGATAATTATGTGATATATCAATGTGTATAAATTTATATCATGCCTGAATAGTGTCCCTCCTTGCATATAGAAACTTGTTGCAAAGGGAACTTGACAATTTTCATTTCTATCTTAAAATGCTTGAAATTTTTATTCTTTTTTTTTTTTTGCCTATTTGGATATTAGATAATGGTTGTTTGTGAAATTTTGATCAATTTTGGCTTTTGAGATGTAAAAAATAAAATTTTAAAATTTTAAAGGTAAGGTTATGTAGTGAATCAAAACTAATTAAGTTGAGTTGATTTTTTTGAAAATTAAAAATAATCTAAACAATTAGTTGTGTTATCAGTTGACCAAAAAGATGTGCCATTTAGGCAATGTGAATGGTACATTTTGAACTATTTACCAAATGACATATGTTATTTTGATTATCAAAAAATAAATTTAAGAATTGTGAAATATAACATTTTATTAAAGGAGTTATTAGGCTAAGCCTGATGCATTTTTGAATGTTTATTTTGGGCTATTTATTTTGATCTAATTATTTTGGATATTTTTATATAAAAAATCTGAAATAGAAATAGGCTAGTATGGGCAAATTTTTGGTCAAAAATTGATTTTTGGGTGAGAAAAATTTTGGGCTTTTAATAGAAACTAACCATGACTTTGATTAAGTTGGTATAACCAAGCGCAAGCAACTTATCATTGGTGAAGCTGCATTTTTTAGAGTGATTTACTACCTCAATATATTATATGTGACTTGATAGAACTTAATGCTCCATGACCATAGATTTTTAGGCTGTAATAATGTGAGTTATGTAGTTTTGAGTCTATGAGGATTTATAAGGCATTCATATCCTTATAAAAAACTATATATTATATTACGTTGTTTATATCTCATGTCTTATATAAGGAGGAGCTTTGTGCACAAACGGATTATATGAAAATAATATATATATATATATATATATATATATATATATCTATTCTTAAAAAACTATGCCTATGAAATATAAAATATTTCCTGAAATACTAAAAATTTTGAACTATCATGTTTTATGTGTCCTCTAATTTTCTCTGTGTCTCATAATTGTGGTTTCATTCGATTTATGTACTTTTGTCTAAAACATGATACTCCGCCATAAATAACGGTAGATAGCGAAGCGAACATTTGCTTATAATAATTAACTTTTTCAATTAAGTTAACATCATAAAAAATTTAAATGATGTCATCAAGATAAGATATAAGAATTTAGTGGCGGACAAACTCTTATAGCTTTAGTCGTGAGGGACAATAATTAATAATATAATAATTTAATTTTTTTTAATTTCCTAATTTTTATATTAGTGTTGATTTTTATAAAGTAAAGAGATAAATCAATTAAAATTTCACGTGCAAATAATTTTAACTATCATGATTTTAAATTAAATATTATTTTTCTCACACTGGTCTCCACGTGGCACCTTCTTTGCAGTTGTCCCGTCTTTAGGGAGCCCCTCCCAGTGCATGAAAATTACAGTTGACGAGTTACCCTTGTTTCAATATTCGGCCTAAGTCCATTTCCGGCAAAAAATATACCACCCACTTTTACGGTACCGTTTCGGGACGTGTTTCTTTTGGCAGATACCTCATTCCTTTAAGCATCGTCGTTTCCCTCCCGCCATCCCCACTTTCGGTCTCCCGAAATTCTCTCATGCCCACAATGGTTTATATTTTGACAAAAATTTACTTTTCATCTCTTACTTTTATCTCCTAGTTTTTTGAATTTTAATTTTAATTTTTTATTTTCTCTTAACTTTCACATTCATTCGTTGATTTCATTTAATTATAATATAATTCTTTAACTTTATCTTAAATTTTACTTTTATCTCTTAATTTCATTAGATTCTAATTTAGTCTTTTATCTTTATTTTAAATTTTACATTTATTCCTTAATTTTATTTTATTCCAATTGGACCCTTAATTTTTCAAAACTACTAAAATATTTTCCCTTTTCAAAATTTTTTTTATTTGTTTATTTTAATTTGATAGTATTAAAAAGAAAAAAAATATTGAGTAGTCTTTTAAAATTAATAGTCAAACTAAAATAAAATAAAATTAAAAGCCTAAAGTAAACCTTGAGATGAAATTACGTAAATAAATTAGAATTTAATAAAAATTTAATATAATTAATTAATAAAATTAAAAATTTAAATAAAATTGAAAGACCGAAAAACATATTTTCACCTTCTACCTCCCCTTCTCATACTTTGAATTTGCCCAGTCTCCCCTAGCAATCCATAGTGAGTTCTCCAAGTTCGTTCACGTAGTGCCACAAATACAACGGTCATCCTTAAGACCAGCACTTTGTCTTAAGGTAATGTTGCATTCAATCCTTCCACAAGTAAAATATTAAAGGTGATGATCATCAGAGGATGACTATGCCCCACTTCCCGATCAACCCCAGAAGATCCTTTTGTTTTCTTCTCACTTAAAATAATTGAAGACTCAAAGTTGACCTTGTCTACCTTAGCCTCCAAGCAATTCCGAGCACTCCATCTTTGACTGACCCTTCCCTCCAACCGACATACATATGTTAAGGATCTGCTTTGTCGTTGTCTTTGGTCCAAGAGGTTGATTATTGAGATGTCACTTTCATTCTGTTAGTACTGGAGGAAACATAGTGACAAGATCCTCGGCGGCTATTTTGTCGGAAATGTCAACTTATGTTCAGAATTTAAATCAATAATTTTGTTTAGAATCTTAAATTAAAATTTTATATTATTGGATTCTTTAAAATAATTTTAAAATTTAAATTTTTTTAATATAAAATATTATTACCATTTGAAACAAAATAATTTTTTTCAATCTTCAACCATAATTTTCCATACCAATTTAAATGAAATGAATAGTGTCACGAAAAATGTGGAATTAATTGAGCAAATAAACAAGATAATCAAAAGAATTTTGAACGGATAGGTTTTGAACAAGAACCCTAAGTTTTCTTTTCTTCGAATTTCCAGCGATTGTTAGTAAAAAAGATAAAATCTATCAAGCATTCCTCTTTTAACGTACAAATCTACTTTTAGGTTTTTTTTTTTATCTCCTTCGCCATGTTCTCACCTTCCTCTTCCTTTGCACTAAACAAACCTAGCCTCCAAGTAATCCCCAGCTCTCCATCTTTGACTGACCCTACCGTCCAATTGAATGCAACCCAGTGTTAACTGCACCCTCCAGTCCCCAAAACCATCTTCTTCAACGTATGTTTCTACATGAGCATTTTTCCTCTTTGTTCCATCTGTCTTCGTACTTTATTCATTTATTATTTTCTATTCCGTTAAAAATTATACACGAAATCAATAAAGAGAGATATTTACTCTTCTTGCTGGATTAATATAATCGTTTGAGTCATATTCCATTCATCTTTATCTGCAATAAGCAAAGAAACCCCACTTGGAATTAAATTATGAAGGAGAAGAAAAAACACAACACGATGAAGACAAACAGTCAGAGCCGTATTTTAAAAACAAAAAAAGTAGATTTGCAATATCTATTGTGATGTTGCCATTTTCATTGTAGAAGTATAATGTTGGAGGAAAGGTAATAACCCACAAGATTGTGAGCGGCTATTTTGTGGCAAATGTCAACTTGAGTTCAGCATTTGCGTCAAGATTTTTCATTTTATTGCTTCTTAGTCTTTATTGATTCATCTATGACTTGTGAAATGTAAAGAATAAGTTGGCATTTCTTGCGGAGCAAGACGATTTGGTTTTTATGTACGGAAAAGTAAGAACGTTACCCTGCCAACCATCATTTTTGCTCTATAAAACTTCACACACTCTCTACCTATACCCCTACTTGCCTTGCATTCTAGAGAGAGAGAAAAAGAGAGAGATAAATATTTGAAAAACAAAATGGACTCTGTTGCAGGAGTAGGCTCAAAACCCCACGTTGTGATCACCCCGTTTCCAATTCAAAGCCATCTAAATACAATCTTGAAATTAGCAAAACTGCTTCATTCTAAAGGCTTCCACATAACCTATGTCAACACTGAATTCAACCACAGACGCTTGCTCAACTCAAGGGGTCCTCACGCCCTTGACGGCCTCCCAGATTTTCGCTTTGAGACCATCCCAGATGGGCTTCCCCCTACAGATGCTAATGCTACCCAACACCTACCTTCTCTTTGTGATTCTACGAGAAAGAACTGCCTTATCCCTTATACAAAGCTTCTCGCAAGCCTTCATGAGTCTGCCTCCAATGGCCTTGTGCCTCCGGTTACTTGCTTGGTTTCTGATATTGTCATGACTTTCACAATAAAAGCCGCTCAAGAATTTGGACTTCCTATTGCTCTCTACTGCCCTGTCAGTGCTATTTCTCTTCTGGGTATTTGGCACGGTCGCACTCTTCTTGATAAGGGTGTCATTCCCTTGAAAGGTACCCCATTTATGTTATTCCTTCTTTGTGTGTGTGTGTCTATAAATATATATATATATATATATATTTGTTCTATCTTTTGAAATGATGGATCTTCAACATTTTGTGATTCCATTCATTGGTGCAGATGAGAGTTATTTGACTAATGGGTACTTGGATACTGAAGTAAACTGGCTTCCAGGCATGGAAAACATCAGACTGAGGGATCTTCCTAGCTTTCTGACGACATTAGATCCAAATGATGATTTAATGCTAAACTTCTCTATCGTCGAGCTACAAAATGCCCAAACAGCTCAAGCCATCATTTTCAACACATTCAATGAGTTCGAGAGTGACGCACTCAACGCTCTCTCCTCTATCTTCCCTCCACTTTACACCATTGGCCCAATCCCTTTGCTTCTCACTCAAATCCCACACTCCGACCACTTGGAATCCATTGGTTCTAATCTTTGGAAAGAAGAGACCCAATGCATCCATTGGCTAGAATCCAAGAAACCCAAATCTGTAGTTTATGTGAATTTTGGAAGTGTCACAGTTATGTCTCCAGAACAATTGTATGAGTTTGCTTGGGGCTTAGCCAATAGCAAGAAACCCTTTTTGTGGATCATAAGGCCTGACCTTGTGAACGGTGGCTCAGTGATTCTATCACCTGAGTTTCTGAGTGAGACTAAAGAAAGAGGCTTTATAAGTAGCTGGTGTGAACAAGAGAAAGTGCTGAACCACCCTTCGATCGGAGGGTTCTTGACCCATTGTGGATGGAACTCCACGATAGAGAGTGTGTGTGCAGGGGTTCCAATGGCTTGTTGGCCTTTCTATGGAGACCAACAGACTAACTGTAGGTATGCTTGCATGAAGTGGGGGATTGGGGTTGAGATTGATAATAATGTGAAGGAAGGAATGAAAATATGAGAATTCAATTCTTTATATCCCTCCTTCTTGGTACCCATAATTTATGTTTTCAAAAAATTTCTAATTATCTTATATTAAAGATAATTATTTTGATTATCATATAAGAAGAGGGAAGAGGTGGAAAGGCTTGTGAATGAGTTAATGGAGGGGGAGAAGGGGAAGGAGATGAGACACAAGATCTTGGAATGGAAGAAAATTGCAGAGGAGGCCACTGTACGTTGTGGTTCTTCCTACATCAACTGGGAGAAATTGATTAACCAAGTGCTAATCAAAACGAAAAACGAAGGTGCTTCATAGAAAATATAATATTTTAGGTGCTTAAAAATTTATTTTGTTTTTTTACAAGTTCGTTGTTACGTGGCCGTATCGTTGGCCCTCCAGCACGAGGTCTATTGTTTTTTTGGAAATTTTTACAATTCATCTAGGTGCTTCCTCATGTATTATTGTTATCCTAGCTAACGTTTCATTAATATATCGGCGCTCATATGCATAGTCAGAAGCTTGAAGAATGAAGAAGCTGTAGAGTTTCGATCTTGCAAAGAAGGTGTGGAATTCCGAAATTTTGAAACTACTAAGAAGCTGCAAAGAAGCTCTGCGAAGAACTGACTATTTTTAAATTTCCTAATTTTCATATTAGTGTTGATTTTTATAAAGTAAAGAGATAAATCAATTAAAATTTCACGTCCAAATAATTTTAACTATCATGATTTTAAATTAAATATTATTTTTCTCACACTGGTCTCCACGTGGCACCTTCTTTGCAGTTGAATCTCGAACACAGAGAAGCACGATGGAGAAGAAGACCGGCAAAGATGATTTACGACGAACCATGATGGCGGATAGGGATTTAGGCACAATTGCGTGTTGTTCTGTACTATGGTGTCCCAACCAAATCTCATTTTCCCCATCGATCAGGAATATGCCTAAACGAAGGATTGTGATCTTTTTAAGAGAGGGAGAGAGAAATACAAAAAAAAATAAAAATATTTATAAAGTTTTTTAAATCTACTATTTATTTATTTTTCTTTCTCTTAATGCATATTGTATATTTATTTATTAAATATGAAGAATCAAAATCTAATATATATACTTCTCACGAAAATTATGTATAAGATATTTTAGACACATTATAAAATATCTCAGTTAATCTCGTTAATTATTTTTGTAAACAAATATTGACAATGTGTTAAAAGACAAATTATAAAATAGTTCATTTATATTTTTATCTTTTTTAATTTTTTAATATATTAATATTTAATAAAAAATTAAGATAATTTTTTTATCAAAAATTAAAAATAAAAAAGATTAAAATTTATAATTTTTTTAAAAATTATTAATATAAATAATTTTTTTATTAAAAAAATCAAAATAATATAAAGGATAAATTTGTCCAAACATAATTATCTCCCCTCCCCTCCCCTCCCTCTCTAAACCAAACAATAATCTTCCCTTTCCTTCCCTCCCTCCCCTCCCTTCCAAACAAACAAAACTCATTAAAACTCCTCCCCTCCCCTCTATTTACTTGAGGTAACCTCTCCCCTTCCCTCCATTGAACCAAACAGAGCCTTAAGCATCGTCGTTTCCCTCCCACCATCCCCACTTTCGGTCTCTCGAAATTCTCTCATGCCCACAATGGTTTATATTTTGACAAAAATTTATACTTTTCATTTCTTACTTTTATCTCCTAGTTTTTTGAATTTTAATTTTAATTTTTTATTTTCTCTTAACTTTCACATTCATTCGTTGATTTCATTTAATTATAATATAATTCTTTAACTTTATCTTAAATTTTACTTTTATCTCTTAATTTCATTAGATTCTAATTTAGTCTTTTATCTTTATTTTAAATTTTACATTTATTCCTTAATTTTATTTTATTCCAATTGGACCCTTAATTTTTCAAAACTACTAAAATATTTTCCCTTTTCAAAATTTTTTTTATTTGTTTATTTTAATTTGATAGTATTAAAAAGAAAAAAAATATTGAGTAGTCTTTTAAAATTAATAGTCAAACTAAAATAAAATAAAATTAAAAGCCTAAAGTAAACCTTGAGATGAAATTACGTAAATAAATTAGAATTTAATAAAAATTTAATATAATTAATTAATAAAATTAAAAATTTAAATAAAATTGAAAGACCGAAAAACATATTTTCACCTTCTACCTCCCCTTCTCATACTTTGAATTTGCCCAGTCTCCCCTTCCCAAGAGGATAACTATGCCCCACTTCCCGATCAACCCCAGAAGATCCTTTTGTTTTCTTCTCACTTAAAATAATTGAAGACTCAAAGTTGACCTTGTCTACCTTAGCCTCCAAGCAATTCCGAGCACTCCATCTTTGACTGACCCTTCCCTCCAACCGACATACATATGTTAAGGATCTGCTTTGTCGTTGTCTTTGGTCCAAGAGGTTGATTATTGAGATGTGCGCCCTGTGCACTAGCCCCGAGAAGAATAAAGAATTTGAAATAAAACTTGTAGATCCTACATAAATAATAAAATGATTACATCAAATAGTGAAAGAACAGTAAATGATAAATGAAGCCAGACTTTCTTTTTATATATATAATGATAATTATAAAAGACAAAAAAGGAGAGTTCATACAAAAGAAGATTTTTATATTTTAAAAATCAGCGCTGTCATATGAGTCCATTTTCTAACACCATGTTATTGTCATCCTTGTACATCAGTCTTGCCAAGGTATAATAATTTCTCAGTCGAAGTAGATAAATGTATTTGTAATTAAATAATGAAAATAATGAGAAAGAAATATATAAAAGCCATTCATATTTGGAGATAATAGTGTGTGGAAATATTTAACATTGAGTATTTTGTAATTAGGGCCCTTTTATAACTCGGACTAGCTATCAATTCAGGTAACTCGAATTGATTCTCATTAGTTCATATTAATTATAGTTAGATCAATTTTGCCTTTTTTTTTTTTAATTGTGTGGATAGTTAAAATGGGTAAAATGAAGAGAGAAACAATAGTAAGAAAACTTCTCTCTTTGTTCAAAAGTTTTAAAAATAAAGGAAGGAATGAAAATGAGAATATCAATTCTTTATATCCCTCCTTCTTGCTACCCATAATTTATGTTTTCTAGCTAACTGGGGCTAAAGGAGGAACACCAATTTCTAATTATCTTATATTAAAGAGTAAAATTAAAATTGTTAATATTTTTATCTCATATTCAAATTTTCACTCTAACTCTATTGCGCCATTGAACACATTTTCTATTTGAATAGGTAACTTCTAACTTCTCAAGAACAAGATTGGGAATAAAAAATTATTAGAAAAACAAACGTTAGAGAAAAAAATTGTCTTTAAATGGCATATCTAAATTTTTTAGAGCAAAAAAGAAAATTTCTCTTTAAACTAAAGATGGAAAATTCCTTCTCCGAAAAAAGTAGCTAGCATATGTGAAATTGTTCAAACTTAAAGTAGTAGAAAAACTGGAATTGTTTAATTGTAATAAATTCCAACTTCCAACGGTATGACAAAGCGTCTTTAATTGGTTTGTTGACACTCGGATTCTTTGCTGTTCAAGCCAAGTAGCACAACATGCTTGCTGCTTGGCTTGAGCAACAATCCTGACCCTCCTTCTCCATTTTTTTTTTTTAATTTCAGCCATTCATTTTTTTATTTTGATTTTTTTTATGGAGGGTCAAAATGCTGCTCAAACTAAGTAGTACAATGTATACATTAAATCAAGTCTTCCATCTATAAAAAGCTTGTAGAGTATATGTTCTTTATAATTTACCAAACTGAAATTGACAACAATGTTTAAATAATTGAAAATTTTGCAGGCTCATTGCATGCTCAAGTAGTCAAACAATTTGCTCTTTGCTCATCCTCAAAAGGCAGAGAAAGACGTCAATAATAAATAAATAGGAGATGAAAAATACCAGAATAAGTGAATAATATACATATCCATACATAAATTGTCTTATAACGACCTTATATATGGGGCAACCTATAAGTACATTTGATCTAAAGTTATAATTGTAAAATTTCAATCTTAAATTATATCATTTCCTCTTATATAAAAGGATATCTTTTAAGATAGAATTATGTATTGATCAACTTCAAAACAATCATTAATTTTTGTGTCATATAAGAATAAAAAAGCCAATTAAAGATGCTTTATTTTAGCATTGGAAGGGGGAATTAATTAGAGTCCAACGATTTCAATTTTACTATAACCACATGTACTATGAAAAAATAGTTTTAGTAATAACTTGCTAATAAAAGTTTAAAAGTTATCACTAAATACTTTTAGTGACAACATTGATCATTGCTAAATTGCAATTAGAATTTCCATTATCAAATCTTTCTAGTGATGACAAAAGGAGTTGCTATTATATATCAGTTGATTTGATTATTTAAAGAAGTTACCACTAAAACATGACATTTAATGGTAACAAAAATTGCTACGAAAGGCATTTAGTTTGCGCCCATCTAACCATTTAAGAAGAGTTGCCATTAAATATAAACTTTTAGTGACAACTTTTGTTTTTATTGATAGAAAGTTTTAGTAGCAACTCTCAAGGCTTGTCACAAAAAAGTTACTTTTAGTGATGACTATTATTGCTACTAAAAATTATCTTTTTTTCATTAAAATATTAAGAGGCAAATAAAGTTGCTACTAAAATTTATTTTTTAATTTTTTAAAAATTTATATTCAAATAAATATTTTGTATAAATAATAGGTACACATCACAGTCTAAAAAGAATAAGCTGAATTTGTATAATTATAAGTAGTACAAGACATATTGTAGAAAAATCTCAATATAAACTTTTTGGTGCAAAGTTGAAAATGCATAATTAACAACATAAAGATATCAAGATATCAAGATTTTTTTTTTTAATTTTTCAGCCCAAAAAATTTTTTCAAGCTTTTGCAACAACCAGAGATAATTCACCATTAAAAGATACTTTGTAGTTATATTTTTATTGTTACAAAAGACTTTTAGTAATAACTTTTTGTGTTACAATTAAAAATTTTAACAAAATAAAAAAATACTATTTTAATGATGACTTTTTATGATAATTTATTTTTATCGTCACTAAAAGTATATGTTTATTAGTGACTTTTTTTAATAATTGCAAAATGTCAATCGCTAAAAGAAATTTTTTCTTTTTTTCGTTTTTTTTTTTATATAGTAGTGTATGTATCCTTCTAGTTCTAGAAATCCAATAAAAATGGAAACCATTGCGGGAATTGATGGTTCTCACCTAATATACAGGCTATGGACCTCACATAAGATGGCAATAACCAGTTCGTCTATCGATTGTTGTCAAATTTATTCTTCTTTTATGATTTTAAATGCGAGATCACTTCATTATTGATCTGTAATTAGTACTATTGGCTACATTTAAAAAAGAATTATTTAATGATGGCTTAAATAATTTGTTTTTGATTGGATTGAGGAGATAGATTAACTAAAATACGCATAAATTCACCCCAAAAAGAAAATTGAAGGTTACGTAGAGTTCAAGTAAATTACAGAAAATTATAATTCTCAACAATGTATTAAAAAAAGTAAATTATATTAATACATTCAATAGACCTTGTCATGTGGCAATATATTGGTTAAAATAAAAGACTGAAATTCTTATATAGAACTGATTAACAAAATACAAATAGATTAAATTAATTATATAAATAGACATAAATGTAATAATAAAATGTGAATTATTACAAAAAAATGTTGGATATGCTTATTTGTTTCTATTTTATAATTAATATAATTTAATTATCTTTAATAGATTTTTTTAAAAAAAATTGCAGGGGATATATAGATCTCATATGAAGTTGTGTTCGCGCGATTACACATTCCCTGCAATAATAAGCTAGAGATGTCTATGCTGGATTTGAAATGTCTACACCGCTGAGAGAAGATAAGAATTTGAAATGTCTACATCGCTGAAATAGTCTACAGGAACGGCCAAAATGTGACTATCTCATGAAAGAACCTTTTGCGCAGCCTACTGATTTAATCTTCCAAGAACTATTATGGGAAAATGATATGGGTGGGGCGAAATATGCCATATTAATTTCTGGGGGAACAAAAGATTAAGTTTTGTATATAATAATAATAATAATAATAATAATAATAATAATAATAAATTACTAGTCCCTCAATCATACAGAAAGTTTTTTCATTATACAAGATCTAATTTTTTCGAACGGACGGCTACGTCTAATTTCTTCAACCTAATTCAGTCCCTATCAAGCAACTGATGTCTTTAAATTTCTAATATTTTAGACAGCTGGTATAAGGTCTTTTTCACATAAGCGATGGTCCTCACATGCACAGATTTTTTTTCTTCTTGAAATATCAAGCCTTTTATTTTTGTCAAGACTCAAAATTGTTAATTACAAGCTCATAAATCGCAATTTTATCTCAAATTCCTAATTTCCTTATGCTATTCCGTGATTTCATTCAACAAACCTTATCCTCTTTAATTTGTCCACTACACCTCTTAAGGAAATCAAGTTTGGCTATAATGAATTCAAGTGGACTCAATATCTTATGAAAATGATTTTATTGATTATTGCGTTTTAAATTTATATAAAATAAGATTTGAAATTCAATTTATGATGAGGTATTATTATATTATTGAAATGTATGACATTCACACAAGAGAATTGGAAATTTTTTTAAATATTAATTTTAAAATTTATATAAAATAAAAAAGATGTAACAATTTTTGTACTGGAAATTAGATTTGAACGAATTTAAATCATTTTGGAGTTTTTTTAATAATAAGATTTTGAGTCTACAAATTCATTCTACAAAATAAAAGCCCAGTGACGTTTATAACAATTGCATGTCCTCATATCTAATAATAAAATGGTAAACATCTATGAATAATTTCTCGTTCAACTAAAAGGCGGCTAAAACTCTGCTAATCCATTTTCTGAGATAAAACTCATTACCATTTTTGATGTTGCAACAAGGCAATTACATCTGTTTCTTTTACATATTAGATTCATCAAATTTCTTGACGGTAAAAAAGTTTTGAACCTTAGAAATAGGAGCAAATAAATAAAAAAAGAGTGAATTATACAAATATTTCTTAAATTTTATTGAAATTACACAATTTTTTATTTTAAAAATATATATAAATTTTCATTAAATAAAAGTTATTCTACACTTTACCCTAATTTTAATTTTTTTAATTAAAATGCCATCAATTAACCTACATATTTATTTTTTAAAAAAATAAAAAATTTTAAATGTCGGGTATTTTGATAAAAAATGAAATTAGACTAAAATAAAAAGTAATTTTTGTTTTAAGAAAAAAAATATGTTAAAAATAAAAAATTTATATAATTTTAATAAAATTGAGAAAAAGTCTATATAATCTATTATATATATTTATATTATTATTTTTTTTTTTTTCAGACGCCTTCTCGTGGAACCTATAAAACTGTGCCTGGGTCCCGTCCCGCTAGATTTTTTGAACCCACTTGTGCATTGTGAGGGCAATTCAACTAGTTTATTCTAAAAAAATACGCATAATGGGTGACAAACTCCATAATAGCGATATAAAGACTTTTAAATATGTCACTAAGACAGAATGAATGACTAAAACTTTTCAAGCTTACCATGAACGGAAAATTAAAAGAATAAATTTAAAAAAAAGATCTGAAAAAAAAAACGAAAAGGAAGATGTTCATTTGATCTACCATAGAATGATGGATATGAAAATATTTATTGATCCTCATATTTTCACTTATGCCATTTGCAATTTTCCAAATTAATGGGGTGTTACTATTTACCAACATAATTGTGTTTTATGTAATTTAATTCTATCGATGGCATTCATGAATTTAATTCCTGAAAATGATGCAACAATGTGATAGTATAAATCTTGTATTTAACAGGTTATTATAAGGATTGTCCCATGTATTTTGTTTGATAGCTTTTTATGTGGTATCAGAGCTAATGTGCCTCTCCTTAGTGATAAATTTCAAGCACTTCTGCGTTTATTTTCTATACAGTTCAAATGTTTTTTTTTTTTTGGTGAAATTTGATACGCTATTCAATTCGATACTTGTTGGGTAGAGTAAGCAAGTTTGATAATTATGTGATATATCAATGTGTATAAGTTTATGTGATGCCTGAATAGTGTCCCTCCTTTCATAGAAACCTGTTGTTGCAAAGAGAACTAGACAATTTTCATTTCTATCTCAAAAAGCTTGAAATTTTTATCTTTTTTTTTTTGGCCTATTTGGATATTAGATAATGGTTGTTTGTGAAATTTTGATCAATTTTGATCAATTTTAGATTTTGAGATGTTAAAAATAGATTTATAAAATTTTAAAGGTAAGGTCATGTAGTGGGTTAAAATCAAGTTGAGTTGACTTTTTTGAGAGTCAAAGATAATTCAAATAATTAGTTGTGTTCATTTCACCAAAAAGATGTGTCATTTAGGCAATGTGAAGAGTACATTTTGAACTCTTTACCAAATGACATATGTTATTTTGATTATCAAAAAATAAATTTAAGGATTGTGAAATGTAACATTTTACTAAAGGAGTTATTAAGCTAAGCCTGATGCATTTTTGAATGTTTATTTTGGGCTATTTGTTTTGGGCTAATTCTTTTGGATATTTTTACATAAAAATTCTCAAATAGAAATGGATTAGTAGCATTTTGGCCCAATTTTTGGTAAAATAATGATTTTTGGGTGAGAAAAATTTTGGGCTTATAATCGAAACTAATCATGACTTAATTAAGTTGGCATAACCAAGCCCAAGCAATTTATCATTGGTGAAGTTGCATTTTTTTAGAGTGATTTACTACCTCAATATATTATATGTGACTTGATAGAACTTAATGCTCCATGACCATAGATTTTTAGGCTTTAATAATGTGAGTTATGTAGTTTTAAGCCTACAAGGATTTATAAGGGGTTCAAATCCTTAAAAAACTTATATATTACATTACGTTGTCTATATCTCATGTCTTATATATGCCTCTTCTGGTACCCGTGGCACCTTGGGAACATGTGAACATGGATTTTGTCATTAGATTACCCCGAACGCAAAGATAGAAAGATTCCATCATGGTTGTTGTAGATCATTTCTCAAAGATGACACATTTCATCCCATGTCAGAAGACTAATAATGTTGTCCAAGTTGCATATTTGTATTTCAAAGAAATTGTTCGTTTCTATGACATTTCCAAGACTATCACTTCTAATCGTGATGTCAAGTTCTTAAGTCACTTTTGAAGGACTTTATGGAAGAAAATAAGAACTAAACTGCAATTCAGCAGTGCTAGTTATCTCCAAACTAATGGTCAAACAAAAGCCGTCATCAGGATCTTGGGAAATCTTCTCCGAAGCTTTGTTGGGAAGAATTTGAAACAATGGGATCTTATTCTTGCCTAAGTTGAATTTTCTTACAATAAACCCATTAATCAAGCTATAGGAAAGTGTCCATTTGAAGTAATTTATGGTGCTTGTCCACTTAGCCCATTGGATATGGCTCCTTCGCTTAACAAGCAGTATTACAATGTTGATGCAGACTATCAGGCAAAGGAAATTAAGAAGCTACATAAACAAGTTTGAGAAAGCATTCAAAAGAAAAATTTAAGATACAAAGCTCAACGTGATAAATACCGAAGACCATAGACATTTAAAGTAGGAGACTTGTTATGGATACATTTGCGAAAGGAATGGTTTCCAAAACAATCTAATGCCAAGTTATCACCAAGAACTGTTGGTCTGTTCAAGATTGTGCAAAAGATCAACAATAATGTGTACAAGGTGGAATTGCCAAGCGCTTACAAAGTTTTCGCTACCTTCAACATTGCTGATCTTTCGCCATGCTTCAAAGATGATTCCAAGCTTGACTCAAGGGCAAATCCTGTTCGACTTGGGGATAATGAAACAGAAAAATAAATGTCATAACCTTCATCTAATAGCCATTAAACTCATGTCTCATAACCTCCGGCCATCTGCATTAAGTTGTATAACCCCCATAATAAACCATTGTAACCCCATCTTCATTTCATTTTTTTTTGTTTTAATGCTTTGTTATTGTCTTTAACAAATTTAGTCCGATAAGCACTATAAATAGGGGTTTCATTGTAAGGAAAGGGAACGGAGAATGAAGTTTCACTTTGCAAGTTGAGTTTTTCTTCCTCTGCCTTGAGCCACATTTGTCATGTGTCTTCTAATTCTCTCTGTGTCTCATAATTGTTGTTTCATTTGATTTATGTACTATCGTCCCAAACATGATACTCCGCCATAAATAATGATTGATGGCGAAGCGAGCATGTGCTTATAATAATTGACTTTTTCAACTAATTTAACATCATCAAAAATTTAAATGATGTCATCAAGATAAGATCGTAAGAATTTAGTGGCGGACAAACTCTTATAGCTTTAGTCGTGGGGGACAATAATTAATAATATAATAAGTTAATTTTATTTAATTTCTTAATTTTCATATTTGTGTTGATTTTTATAAAGTAAAGAGATAAGACAATTAAAATTGCATGTGCAAATAATTCTAACTATCATGATTTAAAATCAAATAGTATTTTCCTCACACGTGTCTCCACATAGCACTTTCTTTGCCCTTGTCGCGTCACTAGGGAGCCCCACGTGGTGCATGAAAATTACACTTACCCTGTTTCAATATTCTGCCCAAGTCCATTCCCGTCAAAAAACTATACAACCCATTTTTACGGTATCGTTTCGGGACGTGTTTCTTTTGGCTGATACCTCATTCCTTTGAAGCATCGTCGTTTCCCTCCCGCCATTCCCCCCCGCCCCCCCTCTTTCAGTCTCCCGAAATTCTCTCATGCCCACAATGGTATGTATTTTGACAAAAATTTACTTTTCATCTCTTAGTTTTTTAATTTTAATTTAATTTTTTTATTTTATCTTAACTTTCACATTCATTTTTTAATTTCATTTAATTTTAATATAGTTCTTTAACTTTATCTTAAATTTTACTTTTACCCCTTTATTTTATTTTATTCTAATTGGGCCCTTGATTTTTCAAAAATACTAAAATATTTTCCCTTTTCAAAATTTTTCTTTTTTATTTATTTATTTTAATTTGATAGTATTAGAAAGAAAAAATATTGAGTAGTTTTTTAAAATTAATAGTCAAAATAAAATTAAATTAAATGAAAAGCCTAAAGTAAAAATTGAAATGAAATTAGGTAACTAAATTAGAATTTAATAAAATTAAGAAACAAAATTAAAACCTAAGAAAAAATTAAAGAATCAATTTAAAACTAAATAAAATTAAGAGACAAAAATAAAATTAAAAAACTGAATTAAAATTAAATAAAATTAAAACTTTAAATAAAATTGAAAGATCGAAAAGCATATTTTTACCTTCTACCTCCCCTTCTCATACTTTGAATTTGCCCCAGTGTCCGCTTCCCAAGAGGATAACTATGCACCGCTTCCCTACCTAGCCCAGAAGATCCTTTTGTTTTCTTCTCACTCAAAATAATTGAAGACTCAAAGTTGACGCCTTCAAGTAATTCCCAGCACTCCATCTTTGACTGAACCTTCCTCCAACCGACACACATATGTCAAGGATCTGCTTTGTTGTTGTCTTTGGTCCAAGAGGTTGATTGTTGAGATGTTGTCACTTTCATGTTGTTAGTACTGGAGGAAACGTAGTGACAAGATCCTCGGCGGCTATTTTGTCGCAAATGTCAACTTGCGTTTAGAATTTAAATCAAGAATTTGTTTTTTATAAACAGCGTATACCTTGCGATTGTTTACTCTATGACCAACCGTAATTAGACAAAACAATATAGTGAAATAGTTCTTAGTACCATCCGTATAACTTGCTATTGTTTAGCTGAACTAATAGTCTATAACTATCATTTCATTTTGCTCTATAAAACGTCACACTTGTTACCTATTTCCCTAACTCAGCTTCTAACAAAGCCTTGCACTAGGTAGAGAAACATTTGGAAAAGAAAATGGACTCTGTTGCAGGAGGAGGTTCAAAACCACACGTTGTGATCACCCCATTTCCAATTCAAAGCCATCTAAACACCTTCCTAAAATTAGCCAAATTGTTTCATTCTAGAGGCTTCCACATAACTTACGTCAATACCGAGTTCAATCACAGACGCTTGCTTAACTCAAGGGGTCCTCAAGCCCTTGATGGCCTTCCCGATTTTCACTTTGAAACCATCCCAGATGGGCTCCCTCCTACAGATGCTAATGCTACCCAACATCTACCTTCTCTATGTGATTCTACGCAAAAGAACTGCCTCCTTCCTTATACAAAGCTTCTCGCGAGGCTTCACGAGTCTGCCTCTAATGGCCTTGTACCCCCAGTTACTTGCTTGGTTTCCGATACTGTCATGAGCTTCACAATGAAAGCTGCTCAAGAATTTGGACTTCCTATTGCTCTCTATTGCCCTATCAGTGCTGTTTCCTTTTTGGGTGTTTGGCATGGTCGCACTCTTCTTAATAAGGGTGTCATTCCTTTGAAAGGTAAATGTTACTTCTTGTATATATATCGTTTTTTGGTCTATTTTTTGAAATGATGAATCTTGAACAGTGTTTTGTGATTCCATTAATTTATTGGTACAGATGAAAGTTATCTGACAAATGGGTACGTGGATACCGAGATAGACTGGCTTCCAGGCATGAAAAACATCAGACTGAGGGATCTTCCTAGCTTTGTGAAGGCAATAGATCCAAATGATAATTTCATGCTAAACTTCTCTATCACCGAGCTACAAAGAGGCCAAAAAGCCCAAGCCCTCATTTTCAACACGTTCGACGAGTTCGAGAGTGACGTACTTGACACTCTCTCATCTATCTTCCCTCCTCTTTACACCATTGGCCCTCTCCCTCTGCTTCTCACTCAAATCCCACAGTCCCACCACTTGGAATCTATTGGTTCCAATCTCTGGAAAGAAGAGACCCAATGCATTCATTGGCTAGAATCCAAGAAACCCAAATCTGTAGTTTATGTGAATTTCGGAAGCGTCACGGTTATGTCTCCAGAACAAATGTATGAATTTGCTTGGGGTTTAGCCAATAGCAAGAAACCCTTCTTGTGGATCATAAGGCCTGACCTTGTGAATGGTGGCTCTATGATTCTATCACCTGAGTTTCAGAGTGAGACTAAAGAAAGAGGCTTTATAAGTAGCTGGTGTGAACAAGAGAAAGTGCTGAAGCACCCTTCAATTGGAGGGTTTTTGACCCATTGTGGATGGAATTCAATGTTAGAGAGTGTGTGTGCAGGGGTTCCAATGGCTTGTTGGCCTTGCGGTGGAGACCAGATGACTAACTGTAGGTATGCTTGCAGGGAGTGGGGGATTGGGGTTGAACTTGATAATAATGTGAAGAGGGAAGAGGTGGAGAGGCTTGTAAATGAGTTGATAGAAGGGGAGAAGGGGAAGGAGATGAGACACAATGTCTTGAAGTGGAAGAAAATTGGAGAGGAGGCCACTACACCTGGTGGTTCTTCCTACATAAACTTGGAGAAATTGATTGACCAAGTGCTGATAAAAAAGATTGACTAACGTGCTACATGGAATACTTTGTTTTTTAAGTGCTTGAAAACTTGTTCAGTGTTTTTGTTTTTCTACAGGACCTAAGGATCATGTTTTAGTGGCATCATAAGATCTAGGTAAAATCCCTGTGATGACTCTTGTTGTACGAGTATGGTTTACGCCTAAGTTGATTTCAATGCAAATGCTGAGTTAGAGTGCCGGCTGTTGTTACACTTGTTTTAGCATGAATTTGGTTCAGATTTTTGCTGGAATTTTGAGTGGTGACTGTCCAAATCTTGACTGTCGTTATGTTGATTACAGCATAAGATTAGCTTGAAGTTAAAAATCTGTTCAAATCCTTGACTGTTTTCCAAGTGGCTTTTAATATGGTGTGACCTTGACTCCTAGCAAGATATGAGTATATAAATTTTGGAATGCTTGCTGTTCCATCACGGTTCGTAAGACAAGAATCTGTTTTGAATTCCAATATTCCAACACTTGAAACTTCTGGTGTTATATTAAGGAAACTTACTGTTGTGCAACACAAATGGGGAATTTATTGAACTCAGTAGTTATAGTACAGGTGCGGAGCCTAGCTATGAGCTTGGGAGGGATTTCTTTTCTCTCGTCTATGTGCGGCAAGCTTGGCGACCAAGGTGGCTCCAAACGGCTAGAAAAATAGAGGGAGAAAGCCAAGGGTTTTTAGAGCATTGAAAATTGCTTTAGATACTTTATGGGTCCAGTACCTATTTAACATTCAAAATTGTCGACTTTGATGTTTTTCGAGAGTTCAGGTGATCAACGATTATGTCTCCCTTTGTGGTTAAAGCTCTTAACCATAACCTTTGGACTTGAGCACCTCACTGCTCGTTTTTACCTTTACCAAGATAACCATGGTGTCTTGGAAATTTTTTATTTTTAAAATATACACTTTAATTTAATTCATAAGTTTTTGACTGAAATATTTTCTATAAGAAAAATGTAAGACTTGTTAGTTTGTATTTTAGTAAAAAGGTTTAAAATTAAACTAAAATTTAATATAATTTCTTATTATTGGGAGAAATTTGTATATATTTTAAAAATAAAAAAGTTTATATAATTTATTCAAATAATATATATATATATATATAAGATTATTGTCTTTAAAAAGAAGAAACTCTTAATAAAGACAAAATCACTTTGTCTAAGGCCCTTAACTGCCAATATTTAATACATGTTTGGATTAGTGTTAGGAAAAAAGAAAATCATGTTTATAACTCATCAAACGTAAAAATAATAAAAAAATATTTTATCAAAACATGATTTTAAAATAATAAAACGCTAAACCAAACATACTTCCAGTCATTTGGAAATCAATGATGACCCTTTTGCTTGCTCCATTAAACACTGTAGAAAAAGAAGCCTAACTCCTTGAGTGCATCTAAAGGGATGGGCAGAGGGTGCGTGTTACTTAAAACAAAATTTGGATCGCAATTTAAATGCTCTAAATTATTTGTGTGTGTGTGTATATATATATATATATATATATTATTTTTTTGGTCTTAAATGATACAAAATATATACTAAAAATAATTTTTTTAATTATCAACTTTAAAAAGATAATAATCAAAACTAAAAAAATATAAAAATATAAAATATAACATTTAAATTATCTAAATAATTCGAACAGCCCTTGCGCATTCAAAAATGCACAAAGAATCCACACGGGTCCAAAAAAGGCGTATTGTTTGAATGGGTACCATATTTTGCTAAGTCCTATCTCCAGTATTAGAAAAAGAAAGATGAGCCAAATATTATAGTATAAAAAGCTATACACTCATGTATTATATTGTATTTAAACTCAATAACACTGGTTTAATTTTTTTTTTCTTTTTCAAAATAAATGCCATCAAGTTTAAATTCATATCATATTAAGTTATTGTTGACTTCCTGACCCATCCCCTTGACCACTGGCCCTTTCTGAAAATCTTCACGTCCAAATCAGCCTTCTTTGCTGTGAGATCTGGGCGTGCAGAGCCCTCACACAAGCAGGAGAAAAACTAAAACAGAAAAGGGGAAAAGATGGCACACCTTTTGATTTCGGTAGTCATTCTAATTTATATAATTAATTCTATAAAAATAGTATAGGAATTTTAAAAATTACAAAAAAATAACTTTTATATCCCTAAATAATATTAAAATTGAAAAAATTAATAATAATACGAGTATAATAAATTTTACATAAATTAAATGTAATTATTATTTTCAATTCACCTGCGTATAGAATGAAAAAATATTTTTTTCAACAATCATACAAAATGTGTACTAAGCAAAATTATTTAATAGATTCAATTTTCTTTTCTCTTTATTCTCGTTTACTAAACGAAACATAAATTCTACTTTTTCTTCCCACATTTGTTGTATACATCAAGCACAAAAGCCCCCAAAACAAAAAAAATTAATATATAAAAATTGCAAAACTTGGTGGCAGTATAATTTTCTAATACACATAAAATTTGATAACAAGTGTCACTAAGATTTTGAAAATTATAACATATGAATCAATTTCCGCACAGCAACATTTGACTCTTTTTAATATAACAAATTGAAAATTTTATGGGAAATGTAGGTTAGGATTTGTTGATACCGTGCTGTTGTGTTTATTGGTCTGGAAGAAGTCTTGTTACAATACATGCCGCCCCACTATAAGTAGTGTGATGTCAAGATAACTGTTTGGAGGTGGAAATTGATATCCCCGGACATTCGACTCCTAGGTAGGGGTGTTCACCGGGCCCGAAGGCTCGGGGGGCCCGGCCCTACCGGGCCAAATCGGGCCATGTTAGGCCGGGCATAAAAATTTTTTTAAAAAAAGATTAGGGCTAGGGCGGGCCGCAAAATCGGGCCGAATCGGGCATCGAGCTAACCTTTAGGGTTACGTTGGTCTGGCCTGGCCCGAAAAATAATTTTATTTTTTTAAAAAATATTTATTTATAAAAGTTTATATCAAAACTTTAATTTTTTTAAAAAATAAAATATAATTTTATAAAAATTTATATAAAACTTTCTTTTCTAAGTATTATTTTATAATTTTAATAATAAATTTAGGTTGGCCATAAAAGATATATTAGTCTAATTAAGTTTAAAAAAATAAAAAAAATATTTTTTTTATAAAGATTTATATCAAAATTTTAATTTTTTAAAGATAAAATGTAATTTTATAAAGATTTATATAAATTTTTTTTTGAGAATATTTTATAATTTTTATAATAAATAAAAAAAAATATTGGGTTGCCCGATTTAGCCCAATCCCGCCCGGTATTAAATCGGGCCGGGCCGGGCCAGGCATTGGGCTTCAATTTTGAAGCCCTAATAAAATCGGGGCGGGTATCGGCAAGGCCAAAACCCTACCCGACCTGACCCATGTACATCCCTACTCCTGGGACTTGTATTCGAACTCAAATTCTAGGGGCAAAAATTTTTTTAGAAAAAGAAGAATGTAAAAATTCAATAAATTAGAAAATAGGAAATAATGAAAAAATTAGGTATTAAATTTAAACTAAAAACTTTAAATAGAGTTAAAAAATATTGTAGGGCTGTTGTGAGCCAAAAGATAATAATAAATTAATAAAATAAAATTTCATAAAGGCAAATATTTTCGTTCTCATTCTATTGCAATTCCGTTTGACTTTAGAGTCTGTGAAAAAAAAAAGAATGGAAGCTTAGGGCCTGTTTCCTTACTAGAATTAGATCGAATGAAAAGGAGTGAAAAAGAAAGGAAATAAATAACAAAAACTTATAATTTATAAATATATTTGGTATATTATATAAAATAATGATATAAACATCCAGTTGAACCAAATTGTGGGCCTGTTTCAAGTTTTTTCTTACAAATAGTAAGTTCCTAACCATATAAGTTTTGCCACTCACAAGTTCTTAATTCTTTTTTCTCTCTTTTAGTGAATGCTGGACTTTTTAATTTTTGAATTTCCAATTTTTGAAAAAGTTCGATTTTTTTGGGGCCATTTTTGGATATTTTTTGGGAAAAAAATTATGGGCCAAAATTTGGAATTTTGTATGTTCAATTTTTTGGGTCTTGAACAAAATTTATTTTTGGACATTTTGTTTTATTTTAATAGCCTAGATTAAGTTTTTGGCGCAAAATTTTATGGAAAATTATTATTGGTTCTGTTTATTTATTTATTTTCAAATTGTACAAATTATTTTCAAAAAAATATTTGGCAAGGAATATATTTTTTGAGGAAGCATTTTTAATTAATTACTCACATTTAGTTAAGTTGATTAATTAATTATTCAATTCCCATAAAATAATAAAATGATAGTATATATATTTGTTTAAATGCACGTTACGTGATAATAAGTCTTGTGGCTAACACATAGCATTCTTACATAATTGTGAATATGCATATTGAGATTGTTTTAGAAAATATGCACACATAATAAATTAAAGATATAAATTCTAATTAAGTATGTAATTACAATTAGGAAAGTTTCAATTTTTGTCCTATTTTTGAAAAATTATTCTAGGCAATTTGGCATGTTTGGGGAGAAAATTAATTTAAGTGTCATTTTTTGGAAAAAATTATTATGGGCAATTCAATACATTTGCAAGTAAAAATTAATTGAAGTTCCATTTAAATTTTGTCTTTAGTTTGGAAAAAATATTTTTGAACAATTTTGAAAAATTTAGGAAAAAGGCTAAAAGAAAAAAGTTTAATTAATTATTCACATATGATTAGAAGACAAAAGAGAATAAATGGATAGTATCATTTTTTTTTATATCACTTTCTCTCTAGCTGTACAACTATAAAAGATTTAATTTGATTGATCAGAGGACTCATGAGATTACTTCTGTGACCAATTTTTTTTTTAATGTTTTCATTTTAAATGAAATATAGTATATATTAATATTTTATTTCAATAAAATATATTCTAACAATTTATATATTAAATCATTAAATAATTATCTATTAAATATTTATTAAAATTAATTTATAAAATTTATTGAAAGATTTAAACATATAAGTAAATATACAATTTTAGAAACATAAAAGGAAAAAAAAAACTTATAAATGTTGGAAGATTTATATTAATAGACCTTCACTCCTCATATTCCGAATTTGCCCAGTACCCACTTCCCAAGAGGATAACTATTCCCCCACCTCAAAGGATCCTTTTGTTTTCTTATTCAAAATAAATGAAAACCAAAAGTTGCCTTATTTGAGTTATATGGCATGTTAGGTTGTAGAAAGATTTTTAATAGAATAAAGAGGATAATAAAAATAAAAATAAAATACAGTGAATAAATAACTAAAACATCTTTAGAATTTTAAAAAAATTAAAAAAATTAATTTTTGTTAACTATTATAACACAAAAAAGGAAAATTATAGTTAAAAAATTTTAAATTGAACAAATTCATAGTTTTATATCAAAGAATCTTAAATTTTAAAATTATATTAAAAATTTTAATGACCAAAATTTTAATTGCATAATAAAAATATAATTTAGGATTTCAAATTAAAATTTTAGATTATTGAATTCTTTGAAATAATTTTAAAATTAAAAATTTTTTAATATAAAATATTGTTATCACTTGAAACAAAATAATTTTTTTCAATCTTCAACCTTAACTTTCCATACCAATTTAAATGGAATGAATAGTGTCACGAAAAAACATAAGATAAAATCTACCAAATATTCCTCTTTTAACGCACAAACCTACTTTTACTTCTTCTTTTTTAATCTCCTTCTCCACGTTCTCAACTTCCTCTTCCTTTGTACCAAACAAACCTAGCCTCCAAGTAATCCCCAGCTCTCCATCTTTGACTGACCCTACCCTTCAATTGAATGCCACCCAGTGTTGAGTGCACCCTCCAATCCCCAAAACCATCTTCTTCAGCATATGTCAGTACATGAGCATTTTTCCTCTTTGTTCCATCTGTCTTCGTAAGAAAAAAAGTAGATTTGCAATATCTATTGTGATTTTGTCATTTTCATTCTAGAAGTATGACGTTGGAGGAGAGGTAATGACCGACGAGATTGTGGGCGGCTATTTTGTCGCAAATGTCAACTTGACTTCAGCATTTACGTCAAGATTTTTCATTTCATTGCTTCTTAGTCTTTATTGATTCATCTATGACTTGTTAAATGTAAATAAGAAGTTGGCATTTCTTGGGGGGCAAGACGATTATTTTATGTACGGAAAAGTAAGAACGTTAGCCTGCCAACCATCATTTTTGCTCCATAAAACTTCACACACTCTCTACCTACTATACCCCTCCCTGCCTTGCATTATAGAGAGAGAGAGAGAGAGGGATATTTGAAAAAAAAAATGGACTCTGTTGCAGGAGCAGGATCAAAACCCCACGTTGTGATCACCCCATTTCCAATTCAAAGCCATCTAAACACATTCTTGAAATTAGCAAAACTGCTTCATTTTAAAGGCTTCCACATAACCTATGTCAACACTGAATTCAACCACAGACGTTTGCTCAACTCAAGGGGTCCTCACGCCCTTGACGGCCTCCCAGATTTTCACTTTGAGACCATCCCAGATGGGCTTCCTCCTACAGATGCTAATGCTACCCAACACCTACCTTCTCTCTGTGATTCTACGAGAAAGAACTGCCTTATCCCTTATACAAAGCTTCTTGCAAGGCTTCATGAGTCTGCCTCCAAGGGCCTTGTGCCTCCGGTTACTTGCTTGGTTTCTGATACTGTCATGACCTTCACAATAAAAGCCGCTCAAGAATTTGGACTTCCTATTGCTCTCTACTGCCCTATCAGTGCTATTTCTCTTTTGGGTATTTGGCACGGTCGCAGTCTTCTTGATAAGGGTGTCATTCCCTTGAAAGGTAACCCATTTATGTTATTCCTTCTTTTTGTGTGTGCGTGTGTGTCTATATATATATATATATATATATATATTTGGTCTATCTTTTGAAATGATGGATCTTCAACATTTTGTGATTCCATTCATTGGTGCAGATGAGAGTTATTTGACTAATGGGTACTTGGATACCAAACTAAACTGGCTTCCAGGCATGGAAAACATCAGACTGAGGGATCTTCCTAGCTTTCTGACGTCATTAGATCCAAATGATGACTTCATGCTAAACTTCTCTATCGTGGAGCTACAAAATGTCCAAACAGCTCAAGCCATCATTTTCAACACATTTAATGAGTTCGAGAGTGACGCACTCAACACTCTCTCCTCTATCTTCCCTCCTCTTTACACCATTGGCCCAATCCCTTTGCTTCTCACTCAAATCCCACACTCCCACCACTTGGAATCCATTGGTTCTAATCTTTGGAAAGAAGAGACCCAATGCATCCATTGGCTAGAATTCAAGAAACCCAAATCTGTAGTTTATGTGAATTTCGGAAGTGTCACAGTTATGTCTCCAGAACAATTGTATGAGTTTGCTTGGGGTTTAGCCAATAGCAAGAAACCCTTTTTGTGGATCATAAGGCCTGACCTTGTGAATGGTGGCTCAGTGATTCTATCACCTGAGTTTCTGAGTGAGACTAAAGAAAGAGGCTTTATAAGTAGCTGGTGTGAACAAGAGAAAGTGCTGAACCACCCTTCGATTGGAGGGTTCTTGACCCATTGTGGATGGAACTCCACAATAGAGAGTGTCTGTGCAGGGGTTCCAATGGCTTGTTGGCCTTTCTATGGAGACCAACAGACTAACTGTAGGTATGCTTGCATGGAGTGGGGGATTGGGGTTGAGATTGATAATAATGTGAAGAGGGAAGAGGTGGAAAGGCTTGTGAATGAGTTAATGGAGGGGGAGAAGGGGAAGGAGATGAGACACAAGATCTTGGAATGGAAGAAAAATGCAGAGGAGGCCACTATACATTGTGGTTCTTCCTACATCAACTTGGAGAAATTGATTAACCAAGTGCTAATCAAAACAAAAAACAAAGGCACTTTATAGAAAATATAATATTTTAGGTGCTTGAAAAACTTATTTTGTTTTTCTACAGGTTTCTGAACCCTTGCTTAATGACATTTTTTAATGTTTGCTAAATAAAGCTTTTAAATTAGAGTCCATGTGAAAAGATTTGTTCTTATCTCCTACAGCTCAACATGGACAACTTTATTTGGAATCAGCTTAAGTGTGAACTAGCTTTGTCAAGCTTCATAAAAGTAGTATTAGTTTTTACTTTGGACCATGGTTTTAAACTGCGGTTGCGGTTACGGGTATTGCAAATAGTATAAAAAGGATTGCGGACATTGCAGCCAAAAAATGTGGATGCGGCCGGCACCGCAACAGCAATATTGATGCGGACCGCAATTTAAAACCATGCTTTAGACATGTTTTTGATATAATTTGTAAGTGATAAAAATAGTCATCCATCAATAATATTTCTTTCTTTGTCATGTGCTCCTTCTAAACTTCTCCCATTCTTGAAAACTTGGAGAAGCAACGGTACCACTAAACATCAGTCTCCATAGATGACATAGGTAGATGATCTAGCATCCTTTATCCAACATAAGATTTCATTATTTCAACATGCTCTGTGTTTATTTCTTATTATTGCTTGGTTTTGGTATGGTGCAAATTATCTTATTAATAATAAAATATTGAATTTTATATTTGATATATATATATATTTCAAGTATTAAAATATATTATAAAAAAAGTTTCTAATAATTGTCAATTATATGTTCTCTTAACATGCATCCACATTTTTCAGCATCCTAATGTACCTTTCTTCATGATTTTTCTTTTTAATGACTAACGAGCCTAGATATACTGTTCTTTTTATTAGCATAAATGAATCTTTACTAGTTAAATTTCACTACCATTTTTTATCAAGCACTCATTTGAAATTGAATTTCAAGCTAGGTTTCTGTATTTTTCAAGTTCTTGTTTTGCATTCTTTAATTTTAGCTTTATAGCTTCAAGCAAAGATTTAGAGGTGAAAATTGCTCTTTTCCTTATACAAAATACTTTAAATATGCCTGATTCATGGGGAATAAATCTAATTGATATTACACTAACAAACTCATAAAAATTCAATGACAAGAAAGTTGGATCTAGTGCATAATAAAAGAACATATAAACAATTTTATAATTATATGAAATAATTTAGATCTATATGCATACTTGACTTCTCCATAGAGCTAAGTAACCACAAATATGGCTAGATCTTCCTCTTGTAACATTATAATTTATAGCAGCCATTATGAAAAAATAGATAATGAAATTAGGGTTAGACAAGGAACTTAGCCTTAAATTAAATAATTTTTTATTGGGCTTTATAAGTTTCAATAAGACTCAGCAACCCATACTTCTATGATCGCTAACTAAACTTATGTTTAAAGTTTTAATGTTTGCTTGGCCTAATTACAAATGATCACTTTAATAATAATTTTGGACTTAAACATCTCAGTAGACCATTTGTCAATCTACATATTAGAAAATAAATAAATAAATAATTAATTAATTAATGTGAGCTCACATAAAAAAGTATTCTAACATTTTCCTGCTTGAGCCACATTAATTATGTTATAAGAAGAAATTTATTCATTTTGTAAAATGACTCTTGGCTTGACGAAATGACTTTAGATGCACATCTTTAAAAATAGTCCTTAGACAACACATTTAACACAATCTGATCTAGCACAACCATCAACATGGGATAATGGTGATCATATGCCCTTTATTGACATACTTTCTATCTATGTTCACAAATGCTAATGATCATGTGTTAAAATGGATCACAAGTTTGGAAGTGTGGTAACAAATAATTCCAAAGGTGATTGATAGCATGATATTTTTATTGGTCCTTTGTATGATTTCTCAACAATCTTTATGCTTAAGCGGCATAGGGAATCAATTGGCTTTAAGAAGCCTATATGTCTAAAGTAGCCTTATCTCGAAAATACTATATAATGTTGACTGAGACATATCAAACCAAATACAACAATCATGCTTAAGATAAACCCAATGCTTAGCTTTTAAAATACATATTATATTCCATCTTTGTTTAGGCAAAGCATTACTATATATTGATAAAACATTCAAAATTAACAATGTAACAATATAACACATTATGTATGAAAAACCAAGGCAAAGTGAGATTAATAACGTAATCAAAATACAATTATGAGTCAACACGGAAATAAACCTACACCAAGCTCCCACTTACCTAAAGATCAAGAAACTTGAGAACATTCATATTCTCAACATGTTCCTTAAATTGTATTGGTTTTAGTTCTTTGATTAAAGAATCAGCCAATGTCGATTCTAAATTTTTGAATTATATAACAATGTTGCCTTTCTTCACCAAGTTCCTAACTATAAGATATTTGATCCCCGTATGCTTAGACCTCTTGTTAATCTTATTAGTCTTAGAGTAAAACACAACTACATTATTATCACAATGAATAATCGATAGTCCAGCAATGGAATCAATCACATGAAATTTTTATATGAAGTTCTTGAGTTAAACAACTTGCAGTGCTATTCCATACAAGCCACAAAATCAATATATATGATTGATGATGTAGTCAAACTCTGTCAAAACCTTTCCAACAAACTGAGCCTCTAGCAAGCATGAAAACAAAACTAGAATTGGATTTTAAATCATTTGGACAATAGGCAAAATCAAAGTCTGAATAACCCACCAACTTAGTATTCTCAACCGTCCTATAGATGAGCATGGAATCCCTTGTTTTATAAATACTTTATAACTTTTTCAGCTACAACTCAATGATCAAAATTGGGATTAGAAAGATGTGGACCTAGGACATTTATTGCAAAAGCAATATCCAGTCAACTACACACCTGTGCATATATTAAGCTCCTAATTGCACCAGTATATAGGATATCCTTCGTGGCTTCCTTTTTAATTTCATTTCTCAGACACTAAGTTTTACTCAATCTATCATCTTTAATGATTGGCATATCCCTAAGCTTGTAATTCTACATATTAAAACAATTTAACACACGATCTATGTATGCTTTCTAAGATAGTCCTAAAACATTGTAGGTTTTGTCATGTATCTCAATACCCAAAATGTAGAAAGCCTTTCCAAAATCTTTCATATCAAAAGCACTAAACAAGAAATGTTTTACTTCATGAAATAGACTCAAATCATTTCTTACAAGAAGAATATGATCCATATAAGTTACAAGAAAAATGAATTTGCTCTCATTGGTCTTCATGTATACGCATTGATCAAATTTATTTTTAACAAAACCAAATGATGTCGAAATCTCATTAAATTTCAAGTACCACTAGCGTAAAGCTTGTTTAAGGTCATAAATCAACTTCTTCAGCTTGCACACCATATGTTCTCTACCATTCTTCTCAAAACCTTCTGGTTGCATCATGTACACTTCTTTATCAAGGTTTCTATTAAGGAAAGTTATTTTCACATCCATCTAATAGAGTTCTACGTCAAAATGGGCCACTAAGGCCATAATGATTTTGGAGGAGTCTTTGTGGATATCAATGAAAATGCCCTAATAAAATCAATCCTTTCTTTTTGCAAAAAACCATTAGCCACCAACTTAGCCTCTTTCAATAATAGCTTTAGAATCTTTCTTGGTTTTAAACACTTATTTCCAAACAATCAACTTATAACCTTTGGATAGTTGAACAAACTTCCAAACTCCAATTTTTGTCGTAAAAGTTATCTCATCCTCCATTGTATTTATCTACATCTCTGATTGAGGATTATTGATGGTATCATTAAAAGTTAAAGAATGCACAGCTTGACCAATGTTAAAATATGCCTCACTGTGGTGGACATAGTAATAATTTAAAATAGTTGATCTTTCTCTATGAGACCTCCTTAGAGACACTTCCAAAACTAGATCTTGTGTTTTGGGATTGGTTCAATCGTTTTCAGAATCAATTCAAGTGATTGAGGGACTTTATCTATGATAGGAGCTTTGGTATGGACAATCAAATCCATGGTCTCTTTCATTACATTTATAGATGTAAAGATATCATTGGATTGTAATAAAGGAATAGAGATAGTATCACCTAGTTCACTTAGTTTAGAGACTTAAGAACAACTTACATCTACTATATCAAGTTCCTAGAACTTTGCTATTAATGACTCAACCATTTTGGTACCTCAAGTAGGATAATAAAACTTGTACCCTTTTTAAGTGTTCTAAGTATCCAAGAAAAAATAGCATAAAGTTCTGGAATCTGTCTTTTTCTAAAAAGGATTATAGATCTTTACATGAGCAAGGCATCCCCAAATGCATAAATGGTTGAGAGGCTTCCCACAAGTGTAACATCATAGTTTCTTAGCTTTATTCATGCATTATGTCTCATGCCAAGTATTTCCTAAAGAGACAAAGAAAAATAACCTTAAAAGTGAATATTTTCATGTTACGTAGTGTATGAAAATTTCATTCAGTATCATGTGGATCATATGAGCTCATGTATCATATTCTCATATTTAATTATACTAATACAATTCGAAACCATTCAAGAAAGTGGCTTGGAACTCATACAAGTGGGTGAAACATATCAATTCCCACAGATTTGGCATGGTCAGAAATTTAATTTTTTTCTGTCGCAACTTCGAAAAGTCATAACTAAATCCACAAAAAATTGACATCCAACAAAATTTACCATTCCAAAAAGCTTTGGATGTCTACCCCATGGTAAAAATAATTTTAGTTCATTAATCATTAAACAGAAGACGTTTGACATTCAAAAAACCATTGAGGTCACTGCTGTCTAGGCTGCTATTTTAGATTACTGATATAAACTTATAAAATTCATAACTAATTCTATAAAAATTGAAATCACACACATTTAGTCATTCTGGAAAGCTACAAATGTTAAATTTATGCTTAAAATAATTCCAGAATGAAACAGATACATTTAGCTATTGGAAATTTATAGAACAATGACTGAACTCCTTAGGCTCCACTATTATTGACAGCAGATTTCAAAAATACATAACTCTTTGTTTAGACCTCCAAATGAGGTGATCTTGATGGCCACAGAAATCTTATAACCTCTAGTTTATGTTTGTAAAATTTCATAAGAATTAGACACCATTTGCCCATCGGATGACATAGAACACAAATTTGACCATATGAATAGTACATGCCTCATGATAGCAGAAAAATCTGAATTTTAAAAATTCATAATTAATTCTATAGAGCTCTGATTTTTCTGCACTTTTGTTTTCCAAAAATATTTTGATGAGCCCTACATTTCTGAAAAATTTCATGGGCAAATTCCTTCATTTGGTCAATTTGTGCCATGGGGTTCCATGTTGGTCATTTTTTAGCTCCATAATGGTATCAAAGGGTCCAAATTTGCTTCCCAAGCTTGTGTGGCCATTTGAGCATGTGAGATTACACCAAAATGACATTTTAAACTTGTTTTAAAGGTGCACAAACCCAAAATTCAAGAACTCACACTTTCACCCTATACCATACACATATTTCCATAAAGCTAGTCTTGGCATTCCATACCCAAAAATTGCAATACATTCCATTTATCCACAAATTTCATACATACATCATCTATTAGGATGTTTACACATGTTCCATTCATTGTGCATCAAATATAACAAAATATTACATCATATGCCACTCCTTTGGTTACAACATAAACAAAATTAAGAGCTTTATGATCAAGGCTTCATCTCCTTACTTGGTGGCTTCCATTTCCTTGTTCATTGGCTCCATCTAGCATGTTAGGATATTGGAGAGGAGGGAATGAGATTCAAAGAATCCTAATAGCTCATCTCCCCTTCTATCATACATAATATATGTAAAGCAAGCCTTAAAAATGCATGCATGGACATAATACAATTCATGAGCATTCAAAAAGCAAGCTTAGCATGTGAACAAGTCATATAAGACATTTAAGAGCTCACCAAGTGTTTAGATTGGCCTCACACTTCTCCTCATGGATTTTGGACTTACCTCACCTATTCTTTGAGTACTTTAGACTTAACTATACTCTTGGGAGCCTACTTTGCGTTTGGGAGACTCTTTACTTTGTCTCAACTAAGTTCAAGGGTTCTTGGCTCATCCTCACCATAGTGAAGAGTTCTTGGCCTCTCCACACTCAAGCAAACTCAAGAAACATCATACATTTACTTGAAAACATAACATGCCATCATGAAATCATGGCAAACAAGATCATGCTAGCATACTTTTCATGGCTTGAAAATACACATACACACATTTTAAAACAAGATAAACACACATCCATGCATGAGAGAAGGTGGAGAGAGCTACCTTGCTTACATTCACATACTTTTTCCTTAAGCCTTGACTCCTTTCCCTTAACCTCACACACCTAAGAAGGTGGAGACCATTTCTCTTTACCTAGACACACCAAAAGAAACATAAATTACTCATGGGAACAAGCCTTGGCATTATACACACTTTACATGATGCTACTTTGGTTTATAACTCCATTATGCTTCCATAAGGCACTTAATGAAGCAACTTCAAGAATTCATGATCTTGGCTTCCTTCTCTCATTTAATCTATGATTCTTGACTTCATTTAGACTCCTTGGAGTCATCACACAATTATTTTAAAGAGCTTAGCTAGAAGTTGCTTTATTATACTACATTATGGAGCCTACACTTCCATCACACTATCTATGGCTTTTAAAATTTTTTTAAGGCTTCCTCTCATCCTCTTTCAGCCTACATGACTCAAAAATAAGCTTGGAGCAAATTAAAACACCCCCTAGCTACTCCCCCCATGCTTGGCCTAGACAATACAAGAATTTTGAGTTCATGGAGTTTGCAATTTTTCCTTGAAGGGAGAGGCACTTGGGAGCCTTCTTAAGGGTCTTGAGAACTCAAACAAATACTTACATAAGCTAAGGAATGCATGAATCAAATCAATTTTTATAAACTCTTCAAGAATCCTACACTTTGCTAACTTGAAATCCAATGGCTTTTACTTAGTTTCCTTTTCATATTCTAAATTCTCACACCCTAATTCATGTGATTCATTTTTGGTTTGACCAAAAATTTAATCCCTTATGGCTGGTCTTACATAGGGGGAATTGAAGAGAAGAGGAGCAAGGAGACCTAAGCTTAGGAAGTAGCAAGATACCTTGGATTCTTGGTTTTCTTGGTTTGTTCTTCACTTGGCTAGCCTCCCCTCACCAAATCCGAAAATTCCACCTCTATTCTACCTTTAAAACAGCACCAAATTAAATGCCAAAACCATGAGAAGGAAGAGGAAGAAGAGGGGAAGAAGTATAACAAGGCAAGGAGTAGGAAAAAGTGGCTAAAACTTACACTTTTCAAAGCTTCTTCTTCCTTCCTTGGCCTCCCCTCTTGTGCACCACTTTCAGCCCTTCTTAATTCTATTTTAATGTGTGGGAGAGTTGGTGAGGAGATCTGACCAGAGGTGGGGCGTTTTTATAAGCCTAGGGATTCATTTAAGTAACTTTTAAAATTTACAATTTAGTCCCTCTTTGTAGTTTTGTTTGTTTGGGCTCATTTCAACTCCTTTTTAAGAACTATATTTTTCATCATATTCCTTAGGCTCTCAATCATAATAATTGCATTTGGAATCACTAAAAAAGGATTTGAAACCATTTCGAATCATTTAGTCAAAGTTTCGGTTAACTAATGGCTGAAATCGCTCACCAGAGGGGTTTTAACTATTTTAAGGGTTCCCATGGTATTCAGGACCTCTGAGAACCTTGGAAAGCTCAAATTTTCTATTTAAAAAGCCCACTTGTGAGTTTTCAAAATTTTTCAGAAATTGCAAAAATACCTTTACTTCCTTCGACAAATTTTCTGAGCTCTTCTGGCTCTAGTTTTTAGGCATCTTAAACCTCAAATCCTCATTTTCTAATATTTAAAATTTTAAAATAATTTTAGTTGGCCCCAATTCCTTCTATTTCAAGGATTTTCTTTTATATTTGGCTCATTTTTTACGTTTATAGAAAAATCGAACATTACGTTTCTCATGTTTATAGAGGGATTGGATGTTACAACAAGTCTATAATTCAAAAGGTGTACTAGGTATAGATTTGTTGTAAATATGATTAAGTATGTAATCAGTGGTTTTTATTACTTCATCCCACAAAAAATAGGTAGGTTAAACCTGCTCAGCATGCTCCTAATTATATCCATAAATATGCAATTCCACCTTTCTACCACACCATTTTGCTTAGGGCTTCCAAGCATCGTATATTGGGCTACAATACCATAATCTTGCAAGTGCTTGGTAAAAGGCTTCTTCTGTTGTCCATTTTCATCATATTTTCCATAATACTCACCATCATGATCGGATCTCATTATTTTGATAATTTTTCCTAATTGTTTCTCAACTTCAGTATGATAAATTTTGAACATTTCCAAGGCATCCAATTTTCTTTAATTAAAAAAAAAAAGACTAAAATGTGAGAAGTCATTAATAAAGGTGATGAAATATCTCTTGCCACAGATAGTAGTCAAATAAGGCTCACTGATGTCTATGTGAATCACTTCTAAGAGATTTTTACTATGTGTCACACTCTTCTTATTGGATTTTGTCAACTTTTCCCTCACATGATCAACATACGTTCCTATTTCCTCTATATTAAAAGAGGGCAAAATGTCATCCTTAAGTAACCTTTCAACTCTTTTGTTTAAAATGTGACTTAAACGCTTATGCCATAATAAAGAGGATTTCTCTTTTATTAAAGTTCTTTTAGTTGTAGGGTTTTCTACATTAAAGGGCAAACATTAATTGATGGGAGGCAAAAATAGTCTATATAATCCATCAAATGAAATGCAACTACCAACTACTTTGGAATCATAAGAAATATTGATTCTTTTATTCCCAAAATTAAAATAATATCTAGCTTTATCAAAGAGAAACTAAATTCCTCTTAAAAGAGGGAAGATAAAAAGTGTTCTCAAAACATAACTTGAAACCCAGAGTTGAATAACAAAATAACCTTTCCAGTAGGCTCCACTATAACATTAGTTTCATTTCCAACTTTAGGTCTAAACTCCTTCTCGTTTGGTCTCATGTTATTTCTGAACCCTTTATTCCTTGTTCTTCTTCTCTAATTAGGCCTTGTACTTGAAACAATTGACCTTCTTATGGCCCTTCTTTTTATAAAAAATGCACTTTGAGTTATTTAACTTGTCATAAAGCCCTCTATTACCATTGTTCCCATTTTGAATTCTTTATCTTTCTTAGGTGCTTGAGGCTTTGACATTTTGAACCTTCCCTTCCTTTTATGCAAACATGGTCTATTGTGAGAAACAAAATAAGCTATCTTATTGTTTTCTTTCTTGAACCTTTCTTCCTCAGCCATACATTTTTAAATCAAATGATTGATGCCTTATGCTTGGTCTTGTGTTTATAAGCAGTCTTAATTTGATTGAATTCTTGTAAGAGTGAATTAAGTGAATGATGAATGACACAACTATTAAGAAGAGGAATATCATAAGCCTTAAGTTTAGTTGGAGCATGAGCCACCCTCATGATGTATTCCCTTACTTCTTTAGAGCTATCATACTTTATGGATGTCAACTTACTCATCAATTACCCAATTTCAGTATTGCCTATCAGGTGAAATCTCCTCTCTATAGTGACGAAGAACCTTTTTTAGCACTAGTGGTCTCTGGCAACCCCCTCATAAGATGTTCAAGAATAGACATTTTCACAGCTATGAGGCTAAGATCATTAGATTTCCCTCATTCAGTATAGTACTCTTTTTCTTCAGGGTTCCTTCTTTTAGTGACTTTTAAAGGTTCACCAACATGCAACACCATGTTAATATCCACTATTCCAAAGGGAAAACTTCACATATCTTGTAAATGGACCTAGTCAAGACCTCTATGGTAGTGGTGTTATTGTTCACAGTAAAAGAAACTATTTAAAAAAAATGAAACATGGTCAGTATAACATGCAATCACTATACATAGCTTAAACCCCAATAAGCTATCCATAAAGAGTACTAGGTACATCATCATGAACTCTCTTTTAGGTAGAGAACATGATATGCTATTTGGCCTTTCTTACATAATGTGAATAATAAAACAGAATGTAGATAACATTGAACAATTCATCCCCTTTGGGCAGACAGACTATTCAACGTATATGTTCCTTAATCCATCAAAGAAATGTATGAATTAAAAGAGGCCATCCCTTTTGGATTGTTGGACCCTTTCAACCATTTACTTTCGCCTATATGCTTCATGTAGTACAAGAATCAATATACATAATTACCTTTTTTAGGTAGGTAACTATGTCTTATAATTCAAAACAATTTCATCAACAGGGTAAGTAAATGATTTTGTAATTTTACCAAATAATATTCTTAAACTAGATAAAAATAATTTTTGTATCTCCTATCAATAAAGGAACTAGACAATTTTGTAAAACTCCGATGAATGAATTACTTTGATAATAAACATTTATCATAGCTCACAAAATTAAATTCTTAAATTAGGAGAAAATTTGAACTGGATTAATTGAATAGGATACTACACTAAATGTACCCTGCGATTTCAAATTATGAACCATTGATGCATTCAAGAGGTGAACAACTACTTTAATCATGGATTTGGTGTTATAATGTTTAACTATAAAAGTTTAGATGTAAGAGTATAAATCCTATACACCCATCGAAGGATAGTACAACCTAGAATTAGGTTACTTGTGAGTGAAAATATTATCCTAAATGTTTTTATAATTTTCTAGTGCCATTGAATGCCTTAGAAAAATAAAATACTTGATTTTGTTATAGGAAAAGCCATATAAATCAAAATTAATTTTTATAAGCCTGGTAAAAATAAAAAATTTACCACAAAATTCTAAATGTCGTGAGAAGTGAAACATCACAAAAAGCACGTTGAACAGGGTTAGGGGTGGCTTACACACACCACCCCAAATTGGCCGTGTGTGGATAATTTCTAGTAGGTCAAGTCATTGGTTTGTAAGTGGGTACGTCTTACAACCTGTGACTTTAATATGCCATTTTTAGTGTGTCTTGAGCTCTTCCAAGATGGATTTAAAATCTAAACAAGTTTTCCCTTCATTTAGAGGGATGACTCAAATTAAACAAAGGCCAAATTGAAGGATTTTTTGGATCTAAGAAACTTTATGGATCTAACAATTTTCTTCTTCGATTTCGGACTCCTTGAAAAGATTTTTATGTAATCAAATTATCCAGATAGGTTTCTAATTATGTTGAAAAACTTTTACACCCAAGGATTGAAATAAAAATTTCACATGTCTCATGTTCAAATTTTACATATGAAAATAAAATCTACAGTTTTAAAAGGAAAAATTTTAATCATTAAGATTTGAAAAATAAGTAATTCATACATCAATATAAAACTTGCATATCAAAGGTTAAAAACCCTAAAACAATTTTATGTGAACAAATCATAAAAGAGAGAATTTTCATTCATATATATGATAAAAAAAAAAGTTCTAAATTTATGCACACCCATGGCTTTGATACCACATGTAACAAATATAATTGATATTACACTAACAAACTCTTATAAAAGATCTAGTGCAAAAAAAAAGAACATATAAATGATTTTTTTTAATTATATGAAATAAATTGGATCTAAATGCATACCTGACTTATTTATAGAGCTAAATAACTGCAGATTTGGCTAGATATTCCTTTGTTAACCTCAAACATTATAAGGGCCGTTATTAGGAAGTAGACACTGAATTAGTGTTAGAGAGAGGACTTAACCTTAACTTAAATAGTTCCTTACTAGGCTCTCCCATTACGAGCTTCAATAAGATTGCAACCTGTACTTTTATGAGAGCTAACCAGATATAAGTCTAAAATTTTAATGTGTATTTGGTTAAATCACAAATGATCACTTTAATAATAACTTTGGGCTTGAATATCTAGATAAATCATTTGTCCACTAACATTTTAAAAAAATAATAATTAATATGAGCTCATAAGAGAAAATATTCCAACATGATTGAATGCCTATAATCTTTTCTTTGAGTTGATATTGGGTCATATTCTTCAACTTTCTATCCAGACTATGACACAAATATAGCTATTAACTTTTTAAACTACAAATGTATCCAATGATTGTAGAAATTGAATGGCACCTCTTATTTAGGGAAAAAAATGGGTGGTGGATGAAATTATGGTTTCTAAATTCATTGATGATTTTATCTCTGTTTGACTTATCAATAAGAAAGAAATCTGTTATAGTTTGAACTAATTAGGATCTGAAGATGGACTCCTATTGAAATATTAATACAGTAGTTGCTTATTTTGCTTTTTTTTTTTGTTAACTTAAATTTTTGTCCATTCACTACGCTAGAAAAAGTCTTTGTTGGTAGTTATTTTTCCCTTTTATTAACAATTTTTAATTATCAATAATATAATTGCTAACAAAAGGATCAACCATTTGTTGGCGGTTTTAAATTGCAAAAAAAAGATTATTTTTGCTGGTGGTTCTATTTAGAACTGCCAACAAAAGCCTAAATTTGTGTTGGCGGTTTTAAATAGAACCACTTGCAAAAGATGAATTTTTGTTGGCGGTTCTATTTAGAACCACTAACGAAAACCGTTTTTGTTGGCAGTTCCAAATAGAACTGCTAACAAAATCTTACTTTTGTTGGTAATTCTAAGTAAAACTACTACCAAAAGTCGCTTTTGTTGGAGGTTACTTTTATAACCGCCAACTTTTTTTTCTTTTTTTTTTTTAATTTTCTATCTTTAATTTAAGCACTTCATTTTGGTTCTGGTCTATAATTCTGCTAGCCATCAATTATTCACCAACTCAAAATAACTAGCAAGAAGAATTATTATAAAACAATCAAATTACAATTATAATTAATAAATTAGATGTTACTAAACAATAAAAGTAGTAAAAATTAATACAAGTAAATTTCAACTAAATCAATAGACACTGTTGGAATACATATTGAGACCACTATTATTTAGGTTCATCTATATAAGTATTAGAGTATTCTTTGCAATATGCATATGAAAAGTACTGCAAAATGAAATATTTGAAGTTAGATGACTGGAATTTAGTCAAATTTTAAAAGTATTTTTTTAAAACAAGTTCTATATTAAAAAAAAAAATCCAGCAACATAACGGCTGAAAAATAGAAATTTCCTAGATCTTAAGCCATCTTTTTGTTGCAAATTACAAATTAATATCACCAAATACAACTTGTCACAACAGATTACCAATAACTGATACCATCATATAGTTAAATTTTATTACATAAGGAAGCATAGAGGCAAAGAAAATTATCCAATCACTTAAAGGAACTAAATTACATACTATGTTTAGGATTGTTGATTGTCTATGTATGATGATATCTTCCATGAATCTCATCACGTAGTACCTACAGTCTATGTTGTTTGGTTGTTTTGGACATTGTAAAAATTCACTAAAAAACATACTAAATTTAGGAAATGTTGTGCTCAATTATTGCTAGAATATTAATAAATACCTGTACTTTATTCCATTTGTATAACGTGGCAATGTTTTTGATTTCGGCATCTTAAACTTGAGATTTGTGTGAAATATCATCATCGCTCTATCAAGCAAGTGGAAAAAAATGTAATATAAAAAATTATTTTGAAATTAAAACACACAATTATATAGATACATAAAAAATAAATGTATCTACTTACGGATTAAATAACCTCTACATATGCTCATAGTTCGTTGGATCACCATTCAAAGGATTTATGTAGTATATCTTTGGAGCACATGGATTGATGATGATCAACATCCAATGTGCTTTAAGATAATTAACTAGTGTTAGTAAATTCTAATTAAATAATTGACATTCAAATTACATATAATTGAAAAGTTTAGCACTAAATAACTCACCTTTGTATGTAAGGGGCCAAGAATAACATCTCACTTTCGGCTCTTGCAACAAATAGATCTGTTACTTGTTGTGATTGACTTGTAAACTGGCTATGTGACATCTGTGGAGAAAAAGCAGCAATGTCATAGGAATTGATAAATGCGAACCTCCTTGTAATATTGCCAGGGACCAAGAATGTATGATATAAGTACCTAAGATAAAGAAACCAATGGATTAATGATAAATTGATATGAACATAATATAGAATCATTTATGTATAGTAGATAAAGTACCTGATATATAAATTAATAGTAGTGGCCCTTACCATTTCACATTGGAGGATCTCATTTATAACTTCCTTCGTATGCACATCATATATTTCTCTATTATAAATCTCTTTATCAAAATTTACAATTTTTATGTTATCATCCCTTAACATTTGTTCTACTAGTGCTTTAAGAGCCAATATGTATTTGTTTGAAACCTAATAGGTCAGGCTTTGATTTTGATGGTGTGGTCATTGATTCCTTTCTAAGTCCTGACACTTTTAGGTGTTTCCCCTTGGACTGTGCAACAAAGTGAGTCAGTTTAATTTAGAATCAATAAAGAATTATAAGGAAGTGAATCATAAGGAAGTGTTAACTGACAAACCTATCTTGATAGAGCTGCCGTAATGAGATTGGTGGGCCACGTAATGAAGCTCCTTATTGCTTGTCCTACGATTCTTGTGTCCTTAGTAGGAAAAGACAATTTAACATTCTCTTCCATAGGAATATTAACCACTCATCTCATGTGGTCAGTGGGTAATATTGCATTATAAAGTGTATCTCCTGCAATATTATACATATGATGCTTTGTAATCACATAATGAGTAGGGGTATCTAACTATAATAAACATTTTGCTTGGCCCTAGACAAATTATAACAAAAGAAATTAATAATAAGTAGTCAAAGCACTTAACTAGTAACTTAATTAAAGAAAGAAATTACCTCAGAGAGATGCTAAGAAGCAAGTATGTAGCTGTCTTTACCACTAGGGCTAACATCTACTGCCAGCATCCCTATTATCTACATCTTGATCAAATTTTCAATAAGGCATCATTGATCTTCCAGTTGTTTTCTTAACTCAGATTGCTCTTGCTCTTATCTTTCCACCTTCTCTCTTGACTCGGCAACCTCAATTAAAGAATACAACTTCAAGTATTTTTGTCTCCCAAAATAGTCTCTTTGACTAACGCCAAAGCCGACACCCCTAACACAACTAGAGTGCTCCGGGACACCAAGTGCCTTGCCCAATATATCGTCATCCCCTGGGAGTACATCGCCTTCTAGGAGGGTCTATGATAAGACATCCTATGAAACATAAATTAAAAAGCAAATATTATTAGAAGTAGAAAAATAAAATAAACTAATTGAAATTTTTGATAATAAATTAATACTTACACATTTGTTCCAAATTTTAAGAACGCGCTCATTATCAATTTCGCCCACTTTATTGACTTGAGCTACCTTCCAAAGAATGTGATAGGATACTGAGCTAACTTCTAATCCTTTCTGCTCGATCTATGTATTAAGATAAAAAACTAGCATAAGTATTGCATCATATTATATATTCATAAATAGTTAACATATATATTCACATACCACCTGTTGTTCAAGGCCTGAGTATCCCAATCGACTTTTCCTATATGGGTATTGAATATTCTTTGCTCTTTCTTGATTATCCTGACTTAATTTCGGTGAAAACACATAATAATCTAATCAATTTTGGTTTGTTGCATATTAAAATAAACAATTATATATTGTAGAATATGATTATATGAAAAGACTCTTTTTGTCATCGGCTGGTAAATGTATCCCAAGTCTCTTGAGTTATCATAGCTTGAAATAATTTAAGGGGATGGTTAAGAATGTTCCTATCAACATTTCTTTACTAAGTATATAACGAAACGATCATAATGCCTTACTGGTTGTCCTAAGTACAAACCTCATTCGACTCTAATCAATATCAAAAGACATCTGCAAACCAACATAATTAACTTGTCAGGACATGTATATATAAGAAAGCTCATAATGCTTGTGGCAAAATATGTTATCGCTATTTCATCCTAAATGACATTCTTCATGGCATTGTCAACCCTTTGCCAATCACTTACAGTAATGGGCACATTCATACAAGCCACAACTTTGATGTAGCTGATTAATTTTTTACCATTTTTCTTAATTGGTTGACCCTTAGCATTCCATTGAATCTTGAATTTCTTCCTAATACTTCTTGCATGGGTCACCTCTTTTAGGATGGTCAAACCTCGTTTAATTTGATTTATCTCCTTCGTCACATCATCTGGAGCGCTGTCATGGCCACCTGGAGAAGTTATTCATCTACAATGAAAGTCAAACACATCAGTTAAAAGAATATGCAACATCATCTTTGTCTTCATTCATTTTGTTTGTCAACAAAATGATGGACCACTTCTTACTACTAAGATTAAGGACATAGAACACTTGTTAAGCTTGACATGCAAAAATAAAAGGCTCGTCTTTCTATCCTACCTTATTAGGATCTACTTGGATAAACCTTGACTTATCAATTCGAAGACCGTTCTTACTGTTAACCTATTTACAACCGAAGACTACCATCCAAAACAAAACATAATCTAACTCCTATATGTGTTCAATTATCCTAAAGTATGACATGTTCGCATAGATAAGATTTCTATCTTTAGCACTAGAAATATGCATAGATTGAGCTATAAGAGTTACACCACTATTTTACATTGTACTCTAATTATCCTGCACTTTTGTATATAAAATGTAGTCGTTGATGAGATAACTAGTGTAAGAGAGAACATGTAGACTTAGACCTCTTGCTAACCATATCAACTTTTCAAAAATTGCACCAGGATTCACATCTAACTCCAAGAAAATGTGATTTCTGAGCCAATCTATAAAAAGCCGATTATATTTTTTTGATGTCCAACTTTTATTCTTATTGGGGTTCAAGCTTTTAAGTATCTCCTTGTGCTTCCACACATATGGCTTAACCTCATCAGAATTATGCAAAACATATAAGTGTGCTTGCCCCCACTTTGTTCTTGTGATTCTAACTATTTCATTTCCTATAATCCCTTCCCCAGTAATTCTTCTCATGTGTCGAGATACCAAAAGTCCAATATTATGAACATTAGATAGGTGTTCGGTATAGAATTTAATAGCTTCTTTGACTATGTATTGTTCAATGCAACCCTCTGGTCGACTTCAATTTTTAACAAACCCTTTTAATATTTTCATGTAATGCTTAATTGGATATATCCACCTTAAATAAGTTGGGGCACACATTTGTGTCTCTCTAACCAAGTAAACAATTAGGTGAACCATCATGTTAAAGAATAAAGGCGGGAAATACATCTCAAGCTCGCATAAAAGTAACCACAATTTGTCTTTGTAATGGCAGCAATTTTGCCAAGTCAATCACTTCACTGCAAATGGATTTGAAGAAGAAGCCTAGTTTAGTGATTGTCCCTTGCACCTTTTTGGGCAAAATGGAATGTAGAGCCATTGAAATCAAATGCTCCAATAGAATATGGCAATCATGAGACTTAAGACCCTTCAACTTCAAATCTTTCATTGATACAAGTTTTTTAATGTTTGAAGAATACCCCACTAAAATCTTAACTCTATCAAGAAATTCACATAAATAATTTTTTTCTTTCCTAGATAGAGTATGTGTCACTGGAGGTAGATAAGTATGACGTCTCTCCTTCACCGATACTAATTCTCCTATTGTTCCTAAAGTGACTAAGTCCAACCTTGTCTTAATCACATCTTTGGTCATTCCTGGCATATTAAGTAACATACCAATTACATTGTCACATACTTTTTTCTTGATATGCATCACATCAAGAAAATGTCTCACATACAAGGACTTTCAATATGATAGTTAAAGGAAAATAAACCTTTTCTTCCACTCGCTTATCTTAAGGTGTCCTGTAAAAGGTTTATCAAAATTATTATCCAAATCCTTTACCTTTTCACACAGCTGCTCACCAGTCAATGGTAAAGGTGCACTACCTTCCTCTATCATCCTATTAAAAGCTTTTCTCCACCACCGATAATGATGTCCTGAAAGTAAAAATCTGCAATGCCCGAGGAAAACATTCTTCATACAATGTTCCAACCACATGAAATGTGTGCCCTCCTCGTAAATAGGGCATCTGCAATGTCATTTGATATTGTATCTTGACAAATTACTATCTATTGGAAAGTCGTTGATTATCCCAAACAACATAGCTCACAAGTTAAATCTTTCTTCTCGATACCCATCATATATCTCCACTCCCGTCTCCCACAGTAGCTTCAAATCTTCAATTAAAGGAGTCAAGTATATGTCAATATTATTTCTAAGTTTCTTAGGCCTAAAAATTAGCATAGATAACATCATATATTTATGCTTCATACATAGCCATGAAGGTAGGTAATAAATCACCAAAATCACTAGCCATATACTGTGGGTACTACTTTGGACGCTATGTGGGTTCATTCCCTCAGTAGTGAATGCAAGGTGTAGGTTTCTGTCTTCTTGCCCAAAGTCAAGGTACTCATGCAGGATGTCAAAGCTTGCCATCTTAAATCCTTTCATCAACATGCGATGTCAAGTGTTTCGCATCTTTTGCACTGCTATACATGCGTCTGAATCTAGGTATGATGGGAAAATACCATACCACCTTTGTTGGACTCAATTCTTTCTTTTTATATCTAGAGGCATTACACTTTGGACACTTTTCTAACGATACATATTCATTTCGAAATAAAATGCAATCATTGGGATAAGCATGTATCTTCTCATGGCTCATGCTAATAAAGTATAACATTTGTTTAGCCTCATATGTTCAGCTAGGAAGCTTGTTATCCTTTAGTAACATATCCTTCAAAAGTGTAAGTAATTCTATAAAACTCTTATCACTCCATCCATTTCCCACTTTCAAGTTGTACAATTTCAACACTGTTAACAATCTTGTGAATTTAGTATAGCTAGAATATATTGATTTTTCTACATTACTTTTCAACCTCTTAAACATTTTAAGACAATCTTGAAGATCTGTTTCAACCACATTTACCATCTTTTCAAGATAATCAGTCTCGTATGTACCTGTGTCGAAATTGCTTGAGACATAACTCCCATTATACTCCCGGTTACTATGCTTATCCTTTGTCTCACCATGCTTTGTCCAACATGTATAACTTTGGCCAACCCCATTACACATTAAATGATCTTCCAACTCAGCTGCATTAATTCACTTCACATGACAGCAATTCTAACAAGGGCATATAATTTTATTAGAGTCTTTTGCATGCTCAACTACAAACCTAACAAACCCTTTCGCTCCATCCTCATATTCCCTAAATAGACGATTGGTAGACATCCATTTCTGATCCATACCTTTTCAATATAACAAGAACCAATTTAAGAGAAAATATGATTAATGACTCTTAATTTGTTCAGACTCCTATCTATTACTCTACTAAATATAACCTTATTATACTCTATGTATTTATTCTTTTGTTGTAATTTATATCTCAAAGAAAAACCAGCAGTATGATGGCATAAAAATAGAAGTTTCCCAAGCCTAAAATAATAGTCCAACAGTCTATAATCAAAGAACAATGACAGAATAATTTTTCTCTTCTTTTATGTAAGTTATAACTTAGTTATATTATATTTTACACATTCTATCATACCAAAAGAATTATTTTGTAAACATTGTCTTAATATGTCACAAAAAGAAGAAATAGTTCAAAAAAAAAAAAAAAGAGGCACAGATGCAAAAATAGAAGAATAGAGGATGGGAACCCAAAATGGAGAAAAATAATTATCACTTAATTTGTTCAAAGAAAAAATACATTAATTAAAACAAATTAATTTTGTAAAAAATAAAAATAAAAAATAGGATGAACTTATAAGAAAATGGAAGGGGAAGAAGCAACATGACGATGTTGACGGACGATGGAAGAGGTGGGCAGACCATGCAAAGGAAATGGCAAACGTGGGACTTATGTCGATCGTGGCAGAGCTCTCAACGAAAATGGAGCAGATCATAGTACGACATGGGAGAATAGCAAGTGTGATGCAGTAGAAATGTGGGTGCAATGTGGGAGAACGGTGGGCCGATACAGGACGTGAGACACTACAATAGCAACGCACGGAAGGATGGCAGATGGCGACACACCGATGGACGGACAACACAATGGCGAATAGTTTTCTTGGTATAGAATTTGCATGCGGTTTTAGTAGAAGAATGGAGGAAACTGGAAGAGTAGACTAAAAAAGGAATGGGATGATTTAAAATGAATATAGTTGGCAGTTCTTGTAAAAAATTGCCAACAAAGGTCCCCTTTGTTGGCGTTTTTTTAAACCGCCAACAAAAGGTGTCGTAAATGATATTTTTATTAGTGATTTTTTTTAAACCGCCAACATTTTCCTATTTTTGTTGATGGTTACTATGAATTGCTAACAAATATGCAACAACAAATCATATTTCTATGGTAGTGAAAAACGTTCAAATTATAAACCTATGTCAATTTTATTCATTTATTATTTTACATCTAATTAAAAATCATATACAAATTCAATAAAAAGAGATATTCACCCATCATGCAGGATTAATAACCATTTAAGTTATATTCCATTGATCTTTATCTGCAATAAGTGTAGAAACCCTACTTGGATTTAAATTATAAATGAGAAAAAAAAAAGACAAGATGATGAAGACAAACAGTCAAAGCCGTATAATAAAACAAGTAGATTTGCACTAACTATTGTGTTGTTATCGTTTTCATTCTAGTAATATAATGTTTAAATGTTGGAGAAAACTTAGTGACAAGATTGTGGATGGCTATTTTATGGCAAATGCCAACTTATGTTCAGCATTTACACCAAGAATTTTATTTTTGATAAATAGCCTATAATTTGTGATCTTTTATTCAGTGACCAACCGTAGTTATAGCTATTGGTTTCATGGTATATATCAAAACCTAGTATACGTTTTTAGGTTAGCTAATAGTGAAATTTTAAAGAAACTCTCTCTAAACTTTTTCTTATAAACTTCAATTTTTTCTGCAATACTAATTTTATAGGATTATCATTAGCTATACATGGATAAAAAAAATTACGTTTGAATAGAGTTTTATTTTTATCCTAAAAAAAAATCTGAAGAAGATAAAAGCTTTATGTAGCCTAAGTTTCCAACCTAAGTGATAATATTAAAGGTGCCACCCAAATCACTCCCTACAAGCTTCATATAAGAAACGTAGAGAACCTAACGAGGTATATATATATACACATATGTATATATACACACGGGTGTATGTTTGTATGTCATATTCATGTCTAGGATATATAGGACTTCATTACCTTTCAGTCTTTATTAATACATTTATGAATCATGAAATGTAAAGAGTAAGTTGGCATTGCCTGGGGAGTAAGAGGATTAGGCTTTCGTGTAGTGAAAAGATAGAACGTCAGCCTCCCAATTGTCATTTTTGCCCCATAAAAATTTTCACTCTTTACCCATTCCCTTACTTAAGCTTCCAACAAAGTATTGCATTAGAGAGAGAGAGAGAAATATATGAAATAAAGCATGCACTTTACTATAGGAGGAGGATCAAAACCCCACGTTGTGATCACCCCATTTCCAATTCAAAGCCATGTAAACACCTTCTTGAAATTAGCCATACTGCTTCATTCTAAAGGCTTCCACATAACCTATGTGAACACTGAGTTCAACCATAGATGCTTACTTAATTCAAGGGTTCCTCAAGCCCCTGATGGGCTTTTAGATTTTCGCTTTGAAACCATCCCAGATGGGCTTCCTCCCTACAAATGCTAATGCTTCCCAACACCCACCTTCTTTTTGTGATTCTATGAGAAAGAACTGCCCTTTCCCTTACACAAAGCTTCTCGCGAAGCTTCATGAGTCTGCCTTTAATGGCCTTGTGCCCCCAATTAGTTGGTTGGTTTCTAATATTGTCATAAACTTCATAGTGAAAGCAACTTAATAATTTGGACTTCTTATTGCTCTCTTTTGCCTTATCAATGCTGTTTCCTATTTGGGTATTTGGCACAGTCATACTCTTCTTAATAAGGATGTCATTCCCTTGAAAGGTGCCCCATTTATGTGACACCTTTTTTTTGTGCATGTTTATATATATATGGCCTATTTTTTGAAATGATGGATCTTGAACAATGTTTTGTGGTTCCATTAATTCATTAGTGTAGATGAAAGTTATTTGAAAAATAGGTACATGGATATCGAAATATACTAGCTTCCAAGAATTAAAAAATAAGATTGAAGGATCTCCCTAGCTTTATGAAGACAGTAGATCCAAATGATATTTTCATGCTAAACTTCTTTATCACCAAGCTACAAAGAGGCCAGACAACATAAGCCTCATTTTCAACACATTCGAGGAGTTTGAAAGCAATGCACTCAACACTCTCTCCTCTATCTTCCCTCCTCTTTACACCATTGGCCCTCTCCCTTTGCTTCTCACTCAAATCCCACACTCCCACCATTCGAAATCCATTGGTTCCAATATCTAGAAAGAAGAGACCTAATGCATCTATGGGCTAGAATCTAAGAAACCCAAATCCATAGTTAATGTGAATTTTGGAAGCGTTATGATTATGTCTCCAAAATAATTGTATGAGTTTACCTGGGGTTTAGCCAATAGCAAGAAACCTTTCTTGTGGATCATAAGGCCTGACCTTATGAATGGTGGCTCTGTGATTATATCACCTAAGTTTTTAAATAAGACTAAAGAAAAAGGTTTTTATAAGTAGTTGGTGTGAACATGAGAAAGTACTGAACCACCCTTCAATTGGAGGGTTCTTGACCCATTATGGATGAAATTCCATGACAAAGAGTGTGTGTGTAGGTTTTCTAATGGCTTGTTGGCCTTTCATTGGAGGCCATTAGATTAATTGTAGGTATGCTTGCAGGAAGTAGGGGATTGGGGTTGAGATTGCGAATAATGTGAAGAGGGAAGAGGTAGAGAGGTTTGCAAATGAGTTGACAGAGGGGGAGAAGGGGAAGGAAATGAGACACTAGGAGTGGAAGAAAATTGTGAACCTGATGGTTCTTCCAACATCAACTTGGAGAAATTGATTAACCAAGTGCTAATCAAAATGAAAAACTAAGGTGCTACATGGAAATTTTAATTTTTTTTAAGTGCCTAAAGCCTTCTTGTTTTTGTTTTTTTGCAAGCTTATAGACTCTTCCTTAACAACATCATGTTAGTGTTTCCTAGACAAAGCTTTTAAAATAGAACCCATGTGAAAGGATTCATTCATATCTCCTATAACTCTAGGTGGATAACTTTATATGAAATTTACTTAGCTTAATTAAAGTGTGGACTAGCTTTGTCAGGCTTTATGGATGTAGCAGTAGCTTTAACTTTAGTCATGTTGTTGATATGGTTTATAAGTGATGTAAGTAGTTCTGTTGTAATATGTTTGGTTGTGTAGCCCTCATCTATCAAATTGAGTGAGTTATAAGCAAGCAAGTTCATCCATCAATAATATTTTTTTCCTTATCATGTGCTCCTTCTAAACTTCTCCCATTCCTAAAAGATTTCAATAAATTTGCACACTTGTTAGTTTTTCCATATGTTATATTGAGAGAAACTTCCCAAGGGCCTTGCAACATTAAATTAATTCTTGGGATTACGCTCATTTCAATCCTGATGTCCAATAAACAATTTTGACAATAATGTCAATTTGATTTATGAACAGCCACATTAGCAATTGTTGTGATATTTTGATAGGAATCTCTTCTTCGGACACACCCACATAATAAAGTACAGTATAAGGAATAAAGGTATTGATATTATTATTACCTAAAAAAAAGTATTATTTATTAGCAGTTTTTTTTTTTTAGGCAATTAGTAGTGATTATTTTTTGAACCATGAAAATAACCACCACTAAATGACAACAACAATTAAAATGCATTTGGCGGCTATTTTTGCCTACTACAAGTAAATAAGTCAGTTAGTTACTTTGTGCATTTTGCATGTGACAATCATTGTGTCTTTCATTGTAGTTTTAAAACTGCTAGGATTTTTTAATATTTAATCTATAGGAAGTTGAAAAATTGCTGCTAATAACAACATTTTCCCTATTTGTATGCATTTATATTTATATTATATACATACCTAATTATATATATATATATATATATATTATATGCATATCATATTATACATAGGAATCATTTATAACATTATCAACCATTATTAAATCAAATTATATATTTAATATAATTGTCAAAAAAAATACAACTAATAGATTTGTCATTTCTACTTTAAAAAAACACTACATATTGTGCAAAAAATTTAGCTAAATATCTCACATTAAAAAACACTACAAGTTTACAAAATATCCCAAAAAAAAAATACAAAATCATTTTATAACAATTTGGTATATGGTTTGAAGAGGATAAGTTACATCAGTCACAAATATTTCACTGAATAAAAAAAAAATAAGATTTAAGTAAATATGCATACATTTAATAAAGTATAATACTATAGACAATTTTGAAGAATCAAATCATACATCATATCCATGTCCTCATATAATGCAGAAAAACTCAACAAAATAAAACTAACTAAATATGAATTGGTCAAACTATGCCCTTAACCATATCCGTGACAAATCATTTCTAGTCATAGCATCTATATCTGATTAATTCCTCTACAGTACATATCATGTGTATATACAAGACTAAGCAGTTCAAGTTATTGCCATAAATAACTAATTAGTTTAAAGGATAATCTATCACTACAACAATGTTGCCAATTTCTAATTGATATATCTGACTAAATTTTGACTGATACAATATATATATATTAACAATTATATATTTTTTTTGACTAATTTTTGTTCACTAAACAATACTTAAACAATAAAAAGTAAAAAGTTGCAGCAAAAAACTAATTAAAAAATAAAAAATTACCAAAAAGATGCACTAAACTACAGTTGTAAGTGAAATTGACTAAAATTCAGTCAAGAAAAATTTGGTTGGGCCTTCCCTAACCAAAATTTATTTTATTAAAACTATTTTTAATATAATAAAATATTAAGAAATTTGGATAACATTTACTATTTACCAACTATCCATAATTGGTCAAACAACATTTGTCAAAAACTTTAATTTCTGTTTTAAAACAATTAATTTCCCTTTTAAAAAAACTATTAATTCACTACTAATGATTGGACATTTATAAGAAAAATTTAAAACCTTAATTTTATTCTGATTTTTAAATCTTTAAATTTTAAAATTTAAAACCTTAAAAAAATTCCTTTTATTATTATTTTTTAAATTGTATTATTGATTATTTATACAAATTATGATTTATAATATTAAATATTATTAAAATAATTATGAATATTTTAAACTTATATAATTAATTTTTTTAATTTCGATTAAATAATAAATTATATAATATAAATTATTTTTAATAATTTAAATAAAAAATTTAAAACAATATATCAAAAACTATTGACCCAATACTAATGGTTGGACATTTATAAAAAAAAAATTAAAACCTTAATTTTATTCTGATTTTTAAATCTTTAAATTTTAAAACCTTAAAAAATTATTTTTATTCTATTTTTTAAATTTTATTATTGATTATTTATACAAATTATAATTTATAATTTAAATGTTATTAAAATAATTATAAACAAAGTAAATTTATATAATATATTATTTCATTTCTATTAAATAATATTATATATTTATATATATTATTTTTAATAATTTAAATAAAAAAGTACAAACAACATTATATATATATATATATATATATATATCAACTTACTATATAATATAAAATATATAAAACATAAAAGGAAATAATTAATTAAACAATTTATGATTTTCAAATAATAAAAAACAAAAACCCAAAAAGTAACTGTTAAAAATAATAAATACTTATACGTGGTTTATATAAATAGTTTTGTGTTTTTTTCACTTCATTTCCCTTCTCTTCTTTTCTCTACGTTATCCTTTTTTTTCCTCTTTCAGTTCTTACCATTCATGGTTCAAACTCTATTTTTCTTTGTGTCATTTATGCATTGTTTTTGAAATTCTATTTTGTAATTTCTCTTATCTATTTACATTTATTTGGAATTTCTTCATCGACATTTATTTGATTGGATATTGGTATTCAAATATTTTAATAAGAGGTGCTTATAAATAATTCATATTATTTTTATTTTTATGATTTAGTATTTGTTATTTATTGATTTTTTTGTGATAATTTAGGATTGAAATATTTATTATTAGATAATATTTATAAATTAATATTAAAAATTATTGTGATAATATTTTTGTCATTTAATGTAGTAGAGAAATTGTGTTGTTTGATAGTATGTGTAAGGTAATATTTTGTCTATCATAATTTGTAATATAACATTTAAATTATTTATTATCATAAGAAATGAAAATTTCTAAAAATCAAAGGTGAATGTATAATAATTTAAATTTCTATAATAACAAAGTAGGCATTTAGTTCTTTTAAAGCAACTTATAAGGCCTATCCTTTACTAATTAAACAAAAGTTCGCAATTTTTGAAGCCTCTGGATATGATGATAATTTTTTAAGCATTTAGAATTTTGCAATTGCATTTGAGGAACTAATATTGCAAATAGATATGGTTCTTAAAACTCTGCATTCTTTATAATAAATTTTATAAGTTGCAACTTATATTCTAAACCTTAGTATTGATTCAGATAGAATTTCTTCAAGTGTGATGAAAGATTTAGAGGAATAAGTTTTGGTTCTATCAACCTTGTATCTTTTATATCTGTGGTCACAATGTTTTTAGCTTTTCTAATCTTGTAACTTATGACTAGATAGTCATTAGTTTTTCTAATCCCAATGGAACCAAAACTTGTTCCTTAAAATCTTTCATTACGCTAAAGAAATATTATCTTAGTGAATACTAATGCTTGAAATATGAGCTATAACTTACAAGATTTATTATGAAAAATAAAAGAATTTTGAGAATTATCTCTATTTGTAGTATTATTTCCTCAAATGCAAATGGGAAGCTCCAAATACTCAAAAAAATTATTCTCATGCCCTAGAAGCTCTAAGAATTGCAAACTTTTATTTAATTGATAAGGGATAGATTTTATAAGTAACTTCAATATAACTAAATATCTGCTTTCTTCTTACAAAAATGGAAGAAGTGAATCTCCAAATAGAATTGCATTCTACAACAATCATTGTAACGAAGATACAGTAATTAACTAGGATACTACCATAGTCAAGTGTCGCCATACCTTCACTCCTCATATATACAAGATTTAATAGGAAATAAATTTCTTGAATACGCAAGACAAACTTATGTAATTTTGTTATCTTTATGTAATTAATTTTTGTATATTTGATATTTTTATATGTCAAATTTTATTTTTACACAAAATTTTTTACCTTATAATTCGTATAAATTCAATATTTTTAATTGATACAAAATATTCAACAAATTAAATAAAATTTTATCAACTAAAAATATATAATATATATTAACTCAATAGATCATTTAATATATAATTTTGCAATATTTTTGGTAGAGAACTATAATGATATATACTCTTTTTTTTGGAATAAAAAATAATTATTGTTTTCTTTGCAATAAATATAACAAAATGTTAACAATTACAAAACAAGATGTAAGGTAGAATATAAAATTTTATAAATTCATTAACTAATTATAATCAATATTAGGTTAAATTACATAAAACCCTATTGAATTTTAAGTTATATACAGATAACTTTTTGACCTTTAAAATTTAACAACGAACTCCATGAACTTTTAAATTTATGTAAATAATCTATTTGCCATTAGTTAGTCTGCTATTTTATTAACAGAGCGTAATACAAAAGTGATAGTGAATCATTTCATTTTTTGCATATATAAATTTTTTAAATTTTGAATTATGTACAAATAATCTCTATAAACTTTAGATTATATACAATAACATTTTTGACAAGTTACATTTCATTAGTTAAATAACAGATAATTAATAACAGGAGATTATTTGTGCAAATTTGAGAGTTTAGAGGGTTTCATTTGTTAAATTTTGAAGATTAATAAATTATTTGCATATGACTCAAAATTCATAAGGTTATGCATAATTTAGCCTAAATATTAATAATTACTCTAGATAAATAATTAATAATATTGTAATGATAAAAAATAGTTAATTCAAAAATTATATGAAATAATAATGCTAAAAAGATACCTAAAAAATTAACCCCTTAAATAAACCATTTAAATGTAACAATTTTCTTTATAAGAAAAAAAAGCTGTTCACCGACTGCCGTATTTGGTTGAACAATTATCCGAAATTAAAAAAAAAAAAGAAAAGAACTATTTTTTAACTACATTTGGATCGACGAATAAAAATTAAAATTTAAAAAATAATGTCCTGATCACCGGCTTCCTTAATCGGTCACACAAAATAAAATGTTTTAATATTACTATTCACCCACTGCGTGCTTTGGTTGGGCGAAATTTAAAAAATCAAATCAAATCAAATATCCACCATTCAATATTTTTATGCAAATTTTTATTTTTACACAATTTTTTTCTTGTGATTCATATAAATTAAATATTTTTAATTGATAAAAACAATATTCATCAAATTAAATAAAATTTTTATAAATTAAAAAAAATACAATATATATTAAAAAATTTAATAGAATACATACATACATATATATATATATATATACACACACATATTAACACAATATATCAATTAATATATATTAATATATAGTATATAATATTTCCAAAATTTTCCTTCTATTCGTCCTTTGTGCTATATTCAAATATAAGGCACAGAATGAAAAAAATTTTGCACTAATTCTTTGCCGCCATTAATCTGCGCCAACTCCTTGCCGCTATTAATATTCGCGCTAATTTTTCCTCTTTTCTTTCTATATATATGATTTGTTTTTCATCTTTTTTTTTTTTTTTGAGCTTTCAAGTTTCACTTTTCTCTCTCTCCCTCTCTTTTTTGCTAGTGGTTTTTTTTTTTTACTTTCTCCTTTTTTCCGCTGGTGCTCGAATTATTTACTGTGTTTCCATCATTAAGCTTTTTAGGAGTGAATTCATTTAATCGGTTATCTTTTTTTTTTTTCTCTCTTTTTTCCTTTGTTAACTCTTTTTTTTTTGGGGGTATGTCACTTATTTTTGTTTTACTTCTTCTTTGAACTCTTTCTTGTTTTTATTTACATCGCAGAAGTTATGGATGAGAATAGTGCAAGAGAAAGAGTTAGGTGATTGAACAAAATGAAGAAGAAAAAGATAGTGAAAACGAAGAAGACGGAAGATGAAGAAAAGTATTCTTAATTTTTTAATATTAAATATTTTTGGTAGAGAATTATAACGATATAATCCTTCTTTTTGAATAAAAAATAATTATTATTTTCTTTTAAATAAATATAACAAAATGTTAACAATTACAATACAAAATGTAAGGTAGAATATAACATTTTAAAAACTTATTAATTAATTATACTAAATATTAATAATTACTCTATACAAATAACTAATAATATTATAGAAATCATATATAGTTAATAAAAAATTATATAAAAAATACCTCAAAAAAATTAAACAAATAAATTAACCCTTTAAATAAACAATTAAAATGTAACCATTAAAAAAAAAAAAGAAACTATTCAGAGACTTTTTGCATTTGGTCGGACAATTTTTTGAAATTAGAAAAAAAGTTCACGGACTACGTTTAGATGGATGAATTGAAAATCAAATTAAAAAAAGATCCTATTCCCCAATTCCTTGCTTGGACAGACAAAGTAAAAAATTCAAATTCAAATTAAAAAAAAGGGCTTCTGTTCACCAACTACTTGTTTGGTCAGACAAAATATCCAAGCCTGGAAGGAGATCAGAAAAAGCTACAAAGCAATTGACTCCTATTTTCCGATTGAAAGGCAATCGTAAATTTATTGCTTGGCTACTAAGTTTTAGTCAGAAAAAAAAAAAAAACCAACTAGCAAAATTCTGACTACCTATGCCAATTGAATTTCTAGTTGAAAATAATGTTTTCCCAACCAATTTCACCTTTTTTCCGACTACTTCTTAAACAGTATTTTGCTTCTTTTTTTTTTTTTTTTTATTGTATTGTATATAGTGTTCAATCCCATGGAGATATAAAAAATAAGATCAGAAGGGTATGCAAATGATATCATACTAGGCATACTTCAATAAAGTAGACAGGTTAATATAACATGATTGGTTGGTACCATACAAAAATATGTTGGCCTTCGATTAATCATTTGACTTAAAAATGTTGATTGCACCTGCTAGGAGTCAGCTCCACAGGGTTTGATCATTTCATGACTGTTAAAAGAAGATTAATAGAAAGGACTAATAATTTTTATGACTATAACAACTTTTTCAAACAGACCTTCAATTTGGACATTGCTCCTTATACCAATCTCAAGTGTTCGATGATGATTAAGATTGTTAAATTATGAAGATAAATTGATGAAATCAAACTGCAATTTTAAAGAAAGAGGGAGGTGGGGATCTGACATCATATGGGAAGATTTTGGTTAAATTAGAATTTAACCCTCTTAAATTTGTTTGTTGTTCTCATTTGGTCCTTTAAGTATACTCTATGAGACATTAATCATTTAGCTTCTAACTCATATATATATATATATCTTAGATTTTCAACTTTGTCTACTAAGATAACCAACATATTGGATGTTACACAAGTGCTGCCTTAATACAGTTAATGATTTAGGATACATGTAATATAAATTAAAATTTATGGGATCAATTTGGCATGGAAGAGCACAAGCGAAACAATAAATAAACATAAAGCCCCAAAATGCTTATTTAATAAAAGGATTTTATGGTGCTATGCCAAATATGATTATTAACAATCAATAAAACATAAGTATAGGTGTCGATTGTCAATAAGCTAGTTGCTTACATGGCATGTGTATGAATTAGGACTAGCATCTAAGGACCGATTAAAATCAATCACAATGAAACTGGTAGGTTAAAGAAACAGCATTATAATTTATTTAAGAATTATTCTATTATGTTGATTCAACAATTCTTTTTAAAGGAAAAAAAAAAAAAAAATCAGTATGAGCAACAATTTATACATACACATGCATATAGAAAGTAGTATCATAGACATATATTCTGAAAGACTTTCTATAGGCAAACGTCTACAAGGAGATTTTCATATTTGATTTAAGCAATCTAACAATAATAGGAACAAAACAAATTAATGACACCACTGAGAAGTGGAAAATGTGATACTTATTGTGCGAAACATAATTCAATGACAAGGACAGAGAAAATAAATATGCAGTTCAATGAATTAGATGGAGCATACAAGTTCTTAATCATCAAAATTATTGCTAACCAAGTCAATCTAGCAACTAAAGGGAGAGAAGCAAGCCTACGTCACAAAACACTGTCCACAAATCCAATCGCGGCCATTACAAGACACAAATTACTAATCTGTACAACTGGAGGCCATGAGTATACATTAGAAAAATAGAATCCAACCCTTCCCAATAATTCAAAATAATGCAGCCAATGATTTATCACTTCATGCAATTATACCTGCAGATGCCTCTGTATGACACATGGCTCTGAGAGGAATATTCTAAATCGCGAGGACATCATGCCATTAAAAGAAATACTGTACTTTTGAGGTACCTAACAGTGAGACATTGATCAAATGTATTTTTCTAAAGTGTGAGTAATAACTAATAACTAAGCAAGTAAAGAGATGGCTTACAATGGCACTTGCAAATGGAACCAACCACAAATTGAAAAAGCCATTGACCTTTAAAATGGGAGAAAAGTTTGATCAAATGAAAAGAGTATTGGCATAAAATGAGAACTTGTTTTTCAGAACTCATATTTTGTTTACATGTGCTTGTGTTGGGGTAAGGTAATAACTACAAATTTTATTTCACCTATGGATAATTGGGAAGAACCATTGCATCAATAGTAACATCATCAGTGGAACTAAGAAAAACAGAATAAAGACATGATATTTTACCTAGTGAACCAAAAAGAAATAATAGAATGTCGAGATTAACAATAACAATATATAACAAATGATTCTAAAAAGTTCTTGCGTATTAACAATATAAGGGAATATTCTTATTAGATGTTAAAATGTTGGCATTTCCATCAACAAGTCAATAACTTGAAACTTTTAAACAGGCATCCAATATTTCACAAAAACATGTTATGAATTATTTGTAACCCAAGCATGAAACAATCATTTCATTCTTTTTTCTCTTCCCACTATCATCGAGCAGATCAACATTAATTAAAAGCCACCCGAAAAAAAACAAAAAACACTTGCTTGCAAAGTTGATTGATCCAAAGCAAGAATTTAAAAAGGATTGAACCGCAATTTAGCTGGTCCAACAATAATATAAGAAAAACAACCCTTAATCTCTGAAAATTGACGCAAAGTAGCATACCATAACAGAGGCAGTATATACTTGCGGTGAACTTAACAGGTAGAGAGCTACTTATTTCAAGCAACTATACCAATGGGACGTTCCCATTATTGTTAATCTCTATGAACTTAACAGGTAGGAAACTCTAAAAATGACCCTTCAACCTCGGGAGAACTAAAATGTGATCTGTCCTGCTATGAGCCATATTTAAAAGGTTCTTCCCATATTTGGTGCAGGAGCTTTTGAACTACAGTTTCATCATCTGCAACAGTCTGCTAAATGAAGAAAGAAAAGCTAACTTGTGAAGACCATACCTGGTTAATTAACTCATAATCCATAGAGAAGAGTTTCATGTTTCCTTTTACTACTTGCGGTATCTACAACCAACAAAATTTAATTGCATTATTCAAGAATTAATAATCCACCAGTAAGCCAAATAAAAGCAATTAGAACTTAAAAGTATTGTACGAAGTAAATATAAAATTTAGTAAGTAAAAATAATACAAAAAGAAAAAGCTCTGCAAAATAAAAATAATTAATTGAAATACAAGGGTCAAGGAAATTAGTTTCATAAGCAGAACTTTGACATTTACATATCTTAATATTGTACAAACTACAAACTATAAAATCAGAACACTACCATCTAGAGAATAGATAAAATCAGGGCTCAAGGTTTGGTTTCTAGACATATCTTAAAGCATATAGTTCAAGAGCATATGAAAATTTTAGCAAGTAACAGTAGATCTTCAGCTCAGGCAATAAATGCTTAGCTGAGGATTGAATAGTAGATGTTGCAGTATCTACTTCCATCTCATGATCATCTTCCTATACAGCCCATGACAAAAAGATTATGACTTGAAAACCATTATATCCGTTAAAAAATAGAAGGAAGCAGTATAACGTTTCCCAGGAAAAGAGGAAAGGAGAAACAGTGCCACAATAATGTGCTTATTGACCTTGTTGAAGTTTAGACTCTTGAATCTATTAACTGAACAAAATTATTTGTACTTTAAACATACTTGGAATGAATACCCAAAAAAAAAAAAAATATCATGCCTTGCTTATACTGAAATAAACTATAGATAGCCTAGCACCCAACCAAACCATTTGACTCAGTCATAAAATACGAAATGACTATTAGAAGTTACATGGCTCTAGGCCAAAGACAAGGCACACACATATAACTTGAAAAAGGCAGTAGTATTAACTAAAGTCAATATCTACCTCATGAGATGTATCATGGAAAGGAAGTTTCTGGCTTTAATAAAACTAAATCAAGTCAAAGATGCTCTTTCAAAGTGCGCACCATAGGCGTATGAGAAAAATGCCGCCAAACGAATAATCAAATGGCATATTACCCAATGCAACTTAATCGTGATTCATTGTTGGCAGAAAGATTTCATCTAAAATCTAAATGCAAACAAACGACTGTTACCACCTTTGATAACTGAAGTTTCTATTTCCGACCGTTGTCAAATTTGCAAGGGCAAAAAAAAAATAATTGGGCATTTTCATCCACCTCATAGCTTTGAATTTGATTTTGGTTTTTTTTTTTTGGCAAGGAGGGGGGGAGGAGAGATACTGAAGCCTATGAATAGACACCAAAATATATTAACAGATAGCTAAAAACATTTTCGATACTTACTATCCCTGAATCTAACAGAGTGTCATAGTTCATATTAAATGAGGGGAATTTCATACTGGTCAAATTGAGTAAAAAATGTACAAATTAACCTTGGGAAGATAGGCAGACATTCTGGCGTGAGCTTCAGAACCTAGACTAGCAACATAATCAATAAAAGCTACGAGCACCGATGCTATCAATTTGTGCCTCAATACAATTGTAAGGCGAATGGCACGAGCAATTCTACAGAGTTCCTTGGAGTACAAATCGGTTTCAATAAGTGATGCTATCTCCTCTCCTTTAATTCTGGAAGGCCAAATTCCTACCCCTCTTCTCCACCCTCCCCCCCCAACACAAAAAAAAAAAAAAGAAGATTCGAATGATTTTTCTGAGATAAATAAAATACCCCCAGATGTAAAATCGCTTTTAAGTGATTTAACGAAAAGATTTATACGCTGCAGAAACAGCAAAAGAAACAGAATGTGAAGGAGTTGGGCGATCTTTCATCTCGACGTCTTGAATCATTTTGAAGAAAATATTACCTCCTTCCTCAATTTCTGCGAACCCACATACTCTGGCCTGAAACCTAGATCTGAGACATCAAAATAGATTCGACATACCTCTAGTTAGCAGATCTGAGTAGGAGGAGCAAGGACCCAAAACTTCGTCTGTTCGTTTGATACGGAACCATTTTCTTGTTAAAAAAAACAAATGTGCTTTTGTCACTGATAGAATCGAATATTTGGGTCATGTTATCTTTGGAGGTAGAGTTGCAGCTGATCCTTCTAACTTAAAAGCAGTTTCGAATTGGCCCATATAAAAAATAGTGAAGGAGTTGAGGGATTTTTTGAGATTATCTGGTTATTATAGGCGCTTTATATGTTCTTACAGTATCAATATCATTACAAAGCCCCTGATAGATTTGTTAAAGAAAGATATATTTGTGTGGTCTCAGATAGTTGAGAGAGCTTTTATAACACTCAAAAAAATATTGATATCAGCCCTGTATTGGCTCTACCAGATTTGAGGAAGCCCTTCATTCTAGAAACCGATGCTTCTAATGTAAGAATAGGTGCAGTTATATAAGGTGCTTTCACCTAGGCATCAATTAATGTCCGTATATGACAAGAAATTGTTAGCAATTGTACATGCTGTTTCGAAGTGTCACCAGTATTTATGTATTTAGCCTTTCATCATTTTTACTGATAAGAGAAGCCTTAAATTTCTCCTAGAGCAACGACTTTCCACACCTACTCAATACACATGGATTACTAAATTGATGGGACCTCAATATAAAATCAAGTACAGGAAAGGCAATGAAAATGGGGCAGCAGATGCATTATCTTGAGCTTTGCATGGGGAATTGCTATAAATGAGTGTTTCATCTATTTCTACAAAGCTGTGGGATCTTATTCAAGCTCAATTTCTAGCAGATCCCACGTTGAAGGAAATTATTGATGACCTAGGAAGTAACAGGGGTTCTCACCCCAAATATCTATGGCACAATGGTATACTTTTCCGAAAGCACCGCATTGTTATTGGCCAGCACAAGATGTGCTGAAGAAAATTATCATGCAATGGTTATATGCTAGTCCACAAGGGGGCCATTCAGGGACTAAGGCTACTTACCATAGAATTTGAGCTCTATTTTATTGGAAAGGGATGATGACTGATATAAAAAATTTCTTACGTCAATGTGAGACTTGCCTATGTTGTAAGTATAATAATGTTGCATATCCTGGTTTATTACAACCATTGGCTATACCAAATGGGGTGTGGCAAAGTATAATTATGGATCTTATTGAGCAAATGCCCAAGTCAAAAGGAAAAGATACTATTTGGGTAGTGGTGGACCGTCTCAGCAAATATGCTCATTTTGTACCACTGGCCACCCATTTACGGCTTCACAATTGGCTCAACTTTTCATTGACAATATTTACAAACTCCATGGTCCACCAGCTACTATTATTAGTGACAGAGATCCTTTATTCACCAGCAAGTTTTGGCAAAAGTTTCTGGTGAGACTTGGGGTTGAGCAAAGGCTATCTACGGCATACCATCCTCAAACCGATGGTTAAAGTGAAGTGGTAAATCGATGCTTGGAACAATATTTGAGAAATTTCTCCTGACAGGCCCCTAAAGACTGGGTCAAGTGGTTGCCGTTAGCTGAATGGTGGTATAACACCAACTTTCACACTTTTATAGGGAGTACTCCCTTCGAAGTGATGTATGGCCAACCACCTCCACTATAGTTTCCGTATATACCTCGTGAATCATCTATGGAAGCCATTGATCGTTCATTCATGGCACGAGAGAACATGTTGTCTTGACTGGAGATAAATTTACATGCTACCATGAACAGGATGAAGCAGCAGGCTGATAAACACGGTTCAAAACGACAATTTAACGTGGGAGATTGGGTCTTCCTCAAACTACAGCCTCATCGTTAGGTTTCTGTTGATCGTCGTTCATCAGAAAAGTTGGCTTCTCGCTACTTTGGTCCATACCGGGTTGAAGCTAAGGTGGGAGAGGTTGCTTATACATTGCAACTTCCAGCTTCATTGAGAGTTCATCCTACCTTTCATGTTTCATTGTTGAAGCTGTGTCCTGATCCTACTGTTCCTGTGCACCATTTACCTGATGAAGTGAACCGTGTGCTTTTTCCTAAAGAACCTCTGGCCATTCTGGATCGTCAAATGGTACAACGACGTCATTGGGCTGTGACACAAGTCTTAATCCAATGGAGAGGTGAACTCCAGAAGAGGCTACTTGGAAACTCTGGCATAATATGCAACAGTGTTTTCCAATGTTTATTGACTCCCTTAATCCTTGAGGTCAAGGATTTTGCTGAGGGAGGGGTATTGATACGGAAATAATTTTAGAATAAGGACGTATTTGTCTTTTATCATATTATAATTCTTTTTTCTTTTTTTATATTTGCATGACACTCTGTTTCTGTTATTTGCGTTAGTGGCTGTGTCGAACCACGTGACTCCAAAGATATATGTACTCAGATGTAACGGTTTCGAAAGCAAGCTAATACTGAAGCATCTTATCTCCCTAAACTCTCTCCTCTCCTCTTTCTACTTCTTCTTTCTCCTTCTCCATATTTTTCTGTTATATCCTCTGTCAAATTCAGATCCTCATCATCGTTCAATTTCCGAATTGGGAGGGAGGATTTGGCTGATTAGGGTTGGGCGAAATGAGAGAACAGAGAGGCAATCCTCAAATGGAAAAGTGGGAGGGATCAATGGCGAGAAATGAAATCGCGGGATGGAGAAGATTGGAATATGTGGTATTTTGAGGTTGTTAAAAAACCATTGGCATTTGCACTAAAACCGCCGGCAATTAAAATCCTTTATCAACGGTAATGAAATCGTCAAAATAACCGCTGGAATTTGACCACTTTCCAACAGATTTTTGTCTCCTGCTAAATTCAAATTTTGGTCCAAATCCGAACCAAACTCAACCTATACCTATGAACACCCCTACTTACAACACACTCAAAATAAATAACTGAATCTTCCTCTTAGGTTTCACAGAAAGATTCACTCAACTATCTATCCTTACTCACTTGCATCTACACAGAAGAACACCTAAGAACATTTGCCAACTTTCCAGAGCTTGGCTCTCTCCCAAAACCAGATTCACTAAAAGTACCCCAAATTAACGTAGCTTTTCCTTTTTATACTTCAGTCAACTACTTCTAACTGCTCCCTCCTACTTATCATCATTGCCTCCTTTTGCTCTGCTACTTTTCTGCTTCTTTCGGCCATATATCATTATTTCTTTTATAGGACCAGCAGTCCCTTGTTTTCCTGCCTCCTTCCTTCCCTTTTGTCTCCTTTTTGTGAACGTTGGCTGCACTCCCTAAGAAGTCTCACATTGTCCTCAAGGTGAAAGTGAGGAAATTGCATCTGGATGACATCAAAACCTTGCCAAGTATTTTTGAATTCAAGTAGGTCTTTCCATTTGATGAGTACCTCTAACTATCCATTGGTGAGTTTTCTAGTTTCTCTCACCTTTTCAGGCTGGACTTGAAGCTCCAGGTTTGCAGATAAAAAAGGGGGCTAGTGTTTGGCTGGGTATGGATGAAAGGGATGATCTTTTAAGTTATGACAGATGGAAAACCTGATGAACTCGTGCCATTAGAGGCAACTCCAGCTTGTAGGCCACTGTACCCATCCTTTCCATGGTTTTAAAGAGCCCATAGAACATAAGGCTAAGTTTTTCATTAGCCCTTTTTGCCAGAGACTTCAATTTGTAGGGCATAGTTTTGAGGTAGACGAATTCTCCCACTTCAAATTGAGTATCTCTCCTCAAGTTGTCACCTTGGGCGCTCATCTTGGACTGGGCCTTGCCAAGGTTCTCTTTCAGATATGTGAGGCTGAGGTTTTGAGCTGCCATCTGCTCATTGGTCTCCTGCATTGCTGATGATTCATCATTGAACTTGAAGATGGTGGGAGGGTCCCTCCCATAAACAACTTTGAAGGGTGTCATACTCGTAGAGCTGTTGAAGTTGGTATTAAGCCAATATTCAGCCCAATTCACCGGAGCTATTGCTAGATCTAGTGGAACAACCAACTCATGTTAAGGACTTACTCATCTCGTACTTTCTTGCTCACTTGACTTAAATATTTGAAAAATCAAATCCAAATACCTATGATTCAAAATGCCTGCATCCAAATGCAACTTAAATCATTTTGGTCATAATACAATACATGTATAGTTAAAACTAAAAATCACCCTATTAGTCTACGAATGAAAGTATCTTTCCTTTTCCAGAAAATTTCTTATTGAAACAAGCGGGTTCACTTATTTGATTTCCATGGATTGATCAAATATGATGCAAGCCTAACGTTATAGGGTAGTCAACAAGAAGGAAATATCTGAAAGATAATACGTGAGATCAGTACCACATAGAGATTGCTTATTTTTGCTCCAAAGACAATGCGTACGAAAATTCCAAAAAGGAAATACTAACAGAATTTCACATATGGTGCTACCTTTTCTGGGTTTGTCCAACAGTCAAGGTAGGCATATTGAAATCTCCAAATCTGGGAGCAAACGAAGGTAGGATTCAGTGCAATATTTACAATTCTTAAGTGTCCTATTAAAAAGATGGGAAAAAATGGGTATAGACAAGAACTGCGAAAAGAAAGAGGCTACAAAACAAGATGATGATGATCCAAAGCTGTTAAATAAGGAGTTGTTGGCAAATATAAACTCGAATAAGAAGTATTTTTAAAATCATTTTCAAGAGGGAGGACGAGGAAGCTATTGGCTAGCGAGGCTAGTCTTAGATGTGAATTCAAATGGGTGGTGTAGAATAAACTGCAGAAGTCTGCATTTGAGCAGCTTCAGCATTGCAGTAGCAATCACTTGTGAGGTGGGGCAAGAGTTGGAATCAGAAGCTCATGGAACGGCCTCACCACAAGAACCCGAAGCACGCTATTGCGGAATTGGAATCCGTTATTCGTATATCACAATCACAACAAAACAGTGGCCAACAGAACCTTAAAGGTTTAATAAATTAAACTGGGAATTTCACAGCAGTTGCTAATGTGGCTGTTCATAAATCAAACGGGGATTACTGTCAAGACTGTTTATGGAGCATCAAGATTGAAATGAGCATAATCCAGAGAATTAAGTTAATGCTACAAGGCCCTTGGGAAGTTTCTCTCAGTATTACATATAGAGAGGCTACCAAGTGTGAGGATTGAATCAAATCTTATGTTGGATAAAGGATGCCATATCTTCCACCTACTGCATCTATGCGGACTGATGTATGGTGAGACCATTGCTGATCTAACTTCTCAAGAATGGAAGAGAAGTTTAGAAGGAGCACATGCTAAGGAAAGAAATATTATTAATGGACGAACTTGTTTGCTTATAACTAAGAGAGTTCTCCTTATATAGAGGAGAGCTACACAACCAAACAAATTACAAGGTAACAACTTACATCACTTACAAACCATATGAAAAGCATGATTAAAGTTAAACTAATAATAGTTTTATAAAGCCTGACAAAGCTCGTCCACACTTTAATAAAGTAGATTCCAAATAAAGTTGTCTGTAGAAGATAAGAATGAATCTTTTCACATGGATTTTGTTTTAGAAGTTTTATCTGGCAAACACTAAAAGTTGCCATTGAGGAAGAGTTCAGAGGCCCGCAGAAAAACAAAAATACTAGATAAGTTTTCCGACACCTAAAAAATCAAAATTTTCATGTAGCGCCTTAGTTTTTCATTTTGATTGGCACTTGGTTAATCAATTTCTCCAAGTTGATGTGGGAAGAACCACCAAGTGTAGTTGCCTCCTCTGTAATTCTCTTCCCCTTCGAGACCTTGTGTATCATCTCCTTCCCCTTCTCCCCTTCCATCAACTCATTCATAAACCTCTCCATTTCTTCCCTCTTCATATTATTATCAATCTCAACCCCAATCCCCCACTCTGGGCAAGCATACCTACAATTAGTCTAGTCTCCATAGAAAGGCCAACAAGCCAATGGAACCCCAGCACACAGTCTCTCTATCATGGAGTTCCATCCACAATGGGTCAAGGACCCTTCAACTGAAGGGTGGTTCAGCACTTTCTCTTGTTCACACCAGCTACTTATAATGCCTCTTTTTCTAGTCTCGCTCAGAAACTCAAGTGATAGAATCACTGAGCCACCATTCACAAAGTCAGGCCTTATAATCCATGAGAAGGGTTTCTTGCAATTGGCTAAACCCCAAGCAAACTCATTCACTTGTTTTGGAGGCATAACTGTGATGCTTCCAAAATTCACATAAACTATGGATTTGGGTTTCTTGGATTCTAGCCAATAGATGCATTGGGTCTCTTCTTTCTAGAGATTGGAACCAATGGATTCCAAGTGGCGGGAGTGTGGGATTTGAGTGAGAAGCAAAGGGAGAGGGCCAATGGTGTAAAGAGGAGGGAAGATAGAGGAGAGAGTGTTGAGCTCATCATTCTCAAACTCATTGAATGTTGAAAATGATGGCTTGAGCAGTTTGGATGTTTTGTAGTTGAATAATATAGAATTTTAGCATGAAATCATCATTTGGATCTAGTGTTCTCTGAAAGCCAGGAAGATCGCTCGGTCTGTGTTTTTTATGCCTGGAACCAGTTTAGTTCGATATCCAAGTACCCATTTGTCAGATAACTCTTATCTGCACCCATGAATGGAATCACAAAATGTTGTTGAAGATCCATCATTTCAAAAAAAAAAAAAAAGCCAAAAAAAGATATATATATATACACGCGCGCACACACACACACAAGGAGTAACATAAATGGGGTACCTTTCAAAGGACTGGCACCCTTATCAACAAGAGTGCGACTGTACCAAACACCCAAAAAGGAAATAGCACTAATAGGGCAATAGAGAGCAATAGGAAGTCCAAGCTCTTGAGCAGCTTTCACTATGAGGGTCATGACAGAATTAGAAACCAAGCAAGTAACTGGGGGCACAAGGCCATTAAAGGCAGACTCATGAAGCCTCACGAAAAGCTTTTTATAAGGGAAGAGGCAGTTCTTTCTAATAGAATCACAAAGAGAAGGTATGTCTTGCGTAGCATTAGCATCTGTAGAAGGAAGCACATCTAGGAGGGTTTCAAAGCAAAAATCGGGAAGGCCATCAAGTGCTTAAGGGCCCCTTGAGTTCCGCAAGTCTCTGTGGTTGAAGAAGGTGTTAACGTAGGTTATGTGGAAGCATCCAGAATGAAGCAATTTGTCCAATTTCAGACAGGTGTTTAGATGGCTTTGAATTGGAAATGGGATGATCACAACTTGGGTTTTGATCCTCTTACTGCAATAGAGTCCATGGTTTATTTTAAAGATTTTTCTCTTTCTCTATCTAATGCAAGGCTTGTTAGAAGCTAGGCAGGGGAATAGGTAATTAGTGTGAAGTTTTATAAAAAAAAAATGATAAATCCCTTCTCTCCCACTTCCAACTTCAGTTCATAAGAAGTGACCTCATTTTTTTCATCAGGTCCAAGAAATCCGCAGTTATTAATGGAATAAGTAACAAAGCAACTTTGCTGTGCACTGCCACTAAATCACCATCCCCAAGTCAAATTAGTGCATGTTGTTGCACAGGGGCAAACCAATCCTCCGCAATTTCAAAATCTCCATGTCGAATGGCCTGTTCTCCACGGTCAGATGAGGTGAGTAAATTCCCTTCCTTCAGAGCCACACGACCATCCCCATGCGGGTGGTGAAGGGAGGGCCCCAATCCACAAAGGGAGTGTTGCAAGTTGTCAATTTACTTTGTGTGAGCTTCTTCTATAAACCCTTTTTTAAAAATTGACTTTTAAGTTTCTAGGAATCTTGTTGGATTGTCAATTTTTTATACATTGTAAAAGTAATGCTGTTGAGCCCGTATTGTTATAGTTGCCTATTTACATATAAGATGTAAAAGCAGGTGCTGTTGAATTAGGATTATCTATTTGTAATTGTTGGTGACTATTAAATATAAAATTTTTTTAGATGTAGGACCAAATTAATTTGAACCTTTATAAATATTTTTGTCTTGATCTTTTTAACCTTTCAACTTTTTGTTTTCTTGGTGCCATATTTTTCATATTCTAAAGTAGGAATTGATTTTATTCACTCTTTAGTCTTAATGAGTTAATATAATATTTTAAGAGAAATTAACTTTTGGAAATCAATTATTTAAGAGGAGTGTGTCTTATCAAAGGAATTGGAATATGAGGTTCCTTATTTAAAAAATGATTTTCTTTTTAAATATCTAATTCAACCCTATTTTGGGGTGTTTTGCAGAAAAACTATTTGCTTGTTCTCCTTTTGAATAAAGCAACAAGAACCATGTTGCCAACTTTGAGGATGTGAAAGTAATTTCTTTTTGACTTTTTTTGTCTAATGTATTATACCATATTCAAAATTATATTTACAATTTTTTATATTTTTATTATGGATTCTTTAATTAAAATATAATAAATATATGATTTTTTTAACAATAATACAACAAATATATAATTTTTGCTATCAAATATATTTTTTTTGACAATTCAATCACACAAAATTAGTTCTTTTAAAGAACTTCTATATATGTTGTAATTTTATTAGTGAATTTGATAATAAAAATGCAAAAAAAAATTATATCTAAATCTAGTCTAAACTAGATTGATCTATTTGAGATATGTCAAACTGGGTTAATGCCCTCTTTCAATTTCTTAACCAAAGTGATGAAACTAGTGTAAGAAGATCCACCAGGTGATGTAGCTGCCTCTGCTTTGTGTTTCCACTCCACAGCCTTCTCTCTCATCTGCTTCCCTCTCTCTCCTCCCATGAGTTCCCTCACAAGCCCCTCAACCTCCTCTCTCTTAACATCACCCTCAATCTCCATCCCAATCCCCCACCTGTTGCAAGCATAGAAGCAATTGGTTTGTTGCTCAGCAAAGAATGGCCAGCACACCAAAGGCACGCCTTCACAGATGCTCTCCAATGTGGAATTCCACCCACAATGGGTCAGAAACCCTCCAACTGAAGGGTGACCCAGCACTCTCTCTTGTGGGCACCACCCCACAAACAGCCCTCTCCCACCAGTTTCCTTCATGAACTCCTCTGATATCACCTCTTCCCCACCATCCACGAGATCAGGCCTCATGACCCACAAGAAATTGTACTTGCTATTAGCTAATCCCCAGGCAAACTCTCTCAGTTGGTTAGGAGTCATAATCACTAAGCTCCCAAAGTTCACATAAACTACAGATCCTTTCTCTCTTTTATGCAACCATTCTAAGCACTTAGTATCTGCGTTCCACAAATTCAAATCAATGCACTCCGATTGACCTTTTGGATCTAAAAATTGCTTATAAAGCATTGGTAATGGACCAATGGGGTAGAGTTGAGGGTATTTAGATCTGATGCCATCTAGAGCCTCTGCTTCTAAATCTTCAAAGGTGTTGACGATGACACCTTTGGCCTTCACAGCATTGCTCATTGATTCTTTGTTATAATTGAACATTGTGTCAGAAGGATCGGTAGTTCTAAAGAATGTGGGAAGATGTCTTAGTCTGATTCCTCTCATTGCTGGAATCCAATCAACTTCTGTTTCAAGATACCCATCACATAGATTCTTCTCATCTACAATCCAACACAGAAACAATTGGAGTGGAAATTAACATAATCAGTTTATCAATAATATTCAAACACTGCCCCAATAAATTAAGTTTTGCTAAGATACTCACTTAATATAGAGTCTTTTCTGTACATACTTCTTCTACATCTCATTGATTAAAAATTGTCTAATCATCTAAGCAATAAAAACAAATTTGTATGATGTTTTGATACTCGTATCAGTTCTGATATATAATATTTAAATTGCATTTAAACATGATACAATTTGTTTTATTGTGGTGTCTTCATCATCTGTTTTGAAAGTAGATCTAAACTAGCTGACAAATTTGTGTGCCAAAACGGATGAAATACGGACCCATCCGTAAAAAAAGAAAATTGGGGGTAAAAGGCTCATTTTACTCGACAATTTAAACTTCTTCAGCACTGCGTCACTATAATAATAATAATAATAATAATAATAAATGAAAAACGGGCTACCCTTGGCAATGGGCATATCAAGGATTTGATTGTTGTTCAAGGAAAAGCATGTCACAGCCCTGTTGTGTTAGACTAATAATAAAAATATGATAAGAATATTTTTTAAATATATTTTTTAATTATGACATAATTATTATTAAATATGAAATAATGTTTTCTATTTTAGTAGAATATCATTATTATAACTACATTTACTAATTACACAAAAATTAAATTAATTTTTAATTGTTAAATAAGTTAATATTTTAAATAATTGTGTAATAAAATATTATTTTACATTTAATAATTAGTGCATTATAATTAAGGTAATCAGCATTTCTAAATTCATATTATCCTGTCGGTATTGGTGCTGGTTAATTGATTAAATAATTCGGAGGAAACAGGCCAGTTTGCATAATTGAGGAATCGAGTTATTAGAGAAAGGCGTTACCTTTCAATGGGAAAAACCCTCTTTTCTGAAGCTCATCGAAGTTAAGGTACCCTAGCATACCAAAACCACTCGGGGTAAACAACACAAACTCAGGGATATCGAACTCTCGGGCAGCTTTCAACGTAAAGCCCATCACACCATCGGAAACTATGCAGGTCACCGGAGGTACGTCCGGTGAAGCACCCAGCTTCGATATTAGCTCTCTGAATGAACGCAGCCCATCAACAGGCATCGACAGGCACAACGCCGGCAGGTCCAGAATCCCCCGTTTGTTCGCCGGAGGCAACCCGTCGGAGATGGTCTCGAAGTGGAAACCGGGAACACCCTTCACAAAGTTTGGGCCTCTGGAATTCACCAAGAGTTCCAAGTTGAACCGGGTGAGGACGAAGGTGACGTAGAAGCCATTGAGGTGAAGGAGCTTCGATAGGCTTAGCATTGGGTTTATATGGCCTTGCGCTGGAAGGGGAACACAAACCACATGAGGCTTTGATGCTACTGATTCATCCATTGCTTTCACCAGACAAACCTTTCATCTTGGGGCTCATCATACTGCACAGTTACTTATACTTCATTCACATTCACATAGACTAAAACTAAATTAACTTATAATTGAAGGTTTAAATTAATAGTTTACCTAACTTTTTTATATTACGATTAGAGATGTGATCCTCAGATTTTGTCCAAACATTTTTTTAAAATGATATTATGATCAAACTATGTCTATTTCCTACGTCAGCTTTATTCATTTATTATTTTACTTTCAATTAAAAATTAAATATAAAATCAAGAAAGAGAGATATTCACTCTTCTTGCGGGATTAGTAATCATTTGTGTCATATTGCATTCATCTTTATCTGCAATAAGCGAAGAAACCCACTTGGATTTTGATTACGAAGGAGAGGAAAAAAGCCACCACGATGAAGACAAACAGCCGGAGCCAAGCCGGGCAATATAACAAGTAGGTAAAGCTAGTTTGAGGTACACATTACATGTTGAGGACAATTCCAAAACGACATTTATTGGAGTAAAAGCACTGACAAGATTGTCGGCACTATTTTGTCGCCAGTGCCAACTCATGTTCGGGATTTACATTAAGAGTTTTGTTTTTGATAAACAGCGTAACGTGCGATTAATTGTTTACTCAATGACCAACCATAATTATAGTTGTTGATTTGGTCGTCTACATCCAAACGTAATATATGTTTTTAGGTTGACTATACTCAAATTCTTAAGAAGGCTCTCTTTTCACTCTTTCTCCCTCAGTTTCGTCAGGCAAAAAACCAACATCTTTAGACAACAAAATAAATTATCTATTTCAACGCTAACTACCATCTAGTATTTCTTATTTCCTAAGTTTGCTAAACTATATTCACCCTCTCCGAATCTTAGTAGAAAAGCTTATTTTTAATTTCATCAACATGCAACAAGTGGATTGAAAATTTATCTGAGAACAAAAATTAAGATCTTAAGCTAAAGGGTAGCTCATCCAACGACCAATTTGAGCAATTTTTTACAACAATAAAAAATCTCTAAATTCTGAGACTGCTACAAGATATGACAAGAATGGATAAAATAAAATTTTCATTGAACTTCTAAGTTGAAAGAATTGAATAATGAAGGAATCAACTTACTAAGATTAATAGAACCCAAAACTTCCCTTTATCCAACAACACAATCTCATAAGGTAACTACTTATAAACCCACAGCCAAAAGAAGCTTTGCTACAAGGATGAATTAAATGATAGATATAAATGGACATGTAAAAGGCATAAATTATATCCAAATGAATCAAAATGCCAAAAAAAGAAAAACAAAGTACCTCCAACCATTGCTAAACCTTGAAGCTTGTTGCAATAAGGTGCTTTTAAGCTCTATGTTTCTATCATTGATAGTGTGTATAAATATTATGAATTCAATTGGCTTACAAAAACTAAGTTTAGGAACTCCTATTTATAACAAAAAGTAGAGATATGTTTCCACCAAAGATGTCCAATGGAGGTGCTAGTGGGATGGATTCAATGGAACCAAATATATGCACTCTAAATTGCAAGATTTGCTCTCTGTAATATGGTGCAAAGGGTCATCTTCATTGAATCTTAGAAACTTGCAAGACTTGTTTGACTTATAACTTGTTTTGCTAACATTCACATTCTCCCACGTAGTCCTTACACCATATCCATGACGATTCCCAAATACATTCTAAATGAGAAAGTTATATATATGAATCATGGCGATAAGTCCTTTAAAGGCAATTATTACCTTTCATGTATTATAATGTATTTAACTTCCTTTTAGTGAATAAGCCCTATGCTTATTCTAGGTCTTTTTTATGTTGCTATTCTTGAAACATAAATGTGCACACAAAACGAGAAAATAACTTAGACTGAATAAGAGTTTTATGACAAATGATATACATATATATACACATAAAAAAAACTCAATATGGAACCAAGTCCCATTCTACATACATAATTTTTAAACCCTACTAGTGTCATGCTTTTTGTTAAAGGATTGGCTATCATCAACTCAATGCTAATATGTTCAATACTGACTTTATTTTCCTTGACGCATTCCTAAATGACCAAATACTTAATGTCGATGTGCTTACTTTAACTTCCACTTTTATTATTTTTAGCTATAAAAGTCGCAATTGAGTTGTCACAATACATTTTTAATGGCCTAAAGATAGAATCCACAATTCTAAAAAAATAAAACATTTTAGCCATACACATGCAAAGTTTCCTAAAAAAAAAAAAGGAAATACAAACTCAACTTCCATGGTTAAAATAGTAATCAAAGTTTGCTTCGTACTCCTTTAAGATACGGCTCTACCAGCAAACATAAAATGTAATCTCAATGTTGATTTTTGTGAATCAATGTATCTAGTGAAATCCTAATCTAAGTAGCTAATTACTTCAAGATTCTTAATTCGTCTATAAATTAGCATATAATCCTTGATATCCTTAAGGTGCCTCTTAACCTTCTTTATACCTTTTTTGGTGATTCATATCTAGATTACTTTGATATCTACCTAACATTCAAATCTCGAATACAATGTCAGATCTTGTAAACTTGAGCAAATATAAAGCTCTTAACAGTAAAAGCATATGGAATGTTATATAGTTGTTCCCTTTTTAGATCATTTTTTAGGTACTGGTTCAAATTGAACCTATCACCCTTCGCAATTGGTATTACACTTGGTGAATAGTTTTTATCCGAAATCTCTCTAAAACTTTATTAATATAGGTTTCTTGTGATAGTTTCAAAATACAGTGATTTTTGTCTCTATAAATCTTAATGCCAATGACATATGATATCTTATCTATATCCTTCATGTCAAAATTCTTTGAAAGAAATTGTTTCACCTGGTATAAAAATTCCTTATTATTAGTTGTAAGTAATATATCATCTATATATAATACTAGGAAACAAATTTTACTCCCATTGATCTTCTAATATATACACTCATTCATGACATTCTCCATAAATCTGAGTGAATAGATGATCATGAAACCTTAAGTACCGTTAGCGAGGGGCCTTCAGGTTACACACCAAATACTCATCAGCAATAGAGGGGAATCTTTTACGTTGCTTCATATATACCTCTTCCACTAGTTCTCCATTAAGGAATGTCATCTTCATATCCATCTAATGTAACTTTAAGTCAAAATAAACTACCAATGTCATTATCACAAGGAAGGAATCTTTCTCAAATATTGAAGAAAAAGTCTCAATGTAGTTGATTGCTTCCCTTTAAGTTAATCCCTTAACTACTGGTCTTATCTTATATCTCTCGATATTGCCTAATGAGTCTTTTTTCATTTTATAGACCTATTTACATTTAGTGGCCCTAGAACCACTAGGTAACTTGAAGAGATCCCAAACTCGGTTAAATGATATGGAATCTATCTCTTCTTTCATGACATTAGACCATAATTTAGCTTTTTTGCAATTGATGACTTGTGAAAATGTCTCAAGGTTATTTTTGGCTCCCATATTGTAATTAGATTCTTGTAAGTACATAGTATAGTCATTAGGAATTGCTAACCCCCTTGTCCTAATTGATCTTTTCAATGTTGGGTTAACATTCTCTTGGCATGCATGTTGATCAATTGGTTGCTCAACAATTTTTGGTAACTATTCAGTAATTGGATAAACTTGGTCATGGTTAACAGTTTATGGATCCTTAATGACTAATTGTTCAATGCCTTTTCGTATTTAAGAGGTATGGATCACAATCAATCTATTACTTGATATGAAAACTTGAATACCAAACTAATTATTCTTAAAATCTAAGTTCTAAGTTTGATCACTTCTACTAATCAAATCATTTTCAAGAAACTTTGCATTTATTATAGTGCTATAAGATAGACAATAAAATCTATATCCCTTAAATCTTTTATCATACCTAATGAAGTAACCATTGATAGTCCTTGGATCTAGCTTCTTTTATTGTGGATTATAAATTCTTACCTTAGATAGGCATCCTTAAATATACATATATCTTAAACGTGGTTTCTACCCTTTAAATAATTTAATTAGAATCCTTTTAATAACCTTAGTTAGGACTTGGTTAAGAATATAGGCAATCATCTTAAAGGCCTTAGGTCACAAGGACTTAAGAAGCTTAGAACTACTTAGGATACTCCACGCCATGTCCTATAATGTCTAGTTTCTTCTTTTAACTACACCATTTTGTATATTAGGCAACAAACCTATATTCTTAAAGAAACTTAGCAAATAGACCAGGTACTTATCCATCTTCAGTGTATTTATTGTAACAACCGGGAAAAAGAAAAGGAAAGGGAAAAGAAAGGAAATGAAATCTGGAAATTTTCGGAATCCAGAATTTCTGCTAAGTCCTCTCGCAACAGCGAGAAACGATCTCGCTACAGCGAGAGAGCTAGTTCGCCATAGCGAAGGCGATTCTAGCTATAGCGAGTGCTGGCAGCAGCCCATATAAAAACCAGGGAGTTGCCCGCTGTAGCGGCGCCATAGCGAGAGTGAAGTCTGGAACTGACGCGATTTCGCCATAGCGAGTGGTAAATCTCGCCATAGCGAAGGGAACTAGCACGAGCTCGCCGTAACGAAGGTTACACCTCGCCATAGCGAAGCCAGATTACACGAGCTCGCTATAGCGAAGGTTAGTTTTCGCCGTAGCGAGAGTCGGTCCGGAAGAGAGTAAATAGCGAGAATCAGACTTCATTAAACGCCCAAACTCATTTCTTCTCTCATATCTGCCCTAAGCTTCGACCCAAAGAGAGAAAAGAGGCGTGGAGAGTGTGAGAGATCAAGAGAAGAAGGAAGATCAAGGGAAAGGTAAGGTAACTCCTCCCATTTCTTCTGAGAACTCTGATCCCCTCCCTTTGCCCTCTCTTTCTGCGGTTTTAATTGTGAAAATGGTTGCATTTTGGGTATGGGTCAGAAGAGGGAAAGTGGAAAACTCTTTTGAATCCTTGTGTTTTCTTTGAAAATGTGGTTTTCCACTACCATGGGAGCTTGAGAGAGAGAAAAGGGTAATGGCATTCTAGAGAGAGAACCCTAGGTTGTGTGTGATAGAGGGTTACTCTAAATTAAATTACAAGAGAGTAATTGCATGCTTTTGGTGTGTCTAGGCTCAAGTGAAACCTAAGGAGGGAGAGGAGACATTGAAAGGAAAATCTAGTGTTGGCTTTGGCTCCAAAGGTAGCTCTCTTTTCCCACTCTTTCTTGTTGCATTCTTGGGTATGATAGTCATTGTATGATTATGTATATGCTTGTTGTATGGAATATGCCATATATTATTGCGTTGATGCATTGAATGCCAATATGCTTGTATGTTGAAATGTGAGATTGCTCGAGTGAGGTAGTGCCGAAAGTCCCTTGAGATGGGTGAGGTGAAGCCGAAAGTCCCTTGAGAATGGGTGAGACAAGGCCAAAAGTCTCAAACGAGTGAGGCCAAGTCAAAAGTCCTTAAACTCGGGTGAGGCCATCCAAAAGTCCTTAAACTCGGGTGAGGCTAGACCAAAAGTCCCTGGAGCTCATTTTTGGCATTGTTGTGATTCCATAGCATGTACATTGTGTGTTGGTTGATTGAGAATGGCTAAGTGCTTATTCACATGCTTTGACTTGTTATATGCCTTGATTGCTTACTTGATTGAGTGCATGAGCTACTAAGATTCCCTGAATCTCACCCCTTTCCCCTCCCAACTAATATGCTAGGTGGAGCTCAAGGAGAACCGAGCACCCACCAAGGAGCCTAGGAGCATGCATAGTTAGAGATATTACTTTCTTTTGATATTTTGATGTAAATATGATGTAAAGTGGTGCCAAATGAAGATGTGCCCACTATTTTTTTTGAGATGTAAAGGTTGTACCAAATGTAAATGTATGAAAGGATATTGTATGAACTATGTTATTAGCCAAAGTAATGGAAATGTGGGTTTTTATCCCTTTGATGCATAGACGTAGTAGTCTATTTTTGGCCGTAGCATACTGAAAACAGAATGTATGATGATTTGGATCATATGGACATGTTAGACATACTAGTCTTATGCTTTTAAACTTGTCCATGTGGAGTGAGAATGTGTGAGAGGCTATATAGACCCGTTTTGGACCTATGGGGTGCCAAAATCGGTATTTTTGTGAGCTCCGTCAAAGTATTACCGGATGAGCTCCATTTGCCATGAAATTTGGGGTGCCTCTAGAGTTTGTAGAAAGCTTTTTGAGAAGCTAAAGTGGGTAATATTCGGAGGATTATAGAATATTTGGGGAATTGTTGAATTTGGGAGAATTTAATGAATTGGTCATGTACTGTTTATCTAAACCAGAAAATGAAATCTGTGGCACTTTTAGACCAAATGGATTCCAAATGTGGTGAAATTTTATATACATAAACTAGAGAACCAAAGTGACTTGTAGGAACTAGAATCACCTAAATTAGAGGTCTGTATGGAGAGATTGAACTGACTGAAGTTCTGTATCAGCATCAGGGAGCTTTCCTGACCCCCGTCACTGTTCCATCGATTTTTGGGGTGTATGAGCTATTGAACTGATCTAAACTTATTTTTTTCCTCTAGTAGACATCCGTATCTTTCTAAATTGGTATAATGTGCCCAGATTGGATTTTTGTGGATTTAGTTATGTATTTTCGAAAGTCATGACAGAAAGCTGCACCAGAAACAGTGACAGCTAGACCTTCCTCCCATTTTCGATGTCAAACATGGTCCAAACGATGTATTTGTGGTTGGGAATGATTTTTAGTGTAAATTTGACACTTAGAGATTTTCAGAAAGCTAAATTTTGCTACATTCCCATTTTTCTACAATTAATTATGATTTTCCAAAGTTAGAGCCAAAATATGACTTTTGGGCCTAAGTAAGAAAATGCAATTTTATTGGTTTTTGGCTCTATACCCGTGGCTTATGATGCGTTTTATGCTATGTATGAGTCGTATGTATGGAGTTTGAGTTGAGGATGCTTGAGATGGGTTCACAGGACCCACGGGGTGAAAGATGAGTATATGAAACCCCGGTTCATAGCATGTAAATGCCACGGGAGAGTAGTGACTCTTTGGAAATCATATGGAACCGAGCCTATGGAGAGGCTAGGTAGTGGTAGGAGATTGAGGTGTCACATTTTTGGTATCAGAGTAAAGGTTCAGGCACTTTTGCTCAATAGGCTCTTGAAGTATGTGAATTGCTTGTGTTTGGTGTGAATGGTCATGGAAGTTATAGCATCCTTATGCATATGTGTTTGTGATAGTGTTGTGAACTGAGGATTGCTATTTCTTTCAGACATGGTTGAGACTAGACGGGGCAAGGGTAGAGGCAGAGGCAGAGGCAGACTGCCCAGAGCTCAGAGAGATGAGTCAGAGGTTCCTACTGAGACTAGGGTTCCTCTGCAGGCCATCATAGATAGACTTGATCGGTATGAGGCCATGATGGGCCAGCACCAAGAGATGCTGGAGCAACAGAGATACATTGCCCAGCAGCAGCATGATATGATCATGCATCTGCAAGATACCCTGGCTAGGCAAGAAGAAGCCAGAAGGGATGCCCCTGTACCTCCCCAGGAGTCTGCTGCTCCACAGACCCAGGCGCCTATCCAAAAAGTATTGAAACAGTTCAGGCAGAACAATCCACCCTCGTTTGACGGGGAATTGGATGCGGATAAGGCGGAGGCTTGGGTCATGCAGCTTAAGAAAATCTTCTCAGTGATGAATTGTACCACTGAGCAGAAAGCCCAGTTAGCCACCTTTATGCTAGAAAAGGAGGCTGATAGATGGTGGGAGAGTGCGAAACCACTGTTGGAGACCAAGAACATACCGATCACTTGGGAGACATTCTTGGTTGAATTTTATGAGAAGTATGTCCCAAGTTCAGTGAGGAAAAAGAAAGAGATGGAGTTCATGAGTTTGAGACAGACTGATGAGATGACTGTGGACCAATATGTAGCCAAGTTTATAGAGCTGTCTCAGTATTCCTCTTACCTCCAGAGGTATGATGATGAACCCTGGAGATGTGAGCAGTTTGAGACTGGTTTGAGGCCCCTGATTAGCGACATAGTCACTCCACAGCGGATCAGGAAGTTTAATACTCTTGTGGAGGTCAGTAGGGTGATTGAGACGAATCTGCAAGTTATCATGCCTACTGTGACGACGGCTAGTCAGAAGAGGGTTCCGGATTTGAAAAGGCCGAAACCAGAGGAGGGCTCTAGTTTGACCCCTAGTACCAAGAAAAGAGGCAAGGGGCCATGGAGTAGAAGGCCACAGCGAGGTGTGCCACCTCCTCGGGGTCAGTCATCCTTCCAGCAGTCTCCGGTGACATGTTATAAGTGTGGGAAGCCAAGGCACATTGCTAGACACTGTCCTCAGATGGAGACAGCGCCTCCTCTTAGACCACAGACCCAGGGCCGAGTGTTCGCCCTTACTCAGCAGGAAGCCAGCGCATCTCCCAGTTTGATCCGAGGTACACTGTTAGTGAATGGCTTTCCTGTAGTTGCTATGTTTGATTCGGGTGCTAGTCACTCGTTTATATCTTATGATTGTGTGAGGAAATTGGGTCTGGTTGTTAGTGTCTTGCCCTTTGACTTGTCTGTTGTTACACCCACTGGAGGCCACGTGGTCACTTCCCATACTTGCTTAAATGTCATTGTCCAATTTAACCATTGTCATACCACTATTGATTTAGTTTGTATGCCTTTTCATGAAATTGACTTGATTATTGGTATGAACTGGTTAGCTGCAAATAATGCCATACTTGATTGTGAACACCAAACCATTTCCTTACCTGTTTGTGGGACCATACCTAGGGTAGGAGCAGAGTTATCCTTTATGACTACTGCCCAGGCTGAGAGATATTTAGAGTGTGGATGTCAAGGGTTTCTAGTCTTTTTCTCTATTCGGGTTGAGGTAGAAGAAGGGATAGAGGAGATCCCAGTTGTCAGGGAATTCCCGGAGGTTTTCCCTAGAGAGTTTGATTTTAGTGGCCTACCTCCTGAGAGAGAATTAGAGTTCCCTATAGACATAGTGCCTGGTGCTGGACCGGTGTCCAAAGCTCCTTATAGGATGGCTCCCGCCGAGCTTGCTGAGTTGAAAGCGCAGGTAGAGGAACTGTTAGAGAAAGGGTTCATCCACCCTAGTATTTCACCTTGGGGTGCTCCGGTGTTGTTTGTGAAAAAGAAAGATGGTAGCTTGCGGTTATGTATAGATTACCGAGAGTTGAATAAAGTTACCATCAAGAATAAATATCCTCTCCCTAGAATTGATGATCTGTTAGATCAGTTGGCTGGGGCATCTGTGTTTTCTAAGATAGATCTTAGATCTGGTTACCACCAGTTGAGAGTGAGAACTGAGGACGTCTCTAAGACGACTTTTAGAACGAGATATGGGCACTATGAGTTCCTTGTGATGCCATTCGGGTTGACGAATGCGCCTGCTGTGTTCATGGATTATATGAACAGGGTATTCAGACCGTATCTAGATCAGTTTGTGGTGGTCTTTATTGATGATATTTTAGTGTACTCCCGATCTTTTGAGGAGCACGAGAGGCATTTGAGACTAGTCCTAGACACCTTGAGAGAGAAAAGGTTGTATGCCAAATTGAGTAAATGTGAGTTTTGGCTGACCGAGGTGCGATTCTTAGGTCATGTGATCTCACGAGATGGGGTTGTGGTGGATCCCCATAAAGTTGAGGCTGTGTTACAGTGGGATAGACCTAGAACGATCACCGAGGTTAGGAGTTTCCTAGGTTTGGCAGGGTATTACAGACGATTTATTCAGGACTTTTCTCGAATGGCCTTACCACTGACGAGGCTAACCAGGAAAGATACACCGTTTGTGTGGGATGAGAGATGTGAGAAGAGTTTCCAGGAGTTGAAACTCTGTTTGACCACTGCCCCTGTGCTGATTATCCCTGACCCTAGTGAACCATTTGTGGTTTATTGTGATGCTTCGGGCAAAGGGTTAGGATGTGTGTTGATGCAGCAGGGTAGAGTAGTGGCATATGCCTCGAGGCAGTTGAGACCTCATGAGGAGAATTACCCCACACATGACCTGGAGTTAGCTGCCGTAGTGTTGTCTCTTAAAATTTGGAGACACTATCTGTATGGTGCGACCATAGAGATCTATAGTGACCACAAGAGTCTGAAATACCTATTTGATCAGAGAGAACTCAATATGAGATAGAGGAGATGGATGGAATTCTTGAAAGATTATGATTATGTGTTGAAATATCATCCGGGCAAGGCCAATGTGGTGGCAGACGCCCTGAGTAGAAAATCCATCCATGTAGCCCATATGATGATTAGAGAGCAGGAGCTCCTAGAGAAGTTCAGAGATTTGAACCTCTCTTGTCAGGTGGTATCGGGTAGATTGTGTTTGAGTGAAACCCGAATTGAAAATATCTTGAGAACCCAGATCTTAGATGCCCAAAGAGAGGATGAGTTCCTGAAACGGATCAGGAATGAGATCACCCAAGGTAAGACCTCAGATTTCAAGTTGTCTGAGGATGGCATGATAGTATATCGGGATAGAATCTGTGTGCCTAGTCAGAATGAGTTGAGAGAAAGCATTCTGGAAGAGGCGCATAAGAGTAAGTATACTATCCACCCAGGTGCCACCAAGATGTATCAGGATGTGAAAAAGATTTTCTGGTGGCCAGGGATGAAAAGTGATGTCACAGATTATGTGGCTAGATGCCTAGTGTGTCAGAGGATAAAGATTGAACATCAGAAACCGGCTGGGTTGTTGCAACCTCTAGATATCCCTGAGTGGAAGTGGGATAGTATAGCCATGGATTTTGTCATGGGGTTACCCAGGACATCCTCTGGACACGATGCTATTTGGGTAGTTGTGGATAGACTGACGAAGTCTGCACACTTTTTAGCTATTAAGGCTACTTATACACTGGATAGATTGGCCCAGTTGTATATCAGAGAGATAGTGCGACTTTATGGAGTGCCCAATAGCATAGTTTCGGATAGAGACCCCAGGTTCACGTCGAACTTTTAGAGGTCATTGCAGCATGCCTTAGGGACGAGATTGCGGTTTAGTACTGCATATCACCCCCAGACAGATGGTCAGACTGAAAGGACCATCCAGACATTAGAAGATATGTTGAGGGCATGTGTGCTAGAAATGAAAGGGAACTGGGATGTGTATTTACCGTTAGCAGAGTTTGCTTATAATAATAGGTACCATTCCAGTATCCAGATGGCCCCTTATGAGGCTTTGTATGGGAGAAAGTACAGATCCCCTCTGTGTTGGGTTGAGTTAGGTGAGAGGAGTATGATAGGACCTGAGATTGTGGACCAGACCACCCGATAGATAGAATTGATTAGAAAGAGGCTTCTCACGACCCAGAGTAGACAGAAAAGCTATGCTGATAAGCGTAGGAGGCCGTTAGAGTTTGAGATTGGAGACCATGTGTTCATTCGAATATCTCCAATGACGGGAGTAGGTCGGTCAATGAGGGTAAGGAAGCTCAGTCCTAGGTATATTGGTCCGTTTGAAATCCTTGAGAAAATTGGACCCGTGGCTTACCGAATAGCCTTGCCTCCTAACCTAGCCCAAATACACAGTGTTTTTCATGTCTCCCAGTTGAAAAAGTATTTACCAGATTCCTCACATGTCATAGAATATGAGCATGTGCAATTGCAGGAAGATCTTTCCTATGTAGTGAAACCGGAGAGAATTGTGGATGCTAAGCTGAAACAGCTGAGAAGCAAGAGCATTCCTCTGGTGAAAGTGATTTGGAGAGGTCTGACATTTGAGGAAGCCACCTGGGAATTGGCGGATGAGATGAGGCAGAAATATCCAGAATTATTCCCTTGAGGTAAGTTTTTAAATTTCGAGGACGAAATTTCTTTTAAGAGGGGTAGAAATGTAACAACTGGGAAAAAGAAAAGGAAAGGGAAAAGAAAGGAAATGAAATCTGAAAATTTTCGGAATCCAGAATTTCTGCTAAGTCCTCTCGCAACAGTGAGAAACGGTCTCGCTACAGCGAGAGAGCTAGTTCGCCATAGCGAAGGCGATTCTAGCTATAGCGAGTGCTGGCAGCAGCCCATACAAAAACCAGGGAGTTGCCCGTTGTAGCGGCACCATAGCGAGAGTGAAGTCTGGAACTGACGCGATTTCGCCATAGCGAGTGGTAAATCTCGCCATAGCGAAGGGAACTGGCACGAGCTCGCCGTAGCGAAGGTTACACCTCGCCATAAAGAAGCCAGATTACACGAGCTCGCTATAGCGAAGGTTAGTTTTCGCCGTAGCGAGAGTCGGTCCAGAAGAGAGTAAATAGCAAGAATCAGACTTCATTAAACGCCCAAACTCATTTCTTCTCTCATATCTGCCCTAAGCTTCGACCCAAAGAGAGAAAAGAGGCGTGGAGAGTGTGAGAGATCAAGAGAAGAAGGAAGATCAAGGGAAAGGCAAGGTAACTCCTCCCATTTCTTCTGAGAACTCTGATCCCCTCCCTTTGCCCTCTCTTTCTGCAGTTTTAATTGTGAAAATGGTTGCATTTTGGGTATGGGTCAGAAGAGGGAAAGTGGAAAACTCTTTTGAATTCTTATGTTTTCTTTGAAAATGTGGTTTTCTACTACCATGGGAGCTTGAGAGAGAGAAAGGGGTAATGGCATTCTAGAGAGAGAACCCTAGGTTATGTGTGATAGAGGGTTGCTCTAAATTAAATTACAAGAGAGTAATTGCATGCTTTTGGTATGTCTAGGCTCAAGTGAAACCTAAGGAGGGAGAGGAGACATTGAAAGGAAAAGCTAGTGTTGGCTTTGGCTCCAAAGGTAGCTCTTTTTTCCCACTCTTTCTTGTTGCATTCTTGGGTATGATAGTCATTGTATGATTATGTATATGCTTGTTGTATGGAATATGCCATATATTATTGCGTTGATGCATTGAATGCCAATATACTTGTATGTTGAAATGTGAGATTGCTCGGGTGAGGTAGTACCGAAAGTCCCTTGAGATGGGTGAAGTGAAGCCGAAAGTCCCTTGAGAATGGGTGAGACAAGGCCAAAAGTCTCAAACGAGTGAGGCCAAGTCAAAAGTCCTTAAACTTGGGTGAGGCCATCCAAAAGTCCCTAAACTCAGGTGAGGCTAGACCAAAAGTCCCTGGAGCTCATTTTTGGCATTGTTGTGATTCCATAGCATGTACATTGTGTGTTGGTTGATTGAGAATGGCTAAGTGCTTATTCACATGCTTTGACTTGTTATATGCCTTGATTGCTTACTTGATTGAGTGCATGAGCTACTGAGATTCCCTGAATCTCACCCCTTTCCCCTCCTAACTAATATGCTAGGTGGAGCTCAAGGAGAACCGAGCACCCACCAAGGAGCCTAGGAGCATGCATAGTTAGAGATATTACTTTCTTTTGATATTTTGATGTAAATATGATGTAAAGTGGTGCCAAATGAAGATGTGCCCACTATTTTTTTTGAGATGTAAAGGTTGTACCAAATATAAATGTATGAAAGGATATTGTATGAACTATGTTATTAGCCAAAGTAATGGAAATATGGGTTTTTACCCCTTTGATGCATAGACGTAGTAGTCTATTTTTTGCCGTAGCATAGTGAAAACAGAATGTATGATGATTTGGATCATATGGACATGTTAGACATACTAGTCTTATGCTTTTAAACTTGTCCATGTGGAGTGAGAATGTGTGAGAGGCTATATAGACCCGTTTTGGACCTATGGGGTGCCAAAACCGGTATTTTTGTGAGCTCCGTCAAAGTATGACCAGATGAGCTCCATTTGCCATGAAATTTGGCGTGCCTCTAGAGTTTGTAGAAAGCTTTTTGAGAAGCTAAAGTGGGTAATATTCGGAGGATTATAGAATATTTGGGGAATTGTTGAATTTGGGAGAATTTAATGAATTGGTCATGTACTGTTCATCTAAACCAGAAAATGAAATCTGTGGCACTTTTAGACCAAATGGATTCCAAATGTGGTGAAATTTTATACACATAAACTAAAGAACCAAATTGACTTGTAGGAATTAGAATCACCTAAATCGGAGGTCTGTAGAGAGAGATTGAATCGACTGAAGTTCTGTATCAGCATCAGGGAGCTTTCCTGACCCCCGTCACTGTTCCATCGATTTTCGGGGTGTAGGAGCTACTGAACTGATCTGAACTTATTTTTCTCCTCTAGTAGACATCCGTATCTTTCCGAATTGGTATAATGTGCCCAGATTAGATTTTTGTGGATTTAGTTATGTATTTTTGAAAGTCATGACAGAAAGCTACACCAGAAATAGTGACAGCTGGACCTTCCTCCCATTTTCGATGTCAAACATGGTCCAAACGATGTGTTTGTGGTTGGGAATGATTTTTAGTGTAAATTTGACACTTAGAGCTTTCCAGAAAGCTAAAGGTTTCTGCATTCCCATTTTTCTACAATTAAGTATGATTTTCCAAAATTAGAGCCAAAATATGACTTTTGGGCCCAAGTGAGAAAATGCAATTTTATTGGTTTTTGGCTCTATACCCGTGGCTTATGGTGCGTTTTATGCTATGTATGAGTCGTATGTATGGAGTTTGAATTGAGGATGCTTGAGATGGGTTCACAGGACCCACGGGGTGAAAGATGAGTATATGAAACCCCGGTTCATAGCATGTAAATGCCACGGGAGAGTAGTGACTCTTTGGAAATCATATGGAACCGAGCCTATGGAGAGGCTAGGTAGTGGTAGGAGATTGAGGTGTCACATCTATCATAGTACTCGCCACTTTAATCTAATCTACATATCTTAATTTGTTTATCACATTATTTCTCTACCTTTGTCTTAAATGCTACAAGGACTTTAAGCGCCTCATTCTTATTATTAAACAACTAGAGTGAGTAGTCAATAGGTGTGATAAAGTATTTCTAATTATTAGAGTCTATTTCTTAACTACAAATATCCATATGTATGAATTATAACATGGTAGAATTCATCTTAACATTTTTCTTAGTCTTATTTACAAGGGTTAAAATTAGTAAAGTCAGTTGCATTGAGTATACCATCATTTACCAATCTTTTCACCCTCTCTATTGAGATATAACCTGGTTTATAATTCCATAACATTGAAGAATCTTCATTAATAACACATCTCTTAATACCTATAGCACTAGAAACATGTATTGAATCATACAAGGTATTATCTTGTAATTAAATTCAGAAAAGAGTATCACAAATTGTATCATTCCCAACAATATTAAATTTGTAGAATAATTTGAACATATTATTTGAAAATTTAAAAGAATATCTAAATGGCACAAGTTTTGAAATAGAAATCAAATTTTATGGAGAAACTTGGTACATAAAAGGTCTTATCCAAAATTAAAACAAATCAAGTATCAAGTAGTAATCTATAGGTTCCTATGGTTTTGATAGTTGTGCCCATCTTATTTCCTAAATAGATGAATTGTTCATTGCCTATCAGCTTCTTTTAATTCAGAAAGTCCTAATAGGTATTAGAGATATGAATTGTTGAAGTGTAATTAATCCACCATTTGTTACTACTAGCATATATCATATTAGATTCCAAAAAAAAAAAAGATTAAGTTACTTTTCTTGTAAAGCCAAACTTTGAATTTAAGGCAGTCCTTCTTCATGTGTTCCTTCCTTTTGTAAAAGAAACACTTGGACTCCTTTTTAATGTCATCTTAGATTGGTGCCTTACCCTTTTCTTTTGCTTTAGCTTGCTTTTGATTCTTTTCTTGTGTCACAATGTATGCACACTCTTCTATTTCCACTAAAAGTCTTTCCTTTTCTTGAACACACATGGCTAGTAATTGATTTATTAACCATTTTTCCTTTTATGTGTTGTAAGAGACCTTGAAAGCCCTATATTAAGGCAATAGAAGGTCAGAATAAATTGCACTAGAAAAGGTTTAAACATCTCAGCTGTAAGTGGTTTTAATTAAGCAACTATATCCATAATTTACATGATGTGCTCTTGTACACCCTTTACATTAGTAAGCTTTATGGAAGTTAACCTAATCATTAAAGTATTGGCCAATGCCCTATTTGAGGACTCACATTGTTTGTCAATAGCCTTAAGCAATTCTCAAACATTTTGATATTCTCTAATTAATCCATAAATACTAGTAGATAACTTGGTTTTAACATACATCATACTATGGCCATTGGATCACTTCTAGTACTCATAAAGATCAAATTCTAAATTATTACTAGTACTTATAATCGTAGATGATTTATCCTTTCTAATTGCATGATCAATGTCCATCCACCCATCCATTCTAATTGGAGAAGAATTTTTTCCTTCCTAATTTTATAATTATCCCCATTTAATTTAGAAACTTAGAAATCAGAGATGTTCAAAGGTTAATAAGCTACAAATAATTACGTGCTAGATTAAATCTTTTGAGGCAATTAAATATCCAATATAATATGTCCTACCATTGTGAAACATCTCATTCAAATCATGAGTCTAATAATAAATAAAACTGTATGTAAGCTAAGATTTATTTAATTATATCTATGTGCAAATATGACAAGATTAGTAAATTATATTCTTTATCTTAATTCTTGTGGACAATTAAGAAAAGGAAAATTCACTATCCCACCCCTAATTAATTATATAAAATATGATACTATTCTTGTAAGATAATAATTATCATATTAAACATATTAATTACAAATTGATGTAATTTTATTACATGATGTACAATTTTAGTGCTATGGCTAAACTCTAATCAAGCTAAAATTATACAGATTACATAATATCCTAAAATTAAATATTTATATATGACTAAATATAAAAACATAGGCAAATGTTTCACAATAAGAATTAATCAATTAATCAACTAAATATAAAATGTAACTAATCAAATAATTAAAATTCTTCTTTTACTTTTAACCTAAATGTGTCACAATTATTGCCTAAAAAATTAATTAACCAAAATTAGATACAAGTTAAATGACACCATAAAAATAGTTTTTAACAAAAGGACAATTGAATTGTCAAAAATTAATTTAAGTTGCCTAAAATAATATTATTGAAATTTGGACTAATTAAATGTCACTAAATAAATTTTAGATAAGATAAATGGCTAAGAAAATAATTATTACCAAATTTTTGAACAAAATATTAGTCTACTCTTGTAAATATAATAGTCTTTATCAATTATTTGAATTTTATATAAGGTTATTGCTCAATGAAATCTCAAATACAGATAATTACTTTAGTCCATAAATGGACTTTTGAAGTCTATAAAACTTTTGTTCCATTCCTTTTTCAATAGAAACTAATGGTTGTTCCAAGTACTTTCATCATTTAGTTCTCCATTTGAGGATATAGTTTTCACATCCATTTAATGCACTTTTAAGCCTAAACTTACAACTATAGTTAGGATTAATCTAATTTGAATTGAATCATATAACAGGTGGCAATGTATTTTCATAATCTATACATTTCTATTATGTATACCCTAACTAATCATATGTTTTATCTTTCAATTGATCTATCCACCTTTCTTTTTATTTTAAGAATCATTTGTTCTAAATTACCTTTTCATCAAATAGGAGATTAACAAGTCCCAAACATAGCTTGTTATCATTAAATTTACCTTTTATTCTATTACTTTTATCTAATATTCTTTAGTAAGGTATGATTGAGCCTCTTGATCTATTGTTTGGCTTCTCATTGTCTAGTTAAGCATATTTAAGTGTTGTCCCTTTAATCTCAAAACAATGTTTAAGTATACTCTTGTAGTTACTTTAAAATAGTAGAGTTGTCTGTATAACATTCTCATCTTATATCAAGCTCTCACTTAGATTAATAGATCAAGGTACAACTACTTGTCCTTGTTATCTTGATCTTATGTCCCAAAAAGACATGTATTCTTGTAAATCTCTCCCCTACTAGGAAATTCATTCTCTAAATGTAATATTTCTTGATTTAATTTTAGTTATACTCATCATTTTCACCAATGAAGATATGCCCTTTAATTATCTTGAGTATTTAATAAAGATACATTCCTTACACTTTGAGCCTAATTTCCATGCTTAAAATTATCATAGACATAAATGGCCAACATTATGGTCTTAGGATACTTAAAATTAAAATTAAATTTTTATTTTTCAATAACTTATAAGGTATAGAAGTAACTAATTTAGAGGGCACTTGATTACATTTGAAGGCATCAATTTATAACTCATCATCCCAGTAGAAAATAGATAGGTTTGCTTGAACTATTATGAACCTAATCATTTCAAATAAAGTTTTTATTTTTTTTCTCTTAGCATATCCATTTGCTGTAGAGTGTTAGGGATTATTAATTATCTCATGATTCCTTTCTCTTTATAGAGCTCATTGAATTTACTTGACAAATATTTATATCTTCAGTTACACCTTAAAGTTTTAATTTTTTTATCCATTTGATTCTCAACTATGTTCATATAATGTCTAAATTACTAAAGTGCTTAGGACTTATAGGAGATTAAATAGACTTGACCATATTATGAATAATTATCTTTCTCTCACAGTCTTTGGACCACATATATCAAAATGATATAATTGCAATGAATTTCCAACCTTAGTTCCTTTTCTGAATAGTTTTCTACTTGCTTTACCTATTTAGCAATGTTCTTATAGTGACATTTCTAAAAATTAGAAATGGATCCTAGCATATCATTTTTTGCTAGTCTACTAATTTTCTCTTTTCCTATATGGGCTAACCTAGTGTACCAAATATTCATATTCAAAACTAGATAGGAAGCAAAATATTTGACAAAGTAATCATGTTCATTATTATACCAAGTACAATAGATCATCATAAAAAAAAAAAAAACTAGAATTATATTTATTGTCCCTTTTCAAATGTCAATAGAATTGTCATGGAAAATTAGCTTAAATCTCAAATTAAGAAGATAAATAATAAAAGTTAAGTTTCATCAAATCTTTGAAGTGTATAAAATATAATGTAGGATGATGGTTCGTCTTCTACACAAAAAACAAATTTTGTATGTTCTGAGCCCTATTCAATTCTTGCATTCTTTTTACATAAAGTCATCTACTTCTGAAAAAAAGACACCAATAATATTCCACAAAAGATTCTTAATCTTTAACTACATAATTTATGGCCTTTAACTTATTTTATTCAATACAATCATAAGTAAAATAACCCATTCTTTGCCAAATATAATACTCGGCCTTTACTATGTCAAACTTCTTTCCACCACATTTGTTTCTCTTCTTAAATTTTTTCTTGGTCTTCTTAGAACATTGGCCAAATATTTTCTTATTATGAAAATGTTGTCCTTATTGTATTCAGACTCTGAAGTCACAATAGTCTCAGTTATATAAGAATGTCTAAAGGATTTAGCAACATCCAAGTGCTCATTCATAAGCTCTATATGATAGCAACATCATCAAAACATAATGATGTTTTCTTTGTAACTTAAATTCACTTTCATATGTTTCCAACTAATAGAAAGAGATTTCATGATAACTTAAACTTACTATTCATTAGTAGGGATTTGACCAATTAACTTCAATCCCTTGGTTGTCAGCGATCTTAGTTTGATTGTAGAAGTAACACTAAACTTGTTCTTAAAGGCTATCCATATGGCTCGAACAATGGGATAAGACTTATACTCACATATGAAGTTATCAGTCGTGTTGTTCCACATCATTATTCAAGTAATGTTGTCCTTTCCTTTTTATAAAAAATTACATATCTCTTTTTTGCTAAGTTGTATTTTTATATTTAAACTCATATATGACATTGTTTAATGGTTTTTAAAGATCTTATTTTTTTCAAAGATGTAAGAACCTTACAGTATCTTAATTGATATCATCTAACTTGTCACTTTTAGTAAGCTAGGCAATGACATTCTTCGCAGCCATAATCACAATCTAACCTTTATATAGACATAGCACAAAATAATTATACGTAAATAATGTTATGTATATATTTACAATAAACTTTGACTAGACCAATAATGACGCTATTATGTTCATGATTAGAAGCCTACATTTATCCTACTTCCATCACATGTATCTTAAAAATGCTATTATCTTTCTATTGGATTTATTTGCAAATTTTGTTTAAGCTATAGTTCTCACATGAGGCTTAGGTTATTAATCTAAGTACTTGATAAAGTATTTCTTATATTTTCATATAAAATTTAGTTTTTAGGTGAATTTAAGTTTACCAATCTAAGAACTCTAACTTAATAAAGTATTTCTCTTATATATTTATTATTTTTTTAATTCAACGTATTCATAAATTGTGTTAATATCAAAATCACACTTAAAATGACCTTACTTTAAGAATGTTTATCTTTTTAAAATATCTTCTCTTCCTACATCAAAAGCCTATTTCCATTTACAAGGGTTACTTCAATATATATTGAAAAATATGCTTTGTATATTTGATCAATCTTTTTACAAATTAATACTATTTTCATGTGCATTATGCCAAAAAAAAAATTGCATTTTTCATATTTGAAAATAAGAAAGTAAAATAGCTTGTCAACGTTCATGATAATACGATATTATTTATGGAGCTCTATGTCTTATACACGTCAATTCATGGATAAGTTTTTGTCTTCATTTAATTTTATAAATTTTTCATCAAAGTTCTCCTTGATTAATGTTTAACCAAAAGTTTCTTGATCAATCCTAAAACCTATGAGACGTAATTTTCATCTTTAGTTAAAAAAGGTCACTTAAATGTTTGTTGTGCATTTAAGTAGTCCCAAAGTATGTACAAACATAGCCCAACAATATATCATCATATGGAGCATGATTTTAAAGATCTTTAAGAACAAAAGTCATCCAAAAACCATATCACACATGCCTGCACATGCCATAAGAAGTTACTGCCTCCAAAATTCAATAAAAAATAGAAAAATAAAAAGCCACATGTGTTAGCCCATGCACCACCATAGGGGCACTTTCCAAAGATTGGGCTACAACTGTTAGACTCCTTTTGATCTTCACTTTTTGATGGTCTACTCAAGTGTCCCAATATGCCACTTGATCCTTATCCCTTTTTTTCAACCTCTAAACTTAGAATTATTTTTTTGGAATTTCTAGATTTTTCTATTTTGAAAGGTCAACTTTGTGAAGCCATATCTCATTCATTTTTTGTGCAAATTAGACAAACTATATGTCATTACAAAGCCTACAAAATGAACTTTCCAATGGTATAAGGCTTGCATAAAGTGAAGGCTTAAGGGAGAAACACCAACCTTTGAAAATGTGCTGTTTGAACATTTAAAAAAAAAAATATATTCGAGGCCCTAACTTTAAATGGTCATAACTCACTCAATTTACATCTAAATAGGATAAAATTAATGGCCTTGGAAAGTCTATATAACAAGATTTCTAGTCATATATGGTTTACACTAATTGGTGGTCTCTAGCAAGAACACCAACTCTTAAAATTTGGCTACTTTTTCATTATTTTTCAAAACTTTCTAGTCTATATTTCTCCCTCATAGCTATTCTATTTTTTATCAAGTTTCTACCACAATCTCCTCACTATATAGGCTACCAAAGGTATAAAATCCATGGCCTGATTTGGCTTCTATCAAATTTTGGCATTATAGAGATTTTAAGGTTCAATTATGAATATACATGCAATTCTCATTTTCTTTTACTAATTGCATGAAAAATAAAGCATGAAATTTTATACTTTTATTATGGAAAATAGAAAAATTAAGATAACTAAGCTTTAATACAGGAAATTTTTGAATATTTACTTGTGCAGAAGTGAATCTTTTCAAATCTCTATCCCACGCATTTAAGATCAAAGTCACAAAAGGAGCTCATTCTAGTTTTCACATCAGACTGCACAATAGTTAGAGGAGGAGGGTGATTGAGGGAGGAGTTTTTTCTTTTGTACTTTCTGTAAAAAAAATTGTGTTTTTCCCTAAACTCCCCCACACACAATTTTTTATATTTACCCACTTTTTCACAATTACCCACTAAATGTTATATAGTCAATTTTCTTGAAGAAAAAAAACCCTTTCGAATTAATTGACTATAAATTTAAATTGCAAAATTCAAATTTTAAAAATTAATTAATCAATTAATTAACTAATTACTAAAAATAATTAATGTAATTTAATTAATTGAATTTTCTGAATTTTATTTATAGATTTGAGTTAGCCTATTATAAACATTCCAATAATCTAACATAATCAAAGGTTATATTTTTGGAAGACTTGACGACAATTGTACCTAATTTCTCATCTTTTTAATTAGACCATATGAAACTATAAAAAACTTGGTGGCACTTCTGCTTTTTTTTTTAAAGATAATATGAAATTGAATGGCATTATAAAAAACCTCGGTGGCAGAACTGTAGCATGATCAGGGTCTGTTTTACTGTTTTGAGGGGAAGAAAACTGCAGGGTTTGGTTCACAATGCTCAGGGCTCGCATGTCTAACTACCCTTCTTATTGAGTAATGGTTCACAATGCTCAGGGTTCACAACTGCAGGGTTTGGTTCACAATGCCGTTTGGTAGCACGAGAGGGACAGTGAAATGGAAAAGAAAAATTTGTTGAAATGTCAATTTTATTTTTTTAATTATTATTCAATCATTAAAAATAAATATTATAAGTATTTTTATTTATAAAATTATTTTTTTTATTTCTTAATTTTTTATATAACAAACAGGGGTTAATACTTATGCAAGACCCTCATCCCTCAAAGGATAACAATGGTCAACGAATACAAAGAGTAATTCCGTGATTTTATTTTTATCAGGAATTAATGATCCGATTGTTTTTGGAGCAATTTTGCTGGACCCTTTTTGGTTAAACCCGAGGACCTGTGACCGGTCCCCGGCTATAGCCTATAGATGTTGTAAAAATTACTGGAACCGGTCACATATTATGATTTAGAGAAGAAGAAAACTCTGCTTTTTCTTTTTTAAATATATTAAAAAACTTTCATAAATGTAAGGGTCATATACTTACAAGCCGCTTACCTTGCGAGAGAGAGAGAGAGAGAGAGAGAGAGAGAGAGAGAGAGAGAGAGAGAGAGAGAGAGAGAGAGAGAGAGAGAGAGAGAATATGTGGTGCGAGAGAGAGAGAGAGAGAGAGAGAGAGAGAGAGAGAGAGAGAGAATATGTGGTGTGTTGTCAGTTAAGTTTGTGTTTGGATTGACAGTGACTAAAATTGATTTTAATAAATTTGATTTTTTAAAAGTGATTTTGTGTAAAAGTGAATTTATATGATTGTGATTTATATTTAAAAATTTTAGTTAAAAGTGATTTTGATAAAATTAATTTTATTTAAATATTATATATCATAATCACTTTTAAGTGTGAAATTATTAGAAATGATAGTTTTATTTGCTTTCTTTTTTTTAATAGTATTTAACAAATGATATAACAGAATATATGTTTTTATTTTTGTTGATACTAGAACTAAAATATAAATTAAAAATAAATATTTTAGTTAAGTCTATAAATATACATAACATAGAAATAAAGCACTACAATTGATTAGTGTTTATTCAGGATTTTTAAGTGTTTAATCAAATTAAGAAATTCATGACTTATTATTTACTAAAATTTGACTTATTATGATATTAATGTAAAAATATTAGGAGCATATAATCTATAGAATATCATTTTCTTGTAGGTATAACATGTGGATTTAGCCCCGAAGCATTCTTTACAGTATCTTGATCTAGAGAAATTTTAATACCATTTAAAAAGAATAGCAAGTTATTAAAATATCTCTTCTCATTAATTAAACTAAACTCCTCAAACATTCAAAAAAAAAAAGTGAAAACTTAGGATAAATACACACATATATAATGTCTCCTTCGATATAAATATAAAAATAAAAGGGGAATCAACATATATTTATAACGTTTCATTTGGTACATGAAATTTGTAAGTATGAAAATAAAAAGAGAATAAATATATAAATAGAATAAAATAATTATATTCAATATGATATAGGAAAAAAAATAAAAATATCATTTTATTTGTATATTTAGTTAAACAAAAATAAATCAAAAATAGAAAAAATGATAAGAAAGTAATTCTCATATTCTTAGTTCAAATAGTGTTGAAATAAAAAATAATAATAACAAAGACATAATAATCTTTATATAAATTAAGTATAATAATTATTTTTAATTTGCATATTTATAAAATAAAAATAATTTTTTATCAAATTATATAAAATACATATTAAATAAAATTATTTAATAAATTCTTTTTTTGTTTTCTTTTATATCTTTTTATCAAGTCTGTTCTCTGCTTTTTGGCCAGGGGATGGTGTGGATCCCACTAATGGAATACTCTGCACCCCTCTGTTTCTTCCATCTCCCACCTCCTCCTTCTCCTCCCTCTATTGCTATTACTATACCTATCACCTTCACCATGAGGATTAAGACATAAACCCTTCATTCTACATTTCTTCTCTATCCCAAAACGATTCGTTTTCTTTCATACACACTCCATGAAAAATCTTCGCCTCTTCTTCTTCTTCCTCTTCTTCTTTTTTCCTCAATTCTCTCTTTCACTCTCCTCCGACGACCTCACCCTTCTTTCTCTTAAATCCGCCGTTGATCAACTTGCTGGAGGCTCGGCTTTCTCCAACTAGAATGACGGTGACTCCACTCCTTGCCAATGGTCCGGCATTTCCTGTATGAACATCTTTGAACTCCTGGAGCCTCGCGTTGTCAAGATCACAGTTGGCAGAAAGCAAGTATGCATTGCTTCATCTTAATGCAATTTGTGGACGTCTAGAATCATGATGCGTTATACATAACGTGGATCCAAATAACTTCCTAATGAGCTTTTCTTGTACAAATCAAAGTTTGGTTCCAAACGTAGGTGAATCAACACTATTCCAAATGCATCCTACGAAGGGGAAGGATGAAAGCTTTTCATGAGAGTCAAAGCTGTCAAATTTTCTTTTAAAGCTTTGGCTCTACTCTCTCTCTCTCTCTCTCTCTCTCTCTCCACCACCTTCCCAATATTTACATGAACTAGCAGTACTGCCCGTACATTCACGGGCAGGTCAAAAAATTTTTGTGGGAGCCATATTAAAAAACAGGTTTAGAAAGGAAAAAACAAAAAGTAACCGTGCAAATAAACAGTTATGAAGTAGACACTGTAAACAGTATTAGAAACCGTAATAAACAATAAATATCCCACGAGATTTTATATATAAAAAAGATGCCTTTCATTAAAGTTCCACAGGTCACCTTTCATGGAACCCATATAACTGGAAAAGAAAAAAAGCAAAACTCGGTGGTACTGTTTTTATAATCCGATACAATCTGACAAAAAAAATGGGAAACTCGAAAAATTGTCACAGAATTTTTTAAAAATATAACATCTGATACAATCTACAGATGATATTTGTTTACTGTGACATTTAGCTTAAAAAAAGGTTGGTCTTTACCTTTGTCCATCGAAAAAGCAACGCAAAATTCAACTAATCTAACCATTTCTATCATTGTCAAAATTTTTGAACACTCAAACCCAAAGCCAATTTCATTCCAAACTCTCAATTTCCTCGCAAGCCAAAAAAGAAAACAAATGCTGAAGTAATCTACATTGGTTTAGTGCGCTTCTATATGAAAGAGGAAAAAATGATTGATATTGAATTCTGAGTTAACTTCACATACTATTATATATGAACGTTTTGACCGGTGCAGATAAAAAAAGATGTCTGTGTACCACTCATCTCTCGCAAACTATTCACTTCCGTGCATTGGTGGTGTTTACGACAAAATTGTCAAACAATCCGGATGGGATACGGCAACCAAAAAACCATTTTTTTAATTTTACTTTTTAAGACTTAAAATTTAATATAAAAATAAAAATTATAACCGTAAAAATAAAAAATTTACCTATAAAAAAAATACACTTAAAAAATTTTAACTTGTAAAACACAGTTAAAATTTTTAAAGTATAATTTTTTTAAAATAAATTTTTATTTCATAATTATACTCTTTATCTTTTATATTAAACTTTAAATCTTAAAAAATAAAAAAATTACAAAAATTGTAAAAAAAAAAAAAAAGTGATTTTAGCCTACGGCACTAGATGCAAAGGATCCTACTGCATTGTCAACAATGGACCACAACATATCGCTCTTCCTATTTTCTCCTCTCCCCGAATTACAAGTAGAGAGAACGTACCAACTTTGAAAAAAACAGTGTTGTGGAATAATAGTTCTTAGGACATGATATAAGGATGAACTCTATAGTCTATATAACTATCATTTGGCTCTATAAAACCTCAAACACTTATTACCTAATCCCCAACCTTAGCTTCTAACAAAGCCCTGCCTTTTTTGTTGAGGGGGTGGGGAAAGAGAGAGAGAGAGAGAGAGAGAGAGATATTTGAAATAAAGCATGGATTTTGTTGCTAGAGGAGGATTAAAACCTCACGTCGTGATCACCCCATTTCCACTTCAAGGCCATCTAAACTCCTTCCTGAAATTAGCCAAAGTGCTTCATTCTAGAGGCTTTCACATTACCTACGTCAACACCGAGTTCAACCACAAACGCTTGCTCAACTCAAGGGGTTCTCAAGCCCTTCAAGGCCTCCCAGATTTTCGCTTTGAAACCATCCCAGATGGTCTTCCTCCTACAGATGCTAATGCTACCCAACATATCCCTTCTCTCTGTGATTCTACGAGAAAGAACTGTCTCCTCCCTTTTACAAAGCTTCTCGCGAGGCTTCATAAGTCTGCCTCTGATGGCCTTCTGCCACCAGTTACTTGCTTGGTTTCTGACGCTGTCATGACCTTCACTCTGGAAGCTGCTCAAGAATTTGGACTTCCTATTGCTCTCTATTGGCCTGCTAGTACTGTTTCCTTTTTGGGTGTTTTGCACTATCGTACTCTTGTTGAGAAAGGTGTCACTCCCTTCAAAGGTGCCCCATTTATGCTATTACTCCTTATGTTATTACCCTATATATATATATATATATATATATATATATATATATATATATATATTTGGTCTATTTTTTGAAGTGATGGATCTTCTACAACTTCTTGTGATCATTCTATTGTTGCAGATGAGAGTTATCTGACAAACGGTTACTTGGATACCGAACTAGACTGGCTTCCAGGCATGAAAAACATTAGACTCAAAGATCTTCCTAGCTTTGTGAGGGCCACAGATCCAAATGATGTGATGCTAAACTTCCTTATCACCGAGCTACAAAGAGCCCAAACCGCTCAAGCCATCATTTTCAACACATTCGAGGAGCTTGAGAGTGATGCGCTCAACACTCTTTCCTCCTCTATCTTTCCTTCTCTTTACACCATTGGCCCTCTCCCTTTTCTTCTCACTCAAATCCCACACTCCCACCACTTGGAATCCATTGGCTCGAATCTATGGAAAGAAGAGACCCAATGCCTCTATTGGCTCAAAGACAAGGAACCCAAATCTGTGGTTTATGTCAATTTTGGAAGCACCACAATTATGTCTCCAGAACAACTGTATGAGTTTGCTTGGGGTTTAGCCAACAGCAAGAAACCTTTCTTGTGGATCATAAGGCCTGACCTTGTGAATGGTGGCTCAGTGATTCTATCACCTGAGTTTTTGAGTGAGACTAAAGACAGAGGCCTCATAGCTAGCTGGTGCGAACAAGAGAAAGTGCTGAACCACCCTTCAATTGGAGGGTTCTTGACCCATTGTGGGTGGAACTCTATGACAGAGAGTGTGTGTGCAGGGGTTCCTATGGCTTGTTGGCCTTTTTTTGCAGATCAGCAAACTAATTGTAGGTATGCTTGCAAAGAGTGGGGAATTGGGGTTGAGATTGATAATAATGTAAAGAGAGAAGAGGTGGAGAAGCTTGTGAATGACTTGATGGAAGGGGAGAAGGGGAAGGAGATGAGACGCAAGGTCTTGGAGTGGAAGAAAATTGCAGAGGACGACACTTCACCTGCTGGTTCTTCCTACATCAACTTGGAGAAAGTGATTAAGGATGTGCTACTAAAAGGAAATTAGATAATCTTAATTTCATTTTAGACAAAGCACCAATAATTTTTTAAAAATAAATATCTTATTTTGTATGAACTTTCGTTTTCATCTTTTATAATTATTATTTTATAATGTATCTTTTAAGACATTGTCAAGATTTGTTTCCAAAAGTAATTAATGAGATTATCTAAGATATGTTGTCGTATCTAAAATATCGTGTACATAATTTTCACGAGAACTGTATATGATTTGCTTAGGCACATCCCTGATCGATGGGGAAAATGAGAGGAATGCTGTAACCGGGGTGGGTGATGGGACACTTAATAGCGAAAGCATTTGAGCATTCAATTCCTCCCGATCTTTCTTTAATTAGGTATCTAATATAGGTTGAAGAGTGCTATTCAACGATTAAGGCTCAATAATGTCGAATGGTTCAAGTTGGGTTATCACTAACCCATCCTTCTAAATTATCAAAAATTACATCATTTCGTGGGCACCCACAATTCAAATTGGCTGATTTTGGAAAAACATGGATAGATTTTGGAGGTCCAATGTGAGTTCACCATCTGTCTGATGAAATGTCCAAAAGACAAAAATTTTGAGCATTCCCACGCATCCAGATGGAACTCATCACCTAATCCTATAGTGTCTCAGTGTCACGTCCAATTTGACTCATATATATAGATTTAAAAAATAAAAAATTTAAATATATAATTGCCAAAGCTATTTCTTTATATATATAATTTAAGTTTTTTTCTTTAAAGAATGCAGAGGAGTTGCCTTTATTGAACATGAAAAAAATACCGCATTCAAAATAAATTTATGTTTTTTGAAGCAAATATAAAAGGAATGCGGAGAGACTGTCCATGAACTATTAACTGGGGGGGAGGGGGAGAAATGGGGGCCGGCGACCGTAGGGGAGGGGGTTGGTATATGTATGGATATATATATATATATATATATATATATATATATATATATATATATATATAATTATAGTATATTAAAAAACTATTTAAAATAAATAATAAAAGTTTAGATTAGTAGATTTTAGATTTTTATATTTAAAAATTTTTATATCTAAATTTTTTAAAAAATAATTCATTGTTATTGTCGTAATATCCAAATGCTTTGTTATATATATATATATATATATATATATATATATTTTATATAATAAATATTATATATTATATATTACATAAAATAGATATGAAATATTATTTTTTCACTATAAAATATTAAAATATAATTAATAATAATAATATTTATGAATTATGATTTTATAGATAAATTTATATTTTAATTATAATTTAATAAATATAGTATATTAATAATATACTTAATGAAAGTTTAATAATAATGAATAAATTAAAATTTTTGTTATTAGATATCTATAATTGAATCATTAAATATGTTATGAATATATTATATTTATATCTAAAAAAATTCTTTAAAACAAATAATAAGATGTTAGATTTTTAAATTTTAGATTTTTATATATGAAATTCTTTAAAACACATCTTTTTTTCTTTTGGGTTTGAATATTTGCTCCAAAAACTAGTTTAAAGTTGACGTGGGGTGGCCGTTTAAGTAAGGTTAAGGAGGTTTATTTTCATTGTTGAGGCAGGTTTTACCAACGATTTGTAAATTGAAATACTATCTAACTATAATTAACCATAGCAGACCATCTAGATACCACGGTAACAATAATAAATTAATTTTAAAGAATTTTAGATATAAAGAGTTTTAAATATAAAAATAAAAAATTTAAAAATCTAACATCTTATTATTTTTTAAAGAACTTTTTTAGGTGTAAATATAATATATTAATAACATGCTTGATAATACCAATGGGTACCTGGTCAAGTGGCGGGGGACTTGGCCAGCATTCCCCAAGGTCAACGTTTCGATTCCTAAGGAGTGTAGTAGCCTTAATTCAAAGAGGTCTTCCCATCAGTACCCGTAAGCTATCATAAGGTCCTACATAGTGGGGGTCTGGATTAGTTTGAGGCGGGCAATGAACCCAAAATACCTCAAGATACCGGATGATTCAAAGAATAAAAAAAAAAACATGTTTAATGATTCAATAATAAATATCTAATAACAAAATTTTTAATTTATTCACTATTATTAAACTTTCATTAAGCATATTATTAATATATCATATTTATTAAATTATAATCAACACATAAATTTATCTATAAAATTCTAATTTATAAATTTATGATTATTAATTATATTTTTTTTGAACTTGAAGACATCATCATTTTTTATTTAATTTAATTTTTAATTTTTTAAAAAACTTTAAAGTTGTAAAAAATATAATTTTTCATATCTATTTTACGTAATATATATAATATTTGTTATATAAAATATATTTTATCATATATTATATATATATATCACACCAACTGGATAGTATAGCAACAACAATAAATTACTTTAGAAAAATTTTTCTTACTTCGATTTTGATATCGAATTTTTCACAAAGGCAAAAATAATTTTTTATCAGATTTTTTAACTCGAGAATTTTTATAAGGAAAATCTCTGTCTGTTTCCTAATAAGTTCTATCCGTGGTGGATTTTCTTCCCATAGTGGAAGAGGAAAAGGAATACAGTTATAATCTTCACTATCAATACATATAGTCAAAACCATGAAGCCATCAAACTGTGTCACCTCTTCTTCACAGCCAACCCAATTCAAAAAAACCCAAATTTTCAAATAGATAATAACTCAGAATCTACCCACAGAAGAAAAACCACAATTTATTACCAAGGACTACATTCTTCATGTTTGTATTCTTGAACAGGAAGATTGCAAAAACACCATACAAGAAACCATTGCAGCCACATTCCCATCTCATTCCATAGAAGGAATTTGGAATTTTATTCTAACAAATTTTAAAAAAGATAGAATATTTTGTGAATATATGTTGATAGATTCTCATTCGGTGGAAATCACCTATCAATCTAAACAAAAAGAATTTTTTCAGATTTGGATAAAGGAAGTTTTTATATACCAATTTTGGAAACAATCATCCCATATAGCAAAAAGATTTTCTAAAGAATACATTGGCCTCACTTCCTACAATTATCATGATTATAGGGATGCATGGTACAATACCTTTTATTATAGAAGTTATAATCATTCTCAGTTTATCTTTTTTGATAAAGAATGTGCTAATAATTTTTCAATATGATTTTTTGACTGGTTCTTAATTTTTGGACCAATACAACAAATTCTTCCACAGTTAGTTCTTGGTAATAAACTGTAGTTTTAGAAGAGATCCACCACGTATAGAACTCATAAGGAAACAGACAGATTTTTCTTGTAAAAATTCTCGAGTTAAAAAATTTGGTAAAGAATTATTTTTGCCTTTGATAAATTTGATATCAAAATCGAAGCAAGAAAGAATTGCTTGCCATTTAGCAAAAATATGTTTTGAAACCAAATTTTTAACTTTTTTTTTTTTCTGTAAAACCTCTTTTGCTGCTTTGTAATCCACTCGTAGAAGAAATTTTTGATTTATCAAATCATCTTGAAATTTAGAAATACATAAAACAATTGATAAAACTTCTTTTTTACTGGTGGGATATTTCTGTTGGGTTTCTATCCAAATTCCTGAATGATATCTAACTATTCACTTGTACTATTCGATTTGTTGCTTAAGAATTCCTCCATAACCTGCTTCTGAAGCATTAGTTTCCACTATCTTAAATGATGTAGGATTAGGAATTCTGAAACAAGGAAGAATTTTCCCTTGTAATTTGACTTCTTTTACTATATTGGTTGTTTCTTCTGTCCATTGTGGGGGTTTTTTCTATAAATGTCTAAATAAAGGTCTTAATTTTATCCTAAGATTAGACATAAAGTTGGATACATAATTTAGACATCCTAAAAATCTCTGTAATTAATTCTTATCTTTAATTTCATCTGGAAACTTATTACTGAATTCTATGACTCTACTGATAGGGGTGACTGATCCCCTATGGATTTCCATTCCTAAAAATTTTAACCTGAAAAAGTTTCATTTTGGCTGCAAAAACTACAAGTCCATTTCTTTTAATTATATCATAGAATTCTTGAAGGTGTTAAAAGTGTTGTTTGGTTGAATTAGAAAACACCAAAACATCATCTATATAAACTATGGTGAATTTACTGTAAGAATTAAATATATCATTTATTATCTATTGATATTCAAAAAGGGCATTTTTAAGACCAAAAGGTATAACATTCCATTCATAAGGCCCAAAAAGAACTATAAAAGTTGCTTTATATCTATCTTTTTTCCGCTATCTGTATTTGATAAGCTCTACATTTTCGAAAATGAAGAGACGATGAAGATGAGTAGCAAGAAGATATCCTAATTTCATATCAAATTTAGAAAATATAGTTGCATGAGAAAGTCTTCCTATAAGATCTTTTTTATTTGGAATGGGATACCTAATCTACTTTAAAACTTTATTCAAGGGTTTATAATTTATTGCTAATAGAGGGGTTCCTCTTTCTATTTTTGCATGATTTTGTATGTAAAATGTAGAGCAACTTCAAGGAGATTTGCTTGGTCTTATCAACCTCTTATCTAATAATTGTTGTATTTCTTTTTTGCAATATTCTAACAATTCTTCATTCATCTGTATTGGTCTAGCTTTTGTAGAAATATTTTTCTCATTAAAATTTTCTTCATAAGGTAATTCAACTACATGCGTTTTCTAATCCCAAAAAGCATTCGAATAGTCTGCACAAATATTTTTCTTAAATTTTTCTTCTAACTATTCAATTCTCTTTGCTATGTTTGAGTTTTGTATCTATTCCTCTTTTTTTCTATATTATATTTCTTTTTGAAGAAAATTTATTTGATTTTGTTTTTTCTTAATTCTATTTATCTTATAAATTGAATTTTCCTTTAACATTTTTATTTCTTTAGTTATAGGATGTATTGTCCATTCGAAATAAATTTCTTTTCCTACAACCTTAGTAATTATTCTTATGGGGTTACCTTGAAGGGTATTAATTGCTGTAAAAATGGTGTTCCTAATATGACTGGTTCATTGAAATCCCTTACTAATATAAAAATACTTTTAACACATATTCCCTTATTGCAAATATGGGCATTGGATAATTTATACTATATTTTTAATTTTGAATTATTGGCTATAGACAAACTTTCTAATGTTTTTTCATAATATTTAGTAAGTATTAAGCCTTCTTGAATACAGTTTGAATCTACTATATAATCAATTAATACTACCAAATTTCATCTATATTCATTATTTATTACTAAATTTATTTGACAATACCACTTTTGATATGTTGTTTTAGTAACTTTATATAAGAATTTTTCTTGACTTATTTCCTTTGTTATTTCTTCATTATTATCTTTTTTTTTTTTCAGTATCACTTTCTTCTTCAATTTGAGTTTTCTCTGTTTCTTCTAACAAAGTCCTTATTTCTAATATTTCCAAATCTCTTATTTCTAATATTTCTAAATTTTTATGTTACTTTTTCTTTTAATTCTCGTATTTCTTCTTTAATACCTTTTATTTATTGTTGTAATTTATCTTATAAAATATTCAGTTCTTAAAACTCTTTATATATGAAATTCTTTAAAGCACATCTTTTTTTCTTTTGGGTTTGAATATTCACTACAAAAACTAGTTTAAGGTTGACATGGGGTGGTCGTTTAAGTAAGGTTAAGGAGGTTAATTTTCATTGTTGAGGCAAGTTTTACCAAAGATTTGTAAATTAAAATACTATCTGACTATAATTAACCATAGCAGACCATCTAGATACCATGGTAAGAATAATAAATTACTTTTAAAGAATTTTAGATATAAATATTTTTAAATATAAAAATAAAAAATTTTAAAATCTAACATCTTATTATTTTTTTTAAAGAATTTTTTTAGGTATAAATATAATATGTTAATAACATGCTTAATGATTCAATAATAAATATCTAATAACAAAAATTTTAATTTATTCACTATTATTAAACTTTCATTAAGCATATTACTAATATATCATATTTATTAAATTATAATCAAAACATAAATTTATTTATAAAATTATAATTTATAAATTTATGATTATTAATTATCTTTTAATATTTTGTTGTAAAAATATAATTTTTCATATCTATTTTATGTAATATATATAATATTTATTATATAAAATATATTTTATCATATATATATATATAGCACACCAACTAGATAGTATAGCAACAACAATAAATTACTTTAAAAAATGTTTAGATACAAAAATCTAAAATTTGATACTTGAGTTGCTCAAAAAACTGAGTTAGAAAGGTTAGAAAAATTTACGAAAAAATGTTGGGGCAATTTTTGTAGTTTTTGAAAAATTTGAAAAACTCACAAGAAAGCTTTTTAAATGGAAAATTTAAGCTTTTTGGGGTTTTCACATGCTCTAAAAACTATGAAAACCTCTAAAACAATTAAAACTCCTCCGGTTAGTGATTTCGGCAAAGGGTTGACTAAAACTTTGATCAAATGGTTTAGAATGAATTTAAATCCAATTTAGGTGAAACAAAAGGTAATTTATATGTTAGAATATCCAAATTTTATACTGAAAAAGACAGATTTCAAAAAGGAGTTAAAATGAGGCCAAACAGACAAACCATGATTTAGGGACTAAAATGGAAAATTAAAAATGTGTGTTAACCTTACTTTTTGCCTCATAAATCACATCCAGCCCCTTTCTCCTTCTCACCACCAATGTATTTCTGATCTAAAATAAAGTTGAAGCTGACCCAAAGAGATGCACTATGAGGGAAGAGAAGAAAGCTTCAAAAGGGTAAGAATTTTTAGTTTTTCATATCCTTTGCTTCATTAAATATGTTCCCCTCTTCCTCCTCCCTCTTTCTATGGTTTTGTTGAGTGATATGATGCTGGTTTTATGGCTAAGTTAGTGGAAGGAGGAGAAGATTTGGGAGAACTCTTGGGCGCATAAGAAAGAGCTCTTAGGAAGCTTGAAAACAAGGTATGTGACATAGTGTGATTTTGCTTCCTTTTGTTTCTCCTTTTCTCTTAAATTTTGGCTAGATTTAGGGAACCATGTAAGAGGCTTGGTTCTAATTCAAACATGATAGAGGAAGGAGTTTTGAAGCCTAAGGAACCTAAAAGAGGTAATAGAATGCAAAAATAAGATATAGAAATCAAATTGTGAAAATTAAGGAAGTTGATATGTAAATGGAAATCTGAAACTTCCTAAGGTTAATTATGTTTATGTAAGAGTATAAATGAGGTCTTGAGATATCTAGGAAGCCTTCCAAGTGCCAATTCCCTAAAGGAAATTTGCAAAATTCCATGGGTCCTTAAGCTTGCATAAATCTAGGCCTAAGCAAAATAATGAACCTAGGGAGAGTTTTAATTTCTTCTAAGGCTCGAAAGGGACTATATATGATAGATAAATATGAGAGGAAGCCTTGAAAAAATTTTAAAAGCCATAGATTGAGAGTTGGAGTTATAAGTTTTATAATGTAGCATAATGAAGCAACATGGGCTTAGGCTTCTTAGAATGAGTTTATGAAGGCTTCAATGAGTTTATGTGGAGCCAAGAGGTCTAGAAAGAAAGGAAATGGGGAGCCAAGATCAAGATTTAAAGTACTTGTTTCATGGTATCCTAAATGAGCATGATGTGTAATTTAGAGCTAAGCAAGCTAGCCTAGCCTTCCTTGAAGCTAAAATTGGTTTCTAAGCCTAATTTATGTGATTTTTATTGTGTCTAGGCCAAGAGAGGTAAAAAGTCCCTTCTTGTGTGTGCTTGAGCCGATAAGAAGGAAGAGAAAGTAAAGGAAAAGTTTAGATTTCCATAAGGTAACTCTTTAATCTTTTCCTTCATATATGTATGCATTCATGACTTGTCTTGGATTGCTTGTGTGTGTGTTTGATATTTGGAAATTGCTTGTAGCCATTAGATAAATGTTTTGAAACCATAACTTGATTTATGTTTGTGAAATTATGTGAAATGACTTGAATGAGTGTGGTACGGCCAAAAGTCCCTTGAGAAGGGTGAGAAGGAGCCAAAAGTCCCTAAGAGAGAGTGAGACAAAGCCAAAAGCTTCAAGAAACAATAAAGCCGAGTCAAAAGTCTCGAGATATGGGTAAAGCAAATTCAAAAGTCCCAAGATTATGGGTGAGGCCGAGCCATTGCTCTCTTAAGTCCATAATGTATTATTTGTTTATGTATGATATCAAAATCTATGGCTATGCATCATTTGAGAATATTACATGACATACTTGCATTTTTGGACATGCATGAACATGTTATATGTATGCATGAAAGGGGTTTAGAGCTATTGAGATTCCCCCAAATCTTATTCCCTTCTAATTATGCTAGGTGAGCCGAGTGGAGCAAGAAATAGAAGACAACCCTCGAAGAGTGCATGATTAGCAGATTGTGTAACAACCGGGAAAAAGAAAAGGAAAGGAAAAGAAAGAAAGTAGAAAGCTGGAAATTTTCGGAAGTCAGAATTTTTGCTAAGTCTTCTCGCAATAGCGAGAAATGATCTCGCTGTCGCGAGAGTGCCTCCTCGCCATAGCGAACGGGATTCTAGCTATAGCGAGTGCTGGCAGCAGTCCATACAAAAACCAGGGAGTTGCTCGCTGTAGCGTACGCCATAGCGAGAGTGGAAGTCTGGAACTGGCGCGAGTTCGCCATAGCGAAGGATAAATCTCGCCATAGTGAAGGGAACTTATACGTTCTCACCGTAGCGAAGGCTAAGCCTCGCTATAGCGAAGCCAGATAACACGAGCTCGCTATAGCGAAGGTTAATTTTTGCCGTAGCGAGGGTCGGTCCGGAAGAGAGTAAATAGCGAGAATTAGAGTTCATTAAACGCCCAAACTCATTTCTTCTCTCATATCTGCCCTAGACTTCGACCCAAGGAGAGAAAAGAGGCGTGGAGAGTGAGAGAAATCAAGAGAAGAAGGAAGAGCAAGGGAAAGGTAAGGAAATTTCTCCCATTTCTTCTTAGAACTCTGATCCCCTCTCTTTGCCCTCTCTTCCCACGGTTTTGTTTGTGAAAATGGATGGTTTTTGGACATGGGTCAGAAGAGGGAAAGTGGAAAACACCTTTGAATCTTTGTGTTTGCTTTGAAAATGTTGTTTCCACTACCATGGGAGCTAGAGAGAGAGTTGATGGCATTCTAGAGAGAGAGAGAGAACTCTAAGTTCTGGTATGCTAGGAGAGTTTGATATGATGATTCCATGATAAGAGAGTAATTGCATGCTTTTTTGTGTCTAGGCTCAAGAGAAACACTTTCATCAAGGTGTGATTGTGAACTTAAGAAGGGAGAAGTGAATTTGAAAGGGAAGGCTTGTGTTGGCTTTGGTTCCAAAGGTAGCTCTTTCATCCCACTCTTTCTTGTTGCATTCTTGGGTGTAATAGTCATTGTATGTTTATGTATATGCTTGTTGTGTGGAATATGCCATATGCTATTGCTTTGATGCATTGAATGCCAATATGCTTGTGTGTTGAAATGTGAGAATTGCTCGGGTGAGGTAGTGCCGAAAGCCCCTTGAGATGGGTGAGGTAAAGCCGAAAGTCCCTTGAGATAGGTGAGACATAGCCAAAAGTCTCTAACGAGTGAGGCCAAGTCAAAAGTCTTTAAACTCGGGTGAGGCCATCCAAAAGTCCCTAAACTCGGGTGAGGCTAGACCAAAAGTCCCTGGAGCCCATTTTTGGCATTGTTGTGATTCTATAGCATGTATAATGTGTGTTGAATGTTTGAGAATGGCTAAATGCTTATTTACATGCTTTGACTTGTTATATGCCTTGATTGCTTACATGATTGAGTGCATGAGCTACTGAGATTCCCTGAATCTCACCCCTTCCCCTCCCAACTTATTATGCTAGGTGGAGCTCAAGGAGAACCGAGCACACACCAAGGAGCCTAGGAGCATGCTTAGCTAATTGTTAGCTTTGTTTTGGCTATTTTGATGTATTTTGATGTAAAGTGGTGCAAAATGAATATGTGCCCACTATTTTTGAGATGTAAAGGTTGTAACAAGTGTAAATGTATGAAATGATGATGTATAGACTATGTTGATAGCCAAAGTACTGGAAATGAGGGTTTTGCCCCTTTTTATGAATGAATGAGATAGTGTATATTTGGCCATAGCATAGCGAGATTGGAATGTATGTTGATTTGGACCACATGGACTTGCTATATATCCTAGTTTTATGCTTTTAGACTTATCCATGAGTGGCTAGAAAGTGTGAGAGGCCTTTTGGACCCGTTTTGGACCTTTTGGGTGCCAAAACCGGTGTTTTTGAGAGCTCCGTCAAAATATGACCGGATGAGCTCCTCTTGCCATAAAATTTAGCATGCCTCTAGAGCTTGAATAGAGTTTCTTGGGAAGCTAAAGTTGGTAATATTCGGAGGTGTAGAGAATATGTAGTGAATTGTTGAAATCGGGAAAATTTAAGGGATTGGTCATGTACTGTTCATATAAACCAGAAAATGAAATCTGTGACATTTATAGAACCAATGGATTCCAAATGTGGTGAAATTTTATACACATAAACTAGACAACCACAGTGACTTATACGAATTGGAATAACCTAAATCGGAGGTCTGTAGAGAGAGAACGAACCGTCTGAAGTTCTATATCAGCATCAGGGAGCTCATCTGACCCCTGTTATTATTCCATCAGTTTTTAGGGAGTAGGAGCTACTAAACTGATCTAGACTTATTTTTGTCCTCTAGTAGACATACGTAGCTTTCCAAATTGGTATAGTGTGCCCAGATTGGATTTTTGTGGATTTAGTTATGAATTTTTGAAAGTCATGATAGTAAACTGGACTAGAAACAGTGACAGCCGGACCTCCTTCCCATTTTCGATGTCAAACGTGGTCCAAATGCTGAGATTTCGATTGGGAATTATTTTTAGTGTAAATGCAACACTTAGATCTTTCTAGAGAGCTAAAGTTTACTGGATTCCCATTTTTTTAGAATTAGTTATGATTTTCCAAAGTTAGAGCCAAAATATGACTTTAGGGCACAAGTGAGAAAATGTAATTTTTCTGGTTTTTGGGTCTATACCCGTGGCTTATGGTTTGTTTTATGCTATGTATGAGTTGTATATATAAGGAGTTATAGTTGAGGATGTGAATGATGGGTTCACAGGACCCACAGAGCAAAAGATGAGTGTATGAAACCCCAGTTCATAGCATGCAAATGCCATGAATTGGTGTTGATTCTTTGGAAATCATATGGAACCGAGCCCAGTAAGAGGATAGATAGCGGTAGTAGATTAAGGTGTTACATTTTTGGTATCAGAGCAATGGTTCAGGCACTTTTGCTTAATGTTAGGCTCTTGAACTATGTGAATTGCTTGTATTTGGTGTGAATGGTCATGGAAGTTATAACATCCTGATGTATATGTGTTGAGATATCATTGTGAACTGAGGATTGCTATTTCTTTTAGACATGGTTGAGACTAGACGGGGCAGGGGTAGAGGCAGAGGCAGACTGCCCAGGGCTCAGAGAGCTGAGCCAGAGGTTCCTGTTGAGACTGAGGACCCTCTGCGGGCCATCATGGAGAGACTAGACCGGTATGAGGCCATGATGGGCCAGCATCAGGAGATGCTGGAACAACAGAGATACATTGCCCAGCAGCAGCATGATATGATCATGCATTTGCAAAACACCCTGGCTAGGCAAGAAGAAGCCAGAAGAGATACCCCTATACCTCAGCCATCTACATCTAGCATTCCACCTGTACCTTCTCAGGAGCCTGCTGCTCCACAGACCCAGACGCCTATCCAAAAAGTATTGAAGCAGTTTAGGCAGAATAATCTACCCTCGTTTGATGGGGAATTGGATGCGGATAAGGCGAAGGCTTGGGTGATGCAGCTTAAGAAGATATTCTCAGTGATAGATTGTATCACTGAGCAGAAAGCCCAACTAGCCACCTTTATGTTAGAAAAAGAAGCTGATAGATGGTGGGATAGTGCGAAACCACTAATAGAGACCAAGAATATACAGATAACTTGGGAAACTTTCTTGGTCGAATTTTATGAGAAGTATATCCCAAGTTCAGTGAGGAAAAAGAAAGAGATGGAGTTCATGAGTTTGAGACAGACGGATGAGATGACTGTGGATCAGTACGTGGCCAAGTTTATTAAGTTGTCTCGGTATTCCTCTTACCTCCAGAGGTATGATGATGAACCCTGGAGATGTGAGCAGTTTAAGACTGGTTTGAGGCCCCTAATTAGCGATAGAGTCACTCCATAGCGGATCAGAAAGTTTAATACTCTTGTGGAGGTCAGCAGGGTGATTGAGACTAACTTGCAAGTTATCATGCCTGCTGCGACTACTGCTAGTCAGAAGAGGGTTCTAGACCTGAAGAGGTCGAAACCAGAAGAGGGTTCTAGTTTGACCCCTAGTACCAAGAAGAGAGGTAAGGGGCCATGGAATAGAAGGCCGCAGCGAGGTGTGTCACCTCCTCGGGGCCAGTCATCATTCCAGCAGTCTCCGGTGACATGTTTCAAGTGTGGGAAGCCGGGGCACATTGCTAGACACTGTCTTCAGATGGAGACAGCGCCTCCTCCTAAACCACAGACCCAGGGCCGAGTGTTCGCCCTTACTCAGCAGGAAGCCAGCGCATCTCCCAGTTTGATCAGAGGTACGCTGATAGTGAATGGCTCTCCTGTAGTTGCTATGTTTGATTCGGGTGCTAGTCACTCATTTATATCTTATGATTGTGTGAGGAAATTGGGTCTGGTCGTTAGTGTCTTGCCATTTGACTTGTCTGTCATTACACCCACTGAAGGCCACGTGGTTACTTCCCATACCTATTTAAATGTCACTGTTCAATTTAACCATTGTCATACCACTATTGATTTGGTTTGTATGCCTTTCCGTGATATTGATTTGATTATTGGTATGAACTGGTTGGCTATAAATAATGCCATACTTGATTGTGAACACCGAACCATTTCCTTACCTGTTTGTAGGACCATACCTAGGGTAGGAGCTGAGTTATCTTTTATGACTACTACCCAGGCTAAGAGATATTTGGAGTATGGATGTCAAGGGTTTCTAGTCTTTTTCTCTATTCGGGTTGAGGTAGAAGAAGGGATAGAGGAGATCCCAATTGTCAGGGAATTCTCGGAGATTTTCCCTAGAGAGTTTGATTTTAGTGGCCTACCTCCTGAGAGAGAATTAGAGTTCCCTATAGACATAGTGCCTGGTGCTGGACCGGTGTCTAAAGCTCCTTACAGGATGGCTCCCACCGAGCTTGCTGAGTTGAAAGAGCAGGTAGAGGAATTGTTAGAGAAAGGGTTTATCCGCCCTAGTGTTTCACCTTGGGGTGCTTCGGTGTTGTTTGTGAAAAAGAAAGATGGTAGCTTGCGTTTGTGTATAGATTACAGAGAGTTGAATAAAGTTACCATCAAGAATAAATATCCTCTCCCTAGAATTGATGATCTGTTAGATCAGTTGGCTGGGACATCTGTGTTTTCTAAGATAGATCTTAGATCTGGTTACCACCAGTTGAGAATGAGAACTGAAGACGTCTCCAAGACGGCTTTCAGAACGAGATATGGGCACTATGAGTTCCTTGTGATGCCATTCGGGTTGATGAATGCGCCTGCTGTGTTCATGGATTACATGAACAGGGTATTCAGACCGTATCTAAATCAGTTTGTGGTGGTCTTTATTGATGATATTTTAGTGTACTCCCGATCTTTTGAGGAGCACGAGAGGCATTTGAGACTAGTCCTAGACATCTTGAGAGAGAAAAGGTTGTATGCCAAACTTAGTAAATGTGAGTTTTGGCTGACCGAGGTGCAATTCTTAGGTTATGTGATCTCACGAGATGGGGTTACGGTGGATCCCCATAAAGTTGAGGCAGTGTTACAGTAGGATAGACCTAGAACGATCACCGAAGTCAGGAGTTTCCTAGGTTTGGCAGGGTACTATAGACAGTTTATTCAGGACTTTTCTCGGATGGCCTTACCACTGACGAGGCTAACTAGGAAAGATACACCTTTTATGTGGGATGAGAGATGTGAGAAGAGTTTCCAGGAGTTGAAACTCTATTTTACCACTGCCCCTGTACTGATTATCCCTGACCTTAGTGAACCATTTGTGGTTTATTGTGATGCTTCGGGCAAAGGGTTAGGATGTGTGTTGATGCAGCAGGGTAAAGTAGTGGCATATGCCTCGAGGCAGTTGAGACCTCATGAGGAGAATTACCCCACACATGACCTGGAGTTAGCTGCCGTAGTGTTTGCTCTTAAAATTTGGAGACACTATCTGTATGGTGCGACCATAGAGATCTATAGTGACCACAAGAGTCTGAAATACCTGTTTGATAAGAAAGAACTCAATATGAGACAGAGGAGATGGATGGAGTTTTTGAAAGATTATAATTATGTGTTGAAATATCATCCGGGCAAGGCCAATGTGGTGGCGGATGCCCTGAGTAGAAAAACCATCCATGTAGCCCATATGATGATTAGGGAGCAGGAGCTCTTACAGAAGTTCAGAAATTTGAACCTCTCGTGTCAGGTGGTATCAGGTAGATTGTGTTTGAGTGAAACCCGAATTGAGAATATCTTGAGAACCCAGATCTTAGATGCCCAGAGAGAGGATGAGTTCCTGAAACGGATCAGGAATGAGATCACTCAAGGTAAGACCTCAGATTTTAAGGTGTCTGAGGATGGCATGATAGTATATCGGGATAGAATCTGTGTGCCTAGTCAGAATGAGTTGAGAGAAAGCATTCTAGAAGAGGCACATAAGAGTAAGTATATTATCCACCCAGGTGCCACCAAGATGTATCAGGATGTGAAAAGAATTTTCTGGTGGCTAGGGATGAAAAGTGATATGATGGAGTATGTGGCTAGATGCCTAGTGTATCAGAGGGTAAAGATAGAACACCAAAACCGGCTGGGTTGTTGCAACCTCTAGATATTCCTGAGTGGAAGTGGGATAGTATAGCCATGGATTTTGTCATGGGGTTACCCAGGACATCCTCTGGACACGATGCTATTTGGGTAGTTGTGGATAGATTGACGAAGTCTGCACACTTTTTAACTATCAGGGCTACTCATACACTGGATAGATTGGCCCAGTTGTATATCAGAGAGATAGTGCGACTTCATGGAATACCCAATAGCATAATTTTGGATAGAGACCCTAGGTTCACATCGAACTTTTGGAGGTCACTACAGCATGCCTTAGGGACGAGATTGCGGTTTAGCACTGCATATCACCCCCAGACAAATGGTCAGACTGAAAGGACCATCCAGACATTAGAAGATTTGTTGAGGGCATGTGTGCTAGAAATGAAGGGGAACTAGGATGTGTATTTACTATTAGCAGAGTTTGCATATAACAACAGTTACCATTCCAGTATTCAGATGGCCCCTTATGAAGCACTGTATGGGAGAAAGTGCAGATCCCCTCTGTGTTGGATTAAGTTAGGTGAGAGGAGTATGATAAGACCTGAGATTATGGACCAGACCACCCGACAGATAGAGTTGATTAGAAAGAGGCTCCTCATGGCCCAGAGTAGACAGAAAAGCTATGCTGATAAGCGTAGGAGGCCGTTAGAGTTTGAGGTTGGAGACCATGTGTTCATTCGAATATCTCCAATGACGGGAGTAGGTCGGTCAATGAGGGTAAGGAAGCTTAGTCCTAGGTATATTGGTCCATTTGAAATCCTTGAGAAAATTGGACCCGTGACTTACCGAATAGCCTTACCTCCTTACCTAGCCCAAATCCACAATGTTTTTCATGTCTCCCAATTGAAAAAGTATTTACCAGACTCCTCACATGTCATAGAATATGAGCATGTGCAATTGTAGGAAGATCTTTCCTATGTAGTGAAACCAGAGAGAATTGTGGATGCTAAGCTGAAACAGCTGAGAAGCAAGAGCATTCCTCTGGTGAAAGTGATCTGGAGAGGTCTGACATCTGAGGAAGTCACCTGGGAATTGGCGGATGAAATGAGGCAAAAATATCCAGAGCTATTCCCTTGAGGTAAATTTTTAAATTTCGAGGACGAAATTTCTTTTAAGAGGGGTAGAAATGTAACAACCGGGAAAAAGAAAAGGAAAGGAAAAGAAAGAAAGTAGAAAGCTGAAAATTTTCAGAAGTCAGAATTTTTGCTAAGTCTTCTCGCAATAGCGAGAAATGATCTCGCTGTCGCGAGAGTGCCTCCTCGCCATAGCGAACGGGATTCTAGCTATAGCGAGTGCTGGCAGCAGTTTATACAAAAACCAGGGAGTTGCTCGCTGTAGCGTACGCCATAGCGAGAGTGGAAGTCTGGAACTGGCGCGAGTTCGCCATAGCGAAGGGAACTTATACGTTCTCGCCGTAGCGAAGGCTAAGCCTCGCTATAGCGAAGCTAGATAACACGAGCTCGCTATAGCGAAGGTTAATTTTCGCCGTAGCGAGGGTCGGTCCGAAAGAGAGTAAATAGCGAGAATTAGAGTTCATTAAACGCCCAAACTCATTTCTTCTCTCATATCTGCCCTAGACTTCGACCCAAGGAGAGAAAAGAGGCGTGGAGAGTGAGAGAGATCAAGAGAAGGAGGAAGAGTAAGGGAAAGGTAAGGAAATTTTTCCCATTTCTTCTTAGAACTCTGATCCCCTCTCTTTGCCCTATCTTCCTACGGTTTTGTTTGTGAAAATGGATGGTTTTTGGACATGGGTCAGAAGAGGGAAAGTAGAAAACACCTTTGAATCTTTGTGTTTGCTTTGAAAATGTTGTTTCCACTACCATGGGAGCTAGAGAGAGAGAGAGAGTTGATGGCATTCTAGAGAGAGAGAGAGAACTCTAGGTTCTGGTATGCTAGGAGAGTTTGATCTGATGATTCCATGATAAGAGAGTAATTGCATGCTTTTTTGTGTCTAGGCTCAAGAGAAACACTTTCATCAAGGTGTGATTGTGAACTTAAGAAGGGAGAAGTGAATTTGAAAGGGAAGGCTTGTGTTGGCTTTGGTTCCAAAAGTAGCTCTTTCATCCCACTCTTTCTTGTTGCATTCTTGGGTGTAATAGTCATTGTATGTTTATGTATATGCTTGTTGTGTGGAATATGCCATATGCTATTGCTTTGATGCATTGAATGCCAATATGCTTGTATGTTGAAATGTGAGAATTGCTCGGGTGAGGTAGTGCCGAAAGCCCCTTGAGATGGGTGAGGTAAAGCCGAAAGTCCCTTGAGATAGGTGAGACATGGCCAAAAGTCTCCAACGAGTGAGGCCAAGTCAAAAGTTTTTAAACTCGGGTGAGGCCATCCAAAAGTCCCTAAACTCGGGTGAGGCTAGACCAAAAGTCCCTGGAGCCCATTTTTGGCATTGTTGTGATTCCATAGCATGTATAATGTGTGTTGAATGTTTGAGAATGGCTAAATGCTTATTCACATGCTTTGACTTGTTATATGCCTTGATTGCTTACATGATTGAGTGCATGAGCTACTGAGATTCCCTGAATCTCACCCCTTCCCCTCCCAACTTATTATGCTAGGTGGAGTTCAAGGAGAACCGAGCACACACCAAGGAGCCTAGGAGCATGCTTAGCTAATTGTTAGCTTTGTTTTGGCTATTTTGATGTATTTTGATGTAAAGTGGTGCAAAATGAATATGTGCCCACTATTTTTGAGATGTAAAGGTTGTAACAAGTGTAAATGTATGAAATGATGATGTATAGACTATGTTGATAGCCAAAGTACTGGAAATGAGGGTTTTGCCCCTTTTTATGAATGAATGAGATAGTGTATATTTGGCCATAGCATAGCGAGATTGGAATGTATGTTGATTTGGACCACATGGACTTGCTATATATCCTAGTTTTATGCTTTTAGACTTGTCCATGAGTGGCTAGAAAGTGTGAGAGGCCTTTTGGACCCGTTTTGGACCTTTTGGGTGCCAAAACCGGTGTTTTTGAGAGCTCCGTCAAAATATGACCGGATGAGCTCCTCTTGCCATGAAATTTGGCATGCCTCTAGAGTTTGAAGATATTTTCTTAGGATGCTAAAGTTGGTAATATTCGGAGGTGTAGAGAATATGTAGCGAATTGTTGAAATCAGGAAAATTTAAGGGATTGGTCATGTACTATTCATATAAACTAGAAAATGAAATCTGTGGCATTCATAGACCAAATGGATTCCAAATGTGGTGAAATTTTATACACATAAACTAGACAACCACAGTGACTTATAGGAATTAGAATCACCTAAATTGGAGGTCTGTAAAGAGAGAACGAACCATCTGAAGTTCTGTATCAGTATTAGGGAGCTCATCTGACCCCCGTTACTGTTCCATTGGTTTTCAGGGAGTAGAAGCTACTAAACTGATCTGGACTTATTTTTCTCCTCTAGTAGACATCCGTAGCTTTCCAAATTGGTATAGTGTGCCCAGATTGGATTTTTGTGGATTTAGTTATGAAGTTTTGAAAGTCATGACAGTAAACTGGACCAGAAACAGTGACAGCCGGACCTACTTCCCATTTTCGATGTCAAACGTGGTCCAAATGCTGCGATTTTAATTGGGAATTATTTTTAGTGTAAAGACAACACTTAGAGCTTTCTAGAGAGCTAAAGTTTACTAGATTCCCATTTTTCTAGAATTAGTTATGATTTTCCAAATTTAGAGCCAAAATATGACTTTAGGGCACAAGTGAGAAAATGTAATTTTTCTAGTTTTTGGCTCTATACCCGTGGCTTATGGTTTGTTTTATGCTATGTATGAATTGTATATATAGGGAGTTAGAGTTGAGGATGTGAATGATGGGTTCACAAGACCCACGGGGCAAAAGATGAGTATATGAAACCCCAGTTCATAGCATGCAAATGTCACGGATTGGTGTTGATTCTTTGGAAATCATATGGAACCGAGCCCAATAAGAGGCTAGGTAGCGGTAGTAGATTAAGGTGTTACAGATTGAATGTATAGAAATAGGTTTTGAAATGTACTTTGTAGTCAAATGATGTACTCGAGTTATGTATTTGTAATGTAAACTTACGGATAGCTTATATAATGTATATGAATGATGTATGAACCCTTTTTACATTTATGTGAATGGAAATGTGCAAGTTTGCCACTTGGTAGCCTTTATGTGTGAGTATAGATGTGTGTATGGCAAGATGAACCTATGTATATGAATCTTATGGCTAGAGAAGTGTAAAAATGGATATGTATGATAAATGTAATCTTAGAAGAGTCATTTGAACACATTTGTGCAAAAATGATTGTTGGATGCCTAATAGAAAATATGGAACCTTAGGTATGAGTTAGAGCTAGGAAGTGAATTTGAGCTCTATGGCTTTTGAATTAGTTGGCATGCATATTTAGGGTGTTATAGTGCTTTTGGATGTGCCCAAGTGGTCTTGGTTCAAGGGGAAGACCATTTGACACAAAATTGAACCATTTTAGAACAAAAAATGACCCATTTTGTGAGTTGAACCCTAACCTGACCAAATGAGTAATTTTAAGGTTGATATTTTGTATAAATATAGATCTCATATAGATATATATTTTTTTGTCTAAGAACTACATTATTTAGAGGTATATAGAATTTATTATGATTATTGTAATGGTATTTGATCCATTATTTTTCCCATAAATTTAACATCCAAAAATTTTCAGAATGGTATCATAAGCTTAATTTTAATTTTTTTATATTTAGTTATGATTTTTAAAACTTTCTATCAAAAAATTAGATAGCAACCCATGGTTGAAAAATTCTGATGCATGTTCAAAGCCTCCAAACCCAAGTTTCTTGACCTAAATTGCTATGAATATGATATGTTCTAATATGTTATGAGGTAAGATGAGTTAAAGATGAATTTATGGGCTTTGAAAGTGAATTAGGGCTGAGCTAGAGATTCTTGGTAGTATGCTTCCCATTGTTATGTGTTATATGTGCAAGTAAATTGTGTGAAAAGTTCAAGTAGTGTGAAATGAACCTCAAGAGTTTGTGGTATGCTGTTTTTGATATGAATGGATGTTGTAGGGATATTATATGCATAGAAATGATTAAAGCAAAATGAAATTAAGCCTTATGGGTAAGATTGTACATTTCGGGTCCATATATTAAGCTTTTTATTCAAGTTAGGGAACATGGTTCTTGAAATCAATGGTATAAGCTTCTTATTGTTAAGATATGACATATCTCATTTGAATAGTGATGCATCACAAGAGAATAGTTTAGCTAAAGACTTTAAAGAATTCATAAGGCACATGAACTAAGGTTTATTTTATTTTTAGTCTAGTTTGTTTTTACCTCATTTGTATTTGAGAGTTTTAGTTTGTTGCTTTTACCTTTATTTTGTTTTTAGAAAATTTTAATTATGTTTCATTATGTTCTTTTTTTTTTAATATGATTAATAAGGAGTTGGAACTTGATCATTTAATCTTGATTCCTAGCTCAATTTAAGAAGAAGAATGGCATAGCTGAGGCATGAATTAAGGGAGTAATCTAAACTCATTATTTACTTGATTTTATTATTTAAAAATTCTTCTTCGTATAGTTACTTAATGAAAGGAGTAATCTAAATTCACTATTTACTTGATTTTATTGTTTAAAAATTCTTCTTTTTATGGTTACTTAATGAAGATGATTTCCTTATCATGTCATTCCTTCTTACATTTTCTGCTTGTGTTGTTTTGATTGTGATTAAGTGTCATCCTGCATGAATTGAAAATTTTCAAAAACCCTAGCATGATGTCTAAACAGTTGAAAAATATGCCTTTTTTGTTTCTTAACTACGACGCAAAAGGTATAAAACCCTAGAATTGGAAGATTTTTATAACCGTAAAAGGTATATTTTTCATATTTACAATACATGACAAAATTGTAAATAAAGTGATCCTCAACCTTTTCTCTCTCCTTTAAATACCCTAAGGTGTAGAGAAACATAAAAAAGGTGTCTAAAAGGTATCAGAATGTTAGAATGTTATTTTCACATTTTAGATTGCCTTTAATGTTGATGAAATGTTGGGATTTGAGCTAGATTATAAATTTTTCTCTTCCTCTCTCTAATTTATTTTTATTTTATCTTTTTTTATTTTATTGCATTAATTTAGGATTAAAGATTTTATATTGATGTAAGAATTGTTATGATGATATACTTTATAATTCTTTATATATAAAGCATTTACTTATGCTTAATGCCTTTGTTATAAGTTGTTTGTTCTTAGTTAATTGTCATTGTTTAGCCATTTGGTTCAAATCAATAAGTTGAGACATTAATTAGGAATCAAATAGTAATTAATAATTGAGTCCTAGTTAATCACTTCAGTTTGGATCATTACATGATGATGATTAATGATCAATAAGTACCATTCATTGTCTATGATGAATGTAGTTTAGTCTAATTGACTATGAACACTCTAACTCATATCTTCATAATTAATTAGGCTATTGTTTACTAAATTGTAATACACTTACTATCAAGGTTAGCCTAGGTAAGGCTTGTATTTAGCTTTTTAGGTTATATTAAAAGTAAGGTATACCAAATGGGTTTGCTTTGTTGGCTATTCGACCTTAAGAATTCATGTGTGTTAATGCTTCATAAGGCTAATTGAACTTAGGTTGATGTCGAGGGCTAGATTAAGGTAAGATTATGATTTAGGATAGATGATAGGTCTACTATGTTGGCTACTATACATTATGATGCAAGTTGTCCATGAGCACTAGGTCATAAGGTATTAAGCACTAGGTCAGTATAATTTATCTAATCCACCTTTTGAGTTTTTTTCCTTTTGAGTAAGAGTCTTTGAGTCTCAAGTATTTTATTTGTTTTAATACTTTTACACTTATACCTTGGTCACTTGTATTTAGGGATATTTGAGATACCTATCCATTGATGTAAGTATGTGGCAATTAACCCTTAATACCAATAAAAAACCTTTAAAATTATAAATAAACAATCCTTCTGGAATTGATACTCAAACTCATAGTTCACTTCATTAATTATGTGGCTACTGTACTTGCTAGCTTATTAGTCTACCATTTAGATTGTTTACATCATTCATCCACCAAATTAGGCTTTAAACATTGCCCACTCACTTTAAAGGTCTCCTTTTTCCTTGGATTATGAATTTCTAATGCTCCAAAAAGGGAAACATTCACCATTATGTAAGGTTTGGTCCACCTTGACTACAATTAACCAAGAAACAATTTCAACCTACTATTGTAAAGGTTCGGTCCATTTTTATGATGCATTTAATGTTTAATTTTTTTTCAGTTATATAGATATTATTGGAAAGTTATCTTCTATTGGCAAATTACAAGAAAAATGCAAGGATGGAATCAATTAAAGAAGGATATATATATAGTTAGAAGATCCTAAGTATCAAAAAATCCATTTGTCCAATATTTTGAATAACTTTTTTTGATTGATCAAAGCTATATTACTTCCATATTAATTGTATGTCTTTGTGGATGTGATTCAAATAGGATTTCATGTATATTGTGGGATATATTTTACTAATGATATGGTTCATTAAATGAAAAATATTTCTAAAGGCCCAGTTGTGAACAATGGTGTAAAGTAAACAAATTTTCTAGCAATATAGTAATATCAAATTCTATGTATGCTTTTAGACTTCTTATAAGCCTGATATAACTAAAGTGACTAATTTTTATCCCAATCATATATTTTTCTTTCTATATATATATATATATATATATTGTTTACATTTTTTTTTCATTTTTTGTATATCTTAGATTATTTTATTTTCCTTGTGTTTTCCCAAGAAGATTTAAGATTAATGAGGATACATTGCCTCAACAACTTACTAACTTTGTAGCCAATCCAGTGTTTGATAATACGAACAACTATACATTTATACTCCTTATACTTAGTTTTATAATAATTCAGTGGGGTTAATTTGATGATTTTAGATTCACTTTATATTATTTGGGTTAAATTGAAATTAATGTGTTTTGATTACATAATTATTGAATTTGGGCTTTAATTGTTATTATTATACTTTGATCAATAAAGACCCAATTATCTGTATTTTTGTTTTTACAGGTAAGCTAAGTCGTATAGATGGATTTAGACATTTAACTTTCATGATCCAAATTCCAGGTCATGACTGGCACTTAGACCAAGCTAAGTAAGATTGGCCTAACCTACTAAGCTAGACAACTCATTCAATTCTTATGCTTTTATATAAATATACATACAAATGATTAGAGGTTGCTAAAAATCTGGCAATACCTCCCTTAAAAATTGGACATTCTAGTATTGCAAATTGAACACAAACCAATACATTTCATTTCAAAAATTCACCAATATCTTATACCATTGAATTCTTGTCACAATATAACATGTACATGAGTTTTTCAAATATGATGAAACACCATTACAATAGTCATTATATGTTCAACAAAAGAAACATAACGTTCACATGACTCAAAATAATGGAGCACCTAATAGCCAATGTGTCTTGGAATTCCTATATAATCCAACTAACCAAAATATGATACCATGTGTGTCTGGGAGGCACGCAAATCTCAGAGCACATCAATCTACTTTATGCTGATATGAAAATATACAAGGGATAGAGGTAAGCCTACTATTAGTTTAGTGAATGCATAGACAACAAAACAAGCGAAGGGGAAACAAATAGATTTAAAGTATTTTTGCAATAAATTACTTAGACAAATAATTGACTGATACATACATATATATATATATATATATAATAATTAAATTATATTGCAGGCTTTTCAGCAAAAGTGTAATTTAAAATTAAAGAAAATAAGAGGGAATAAGTATAACGTTAAAGAATTATAATCAACCATAAGTGCCACGACACATAATTCAATACTACTATTAATGCCACTATATAATATCACAATATCACCACCATCACCGAGTGCCACCACACGGTGTGCATCTCACAATATATCCAGTATAGTTATTGTCATATCATAGCAAGATATCATCCAAAATATATCATAAATAGCATTTATGTACCATTTTAACCAATTTACCACTTTTAATAGCAGAAATAACCGACACGTTAAGCCAAAATAATTCATTAATAGCTAAATGGACCATATAAGCTTACCAAATATAATAACCATTCTCAACACATTTATTCAACCATAAATAACATATTTGGAAGCTCAAAATCAAATGACAAGCCATATTCCACAAAACCATATCACCACATACACTTAGTCATGGTGCCTATTAGTTTCCTTTAGCCCAAGTGGGTTCAAATTTTAGTTAAATGGGCCATATAGGATTACCAACACTTTCTTCCATCTATAATGTACCCAATCATAACAAAACACCATAATTTACCGTACAATTTTTGAGTTGGAAGCCATTTTTCTTAAAATAGATTTGCTTGCCTTGGGTTCCAAGGACAATTTACCAATATAAAGTTTTAAAATTCATAACTAATTTTAAAAAAATTGAAATCAAGAAAACCATACTATTTTGGTAAGCTGTGGATGTCTATTAATGACTAAAAATAACTCCAAATCAAGAAAATGGCATTTAATCCATGAAAAACAATGAAACAATGCTAGAGGTCGAGCTGCATTACTGTCACTGACCTCTAACTTCAAAAATTAATATCTCTAAAAATATAAATTCAAATAAGGTGCTCTCAGTGGTTATGGAAAGTTCATATTTTTATAAAAATTTATAATTATTAGATTCTATTTGTCCCATGAATGATATAGAGAAAGAAACTGACTATATAAACAGTATACATACCAAATTTACATAATTTTTTCAATTTTAAAAAATTATAATAAATTCTCTGGAGATCCAAATTGGGTGTTCTTAGGCATTATAAAAAGCTCTAGATGAGATATATATTCAAGCCACATTTTATGTCAAGACTAGTCCATTTGGTCAGATTTTGGTTTAACTCAATAATATGGCACTTTTGGTACCATAAAGGGGTCAAAATGATTCCAATTGGCTTCTTAACCATTCCATAACACTTTAAGCACATTTAAAAGCATAACCATAGCATATATAAGCTTTCCAAGTGATCCAACGTATCATATATCTCAAACTCAATGTCCCACGTGCTAAATATACGTTCAAGAATGGGCTCCCAAGTGGTCAAATCACAATTTCTCATTCATTTGGCTTCAACTTTGATTTATACACTATATTTATATACTTGTACATTTGCTCAAGGGTTTACATCTCAAAAATAATTTATACATACAAACTTTGACATTTAATTATATCAAAAGCTACACTAATGTTAAAAGTATGGCCAATCATGCTCTTTGGCTCCTAATTTTGTCTCCTTGAACTTCACCTAGACATGTTTAGATGGAAAATGGGGGGAGAGTGAGATTCAAAGAATTATAATAGCTCAATGACCCTTTCAAGTAAGCAAATAAGGTATGTAATTGAGTCAAAGAATATAAGTATACACCAACCACTTCCAAAAATCATTCAAATCATAATATTCATATCACATAAACATGTCAAAGCCAAGAAACAAGCTCTATAAACTTTTGGTCTAGCCTTACCCTATGATTTGGCACTTTTGGATTAGTCTCACCTATTTTTTAAGGACTTTTGACTTAGTTTCATTCATTTTTGAGACTTTTAGCCTTATCTTACCCATATTTAGAGATTTTTGACTTCACCTCACCTAATTTAAGAGACTTTTGGCACTACCTTACCTATAAGAGCAATTTCACAATCAAAATATAATTCAAGAAGTATATTGGTACCAATGCAACAAACCAATATCAAATGACATGTTTTATGATTCAAACTCGTATATAAGCATTCAATAACAATTACACAACCAAGAAATGCACACAAGAAAGGATGGAAAGCTACCTTGGTTTAAGAAGACAAAATTTTCTTTCTCACTTCCTTGGTTCGGCCTCACACCCACACTTAGGAGGGACTTGCTTTCCTTGGCCTAAACACATCAAACAAAACACAATTCAATCGTTGGAACCCTCTCTAACCTCACATAACCATTACACAGACTCACTTTCTCATATGACACTAATATGGCTCCATACAAGGTATAATGAAGCAACTCATATAATTTAAGATCTTAATTCTAATTTCTCACTCAATTTAAGTCATATGACTCCATTCAAACTCATTAGAGTCATCTCTAACTCAAATTACAGAGCCTAATATCAAGTTATTTCTTTATGCATAACAGGACCTAAAATATCCAACTTTCAAAATATGGTTTATAAATTAAAACCATTTGATCCTTTGGTGTCTATAATTTATATCTAGACCTTTTCTAACCTTGAAATCAAAGAAAAACTTCCCTAGGTGCATATTCCACTTCATGGCCAAAACACACACACATATTTACACCCATAGAGCTTCCTTCATCTTCCTAGGGAAATAGCCATCCATAGAGGTTTCTAGATGTCTTAAGGACTCTTAGATATCCTAAATTACCATTAGAAAGCTTTCTAATTTCCAAGGAGCAAGCAAAACTCTAAGAGCCATAAGTTATTTTATATTGATTCCTTTTTATTCCTAATTGTTCCACTTGGTTTCCCATACCTTAAATCCTCTCTTCCTACCAAGTATCAATCAAAATAAGACCACTAACCTATGTCCCTAAATTTTTCCAAAATAATGGAGGTGGGAAGAAGCCAAGAAGAAGCATGAAACCATGATTTCTCACCTTGTTTACAAGCTTTTCCAAAGTTTTTTTTATTATGCTTCCAAGAGCTCTTGCAATTTCTCTCCTCTTTTTACTAAACCATCCACCAAACATGTCCATATTAATCAACAAAACCATTGAAGAAGAAAGGAGAAGGAGGAGGAGAGGTTTAGTGAAGGAGAAGACAAGAGAAACTAAGAAAATCTTACACTTTTTACCTTGAATCTCCTTCCCTTGGTTCCCCCCTTATGTGTGCCACTCTTAACCCTCTTGGATTTTGTTTAGACCAGATGCAAATCAGTGGTGAGAGCTGGAATAGATTGGGATGTGATTTATAAACCTAAGGGTCCATTTAAACAACTTTTAAATTTTGCAATTTAGTTCCTCTTCTTTATTTTGTCCAATTGGACTCATTTCAACTTCTTTTTTAGAACCGTATTTTTATTATAAAATTTAGGTTCTCTAACTTATAAAATAGTTTTGGTTTCACCCAAATTAGATTTAAAACTATTTTGAATTGTTTGAATAAAATTTCAGTTAACTGACGCCAAAATCGTTCACTGAAGGGGTTTTAACTGTTCTCGGGGTTTCCATGATTTTCAGAGCTTTTAAAAATCTTAGAAAACTTAAATTTTCCATTAAAAAAACCCTCTTGTGAGTTTTCTAAATTTTTCAAAAATTACAAAATTATCCCACATTCTTTTGTAAAGTTTTCCTAGCCTTTTGACTTAATTTTTTAGGCAACTCAAGTCTTAAATCCTCATTTTTAGAGGTCTAGATTATTAGTCAAATTTCATTTAACCTCAATTCTTTCTATTTAGGAGATCTCTGTTATAAATTCATTTAGTTTTAGATGTTTTTCAAGTAACCGGGTATTACAATTATCATTAAGTGTTGCCACACAATGATTATTCATTATTCTAACTAGGTGCACTTAAGTCGTTACTCTCACTAACAGCTATAGGGGTTTAATTAGATTCACATCCATTATTTTGAAATGAAATCATTTAAATAAATTAAATATTGACAAGTAAGTAAATAAATAAGTAAAAATTAGATCAATTAAAAGAATTAATTTAGATAAATAAAAATAATGAATCAACAAATTTATATAATAAAATTATAAATAAAAGTTATTCATTAACTCTCTAATATAATAACCATGTATATATATATACTTTTACATGCATATTATGATTCCCATAAAGTTTAAAATACAAGATTTGTTTCCCTAACGATATGAACAAAGTAAATCATAAAATGTGAAGTTAGTGTAACACCTTAATCTACTACTGCTACCTAGCCTCTCACTGGGCTCGGTTCCATATGATTTCCAAAGAATCAACACCAATCCGTGGCATTTGCATGCTATGAACCGGGGTTTCATACACTTATCTTTTGCCCCGTGGGTCCTATGAACCCATCATTTATATTCTCAACTCAAACTCCACTTATACAATTCATACATAGCATAAAACAAACCATAAGCCACGGGAATGGAGCCAAAACCCAAAAAAATACATTTTTCCTCACTTGGGCCCAAAACTCATATTTTGGCTCTAAGTTTGGAAAATCATAACTAATTGTAGAAAAATGGGAATCTAGCAAACTTTAGCTTTCTGGAAAGCTCTAAGTGTTAAATTTACACTAAAAATAATTCCCAATCGTAATCTCTGGGTTTGGACTATGTTTGACATCAAAAATAAGAAGGAGGTCCGGCTGTCACTGTTTCTGGTGTAGCTTACTGTCATGACTTTCGAAAATTCATAACTAAATCTACAAAAATCCAATCTGGGCACACTATACCAATTTGAAAAGCTACAGATGTCTACTAGAGAAAAATAAGTCCACATCAGTTCAGTAGAACACCGATGGAACAGTAATGGAGGTCAGGTAGGCTCCCTAATGCTGATACAGAATTTCAGAAGGATCATTCTCTCTCTACAGACCTCCGATTTAGGTGATTCTAGTTCCTATAAGTCACTGTGGTTGTCTAGTTTATGTGTATAAAAGTTCACCACATTTGGACTCCATTTGGTCTATGAATGCCACAGATTTCATTTCTGGTTTATATGAACAGTACATGACCAATCCATTAAATTTTTCCAAATTCAACAATTCGCTAAATATTCTCTAGACCTCCGAATATTACCAACTTTAGCTTCTCAAGAAGCTCTCTACAAACTCTAGAGGCATGCCAAATTTCATGGCAAGAGAAGCTCATCCGGTCATACTTTGATGGAGCTCACAAATTTATCGGTTTTGACACCCAAAAGGTCCAAAATGGGTCCAAATGGCCTCTCACACATTCTAGCCACTCATGGACAAGTTTAAAAGCATAAAACTAGGATATATAACAAGTTCATGTGGTCCAAATCAACATACAATCCAAACTTACTATGCTACGCCCAAAAATGCACTATTACATTCATTCATCAAAAGGGGCAAAACCCTCATTTCCATTCATTTGGCTCTTTACATAGTTTGTATATCATCATTTCATGCATTTACACTTGCTACAATATTTACATCTCAAAAATAGTGGGTGCATATTCATTGTAGTACCACTTTACAACAAAATAACCAAAACAAAGCTATAATCTAGCTAAGCATACACCTAGGCTCCTTGGTGTACACTTGCTTCTCCTTGTGCTCCACCTAGCATGTTAAGTTGGGAGGGGAAGGGGTGAGATTCAGGGAATCTCAGTAGCTCATGCACTTAATCAAGTAAGCAATCAAGGCATATAACAAGTCAAAGCATGTGAATAAGCATTTAGCCATTCTCAAACATCCAACACACATTGTATATGCTATGAAAATCACAACAATGCCAAAAATGGGCTCCAGGGACTTTTGGTCTAGCCTCACCCGAGTTTAGGGACTTTTGATTGGCCTCACCCGAGTTTAGGGACTTTTGACTTGGCCTCACTCGGTTGAGACTTTTGGCTGTCTCACCCATTCTCAAGGGATTTTCGGCTTCACCTTACCCATCTCAAGGGACTTTTGGCACTACCTCACCCGAACAATTCTCACAATTCATCACACAAGCATATTGGCATCAATGCATCAAAGCAATATCATATGGCATATTCCACACAACAAGCATATACATAAACATACAATGACTATTACATCCAAGAATGCAACAAGAAAGAGTGGGAAGAGAGAGCTACCTTATGAGCCAAAGCCAACACTAGCTTTTCCTTTCAATTTCTCCTCTCCCTCCTTAGGTTCACAATCACACCTTGATGAAGGTGTTCCTCTTGAGCCTAGACATACAGAAGCATGCAATTACACTCTTAGAATGTAATATTTAGAGTAAACTCTCATAACACACCAGAACCTAGAGTTCTCTCTCTCTCTCTAGAATGCCATCAACTCTTTCTCTCTCTCAAGCTCTTAAAGTAGTGGAAACCACATTTTCAAAGAAAACAAAGAGATTCAAGGGCGTTTTCCACTTTCCCTTTTCTGACCCATGCCCAAAATCCAACCATTTTCACAAACAAAACCGTAGAAAGAGAGGGCAAAGAGAGGAGATCCAAATTCTAAGGAGAAATGGGAGAAACTTGCTTACCTTTCTCTTGCTCTTCCTCCTTCTCTTGGTCTCTCTCACTCTCCACGCCTCTTTTCTCTCCTTGGGTCGAAGTCTAGGGTAAAAATGAGAGAAGAAATGAGTTTGAGCATTTAATGAAGTCATTTTCTCGCTCTTTACTCTCTTCCGGACTGACCCTCGCTACGGCGAAAATTAACCTTCGCTATAGCGAGCTCGTGTTATCTGGCTTCGCTATGGCGAACTCACATTAGTTCCAGACCTCACTTTCCCTATGGCGTAAGCTACAGCGAGCAACCCCCTGGTTTCTGTATGGACTGCTGCCCGCACTCGCTATAACTAGAATCACTCTCGCTATTGCGAACAGGCATTCTTGCTACAGCGAGACCCTTTCTCGCTATTGCGAGGAGACTTAGCACAGTTTCTGGATTTCGAAAATTTCCAGCTTTCTACTTTCTTTCTTTTCCTTTCCTTTTCTTTTTTCCCGGTTGTTACAGTTAGGCTAGCAATACAAAGTATGGAGTAAAAAGAAAATGTCACTTTGCTATCTACACACTCACCTGTGGGGCCGATCGTAGAGGTCCCAAATTCCTAAAATTTGAACAGATCTCTAATTAAAAAGGTAGCCTTAATATTACCTATAATTATATTGAACATAAAAATATCACCTTACTTACTCCATTAGCTTCTAATATATTCAATATAATTAATTTCACCTTTTAACATCTAAACCCATAATTATAGTTTAAATTTTCTATTGTCGCTATTAACCCTAGGTTTTGGATTTTACAAATTAATTACCACAATCTAATTTAAGCTTCTAAAATTTAGTTTAAATTTAGAATATATCTTAAGGAGCTTAAATGAACAAGTTAGAAGTGCCAATCCATACCTTAATGGTTTAAATACAAAAGCCCTAATTTTGGAAGGTTCCTCCCACGGCCAAAATGAAGAAGCAAGTTGAAATTTATGTTTAAGAAGCAAGTTGAAATTTATGTTTTATGGCACCATTAACATTAAGAGGAACAAAAATGGAGGCTGAACAAGAAAAAAATGCAAGCCAAAAATAAGAGAAAAAGAAGGGCCAAAAATGGAGTTTACCTTATGCGGTTTCTCCCCTTAGCATAGCATCCATGGCTCCACAGCATTTAGTGATCAGAACAGGAAGATGGTAGAGGTATTATAGGGTGAGGTGTAGCTAATGAGCAAGGAAGAATGGAAAAAAAATGAGAAAATAAGATGAAAGAGGGTTGCATTTTCAGAAGCTGTAGGAAGAAAAGAATGAGCTATCAAAGATAGAGAAAAAGAAGAAGGGGGGAGGATTTGCGTCAAATTAGGAGTAATAAAGAAGGAAAATATATTATAAAGGGAAAAAAGGAGAAATTGCAAAAAGCACATAAGGTTTTTTTTTCTAGTGTAATTTATTTAAGACTCATGAAAAATTATTCTTACGTGCCTAAATGTAAAAATAAAGACCCCACAATTATATAGAGTTTCCTTATCAACCTATTTTAAAATTTTGGGACATAAAAATATCTCAATGGGTGTAAAATAGATTTCAAAATAGCTTCTTAAAATAATTTTAAAGCACTTAAATTATCTAAATATCATATTTATCCTAAAAATAATTTAGTCTGATTTAGTTAATTATTTTACTATTATTATTTTACTGGGCTTATTTTATTTAGGAATTAATAATGTACTTTTATAGTTTTGGACCATATGATGTAACTCTGGCCCATCAAATGCTTGAGATTTTCCTTTACGTCATTTTTAGTCAAAACACACTTTCTTTTGTATCATCTATAGAGCCTCCACTAACAGTTTTCTCTCTGGAGCATTTTGTTTCTTTCATGGCATTTTGAACTCTTCTGTGATTGATCTAGGATATCAAACTTGATGTCTAGACCCAAGTCTATGGTTTGAGTATACATACTAGTTTAATTTTAATTACAAAATAAATTTTCTCTTCTTCTTCTCTCTATGTTTGTGTTAATTTTGATTACACTGTCGAGTAATTTAGATTACATAATTATTAGTTTGTTTGCATGATTTGATAATTGTGTTTTGATTTAATTGGTTGATTGATTAGTCCACTTCATTCTGTTTATCATGTTAGAGGTTTCTAGGTGTTAGTCTCGGTGCCTTTAAATAGGCATTTAATTTTGTGTTATTAATATGGTGTGATTATGTTAGGCTTAATAACAAGGACTGATTATAACTCTAGGCAGTAACTTAGGGACATTAGATAATAATAACTAGGAGATTAAAATTGAATCAAGGGAATCTTTAGAGGACAAGGAAGGTGAGATATTAGGGGGAAAAACCTAGAATTGATTGTTCTTTGGTGAATTGATTGTTTTCCTAATTTTTTTTAGTAGCTAGTTTCTTGTTTTGATGAATCTCTTAATTTCGCATAAAATCCCCATTCAAATTAATTCTAATTTTGTGATTTCTTGTAATTACTTAATCTAATTGATTGGATTAAAGGCTCCTTGAAAGATGATCTTGTGAGCACTATATTGCAAATTAGTTAATTTAACTAATCTTGGCTAGCTTGACAACCACAAGTTTTCCTGTTACCAAGATGTTGTCACCATTGCTAGGGAGCCAATTAATTATAATTAATCAAAGTAAGAATTACATTATTCTCATTTTAATTTAGCTTTCTCACTTATTTTTTGTGGTCAATTTTGGTGTTCTGATGTAGTTTTAAGCATTATCAACACATAAGGTGACTAACTCAAATTGAGTTGAAATTTTATATATAGGTTCTATGTTTTATAAGAATCAAAAGTCATAGCTTTGCAATGAGGTAACTTTTTTTTTTTTTGGGTCAAATTTCATCATTTAGACTACTTTTTCAATTTTTTAGATTTAATTTTAATTTTAATTTTAAATTTTTTTGGGTGTTTTCTATAACACCATAATTTCCTAACTCATTTCATCATAATCCCATGCTTTATGTGATGCATTCTATAAAAAAGGTAAGAAAAATCTATTAAAATAATACATTATTTGGCGTTGCGTTGCATATAAAAATTTCATTTAGTATCATGTGGATCATGTGAGCTCATACATCATATTCTCATATTTAATTACATGAATACAACTCATTTGCATCTTGAAAAATGGCCTATAACTCATAGAACTTGAAGGGAAGCTCAAAATACACATACATATTTTCGGCCAAATTTTTTCACTTTTCTATTACAACTATGGAAAATCACAACTAATTATAAAAAAAAAATGAAATTATGCATTCTTGGTCATTTTGGAAAGATAAACATGTCTACTTCATGCTAAAAATATTTCTAAACTATAACATCCAACATAGAGGACGTTGGACGTTCGAAAAGGTCCAGAAATCAAGCTGTCCACTGGTGCTATCACAGAACTTTGTAGCAAACTTCAAAAATGTCCAATTAGTTCCACAAAAATCTAATCCATGCAAATGATACCAATCTAAAAAGTTGTGGATGTTAGCTAGAGGAAAAAAATAACTCTAGACTAGTTCAGATACGCCCAGACCTCGAAATCCAATCAAACAGTAACTGAGGTTGGCTGAAGTTCCTGATACTGAACAGATTCTTTGAAAATTTATATATCTCTCTCTAAACATCCAAATGAGGTGCTTCTAGTTGAAACAAGTCACTTAAAATGTCTAGTTTCTATATATATAATGTTGTGGAAATTGGACATCATTTGAGCTCTATGTGACAGATTTCATTTTTGGACCTGAGTGAACAGTGACATGACCAAAATTAAAAAATTTACCAACTTTGAAAATTTATCAAATATTCTATAGACCTCCAAAAATTATATTTTTTATCTTTCCAAAAAGCTCTCAACAAGCTCTAATTGCATACCAAATATCAGATCAAGAAGAGCTCATTTGGACAACAAGTGATGTAGGATTCTAAATTCGTCAATTTTGACTCCATAAGGAATGCCAAAATGTCCAAATGGCTTTTCTTGGAGTTTGGCACCTCTTGGGAAAGTCTAAAAGTATAATTAGGACTTGTGTGAGCTGCCCAAATGGTCCCAACCCTTATGCATCTCATTTTGGTCATCTCATCCACACTTATACATAATTGCATAATACCATCAATGAAGCTAGTTTGTCATCATATACACAAATCACATTCTAATGGCTACATAACATATTCTCTCATTCATACATGACATATTATTATAATTGCATATGTTCAAGAGGTCATATACCATATACGATAGTGGGTTACATCATTTAACATAAATATGGCCTTAAAGAATCAAAACTATGCATTATGTTGTCAAGCTTTCTTTTTTAAGGTGGTTGACTTCCATTATCTTGTCCACTTGGTCCATGATAAACATGATTTTTATATATTTTAATTCTCCTAGCTTAAGCATTTTAATGAGCAAATATAGCTTGAGGAGTTTAATTAGGTAAAATTTGATGTTAATAGCTATTTGTGCACTTAAGGAAATTATTTACAAGGTTTTAGAATTTTAATGCATAAATTTTGTAATGAATTTTGTAAAATCTTTCCCACTTAATTTGGTCTATTATTTTGTGCAGATTTTCAATGGAAATTGGAGCTTGAATGGAAATTGAGTTGAAGGAGAAATGAAGGCTTCATGTGTACAATTTGAGAGGAAAATTTACAAGAGAAGCTATGGGTTGATGTGGGAATGAAAAAGCATGAAAGAGAGGCAGTTCCCATATAAGCTCCATGAGCAGAACAGAGTTGAAGAAGCTACACGTGGAAAAGAGCTTGGATACGAATACACACACATGCAGAACAAAGAAGAGAGGCTATGGGTTAGTGAGGATCCTCGCGTGAGACTAGTACAGAAGCTAAATAAGAAAAAAAGAAGAAGAAGTGCATATGGGATGAGAAGAAGTCACGTGGAATAAGGGATTTGAGAAAGAGCCAGCCACATGCAGAAGAGGAAGAGAAGGAACACGAACTTTCCACGGGTTTATAGGATAAGGAAGGCTCTATATGCAGGAGGAATTAAAATAAACAAACACATAGAAGGCTAACGTGTTTGCTACAAGCTGGATAAAACGTGTTGTGCTGGTGAGAAACAAGGAACAACAATCACATGAAGCAAATGAGAATAAATAAGAAGCATTTGGCTACGAGTACAGAGTAAGAACGAAATGAAGCCAATGTGGAAATCGTGGCTGGCAGCTACAGGAAGAAAACACACATGAGTAACATATGAATGACATGAAGAGAAAAACAGAGCATGCAAGGGATTAAAGAAGAACAACGCTGCGAGCTGGAGTTAGAGAATAACGCATAAAAGAAGCATGAGACAGCCACATGCATATGAGCAAAATGGAAAAGAAGTTACGAGACGAGTGAAAAATGACGTGAAGAATATGAATGAAGAAGCAAGGAGTTGACATAGGCAGCTCAAGTGGAGAAGAGGCAAAACGTGCTGATGGGGGAGACCAACGTAGATAGTAATACGAGAAAGGAAGTGGGAACTTGGTTGAATAAAAATGCAAAGAAAAGAAGAGAAGAAAGGAAGCTGAAAATTAACATAAAAAACACGACATGGAAGATGACGTGGATTTGCATGAATTTGAATCGAAGAAGCTGCACAAGGAGAATCACACGAGCAAAGTGTAGCTACAGGTTATGAGATGCCAAGTCAGCTTATGTGAGGAATAAATGAAGCATGTGAATGAGCTAAAGAGGGGCACGTGAATTATAAAATCACTCAGGAGTAGCATCCATTCACCATCTCATCCAAACCATTCATTCAGACATCAAACCATCTAAGCTGCACATCATCGAATAAGGTGATCCATTCATCAAAAAAGGGAAAAAGCTTAGCGTGATACACAGAAAAAGGAGCTGGGCACGTGACTTTTAATGAGAAGGCATTCACGATATACACACATTCCATCCATTGTGCATTGATCAGAGGCATTCAGCCACGATCCATCGTTATTCCATACGCATTCATTCATGCCTCTTCGTCCAGTAGCCACTCCATGCCAATTCCATCCTCCATCCTCCATCAAACTTCCACCACCATGAAGCATTAATTCATCCTTGTGATTAGCTAAGAGGAAGACCCTTGGTGCAAGCTTGAATCCATGGATGAGCAATATGAAATTGGCTAAGATTTCCTTAATTTCCTACACTTTTTCTTTTTCTTGTACAAGCTTGGTTAAATTGTATTTGATTAGGAATTTATGTTGTTTATAATTAGTGGCTGGTTAGACACTAATTAGGAGATTGTGTTTGATTGATTAATCGATTGAATCAAGTACTAAATTTGTCAATTTCCTACAATTATCCATGTATGCAATCAAAGTGTTTGATGAAATGCATGTGAGAGATTGAGTGCTTGAATGTTTAATAAGAGGATTCCTTAGTGTTTGGTTAAATATCCTAGAGTGTTAATTCAAAGGCTAATTAATCAATTAATTATTCAATTCAAATGTTCATCAATCCTAAAGGCAAGAATTAATAATTTGGTGTAGGATTAATGTCTTAATTCAACATTAACTTGTTAATTTCATGAATCTTGAGTTGTAATTCAAGATCATTTGCCAATGAAAAAAATAGGGATTTTTAGACTAGAATTAATTACAATTAGATTAGGATAAGGATAGTGGATACCAAGGGGCGAATCTAAAGCTAGTCACAAGACTATCATTCACTCATAATTCATACAATTAGGTAGCAATGATGAATTTTATTTCAATTTCAATTTACTTAGTTTAATTAGATAAAAAACCCCCTTAATTTAGAAATTTTTAGAGTCTTTTTACACTTAGAAAATCCAATTAAACATTGAACTCCATTTTCAAGGGAGATAACCTAGGTTGTGCCACTAGCTACATATATAGTCTAATCTAGTTTTATTTTAAGGGTTGCGCGACAGACCCGTCAGTCCACCTAGTATGTTAGATCATTGGAGAGGAAGGAATGAGATTCAAAGAATCCCAATAACTCATCTCCCATTCAATCATACATAATAAATGCAAATAAGTCTTATAAATACATGTATGGTCATGTTGACATATGCAAACATTCAAGAGACATTTTTATCCTTTGAAAAAGTCATACATAGCATATAAAGGCTTGCCAAGCAAGTGGATTGGCCTCATCTAATTTCTTGTGGATGTTGGACTTGCCTCACCCATTCTTTAAGAGATTCTTGGACTCAACCATGCTCTTGGGAGTCCATCTCACTTTTGGGAGATTTTTTACTTTATCTCAACTAATTTTAAGGGTTATTGGCTCATCCTCACTATGACTAAGGGTTCTTAGCCTCACCACACTCAAATAAATCCAAGTATACATCATAAATATCATATGGAAGTATATTGTAACATCATTGTACCATGGAATCAAAGTCATGCTAAAAAAATTTTCATAGCTTAAAAGTACACATACACACATTCAAAGACAAGTGAAGCAAACAATCACGTATGAGAGAAGGAGGAGTGAGCTACCTTGGAAGCAATTACACACTTTTCTTTTGAACTAATGCCACCTCTTTTGGCCACACACATACAAAAGTGTGAAGATGATTTCTGTTGGCCTAAACACAATTTATGGAAGCCAATTAGGTTCATGGAATTAATTCTAAAGCCACACAACTTGCTTAGATACTAGCTTGATCTATAAACCTCATTATAGTTCCATAGTTGCATCTAATGAAGCAACACCCTTCAAATAAATTCTAGATTTCATTCTTTTCTTTCAAATATGATTCTTGACTCCTTTTAAGCCTCTTGGAGTTATCACACAATCAAAACCAAGAGCCTAATTATATGTTACTTCTTTAGGTAATAATATGGAACATAAAGTACTAACTCACTTTTTATGGGTTCTAAATTTTTCCTAAGGCCTCCCCTTATTTTCATTCATCATATATGACTTAAGAATGAATTTAGAAAAATTTAAAACTCTCCCTAGCTATGAGAACCTCTCTTGGTCAAACCTATGCTAGATTTTGGCACCTATGGACCTTGCTTTGTTTTCTCAAGGGGAAAAGCACATGGGAGACTTCTAGGAATCTTAGAAACTCAATTAAAATCTTATTTAGGCCTAAGAATCATTATACAAAATTAGATTTTACAAGGTACACTTGAAACCCTAGAAATTGCATATTGAAATCTAATTGCTTTTTGTTAATTCCCTTTGCATATTCTTAATCTCCACACCTTTTTCCTTAGATTCACCCTTGGTTCTACCTAAAAATCAAATCCTCCTAGAGTTCCTTGGATGAGGCAAAATGGAGAAGGAGGGGAACCAAAGATAGCAACAACGGGATGAGAAATTACCTTATTTTCTTATTTTTTCTCACTTGAATCTTGCTTTCTCCAAGCTTCTCTCTTCAAATCCGAAATTTCTCCTAAGTTTCTCCCTTAAAACAGATTTGTAAACTTTATTTTAATCAAAGAAAAGAAAGGAGAATGGAGGAAAAGAGGCTTGGAAGGAAAAAAACATTAAAATACCTTAAAGCTTGGATCTCTCTTGTCCTTCTTCTTCCCTTGGTGTGCCTAAACCCTAGCTCTCTCCTTTGAAATTTGGAAAAAACAATTGTGTCTAAATGAATGAGGAAGGGTGGCACCACCTATTTATAGGTGGAAGAAAATGACTTTTTTAAAAATTCCTATTTTGCCATTCGTTCTTGGCATTTTCGTTTCTCTTTTGTTTTAACTCCTTTTTTAGAACTGTCTTTTTCATTATGAAATTTAGGTTCCCAATTTAATAAAATACCCTTGGAATCACTCAAATCGAAGCTAAAACCTTTTCGAACGAATTTGTTAAAGTTTGAGTACACTGATGTTGGAAAACGTCTACCGGAAGGGATTTAACTGTCCTGAGGCTTCTTATGGTTTTTAGGGCCTCTGAGAACCCCAGAGAACTCAAAAATTTCATTTAAAAAGCCTTCCTATGTGAATTTCAAAATTTACTCAAAATTACGAAAATGTCATTACATTTCGTAAGATTTTTGTCAAAATTTGTTTCTTCATTCTAGCTCTATTTTTTCTTCTGTTTGAGGTTAAGATTCTCATTTTTAAGAGTCTAGAATGTTATTCAAATTTTTTGGGACCTTAGCTAATTCATTTTAGGGGACTTGTTTTGAAAACGCGCCCATTTATGTCGTTTAACGAAAACTGGATATTACATTTTCTTTGGTTTTGTTCCATGCTTGGTGTATGACTAGATCCTCTAATAGTGAATTAGTTGAGTTTGATCTTGAAATTGAGATGACTTTCCATACACAAGCTAAAACACATAGGATTAGAGATAAAGTTGTAGTTGTAATAGTTTAGAATTAATTGATATGAGAGTGATTTTGAGATCAATTCTAAGTCTAATATTAAATTAGTAACCATGGCTGGGAATGATAATAATGATAGAACTCTTAAGAAATTAGCAGCACCATAATAATGATAGAACTCTTAAGAAATTAGCAGCACCTGATGTTAAATATCAACCATTATGTATTAAATATCTTAAACTTGATGCTAACTTTGAATTAAAATCTAGATTGATACACTTGCTTTTAAAGTTTCATGGCCTTATAGATGAGAACCCTTATAAGCATCTTAAGAAATTCCATATGGTCTGTTTTACCATGAAACTTCAAGGAGTGTTAGAAGAGCGCATTAAGTTGAGAGCCTTCCTTTTCTTATTAAATAAAGTTGCCAAAGATTGGCTCTACTAGTACAACCTACCTCTATCACTCGCTAGAATGATTTGGAGAGATTGTTTATTGAAAAATTCTTTCCTGCTTCAAGAACTATTATTATAAAAAAGGATACATGTGGTATTCATCAGATCAATGGAGAGACATTAGATAAGTACCAGGAGAGATTCAAGAAGCTATGTGCAATCTACCCTTACCATCAAATAAGTGACCAACTTTTAATCCAATATTTCTATGAGCAAGAAAATTTCTAAGTAAAATGAAAAGTAGATAAAAGCATGGTTGATCCAATTATAGAAGGAAAATTGGTAAATAAAATCTAGCTATTGCTAGAGACTTAATTGCATACATGGCTCAAAATGCATAACAATTTGGTACCAAGTTAACTACTCTAACCTAAGGTGTCAATGAGGTTTACACTACACCTATGGATTAGCAAAGAATCGAAACATAAGCTTAAAAAGTTAGCTTCTATGGTTAGATAGTTGGCACTTGGATAAAGGCAACCACAACAAATTCTTACACCTCTATATGGTATATGTTCCATAGTCATACACACTACTGATCAACGCTCCAAATTGTAAGATAATATTGAATTAGATGTTGGCATTTTTCCTGGTAGACCTTTGCAACAACAACAGCAAAATAGATATGATCCCTTCACAGCCACATATGATCCTAGACGAAGAGATCATCCAAATTTGAGGTATGGGAGTAGCTCTAATCAACAACAGCAGCAACCAAAATTTAATACTACAAGCCTAAGCAACTAGTAACCAATGAGACAACATATGCAGCAAATGCCTAAATTAGAGCCAAGTATGGAGGATATAGTTAAGCAGCTAACAATAAACAATCTTTAATTTCAGCATAAAATAAAAATAACAATTCAGAATTTAGAGACTTAGATTGGATAACCTACAACAAATATTAATGAATTAAGGAGTTAAGGTTTTAGTCAATTACCTTGTCAACCTATTACCAATCTAAAAGGGAATATTAGTGCTATAACTTTGTGGAGCAGTAAAGAAGTAAGTGGGCCAACCTTTCATCAATTAGAATTAGTGCAACAAAGAGAATGTACTAGAGAATATCCACATTTAATCTAAAGTTTTGAGCAACCAAGCAAAAATAACAAGAATAAGGGAGAGACTTCTACATATAACACCCCTTCCATTCCTAAATAAAGTGACTCAGTCTAAGAAAATTACTGAAGCTAACTTAGATAGGGAGATTATAGAGAAATTTAGGAAGGTTGAAGTGAACATACCCCTCTTAGAGGTAATTAAGTAGATTTCAAAATATGCAAAGTTCCTGAAAGAGTTGTGCTTTATAAGAAGAAGTTGAAGGGTAATGAGAAAGTGAGCATGGCAGAAACATGTTAGCAATAATCCAGCTAGCTATGCCTACCAAATGTAATGATCTTGGGATATTTAACATTCCATGCACAATAAGGAATATGCATTTTAACAATGCTATGTTAGATCTAGGTACTTTCATTAATGTGATGCCTAAGTCTATTTATTCTTCTTTACAAATTGGAGAGTTAAAGCCTACTGGGGTGATGATTCAACTAGCAAATATGAGCATAGCAAACCTTGCAAGAGTTCTTGAAGATATTTTAGTAAGGGTAAAAGATTTGATTTTTCTTATTGACTTTTATGTTTTAAATATGAAAGATGATAATGCACATGGACATGCACCATTGATTTTAGGTAGACCTTTCTTCAAAATTGCAAAAATAGTAATTAATATGCATAATGGTACTCTTTTAATGGAGTTTGGTGGCAGTGTGGTTCATTTTAACATCTTTGATGCTATGAAATATCCTATAGAAGAACATTTTACTTTGCAAGTGAACATGATAGATTTGTTAGTTGGTGATGTTTATGATGATATAGTTTTTAAGCTTCTTGATATTGATGAATTTATATATATTATTTAATGCTCAAAATATTATGATGAAATGAACAAATGTGTTGTATGTTCTAAAATTTATGAATATTTAAATTCCATTGAATTTGTTAATATTATTGAAAAGGCTGATTTTTTCACTTTTTTTTTATTCTTATGTGCTTTTAAGAGATAATATTTTTTTTATTGATAATAGTGAATAGGTGAATGGTGTTGTAGACTTGACTCTAAACAGGTTGATACCTTCCATCTAACAACTTCCTACATTTGAGCTTAAGCCTTTACTTGATAATTTGAAATATGCTTTCTTGGAAAAAGGTAAGAAACTACTGGTGATATTAGTAAAGAATCTCTAACCTAACCAAGAAAAGAGATTGTTAGACTTATTGAAGAAGAATAAGAAGGCAATAGGGTAGACACTTGTAGAAAGTCCAGGGATTAGTCCTTCCATATGTATGCATCGAATCCTATTAGAGGAAGGAGCGAAACCAGTAAGGTAGCCTTAAAGAAGACTCAGGCTTATGATTTTAAATGTAGTTAAGAAAAAGGTAAGTAAATTACGTTCAGCTGGTATCATTTATTCTATATCTAATAACAAGTGGGTAAATCTAGTGTAAGCGGTTCCTAAAAAGATAGGTATTACTGCGATGCACAATGAGAAGAATGAGCTCATTCTTATGAAAGTATAGAATAGCTAGAGAGTTTATATTGACTATAGGAAGCTTAACCAAGCTAGCAGAAAGAATCATTTTTCTCTTCCATTTGTGGACCAAATATTAGAGAGATTAGCAAGGAAATCCCATTATTGTTTCCTAGACAGGTTCTCTAGATATTTTCAGATTCACATAACACTAGAAGACTAGGAAAAGACCACTTTTACCTACTTGTTTAGTATATTTGCTTATAAAAGGATGTGCTTCGAACTTTGCGATTCTCCAGGCACATTCTAGCAATGTATGAGAAGCATTTTTTTTTTTTTTATCTTCTTGAATATTACATAGAAGTATTCATGGATGATTTTACTATTTATGGCACTTCACTTGATGATTGTCTGATAAGCTTAAGTCAAGTCTTAGAGAGATGCATTGAGAAAAATTTACTTTTAGTTATGAGAAATCTCATTTTATAGTAGAACAATACATTGTTTTAGGGCATGTAGTTTCCAAGAATGGCATTAAAGGAGATAAGCTAAACTTGATATTACTGCCTCTTTACCTTACCTCACTTGTATATGGAAAGTTTGTTCTTTTCTTAGTCATGTAGGATTTTATAAGCAATTCGTCAAAGATTTCAACAAGATTTCTCTTATACTTTTTAGGCTCCTTCAAAAAGATGTGGATTCTAATTTTAATGAGCAATGCAAGATAACCTTTGTTGAGATAAAAAAAAAAGGCTCACTTCTCCATCGATCATCCAGCCACCTAATTGGGAGTTTCCTTTTGAATTGATGTGTGATACATCAAACTTTGCAGTTGGTGTAATTCTTTCTCAACGTATGGACAAGAAATCACATGTGATATCTTATGTGTCTCACACTTTGAATGAGGCTTAAGCTAACTACACCATCATTGAGAAGGAGCTTTTAGTTATTTTCGTTGCTTTAGGCAAATTTTGTTCTTATCTACTTGGTTCTAAAGTGATTGTTTATCCTGATCATACAGCTTTGAAGTTCTTCTCAAGAAGTCTAATGCAAAACTTAGACTCATTCGATGGATGTTACTACTATAAAAGTTTGATCTTGAGATAAAACATAAAAGTGGAGTAAAAAATCTAATAGTTAGCCACTTGAGAAGGATTTCTCATTCCTTAAAGTCACATACTATGGATCACTCCATATTAGGCAAATAAGCAATTATATCAACTATGTGACGACCCTAAATTCTAATATCGGTGATTATAACTAAATACACAATTAATAAATAATGATCAAGGTTTGGAGTCGTTGCAATTAATGTATACTACTAGGATCACCTATATGGCGCCGCGGCAAATTTTGCTACTGTAACCTCCCTACTTAATTTTCTCGGCTTGCGCCGCGACGAGACTTCTTGCGCCGCAGCGAGGTTACGTTCTATCACCCCCTGGGCGATTATTTTCACTCTGCGTCGCGGCGAGATTTCTCAAGCTGCTGCGTCCCTTGCCACTGTCACTTCCTAGGCCGCGGCGAAACCTTCCTGGCCGCGGCGTGATTCCCTTCTGTCACTGTTTTCCCTATATTTCGCCCCCTACACTCTATTTCTCTCCTTAGAGTTACACTCTAAGGTCACTTTCCTTCATTTTATATGGCTCTAATGGCATTTATCTACCTTATTTTCTTAGCTCTTCTCCCATTACCAATTCAAAACTTATGTGCCCATTTCTTTCCTCTAATTACCCTCTATCAGCAAGTTTAAAAAAAGTAACTACAGTAGAATATACATTAACTACCAACATCCATGCTTTAATACTCAATCAATGGGGGTTCCATACATTAGGGGTTCATATCAATATCTCAAGGGTTACATTTCCATTGATAAGCCACATCATAGGTCAACATAATTTTCAGCAGATATCACGAATCCATACAACAATTATCAAGTTAAGATAAGGTCTAGCCTTTCAGTACATACATTCTTAGTAAATCAAATGTTTAAGCCTACACTTGGCAATACAGATACATAATGATGCTATACATTAAGGAATATAAAATTAGCATCTATACTAGCTAAATCAGCCTAGGTGTAGCCATCTCCCCATAGGTGGAAACTCATGGATTTTCATCCACTTGCTTACCCTTATCCTTACCTGAAGAACCTTCACCTGAAATTGTAATCTCACAAAACGGGGTGAGATACACATCTCAGTAACCAAGGCAATTCCATCATATAATCCAGTTTAATCAATATATATGTATAAATCAAAATCCATATCAGAATCATATCAGTCATTTCAGTAAATGAAATAATTAGGCTATCATGATTACTATCCCATACTAGCAATCATATATTTAACATGTTAAAGGCCATTAACACCGGGAGAGGCCCGTCCACGGCACCTACTCCCCATTGAGCACAACCAGGGCTCAGTGCATCTAGGGTTGATCATACCCGGTGCTCGATCGAAGCACATGCACGGGTGGCAGCCGCACCACAGCTCCACTATGGACTCACAAGGTCCAATCATAATACAACAGATAGCCAACCAATTCATTCAACATTTCAAATCATTCATATATAGCAAATATGAAATTAAAATAGATACATGTATGGAATTAATGTAAACCCCGGTTACCTCACTTGCAGACAATTGCAACAGCCACCACAAATCCCAAATTCGGATTCAAGTATCTCCCACCAGAATTCTCAATGTTTCACCCAAAATCCTAAGCAAATTCGTACTAAATTAATACCCATAATATAAATAAGCTATGGGGGTCTCAAACCATCAAAGAAAGCATCAAAATGAGGGGTTTAAACTCACCTAATGTCAGCCCTAGCCTCAACCTACGAATTTTATCAAGAAAACCCCAAATAACCACATTTCAGAATTTTGGGTAAGGTGAAAATTCTCCAAATGAAAAACTAATCGGACCAAATTAAAGAGAAAGATGAGGGGATTAAGTTCTATAACTATTACCTTGGCTGAATCTTATTCTAAGTGTGTGAAAATATGAGATTCTTGCCCCCAACCCTAGCCTCCTTCTCCACCTCCGAATTTGCTTCTTTGAGTTTCAGCAAATGGGAGGAGTGGCTGAAGCATTAGGGTTTTAGGTGGGTTTAAGTTGGGTCAAGGGGCTGGGTCATGGGTTGCTCCAAGTCCAAATCCAATTGGGTTTCAAATTTTGCTTATTGGATCAGTTTTATACATTGGGTTGCTGAAGTATAATGGGTTTTGGGCCTAATTTAAAGGGCTCAAAGGTTTGGGTCTGCACCTAATTCATTGGGCCTCCATTAGCCTCTCATCATGTTTAATTAATTTAGGCCTAGATGCAATTTCTATCCTAAGTAAATTCTCAAACTCATATTAATAATTTATCTATTTAAAATCCCTATTTCCTTAACTAGCCCAGTCATCCCATATTAATTATTCTTAATTAATCTTAATCATGATTAACACCTTAATTAATTTCGAGGTGTTACAAACTACAAGGTAAAGATTCTTGGTGTTCAAACATGGTCAATTTCTTGGTTGCATCTGAATTACCTGCACATCTTAAAAGGCACCAAATCTATAAGTTTAGAAGTAAAGTCAAATATCATGTTTAAGATGATCCTTATTTGCAACACAAATGTAGTGATTAAGTTATTAAGAGGTGTGTTCCTAATCATAAGTTCACATCTGGTTTGTATTTTTGTTATACACTTGCGTATGGTAGTCATTTTGGTCCTTAGAGTACTATTAGGAAAGTTTTGGATTCTAGGTTATATTGGCCCACTTGATTTAGAGATGCATATGAATATGGGAGGAATTGTGCACGATGCCAATAAATAAGTAACATTTCTTATAAGAATGAAATACCTCAATAACTATTGTTGTTTTGTGAGATATTTGATGTCTAGGGCATTGATTTCATAGGGCCATTTCTAGTTTCCTTTAGTTTTGTGTATATTCTTCTTATTTTGGATTATATTTCAAAGTGGGTGGAGGCTAAAGCCATAAGACTGATGACTCTTCTATTGTTGTAGATTTTGTTAGATCTTACAATTTTTATAGGTTTACCTTTCCTAGAGTAATAATCAGTGATCAAAACTTTCATTTCTATAATAGAAACATGCAAACTTTGCTCCGTAACTATGGTGTGATGCATAGAGTAGCAACTCCTTACCATCCATAAACAAATGGACAAACCAAAGTCTTAAACAAAGAAATAAAACAAATTTTAAAGAAGATAGTTTAGCCTAACAAAAAAGATTGGAGGATACACTATAGGCTTATCTCACCACTTATAAAACCCCTATAAACACATCGCCTTATAGGTTGATATTTGGCAAAGTGTGTTATTTACTGGTTGAGATTAAATATAAGGCTTATTGGGTAGTAAAAAAGTGTAACATGGATATTTCTCAAGTAGGTTTTTAAAGAAAATTTCAACTTCAAGAGCTTGAAGAAATTCAGTCAAAAGCTTATGAGAACTCTAAAATATATAAAGAGAAGACCAACGCTATACATGATAAGATGATTGAAAGGAAGGGGTTCTATATTGGTGAAAAAGTCATTTTCTACAATTTCCATCTCAAGTTGATATTAAGTAAGTTACGTTCTAGATAAATTAGTCTATTTGTGGTTGCTCATATTTTTGCTTATGGTGCAGTTGAAATCATGAATGAGTTAACTGACAAACGCTTCATGGTGAATGGGCAAAGGCTAAAATATTTCCATAAGGGATTTTAAGAGCATATAGTGGAGGAATTACATCTCTATAATGCTACATACACCTAACACACCAAGCTCTACATCCTTTTTTTCTCTTTTATTTTCATATCCTATATTTAACTAATAGATTGTGTTTACATTGAGGACAATGTAACATTATGTGTGGGGGGAGATTTGCTTTTGTTATTTAGTGCATCCTTTCTTTTGCTATTTTCTTGACTTCTTTCTGTTTTTCTTGCATTTTTGTTTTCTTTGGCTTTTGTTTTTCATGTGAAAGTTACAAATTGAAGCAATTTAGGTTTGAAGGTATTTCAACATGGTTAAGAGTCGATCTTGCTTCTTAAAATTAAGTAAATTGGTAATAAATTTGATTTTTATAGATTAACTTTAGTAGTCTTTAACTTGTGAGAATTTTGAGCATTATATTATTTCTTTCTTATTGTGAGCATTCACCTATCATAATTTTCATTCTAAAACTTGTATTAATTCTTGATTGAGATTACAATTATATATGCATGCATGAAATATTTACTATTTAGGCAGAACACCGTCGCCCATCTTTATTAAGAAACTGTCAGAAATTCAAGAAAGGGGTGAAATTGATAACAAAATAAAAATAGGTGTAGAAAGAACTTCGAAAACGAAGGTAACTAAACAAGAACAAAATAAATCCACCGAAGAATATCTTTCTCCTTCTCTTTTTTCGGAGGATAGCGATTCAAACAAGCTAAATCTTCTAATCGATAATTTGGCCAAAGAAAGAACTTTAAATTAATTAGTTTTTTTTTATGTCTATCAAGATCTTTACTTGTAGCCAAAACTTGACAGCAATTATTCACTTTATTCTCATTGTAAAATGCCGTATTTCTATGCACACTATTTCTATTCCTAGGATTGAAAGACATTCATTTCTTTGTTAGCCATTTAGCCAAATGGCCAACCCATACATATTATCTTTTGTTCAACCCCTTTGAGCCTATTACCCTTTTTCTTAAAATTTTAACTCATTACAAACCAAATCCAAAAATATGCCCCACCCCACCTTAGGAACTGGAGAACATTGCATCTGATCAGGAAAGAAGGAATGTTAATTATTGCATCAAGTTGGGCTATTTAAAAAAATGAAAAAAGAAAGATAATGAAAATAATGGTTCAAATGAAGAGCAAAACGCACTCAAAAGAAGAGAGAGAAAAGAAGAAAAAAATTCTAAATTTAATGGGGAATAAATGCCTAAGTAAGATGCATAGTTGTTCCATTATGTTTGTTTGATCAATGCTCTTTTGATTCTTGAGGTATTTGCTCACCTTTTCTCATATTTTCACAATTGCCTTTACCTTAGCTCTATTACAACCTTGAATATCAGTCCTTTTAGTTTGTGTGTTGCATGTAACATAGTTAGTGGAGATTAAAAAGATAAACTAAGCCTATGGTAATGAGGTTATAATAGGTTGAAATTGAGTGAAACACTTACCCTAAACACTTGAGAGAATTAAGAGCATACACACATCCAATAAGGGGCTAGCCATTTTGATTCATTCTTGTTAAATGAAATTGTCATGTCACTTGTTCTTCTAGATTGCAAAAAAGATTTTCTTTGACTGTTGAGATTTTATAGAGCTTAAATTATCTTTAACCTTGCAGTTTTTAAATTTTTGTTTTTATTTTACCCAGGAGTGCAGAAAAGCTAAATGTGATCGTATTTAATAATGCAAGTAATTATACATTTTCTACTTCTTATACTTGATTTTATAATAATTTAGTAGGGCTAATTTGATGACCTTAAATTCATTTTATATTATTTGGATTAAATTGGGACCAATGTATTTTAATTACATATTTTATTGAATTAGGTTTTAATTATTATTATTATACTTTGATCAATTATCTATATTTTTGTTCTTCAGGTAAGCTAAGCTGCACATATAGATTTGGACTTTTAACAAAGGGATTTGAACACTAAGCTTATTTCATTTAGGAATTAATAATGTATTTTATAGTTTTGGACCATATGATATAACCTTAGCCTATCTAGTGCTTTAGATTTTTTGTTAGGTCATGTTTAGGCAAAACACATTTTCTTTTACATCATTTACAAAGCCTCCACGAATAGTTTTCTCTTTGGAGCATTTTGTTTCTTTCATGATGTTTTAAACTCTTCTGTGATTGATTTAGGATACCAAACCTGATGTCTAGACACAACTTTGTGGTTTTATTATACATATTGATTTGATTTTAATTGCAAAATGAATTTCCTTTTCTTCTTATCTTTGTTTTTGTGTTAATTTCGATTATATTAGTTGGGTAATTTAGATTGCATAATTATTGATTTGTTTGTATGATCTAAGAGTTGTGTTTGATTTAATTAGTCAATTGATCAATTAGATTTGTTCTATTTATCACGTTAGAGGTTTCTAAATGTTAATCTTGGTGCATTCAAATGGGGATTAATTATGTCTTGTTAATTGGGCGTGGCTACGTTAGGCTTAATAACAAGGATTGATCATAACTCTAGGTGACTATTTAGGGACATCAGATAACAATAATTAGGAGATTAAAATTGAACCAAGGAAATCTTTAGAGGATGAGGAAGGTGAGATATCAAAGGAGGGAACCTAGGATTGATTGGATTTTGGTGAATTAATTTGTTTCCTAATCTTTTTTAGTAGTTAATGTCCTATTTGATTAATCTCTTAATTTCACATAAAATCCCCATTTAAATTAATTTTGATCATGTGATTTCTTGTGATTATTTAATCTGATTGGTTGGATCAAAGGCTCTTGGAAAGATGACTTGGTAAGTACGATATTGCAAATAAGTTAATATAACTAATGTTGGCCAATTCAACAACTACGAGTTTTCCTATTACCAGTGTCTCCATAGTTAAAGAATTGTTGCAAATCTTGGATAAGAAAGCTATTGATGAGATAAAAGATTGCCGTGTGTAGGTATATTTTGTTATAATGTTTATACCATTCTATGTAATTCCAAATATTTTAACACTAATTCATTGATGGGTTTTCTATTTGTGGTATGCTTGCAATATTTATGAGCATTGATATATAGCAAGGTTGGTTTTACAATGCATATATAAGATGCATCAAGAAAGTTGTGAAATATATTATAATAATCAATATATTATAATAAAACCTATGAAAACCGCGACTTATGAATAATGTAGCTTCGACTTGTAAACCGTGTGACTTTTACGAGTTACATATCAAGACATGCATACATGAATGTATAATTATTGTCCACATATTATTTTTTTCTCCTTTTTTCCTGAATTTTTTTTTTTTGTGGGATCCATGAGACTTTTTTGAATTCTCCTATAAGATGCAAACGTGGAGGACCTAGTTAAGATATATTATGTTTCATGTACTGAAATACAATCTTCATAGTATTTTATTAATACATAATCATAATAATTTATTTTTAGTTATAATTATTAGAAAATAAAAATATCATCTATAACTAAAATTAAGTAAATAATATAAATTTAAACGTCAATTGATTGATGAGAGATAACGTGCATGGCATGAGTGTACTAGTTATATTTATGTACTTATGTTGCTAACATATAAGTAAGATTCTGATTTTTCACAAACAGGTTGAATAACCAGTGAGTAAAGAGTCAATACTTCCTGAAACTGCTTGGTTTCGAAATTTGTAATACACATCCAATCCGTCATCCCTTCTTTTCTGTCGATAACCGCCGCCGGACGTTGAGAATGGCCACAGTGGCCGCCACCACACCACCGTCAGCGCCGCCGCCGCCGCAAGCCCTAAAATTGGAGTCCCTTGCGCACGTTGACATCACAACTCTCTCCCAGTCTGAGCTCCAAGCGCTCTCCATGTGCTCACTCTCCGCCTTCGACCTCCGCTCAACCACTGACCTTGTTTTCCCCAAAGTCGACCGTTCACTCTTCAACGAAAGCGCTGGCTCACGCCGCCAGACCTACTCTCGACCCCGCAAACCCCAATCCCCTTCCGACTCCCCCACCGGCCACCGCCGCCGGGTTGCCGGACTTCTTCCCGCTCCTAAACTTCCACCAGTCCCCGATGACGACCCAGAAAACTTAGAGAATCGCAAGATTATAGATTATTTGAAGCAATTGATCAGGGAGGACCCTAAATTCGATCAAGTTGAGCTAGCTCCACCTTCTGTTACCGCCGAAATTCTACCAAATCCCGACTCAAAGGTGGGAACGGTGGAGAGAGAGGATGTGGGGATTGTGAAATTAGGTGGGGAACGGAAAAGGAAGAGGGGGAGGAAGCCCAAAGTGAAGGTGCATTTGAAGGAGTGCTATAGAGGGATGGAGATTGTGAATAAGAGTGGTGTTGCGATTGATCTTTCTGCTCTGGCAAATGCGGAGGATCCCTTTGCTGAGGAGTTGAGGAGAAGGACTGTGGGGTTGCAGAGTGAAGAAGAGCTGTTGGGGTTTTTGAGGGATTTGGGGGGGCAATGGGGAAGCAGGAGGAAGAAGAGGAAGATTGTGGATGCCGGAGATTTCGGTGATGTACTGCCGGTTGGTTGGAAGCTTCTGCTGGGTTTGAAGAGAAAGGATGGTCGCGCGTGGATTTATTGCCGCAGATACATAAGGTGGTCTTCTATGCCTTTTTTACTCTTCTAGATCTACGGGTTTCTGATAAAAGAAATCAAGTGATTCAAAAACTTTAATTTTAGTTTTCCCTTTTAATTTTCTATTGTGGATTCCATGGGGCAAAATGGACTTATCAACTAGATATCTTGGTTGTTCATTTCAAAATGTTAAGATCGGATAACTTTCTATTAGGGGTACAATGAATGAATGATGCCGTGTGCATTATAAGAATATGAACCTATGAGTAAGCCCTCGATGAAATCAGGTTGCTGGTTGTGATGCCATTTTCTATTTATTGTATCTAGTGTGCATGGCTTTTTCTTTTCAAATTCAAATTATTTTATACTAGCATGGATATGGACATATGGTTGAAGTTCGCAGTTTAGAACTTTTGAAGTTTGGGAGGAAATACATTTGGTTCTAGTCCATTGCAAAATAATTTTTTTCTTGTTCTGTTTGTTGATGGTCTCAATCTGCAATATAGAAGTCTAAATGTCTCTTTTTAGTAATGAAACTGTCTTGCTTGATATACTTTAAGAATAGGGGTGGTTACTGTTTACTTGAGATGTACATTTCTAGCTCTCTTTTGGGGTTTTCGGTAAGTAGTAATTGATCAAGTAGATAAAGGAATAGAGATGAGGAAATAAAACCAAGTTTCTGAATTCTTAATTTAATAAAGATGCTACTCTGTAGGACACTCAGACACTTGACTGTAAAATTTAAATCAGTCATATACCTTGTCTGTTAACAGGTAATGATTTGTCCTTCAACACCCCCCCCCCCCCCCCCCCAACAAAAAAAAAAACAAAAAAAAAGGTTTCCTTTTACTCCTTTTATCTTGTGAGGGCTTACATACTCATTTGATATTTTACAGTCCTAGTGGACAACAATTTGTATCTTGCAAAGAAGTTTCTTCATATCTTCAGTCCCTTTTTGGCCACAATGATGCACAATTACCAATCAATCGTAGGGTTGAAAATATGATGCTGGACAATAGAGTGACTACTCAAAGTGTAAGTATGTATGTAGCAGCTGATTTATCTGTTATAGTTTTGTTATATGAATGGGAAGTTTATGGGATGGGCTGCAGTCTGCAGGTGTTACCCACGGGGATCAAGATCAAAGTATGATCCTTGCAAATGACTCAGCCATACCCAGTTCTTCTGAATGTAATGAACGATTGAAGGAAGTGGCCTTATTGGGAATTGAGAATCTTGCAGAAGTGCAAATACATGATCTATTTGAATGTCACAAATGTAGCATGACCTTCGATGAGAAGGATTCATACTTGCAGCACCTGTTGTCTTTTCACCAGAGGACAACAAGGCGCTATCGACTTGGTTCTTCTGTTGGAGATGGAGTTATAATTAAAGATGGAAAGTTTGAGTGCCAGTTCTGCCATAAGGTGTTTCTGGAAAGGCGTCGCTACAATGGTCATGTGGGGATCCATGTTAGGAACTATGTGAGGAGAGTCGAAGAATCGCCAGGTCAGGTAAATGTTCAGAGGAGAGAGAAGTCTCCAAGCAAGGAGGATTTGCCTTCTAGGATCTCTAAGATGGATGCTCTAATTGAAATTGCTCAGAACTCTATTATGGAGAATTGTGCAATGGAACTCCATGGTAGCCATGCTTCCTCTCCTGGTAAACTGAATGTAATTTCTACTACAGAAATTGCTGTTGGTAACTTAGATCATGACAAAATTTTTGAGTCTCCTCTCAGTGAACAGAAAATGGAAGATAGCTTCACTGGCAAAAATGTGGATCAAAATTTAAATCAGCAAGATAGTCAACATGCACTCATGGATGAAAAAGTAGAGAAAACTGATGGTCGTAGCAAAGTTATGGATTCCAAGATAGAGACCTGTGTGGATCTTATGGGCTTGTCAACTGTAAACGAGCAAAATGTTGATGCATTTGAGAACTCTAAGGGAAAAGATGATGTGGCATTGATTTCTGATGGTTTAGATTGGTGCGGGGTTGATTTGGAAGGAGTTTCTCAAAGCCCTTTACATCCTTTATCTGGCAATCATATGGTCCCTGAAGCTGAAAATAATGGAAATTCTGGTAGCACTAAGACTATGGAGCAACTTAAGCATGATGAAGACAATGGAAATAAGAGTGAGTTCAAAATTGGATTTGGTGGCTCAAAAGATGTATCTGTTAGCTCTAAAATCCAAGAGATGGTAATTCCAACTTCTGAAGAGAATGTAGTGTCATCTGAGGTTTCAACCTCATCCATGTCCATGGTGCAATCTTTGGATTGCTTTTCCCATCTCTCTGGACCCTCAGATAAGGTATAAGTCATATCCTCTGGGTACCTTCATTCTCTGGGTTTCTTACATGTAGAAAAACCATGAGAATATTTGTACAACTATTGTATGAGGGTCTTCCTAGAAGTGATTGATTTGGGGCCTTTTGTTCATGTCCACATGCCATTGTGTGACATGTGGGCTGCTGTGCTTATGGAGTCTGTCTCTCTAAATGTGTTCAATGTAAATCTTGTATTCAACTGTTAATGTAAATATGTGTTATTACAAAGCAGTGGTACATTCCTTAATTTTCCAAAACAAACGCAATTTTTGGAATCAGTTTTGTTGTCTGAGCCTTCATTGTTCTATAACAAGTCCTTTAAGATGGTTTCCATATAATTGTTAATGCCTCACTGCAATTTTGATTTTAATTTTTTCCTTTTATATCCATATATCTGTGCTGTGTAATGTTGTATGGGACTGAGTGCTAAGCACTAAAAAGCCAATCAGGAGAATAAGTTTAATGATGTAGAGATGAGAATGTTGTGTTGGATGTATGGATGGATATACTAAATAAGATAGAATTAAAAATGAATACATTAGAAAAAAAGTTAAAGTTGGATTTATTGTGGAAAATATTGTAAAATCGCGTTTTAAATGATTTAGACATGTGTAGAGAAGACCTAGTAAAAAAAATAGATTAGATGGAAAGTATTTCAATAATGAGAGGTAGAGCAAGATTAAGAAAAATTATAGGCGAAACTATTAAGAAAGATTTAGAATTAAATGATTTATCTAAAGACATGATTCATAATAGTTATAATGTCGTTTAATTCATGTAGCTGACCTCACTTAGTGGGAAAAGAGTTGTTGTTGTTGTTGTTGTTGTTGTTATATCCATATATCTGTTCCACTTTAACCTGCTATATAACTCTGTGGTAGTTTTAGTCATCTGGTTAATCAGCATCTCACAATAGAAGAAATATGGTAGCTTAATTTGTTCATTGTTGATTGAGTAATAAGTACCTTGCTTCTCTGTTGAGTGGTGTCTTTCCATATAGCAACTATTACTGTTTCTCTTATATCTTACAAACAGAAAAGAAAGACAACTCTATTTCGGGTGGGTGCTGCAGCCCTGGGACAGGTGGAGTTAGGATGCTTCCATTACATCTTGCTCTGCCACCAGCTTTGAACAGTTCTAAGTTATGAGCACGTGCTTGTGTACTACAAACGAGTGAATTTCTTATATTTCCTATTCTGCCTCTATTTCAAGCTTATTAAGGCCAATTATAATTAGCATACTGGAGTCTAGCATCATTAGCACCAAGTTCTCCAATGCAACAAATATCTACTTTCTGCACCCAACCATGATGTGCCAATTGTGGTTGGTAGTGCTTATCCTACCCTGGAAAATTATTGTTATGGCTCATTGATTTTTTTTTGCTTTTTTTTTTTTGTTTTTGGTTTTTGCATCCCCCCTTCCCGCCGCGGGGGGGGGGGGTGGTAATCAACCTTGCGGTGTTGACCACAAACATGATAATATGAATGGGTTCCAGGAACTGAGGTTGGATGAAATAGAAACTCTGAAGTGTGATTTTACAAATGGTCAACATTCTCTTTCTCTGCCTCAGGTGCCAACAGTTTTGGTGAACAACAGACAGAATGAAGGGGCATATGCTTCCTCAGTTCAGCTTGAATCTCCAGAAGCAGGCAGAAATCAGATTACTACTCTGTGTGTATGGTGCGGTATAGAGTTTAATTATGATGCTGTTGATTCTGAAATACAACCAGATTCTGTTGGATTCATATGCCCGGCTTGTAAGGCCAAAATATCTGGTCAAATCAATGTGTTGGAGAGTGGATCACCCTTGAATGCTGACCATCTTTGATTCAGGATGTTCTTATTCTTTGTACAGGGATATTTAATAGGCAGGTAATTACTGCGTCTCTCTCTCTCTCTCTCTCTCTCTCTCTCTCTCTCTCTATATATCTTGGTAGAATGATTCTCGGTATTAACTGTTTGATAACGATCTTAAATTGGTTTAAGTTCTAATTGTTAGTTTATCTTCCCAGTGTTGGATCTGATCTACTTGTCTTTATTTAGTGTTGCTGTTATCATCTCACGTTCATAACTGCAGTGGTTGATTTCTACTTTGGCAGCTGAATGATATTTGGACTTAGGAAGATCAGTAGTAAGAGAGGATCTTGGAAGGGAGATGTGAGCTTTCAGTGCTATTTGTCACGTCTGGCGTCAACAAACGTTATGTATAGTTTTGGTTAGTTTCTTTTCGTATGTTGTACTATCTCACTTGTACTCCTCATTTTAAAGAGAACCATGACCTAAGCTGATGTAGTCTTGTCCGATGTAGTATAAAATGCCAGTCTATCTGCAATATTCTCACAATCAGGACTTCAATATTTATGCAATTAGATCATTCAAAAAGGTAATATTTTGGATGAGACGTGTAACATCTGGTCCTGGGATGGAGGTCCTGGCTGCTGGGCTGCCCCTTAGAATAGATTTGAACCGTCGAGATTTTAGTTTATTTCAATCATTTTTTTATTTGGATATCTTTTTAATCTTAAAAGAATCAAACGCAAGATGGAAATGTTTGATAAAAGTCGAAGTACTGCTTTTGTTTTTGTTTTTGTTTTGCTTTCTTCAAAATAAAAGAAATAAATAATTGAGATTGAAAAGAAATTTAAAAATAAATTATTTAGATTAAATTTGAATAATTTAGATTTGTTTTACGGGAGCAGCAAAAGATTTTCATTCTTGGTCTTGAAGGACGTTGATGGATCAATATTAGGATGCTAGATGAGTAGAGCTTACTACCTAACTTTAATATGGTGGGATTTCTTGAATCATATGTGCCAAACGCTCTGGTAAACCTATGCAGTCTTAGTTTACATGTGAAAGCCTCATCATTTTTATTTTTGGGGGGATCAAAATGGTTTTAATAAGGAGAAGAGAGTACTGAAAGTTGGAGGATAAGAAATCCTCAAACAAGGGGGAAAAAAAAAAAAGAAACAAAGGAGAAACTACGTAAGAATCCCTCATTACTTTGTTAATAAATAATTGACTCGGGGATATGTTCTAGTCGATGGCAACGATCCAGTAATTGCTTTTTAATAAAACTAAAGATAGTCATAGACTATCATCTTATTGAGCCATGCTTTATGCATGAATTTCCCTAAATAATCCTGTATAAATAAAGAGACAATTTCAAACACTAGACACAGGTAGTGGGTGAATGCAAAAACATTTGAGTCCATAATTAAAGGACAATTTCTTTTTAAATAACATATTGTGTCCTAATGTGAAAAATAGCTGCATTCTCTCACTTGATACTTCGCTAGGCTTGTCACTTTCTTAAAGCCAACACTTGGAAAGGAATTGAAGAAGCTACACAATGCTAGCAAAAAAGAAGGGGAGGAGGGAATGGAGTAGAGAAGTTGTACTGATTTTCATGAATTTAAAGCTCAACTACGGTATCGAATTCTTGCTCTGAGAGAATAAAGAACAAGAGAATATCTTGCATGGATGATGCAAATGAGTTGCGCTATAGAGAATACGAACTCCACTCATTTTCAGTTTTGCTCACACTTAGATTATGGTCCCTCTAATATGAATACACTAACTATAGGTTCCTCCATAGCTCTTAGCTTTTCGGTCCCCTGTCCAGGAACTTCCAATTTTGAACTGAAAGAATTGACTAAACTTAAAGGCTTAAAATCTCGGACCTATTAGAGGTAAGCATTTAGTATCCTTCAATCTTCAACAAAATTGTGATTCTATGTCTTCTACATTTTTTAATTTCTTATATAAAGTTGTTTCAATGTTACTATGGAAGTTTAACCTCCAAAAAAGTTGAAACTTTTTATCTTCAGATTTATATATGTGTGTCTAGATATTATCAGTTGTTAGATATAATAATACACATTTCTAAATAAAGATAGAAATCTTAAGGTGAAAAAGCCCGCCTCTCCTAAGATCAAACTACTCAAATAAATACATAAACATGTTATATATTTTAACTAGAATTATCTCTTTTCACACTTTTATATGTTCAACTATATTTTTTTAACCAGAAGAACTTATATGCATGTTCATGATAAATTTGATCCATCTTTGTAGACTCAGACTATTTAACAAATTTCCATTCAAGTTATATATAAGAGCACAATTTTTGACCTCTGAACAAGCCACTAACCATCAAAAGAAAAGCATGCACAAAGGTAAAAGTTATCAGTCTGACGGTCATGTCTTTTTTTTACTTGCTCATTTCATCACGTGCGTGTCAGTCTCGTATATATGCTCTTTTTGCCTCCATGCTTGTCCTATAGAGAGAGCTTCAGAGCAAACAATGGAAGTAAGCTTAAAGGCAGGAAGTGCAGAAAGGGTGTTTTATTCAACACAATGGAAGCATCGTTGCTATGATTGCCAAAGAATAAACAGTTCACGCCCAAATGGAGAAGCAAAAATTACCTGCTGAGGTAGGAGGGGAGAGTTTCCTGTGCCGTCAAACACAACCATATACCGTTGCCCTGTGTGCCAAACTTACAATTGTTCTTCAATTTCAGGAAATGGGAAAACAAATAAAGATAGAGGGAATGGAATAAGTTTGATCAAACTTGATGATCCGCCAGAGAATGCCAACAAAATTGCATATTCTACTGAATCACATATCATCATCATCTTCTTCTTCTTCTTCCTCTTCTTCAATAAGTGCTTCCTTCTTGTCCAGAAGATGTAATAAGCACGCAGTTGTATGTGGGGCTACTTACAGGAAAAGGAAGTCCAGGCTCAAGGGTATTAACGATGTTGTGAACATGAGGGAGTTGCCGGTTAGGTCTTTTGACTTTCCCAGTGAACCCTTTTGTCTTATTATTCCAATTGGTTTGTGATTTTACTTTTGGTTCATGATATGTTGTCTCTGTCTGCATGCATAGCTAGCAATCTCAAGGAAGAAAGAACTCACACTTCATGCCACTGTCACAGTGGAACGATTCTGGATCTAATGTATGTCTGTAACCCTACGTTTCCGATGCAAATTAGACATAATTAGTCTCTTTACTGAAAATTTAAGAAACAAGTATTTATTTTGAGGCTCCCAGCTGCAGTTGGAAGGATAACAAGCCCCCTTTTAAAGAACCTACTCAAAAGCATAGGAGTAGTGGACTAGCATTTGTCTCAGTGCTTGTGAAGATAGCCAGATAGCTGGTGATACCACAGCAAGAATGTTCTGTAGAAAGTGACAACACCAGACACCAAACTCAGGCAGTGGATGTATGTAGAACATGTGAGTCCATAATTAAATGACAATTCCTTTTTGTTCTTTTATGAATTTAATGCAAATAACATTCTCTGTCCTAATGTGAAAAATAATTAAATTCTATCACTTTATACTTGGCTGGGCTTGTTACTTTTTTAAAACTAACAATTGGAAGACACTCAAAGAAGCTACACCATGTAAGCCAAAAAGAAGGAAGGGGGAAGGGAACGGAGAAGAAAAGTTGTACTAATTTTCGTCAACCAAAGAAATTGAAGCTCAAGTAGAGCATCTAATTCTTGCTTTTTCCATTGCAGAGAGAATAAAGAACAAATGCATATCTTACATGTATGGTGCAAATGAGGAGCACCATAGAGAATATAAGCTCCACTCATTTTCGGTTTTGCTCACACTTTGAACTATTAAAGGTGAGCATTTAGTATCCTTTGATCTTGATTAATAGTGGGATCTGATTCTATATCTTCCATATTTTAAATTTCTTATGTAAAGTTACTTGAGTGTTTTAATGAAACCGAGAGCTTGATCTCCTCAATTTTTTCACCCTTGAAATTCTATCTTTGTATAGAGATTATCATTTGTATAAAAAATAGTACACGTCTTTAGAGAAAAATAGAAATCCAAAGAAGGAAAAGTTCCACATCTTTTGAAGTTGAGCTTTTTATAAAAATACGGTATTTGTTTAGGTTTTAAAATTTGAGAGATTTTTAAAGACATCAAATTAGACATATGTATCAGACACATATTTCAGTACAATTAATAATTGACTTAATTTTTTTTTCTTTTGTAAGCCGGGTCTATGTAAAAAAATTTCCGTTCAATTTCTAAGTTACTGATAGGAACATAACGGCCACTCACCGTCGAAAGAAACGCATTCACAAAGGTAGAACTTGTCAATCTGGCGGTTCTGTCTTAGTTTCTTACTTGTTCATTTCATCATGTGCACGCTAGTCCCTTAGATATCTTCTTGCTGCCTCATACTTGGCCTGTAGGGAAAACTACTCAGCAAACAATGGAAGCTAAGCTTGAATGCAGGAAGGGCAGAAAGGGCATTATATATTCCGCAAGGACTAATAATAAGTTCCGTCAATTAATGAGTAGTTCAAACCCAAATGGGAAGGCAAAAATTACCTGCAGGGTGTGGGGGGAGAGTTTCAAGTGCCCTCAAACACAACCATATACCGTTGCTTTGCGTGCCAAACTATCAATTCTCCTTCAATTTCAGGAAATGGACAATCATATAAAGATAGTGGGAATGGGATGGGGTTGACGAAACTTGCTGCTAAAAATATCAAACCTGATGATCTGTCAGAGAACGCTAACAAAAGTGCATATGTGCTGAATCATAAGCCATCATCATTTTCTTCAATAGGCTCTTTCTTCTTGTCCAGAAGATCCAATAAGCGCGCAGTTCTCTGTGGGGTTACCTACAGGAAAATGAAGTTCAGGCTCAAGGGAACCATTAATGATGTTATGAACATGAGGGAGGTATTGGTTAAGGTTTTTGACTTTCCCATTGAATGCATACGTGCGCTCACAGGTATCTTCTAGAACCCTTATTGTCTCATGATTCTGATTGTTATGTATTAGTTTGCTTTCTGTTCATCTTCGGTTGTCTTTGCAATTTGTCTGCATGCGTAGTTACATTTTTGGAACCATTTCTGCCAGTAATAATGGCAGGTTCTCATTTTGATAGAATGCCTTCCTGTTCTCCCTCAATGATATCTCATGTCTCGCCCACATAACATATTCAACCTTCTCAGTTTTACATGCAAAGATATACTTGTGGGTTATAGAACAATATAGTGCAATTTTTAATGTTTTCTTTCTACAATAAAAACATGACATAGATTTGTTTTCATATGATTGACTTGACTATTTCAAAAAGGTTATTCCACATGTTACGTGATAGAGTTAATGCTAAGTCGTTGTTTCGAAGCAATGTGCTATATAGTTCAAATATAGTGTTAAATGAGCAAGAGCCACTATATTGATGCTTGAATGTAGTGAAAAATAAGTAATGGTTCTTACATTTTTATCAGCAAATGTGAATAAAGAAGTTAGTTCACAATAGTAAGATTCAATTTTGAACTTGAAATATAAGTACACTTAAAGGTAAATTAATAGAAATAGTAAATATCATGATTATGAAAAGAATTAATTTTATATATTTACAAGAAATTAAATGGGTAGGAGAAAAAACAAAAAAATTAAACATCTTAGGTTTTAAGCTTTGGAACATTGGCAAGATTAAATCTAAAAATAAGGTTATGTATAATTGTGAATAAGTATTGAAAAAATATTGTAGTAGATATAAAAAAGTTAACAAACAGAATCATAGCATTAAAGTTTAGAGTGAAAAAGAAAACTTTTAATATTATTAGTGTTTACGTATCACAAGTAAAGTTAGAAAAGTACTATAAATAGTTTTAGGAAGACATAAAAAGTTTAGTTTAAGGAATACTATTAAGAAAAAAGATTCTCTTAAAAGGAGATTTCAATTGTCATGTGGGAAAGGCATCTAGAAGTTATGATAGTTCACATGAGGAATATGGTTTGGGAAAGCAAATGCATAGAGTAAAATTCATTAATGTTTAACTTTATAATAGTTAACATTTATTTTAAGAAATACGAGGTGTATCTTATCACATATAAAAGTAAGGGGTCATGCTTTCAAATTGATTTCTTTCTAATACAGAAAATAGCAAGAAAGCTTTACATGGATTGTAAAATTATACTTGAAGAGAGATTGACTATCTAGCCCAAAGTTTTAATTATGGATGTTCGAGTTAAGAGAATAGTAAAGAGCAAAAGTCAAGATAGAGTGTTATGAATCAAGTGATGGTAATTGAAGAGTAATAAAACAAAGAGCTTGCAAAGAAGAATTTTGGAGGATGAGATTTGGAAAGTACAATAAAGTGCTAACAATATGTGAAGTGAGATGACTAAAGAGATTAGGAAGGTAACAAAAGAAATATTCGATGAATTAAAAAGTTTTAAACCTAAGGATGAAGGATTTTAGTGGTAGGATGCAAGCGTGCAAGATAAAGTTAATGTTAAAGTAGAGTATTGTAACGCGTTGTCTTTGTGTAAAAGTGATGAAAATTAGAAAAAATATAAGGTAATTTAAAAAGACACTAAGAAAACAGTAAGCAAGGCCAAAGTTAAGGCATCTGGTAAGTTATACTAATCTTTAGGCACTAAAGTTGGGGAAAGAATTATCTACAAGTCTGCTAAAAGTAAAAAAAAGAAAGACAAGAGACGTAAACCAAGTAAAATATATTAAAGATAAAGAAGGGGAAGTCTTAGTTAAAGAACAAGATATCAAAAGCAGATGGAAGTATTATTTTTATAAACTATTTAATGAAGGATACAGAATCTTATTACACTCAGATTGGCTAGACACTAAAAAGAAGAACTAAAATTATAGTTTTTATTGTAGGATTTGATAGTTAAAGGTAAAAAAACATTAAAAAGGATAGAGAATAATAGAACAATTTTCTTCCAATAGCAAGTCTTGGCATTCACAGACTTGGACCAATAAATTATGAAACTGATCAATTGTTTCACTCTTAGAACAAACTTGATCCTTTCTATACGATACTAGTTGACTAATTCCCTTCAACCAATTGACTAGTTCTCTTTGGAAGCAAACCCTTGCCTCTGTGATGTCCCAATTGACTAGTTCCATGATTCAATCAACTATTTACTTGCTATATTTGGTTTTTTTCATTAGTTTTTCAAACTATTTTCAACACTCATAATGATAGGTTTTCCCACTGTTGGGTTTCTTAGTAATCATAGGAATAGCGAAAGTTTAAAATTTTTTATCATTGAAACTCCTTTCCCAAGAATATGTGTAGAAACATAAATTAAGATAAGGCAAGAAAAATTACCTTGTGCTTGAGCTGCGATCTAAATCACACGCATAGATCTAGTGATCTAGGTTTCTACGGTATCTACACGAAACTGTCTTTCACTCTGCATCATTGCTAAGAGACGCCTCTCACTATCTAGTGTTAGGGTTTTCAAAGTTCTAAATGAATTAGGATTTTAGAGACACCTTTTTTTGTTTTGTTTTGTTTTTTGTTTTTTTTTATGTTGCCTCCTATAGTCTTATATTTATAGACTTAGGGTTTGACACTCTTCTAAATCCACTAAACTTCTAATTCCTAATCCCACTTAAACTCCTAAACCTTAGTCCAAGCCCAATGGATAGCAAGAAGAAATAGGCTTAACATAATGTAATATTATTTAATATTACCTTAGTATCAAATAATACTATGTAACTATATTTTGTAATTATATTATTATTTAATAATATAATGCGCTATAATATCACTCCAATATTAAATAATATATTACGCCATAATATAATCTAATTTTATTCTATTAGGCTTTATTATTGAGATTTCTAGTTCACCCTACTCTTTGTGTGTGACCCTATAGGTTCTTATTATGTTGGCAGTGACCTATTTTTGGATCATTGATAGTGAGCAATATCTAACAATACATCCTTGCCACCCAAGCAATAAGAATTTCTGTGATTCAACACATACTTAATTTGTGACCAATACCATGCAATTTAGTCTCTTTTGTACCAATATCCAGGTTGATCTCAAGGCATGGAATGCATCATCTTCATCAAAATTCAACCTACATTTCCTGACAACAAGTAGACTAATCAAAACAAATGATGAATATCACATATTGATTCATTTCAGTACGGCCATACATTTCTTAGTCTTACTCAATCAAAGAGCCTACAGATATCACTCTTCCTATGCAGGGGGGACAAAATCCTATCTACATCACTCATATCCCTTTGCATGATTCGTGAGATATCCAATCATCGCCTTATTGGCCATCCTAGTTCTCAAAGTATTCGACTCCTCATGTAGGAAACCATAGTGACTTTAGGTCAAAGGATTTCTTTCACTATGGTTACATGAGAATTGCTAATGATACTCTATAATCCATACAACATTCTTATAATGGGTCAGTACAGTACATTTGTTCTCTAACAGTGTACCTATATATTGACTTGATATCATATATCTATGACTTAAAGTCATCAGTCATTGTATATATTAGTTTTGATGTATTATTGCTATCCTATATCGCAATAATATTTGACTAAGGATAATTTAAGAATAACAAATATTAATTTATATTATACAAATATAAAAACAAATTATAATAATTGTATTGCCACAAAAAATATGATATAATGTATGTTATTATAATCATCTTATGATTAACTCCTAAAACATACATCAACACCCACCAATGTAAAATAGATTCTAATGAAGGTTTTCCTTTTCACTAACCTACACCATCTCTACCTAAGTTTCACAAGCTAGGAGAGTAGTGCAATAAGAAAGGTAATGATGAACTCTCTTATCACTGAAGGACTACAATGAGATTCACTAAATACTCTCAAAGTGTATATGACCCTGGATACTAAGCACAACATAAGCTAAGTAAGACATAAAACAATAGTTAGAAGATGATCACTTGATGCTCTATCTTGCTTTGTTCGAAATTTGCTTTTTATATAAGTGTAGGATAGCAACTAGCTCTTGGTCATTGATTGGAATAGCTGTCGGAGCCACTTGATCTATTTGGGAAGGAGTCATTTGGTTGTCAATGATAGAAAGGCTTCCTTTTGAGGAATAACTTCAACATTTCTTTAATAAAAATGCACAGAAACTTTGATCTTCCTTGAATCCATGTTTCTTGCCTTTTCAAATGTATTTTGCCTATTGGCATGAAGTTGAATTTCTTCCCTTGATATCTGACCGTTTGTACAGTGCTCTCTTGGTTGTATCCTTGATTTTCTTTTTATTTGCCTCTTCCAATTTGAACACGTGAACATCATTGCAGCTCTCTTTTAAGAAATTTTCTTAGGTGAACATCAATGGATAGGATTGAATTTGTACAAGTGTGATCCATGTATAGTACAAATGGGGTCCACGTGTAGAGTAAATCTTAACCATTGAGTGTATAAATGATGTAACGTACCAAGTGTATGTAAGAATTGCTCCCCTTTTTAATCACTTGCTTGAATAATGCTTCCCATAATCTACCTCCTAAGAGAGTCAACATCCTTTTGAAACTGGATTTCTTCAATTTTACTCCTTAAAGTCATATAGTCATTGGAATAATTTTCCTATTTATGTGGTGGCTGACTTCCATTTAAAAAGAAATGTTTTTCACCTAATTAAAGAGGAAAGTCATGGGCACAAATTAGATTATAAATCAATGCTATCCAATTTATATTCAAACTATTACTTTATATTCAATGCTTTTAAATAATAATAATATTCCAAGTCAATGATTTAGTTATCATAACTGGCATTTAGGAATCCTTGTCAGAAACCTTGGGACTAATTAAAGAAGTTCACTCTAAAATTTCTTATTTTTTTTTCAAACTCAATGGTTGCAATTTATAGGAGAATGTAGGCCACAGAAGGTTCAACCAATCACCCTTAAAAGGAAATAAGCATGAACATAAATGAAAATAAAGAATGATAAAGTAAGAAATTATTTGAGGAAGGATAGGATTTGACTTCAGCCTATTAACCAACAAAAACCCATATAGTTCTTATGAAGAATCTGCTCACTAAATGCCCGAGAATTATGAGATATTAACCAACAACACATATTTAAAATAAATTACAAGACTAAGCTGAAAAAAGAAATCCAAAAGTTGACCAAAAAAAATATAATAAAAACCAGCTAATAATCACTTGATCAATTAGGCATAAATGCTATTAATCATGTTATTTCCAACACTCCTTCAAGTTGGGCCCAACATAGAGCTGGCATTGATGTTCTTTTTCATTCTTGACATTATCATTTTTTGATTTTAGTTTCTGACCCTTTGTCTACTAAATTAGATAACAAAACTTAGGTTCAATTTTTAAGATGATTGCTACTAGGTTTGTCCATAAAAACATAGTTGACTATTTCAAAAAAAAATTACTCACATGCTATGTTTTGATAGGAGAATCTCATAGCAAACACAAAGAACTTTATTTTAATTTTTTCCATACTTATATTACCCAAAAGAGTTAGTTCAAAGATAGTATTTCTTTTGAGTGCATTCCTCTAGTTAGCACTCTGGGAGTAGAATTCTGAATATGCCAAACCATTGTGGGGCACTGCATCGTTAAGATCACCTAGGGAAAGGAATTAGTACTCATGACTGTGATACCAAAATAAGCTATACTTACTTCGAAATATTCAGAGTAATCTAATTCCAAAATAAAACTACAATGCGGAGCAAGAGCAGAGTCCTGACCTAGTTCCAACAAAGAAAAACATACTGGAATCGTTGAAGTGGCTTGTGGAAGGCTGCCAGTCGGAGACTCGCTGGTCTTTTACTTCTCAGGACATGGTATACAACACGCAGATTTGAAAGATGAGATCGATGGGATGGATGAAAGTATTTGTCCAGTTGATATTTTGCGAGGGCGCAATTCTTGACAATGATATAAACTCCATCCTTGTGTGGCCCCTCCAAAAAGATGTCACACTTCATGTCATTGTTGATGCTTGTCATAGCGAAACAATTCTCGATCTAGCATATGTCTATGACTTAGAAACGTGAGTACACTTTGGAGACTAATGAGACATAATTAGTGGTAACATGTATTTTTCTGAACAATCAAAGTAATTAGTCTCTTGTCTGAGATTTGCAGTTGCAGATGGAAGGATAACAAGCCCCTTGCCGAAGAACCTACTAGAAAGCATACAAGTGGTGGACTAGCAATTTGTATGAGTGCCCGTAAAGATAGTCAGATGGCTGCTGATACCTCAGTAAGAATATTCAATACCTGTTTATCTGGCTATGTAATGCAATGTGATGATGAAGTCACTTGTTCACCATTTTGGTTGTGATATTGAGAACAAACCTGTGCAGGCTTTCCGTGGGATGGGAATGAACGGCGTTATGACCTATCTTTTCACAAAAATCATCAGACAAAATCCTAATATAACGTATAAGGTTTTACTAGCAAAGATGGTTGAGGAAATTCAAGAGATTATCCGAAATAGTTGTCGCCTCCCTTCCTTGCAACATATCTTCCGCCCCAGAATTGCGCAGGTGGGCATTTTTCCTCTTTTTATGCTTACTTTTTTAACTGGCATCAAGACTAAGAAGTTTATTAAGAAATTCATGGATATTTCACTAGCAGAAGCATGATATTATTATACTTGCTATGCATGTCAATTTAAGCCCCTCATTGACAAGTGACAGCTTAAGCTTTTTGTCTAAGTGGATTTGAATCTTCCAAAGTGTGAGATCCTGCCAAAATTTGTATCTCATACAATCCCATCCATGGGGGAGATATTGAACTATTGAGATTCTCTGGAATCAATTTTTTTTTTCTTTTTCCAATTTGTGTAGCACAAAATCTGGTTCTATCATATTTGATCAGAGGTTCCTCCTTTAAGGAGCTAAGTGAAAAATTTATATCATAACCTTATTTAATCTTCTTAGCTATGATTCTTTTATACGCAGTTCATTCAGAACTTATCCTAAATCACAATTAATTATCAGTTTCTGATTTAATTTTCCTTATGAAATTTCGTTAATATGGAGCATTTCAGGATCTTATTATATCATCATCGGAAATATTTGATGTTACTGAGAGGATATTCACATTATGAGCATGCACGGTGGAAAGGACAAACCGGTCATTTTACTGCTAGATTGCGAGGACAGATATAGACTACTAGTGTCATTTCACTGGAATTGTCTCTGATGGAAGAGAGACTTCTTATATTGAACACTAAACATTTTTTATTATCCAAATGGAAGAAAATATAAATTATATATGGCAGTGTTGTGTTTGTAGTTTGATGATTGGAAAATATATCACAATTGTATCAATGACAATAATTTTTTTCAACGTAATACATCACCTTAAGTTGTGCTTACTTTTCCACAAATTATGGTTAATGATTGTTAGGTGAAACAAAATTGGAAGATAAATTCCAAATTGCTTCTTTTAACAATGGAAATCTAACTGAACAGCAGCATGTAAAACAACTCTCTGCCCCTTTGCATAAGAGGCACTCTAAAAATACAGAAATCGAATATTCACAATGAATTTGCTCTTCTTTGCCTTCGTTCTCTCAACTCTGCAAGAAACTAGTTGGTGAGGATTTCAAAGCATATAATATTAAGGAAGAAAAAAAAAGAAAAGATTTTTACAATATTAGTGACTTAAGTCTCTTACACAATGAGAGGGTTACGATTAAATTGAGAAGCCCAAACCCAGTGTCTACTTTGGCTAATTTGTTGAAATAAAGACTCTCGATAGTGTATGAGGTAATAATAGAAGAAATAAGCAATATGTGTAGGATTGGAGAATTCTTATGAGTAGAGAGGAAAGAAGCTAATCAAAGAAAACATAGCATTCATTTTCAACAAGAAAAGAATACAGTGTATGAAATAAAGAATCTGGTTTGTGTTAATTTTGAATCCAAGATGAAGTCATAGACGTATATAATACAATGACTTAAGTAATTAACTCTTAGTTAATGAGTAGTTGATTTCATGTGCATCAGAATTCTGAAATTCTATGCATATCAGTTGGTGGCTGCACAATGCTTCTTGGCCATGGGGAAAACTAAGCCAACACTGGAAGCTAAGTTTAAAGCCTGAAGGAGCGAGGACATGGACAGAGAAGTGATGTTGGAAGACACTGTTGGATATGAAGTTGTAATTTCAAATTATTGAAAAGATGAACTAGTTCGAAGCGCTAGCAAGGGCTTTTTTTTTTTTTTTCGGGTGGTATCTGAGCTAGCTTATGCATACTTCAATTAATCTACCTCCTAGTTCATTGAAGGATAGGCTATCCACGCCAAGACTATGGAATTCACAAGGAAATTTCAGGAATAATGGAACAATTTAGTTCTTCTTTGTGGAGTGCCTCATATGAATAGGAGTTTACCTTTATCTAAAGTTTGTAACATATCCTTTTCTAGAGTCTTAGAGTTTATTATTATTTAGCAGTCTTAGTTATCGTTTATTTATTTTTAGGAGTTTATGTTGTAGTTAATCTTTTTCTTCATATCATTAAAAATAAAACAGGAGAGGGGCTGCCACAGTGTATGTGAGAGTTTCATGCGTGTACAAGCCTCCTCATTCACCATATTTCTATTCTTTTCTTGAATTTTACACTATGATTGTTATATATCCAGTTCATTCAAAACTTATTCTAAATCACAATCAATCAGTGGCTTCTGATTTGATTTTTCCTAATGAAATTGGATTTATATGGAGCATTTCAGGATCCAATTCTATCATCATCTGAAAAGTTTGATGCTTTTAAGAGGGCATTCACATTATGAACATGCAAGGTGGAAACGACAATCCAGTTATGTTACTAGATTGCAAGGGCAGATACAGGCCATCACTGTCATTTCTTGAGTCTGATAGCGAGAGATTTCTTATATTGTACATAAAACATTTTTGTTATCCAAAACAAGAAACTATAAACTGGATATGGTATTGTGTTTATCTGATGATTATAAAATATATCGGAATTGAATTTTATCATAATATTTATGTTCCACACCGTACATCACCTTCCATTACACTTGAGTTACCGGACAGTATGTTAGGGTTGAGGAGAATGGAGAAGAACGTTTCCTTTGATTTAGATTTAAATCGAACTTTTTCTTCCATTTCCTTCTCCTCAATTCTGCTAGATCCAACATACCCTAAGAGTTCCCTAGTTTTGTTTAATTGGTCTGGAGGGAGTGTGCATATTCTGCATTTAATTTAAAGCATTATCAAAATGTGGTAATCCATATAGAGCTGGGTATAGAGCTTTAAGTTGTGTTTAGTTTTCCAGCAATTGTGGTTAATGACTGTAGAGTTATACAAGATAGAAGATGAATTCCAAAATGCTTCTTTTAACAATTGAAATCTGACTGACCAGCAGCACATAAAACAATTCCATGCCCCCTTACATAAGAGGTTATTAGGACCCATTAGTATGGGACTTGAGTGCCACAACAGAAATATGAGAATTTAATGTGGGGTTTATATGGAGCTTGGGATGTGGTTCTCTTGCAAAGGCTCCCACAAGAAGCATTATGAAAGTACAAAATCAGATATTCTAAGGCATTTTTTGGTTGGAGGGTTTTGGAGGGGAGGGAAGGGGAGGGGAGGAAAGGAGAGGGCCTCCCCTTGTTTGATATGAAAAAATTGGAGAGGAGGAGAGGGAAGGAGAGGGGAGGAAAGGACCTCTCCTTGTTTGGTATGAAAAAATTAGAGGGGACGGGAGGTAAAATATCCCCCTCCCCTCCAAAAGTGGGAGTTTTTGAAGGGGAGAAAATTTTTTTAATTTTATTTGACTAAATTGCTCTCACTTTTATTTTCATTTAAAACATAATATAAATTTTATTTTTTTAATAGGGTTTAAGATAATTTTTTATGAAAATAAAAAATGTTTTTTGAATAAAAATAAAAAAATTATTTTTTATAATAAAAAGTAAGAAAAAGTCTTTTTTTTATAAAAACATCTTTAAAACCAAAAAAATTAAAAATTCGAATATCATAAGGGTATAATTGTTTATTTAATTTTATCTTTCCTCTCTTAATCAAACAAGATTTCATTAAAATTCTCCCCTCCCCTCCTTAACGAAATAAGATTTCAATAAAATTTTTCCCCTCCCCTCCCCTCCCCTCCCCTCCAAATTAACCAAATAAGATATCATTAAAACCTCTCCCCTCCATTAAAATCCCTCCCCTCCCCTCTCCTTGGTTGAACCAAACACTCTTTAAGTTTTCTCTTCTTAGCCTTCATTCTCTCAACTCAGCAAGAATTTGATTGATAGAAATTTGAAAGCATATAATTTGGGAGAAATAAAATATTTTTACAATATTAGTGGTAAAATCTCTTAGATAATGAGTGGGTTGAGCTTAAATTGAGAGTCCAGCATCTACTTGACTAATTTGTCTAATAAACTACTCTCAATAGTGTGTAAGGTGAAAATTGAAGAAATAAACAGTATGTGTAGGATTGGAGAATTTCTATTGGTACTTGGGAAAGAAACAAGTCAAAGAAAACATAACATTCATTTTCAACAAGCAAAGAATACAATTCATGAAATCAATAATCATGTTCATGTTTCTTTCGTAATGTGTGAGAAAACTAGGAACAGGGCACATTTTTTCTTCTCCACTTTCTTCCTCTCGATGGCTACGGTTAACTTCGATAAATCTACTCTATCTTTGACAATATCCTGCATCTCACATCAATTAAATGTCACATATCAATAACATATGATTTAGGGTTTCTTACTATTTTGGTCCTTTCACTTATTTATTTGTTCCCATATGGTCCCTTAAGTTTTTTACTCTAATTTAATCCTTTGACTCTTAATTTGTGCCATGTTCGTCCTATTCTGTGAACTCCATTATGCTACTTAACTGACTTGGTTAGTGGTACTTACATGGCACCGGAGCTGGAATTTGGGTTTTGTTAGCCAACCCTGTCTTCCTTCAAAATCTTTCCCCCAAATGGATGGATTTCATGTGCATTAAGCATGATTTAAGTTACAAACTTAGTTAATGAGTACTTGATTTCATGTGCATCAGAAAAGCCTATTCACATCAGTTGGCGGCTACATACGTCTTCTTCTTGGCTATGGAGAAAATTAAACCAACACTTGAAGCTAAGTTTAAACTCCAAAAGAGCAGGAAAGAGTTTGTATTACCCACAAGTGCTACTGATTGCTACTCAGCATTCCACAGCATTAGTAACTTAATCCCAGGACATGGACACAGAAGTTTTCATGGGATTGAATATGAAAACCGTGGTTTTAAAATGATTAAAAAAAGAAAAAAAAATGTAGTAGTTCAAAGTGGGAGCAATTGTTTTTGTTGTGATCGAGTTGTGTTTGAGTCAGCTTGTGTATACCTCAAATAATCCACTTCCTTGGTGCGGTCAAAGGGAAGCCATCTGAAGCAAAGGTAGGGTATTCACAAGAAAATTCCTTGTGGTGTGGATCTAAAAAATTGGCATAATTAGAATTCTAACATGCGACAGTGTGCCTAACCTTGGTAGCATGTGTTTAGTATTGCTGAATCATAATTGATGGTACAGGATGTTCCTCCACGTTCTCAAGGGAATGGCGTAACAAATCAGTTCTTCTTTGTGGAGTGTCTTACAAGAACAGGAGATGCATCAGAGTGTTTCTGTTTGGTTTATGTATTTCCTTAGAGGAATGAGACAACATAAAGAATTGGCTTACAGAGAGAGTGATGGAGAGATATCAAAGCTTCAAGATTCCTAATAATGGCTTTTAGGAGTCTAACTTAGGATATTTTGGGACATGTAAATGTAATAATTTTGATATGTAACTATGATATGCTTCTCAATTTCATGCAAGTACCTACTGCTTTCGGCAAGATTTATTGTGTTTCCGGGAAAACGGGGCTTCTTCTGAGCCATGTTGTGTCTTGGAGGAGGAAGTAGAAGAGATCTAATGGGAGGAGGTGAGGAAGAAAAAAGATAAATCAAAAACATTCTATCGAGTCATGGATTTTCTCCATGGGTGAATGATTTGCTGAAAGTGATGATATGCTGATGGCTTCATCCTTTAATGTACACAAGTTAGACAAAATGAGATAATGAGTTGGTGAGATGAAGTGATGGGATGCTTGCTTTTATTCAAAATGGATGCTGGAAAGATACAAAGGTGAGAGAAAAGTCTTTGTCAAGCTGTGAGCCATTAAAAACATAGTTACAATGAATGAATGATCCAGTGTACATCATAAGAACCTATAACTAAAACCTCAATAAAATTGGGTTTTTATGTATTATTTTAAACTAGCTTGGATATGGTTGAAGCTCACGGTTTGGAACTTTGATGTTAAGGAGGAAATACTTTTGGTTGCAGTCCATTCTAAAATCATTTTGTTCTTGTTCTATTTGTTGGTGGTCTCAAGATACAATACAGTAGTCTAAGTGTCTCTTTTCGTTAATGAATTCTCAAGGCTTTCGGTTTAAATCCCGGACATAACTCTGGCCTAAATCATAATTACTCCGTAATGAAACATGGATCAGATAATGAACTGAAAGTGAAATTTTCTGAATCAAATGTGTCGAACACTGATAGTTGAACTTATGCAGGTTAAGATTACACAGAAATGCTTTATCATTTTATTTTATTTTTCAAAAGAGATACATGCTAGTCTATGGCAATGAGCCAGTGTTTTATTTTATTATTATTATTATTTTAATCTATCAAAATATCACTATAGAGAATCATATTATTGAGCCATTCTTTATGCAGAGTTCCATGTAGAACATGTGATTCGATAACCAAATCACAAGTCTTTTGTTTTTTTTGTTTTTTTAATATGAATTTTTAATGCAAATAATATTCTCTGTCCTAATGTGAAGAATAGCTGCAATCTATCACTTTATACTATTTGGGCCTTTTCAAAGCCAAATATTGGAAAGGAATCACAGAAGATGCTACACGATGTAAGCAAAAAAGAAGGGGTGAGGGACTGGAGAAGAAAAGTTGTTCTTGTTTTTCATCAAGTAAAGAAATATTGAAGCTTTAAAGCATCTAATTCTTGTAATTTCATTGTGAGAGAATAAAGAACAGTATCATATCTTACTTTGCAAATGAATACACTAGCTGTAGCCTGTAGGTCCCTCACTTGGGTACCCCAGCCAGGAATGGCTAATTCTGCACTTAAGAATTGATTAATCTTAATCCTATTAAAGGTGAGCATTTAGCATCCTTTCATAGTCGAAGCTGATTCTATATTTTTAAAATTTCATGTATAAAATATGTAGATATTGTTATGAAAAGCTTGACTTTTAACCTCTCTTTTGTTCCTTGTATTCTATCTTTGTCACCACCCATCTTTAAGACCTCTCATGACAACGAATTTTTTACTAAAATATCTATTTGTTTAGGACCATTAATTTGAGAGATTCCCAAATAGAGCTGATTTATAAAAGATAAAAAAATTAAACTAATTATAAATAAATATGTTAACATATCAAAAGTACTTTCAAGTGAGATCTACATATGACATATTTATATATCTATTCATGATTTTTTCTCAATTTATAAGTCTATTTATATGAACACAATTTTATACATCTGAAAAGGACACTAACCATCAAAAGAAATGCAGGCACTACGGTAGAACATGTGCATCTGGCAGCCATGTGTGAAATTTTTTTTACTTGTTAATTTCAACCTGTGCATCTTAGACTCCTATATATCTTCTTGCTGCCTCCATGTTTGGCCACATAGAAAAAACTAAACAGCAACCAATGGACGCGAAGCTTAAATGCAGAAAGTGCAGAAAGGGCGCATTATACAACACAAGCGCTAAGCATTACTGCTATGATTGCCAAAGAATAAACAGTTCGCGCCCAAATGGGGAGGCAAAAATTACCTGCAGGGTGTGCAGAGGAGAATTTCAAGTACCCTCAAACACAATCATATACCGTTGCCCTGTGTGCCAAACTATCAATACTTCTTCAATTTCAGGAAATGAACAATCAAATAAATATAGTGGGAGTGGAATGGGGTTGACGAAAGTTGCTGCCAAAAATATCAAACCTGATGATCTGTCAGGGAATGCTAACAAAAGTGCAAATGTGCTGAATGATAGGCCATCATCATTTTCTCCAATAGGCCCTTCCTTCTTGTCCAGAAGGAGATGCAATAAGCGTGCGGTTCTCTGTGGGGTTACATACAGGAAAAGGAGGTTCAAGCTCAAGGGAACCATTAATGATATTGTGAACATGAAGGAGCTGCTGGTGAAGGTTTTTGACTTTCCCAGTGAATGCATACGTGTGCTCACAGGTATCTTCCAGAACCTCTGTCTTATGATTCTGACTTATATGTGTGAGTTTACTTTCTGTTCATCTTAGGTTGTCTTTGCAATTTGTCTGCATGCATAGTTAGATTTTTGGAACCATTTTTGCTACTAATAAAAGTAGATTCTCTGGTTGATAGAATGCTTATCATATCTCCCCACATTACATATTTGATTTTCTCAGTCTCTGCTCTATAACTTATATGCAAAAATATACTTACAAGACAAAACATAGGTTCAATCTTTAAAATAATTGCTGTCAGATTTTTCAATAAAAATATGATATGTAGATATTTTTTATAGCTTGCACTGCACACTCGATTATTTCGAAAAAGTTACTCCACATGTTTTGATCGGAGAATTTTATAACAAACACAAAGAACTCTATTTTGGTTTTTTCTATATTTATGCAACCCAAAAGAGTTAGCTCAGTTGAGAAGAAAAGATAATATTTCTTTTGGGTTCTTTCCTCTGGGTAGTACTCCAAGAGTAAAATTCTAAATATGCCAAACCAATGTGGGACGGTGCATCCTTAAAATCACCCAGAGAAAGGAATTAGTACTCATGACTATGATGCCAAAATAAGATATACTTACATCGAAATATACAGAGTAATCTAATTCCAAAATAAAACTCCAAAGCAGAGCAAGAGCGAAGTCCTGACCTAGTTCCAACAAAGGAAAACGTGCTGGAATCGTTGAAGTGGCTTGTGGAAGGCTGCCAGTCGGGAGACTCGCTGGTCTTTTACTTCTCAGGACATGGTATACAACACGTAGATTTGAAAGAAGATGAGATTGATGGGATGGATGAAAGTATTTGTCCAGTTGATTTTTTGCGAGAAGGAGCAATTCTTGACAATGATATAAACTCCATCCTTGTGTGGCCCCTCCAAAAAGGTGTCACACTTCATGTCATTGTTGATGCTTGCCATAGTGGAACGGTTCTCGATCTAGCATATATCTATGACTCAGAAACGTGAGTATACTTTGGAGACTAATGAGACATAATTAGTGGTAACATGTATTTTTCTGGACAATGAAAGTAATTAGCCTCTTGTCTGAGGATTGCAGTTGCAGTTGGAAGGATAACAAGCCCCCTGCCAAAGAACCTACTAGAAAGCATACAAGTGGTGGACTAGCAATTTGTATTAGTGCCTGTAAAGATAGTCAGTTGGCTGCTGATACCTCAGTAAGAATGTTCAATATCTGTTATCTGGCTATGTAATGCAATGTGATGATGAAGTGACTTGTTCACCACTTGGGTTGTGATATTGAGAACAAACCTATGCAGGCTTTCCGTGGGAAGGGAATGAACGGTGTTATGACATATCTTTTCACAAAAATCATCAGACAAAATCCTAATATAACATATGAGGTTTTACTAGAAAAGATGGATAAGGAAATTCAAGAGATTATCCGAAATAGTTGTCGCCCCACTTTCTTGCAACATTTCTTCCGCCCCAGAATTGCGCAGGTTGGCATTTTTCCTCTTTTTTTGCTTACGTTTTTAACTGGCATCAAGACTAAGAAGTTTATTAGGAAATTCATGTATATTTCACCAGCAGAAGCATGACATTATTATACTTGCTATGCATGTCAATTTAAGGCCCTGCTTGACAAGTGACAACTTAAGCTTTTTGTCTAAGTGGATTTGAATCTTCCAAAGTGTGAGATCCTGCCAAAATTTGTGTCTTATGCAACCCCATCCACGGTGTAGATATTGAACTATTGAGATTATCTGGAATCATTTTTTTTCCTTTTCCAATTTTTGTAGCATAAAATCTGGTTCTATCATATTTTATCAGAGGTTCCTCCTTGAAGGAGCTAAGTCAAAAGTTTATGTCATAACCTTATTTAGTCTTCTTAACTATGATTGTTTCATATGCAGTTTATTCAGAACTTATCCTAATTCACAATTAATTTTTAGTTTCTGATTTAATTCACGTAGCACAAAATCTGGTTCTATCATATTTGATCAGAGGTTCCTCCTTGAAGGAATTAAGTCAAAAGTTTTATGTCATAATCTTATTTAGTCCTCTTAACTATGATTGTTTTATATGCAGTTCATTCAGAACTTATCCTAAATCACAATTAATTATTAGTTTCTAATTTAATTTTCCTAATGAAATTTGATTAATATGGAGCATTTCAGGATCTTATTATATCATCATCTGAAATATTTGATGTTACTGAGAGGGCCTTCACATTATAAGCACGCAAGGTGGAAAGGACAGTCTGGTCATTTTACTGCTAGATTGTAAGGACAGATAGAGACTACTAATGTCATTCCACTGTAATTGAGAGAAAAGAGATTTCTTACATTGAACAATAAACATTTTTTATTACCCAAATGTAAGATAATATAAATTAGACATGACTATTGTGTTTGCAGTTTGATGATTGGAAAATATATCACAATTGTACTAATGATAATACTTTTGTTCAACATAATACACTACCTTAAGTTGTGTTTAGTTTTCCAGAAATTGTGGTTAATGATTGTGAAGTTAAACAAAATTGGAAGATAAATTCCAAATTGCTTCTTTTAATAATTGAAATCTAACCGAACAGAAGCATTTAAAACAACTCTCTGCTCCTCAAATAAGAGGCACTCTAAAAATTGAAATCACATATTCACAATGAATTTGCTCTTCGTTGCCTTCATTCTGTCAATGCAGCAAGAAACTAGGTGATGGAGATTTCAAAGCATATAATCTTGGGGGGAAAAAAATTATTTTTAGAACATCAGGGACTAAAGTCTCTTACACAATGAGTGGGTTAAGATTAAATTGAGAAGCCTAAACTCAGTATCTACTTTGACTAATTTGCTGAAATGAAGACTCTCAGTAGTGTTTGAGGCAATAATAGAAGAAATGAGCAAGATGTGTAAGATTGGAGAATTCTTATCGGTAGATAGGGAAGATGCTAATCAAAGAAACCATAGCATTCACGTTCAACAAGAAAAGAATACAGTGTATGAAATAAAAAATCTGGTTTCTATTTATTTTGAATCCTGTAAGATTTAGTCATAGATGTATATAATACAATGATTTAAGTAATTAACTCTCTTAGTTAATGAGTAGTTGATTTCATGTGCATCAGAATTCAGAAGCTCTATGCATATTTGTTGGTGGCTGCACAATGCTTCTTGGCTATGGAGAAAACTAAGCCAACACTAGAAGCTAAGTTTAAGAGAAAATTACAATGAAGGACCTAAATTCAATAAAATTTACAATAAAAGACCTTACAAATTAAAATTACTTTTAAAATTAGTAGTAAATTTTTTAAAATCTAATGATAATTGCGGTACTTGAAAATAATTTTAATTTTTAATATCTTTTATTATAAATTTTATAAGACCTGGGTTCTTCCTTATAATTTTTCTTAAGTTTAAAGCCTAAAGGAATAAGGACATGGACAAGGAAGTGATCCTAGAAATCACTATTGAATACGAAATTGTAATTTCAAAATGATAAAAAGATGAACAATTAAAGTGCTAGCAATTTTTTTTTTTTCTTTTTGGTTGCAATCAGGTGGCCACACAAAGACTAACAACACATTTGGTAAAGTGAAATGACTTTTAAAGGAATAGAAAATAGGATAAAAACCAAAATGGAATGAAATCTTGGAGATTAAAATTTTGTTTAGTATGCTGTGAAAAGAAAATAGAGTACTTTTCCCTTTTCTTGTTTGGTGGAGTGAAAATATAATAGGAGGGAAAATAAACAATAGGAAAAGTCCAAATTGCCCCTGACTGAAAAAATAATAATAAAAAAGATAACCTTAATAAAAAAAAATCAAATTGTGGCCATTGAGGTATTTTTCTCCATCATTCCATCTTGCACAATTTGATTTTCCATCCATTTTCAGATGGAAGGGTTGGCCTCGCACTTTGATGGAAAAGGAATCCATCCCATAAAGGAATTCCAACATACTAAATGAGCAAATCAGGCTTTCTTTCTCCTTTTCAACTTCCATTCCTCTCTTCTTCTGCCTACCAAACATGTTGTAAGAGTGTGTTTGGTATGATAGAAGAGGAAGGTAAAGAAAAGGAGAGAGAGATGGAAAGAAGAAAAATGATGCTTGATACATTAGAATGAAAAAGCTAATGGATTCCATCCCCTTCTTTTTTGTCCACTGCTCATTCCATCCAAAATGCCGAGACAAGTTAATGTAAAAGATGGAAAGAGAAGGGGAAAAAAATTATTTTACTCTAAATAACAATAATATTCTATACTGAAGATTTTAAATTTTAAAATATAATTTTAAAATTATTCTAAAGAACTCAAGGGTAAAAAATTTTAACTCAAAATCTTAAACTAAAATTTTACTATTAGTTAAAATTTTTTATCATTGGATCTTTCAAAAAAATTTAAAAATTTAAGATTTTTCAATATAAAGTTATAAATATTTTCAACTTGGTCCACAACTGTAATTTTTTTCTTTGTTTTATATTAACTAACAAAAATGAGTTTTTTTTTTTAATATTTTTAACTCTAGAGATGATTCGGTCATTTGCTTATATTTTATTTATATTTCTATACTTAAATATTTAAATGAAAAAGTATTTTCATTCTTTTTTATATCATAACAAATATAATTTTAGATCACAAGGTTTTATTATATTTTAATTTCTATTTTCCTTTTCATTTTCTTAAAATTTTTTCTATTTTACCAAACATAAGATGAGTAATTCACAAGGATATTTCAAGAATGATGACACAAGCTAGTTCTTCTTTGTGAAGTGTCTTATATGAATAGGAGATGCATGAGAAAGTTGGCTGTTTGGTTTATGTTTTCCCTTAGCGGTATAAGACAACAAAAAGAAATGGCTTAGAGAGCCAAAATGAGTGATACAGAGAAATCAAAAACTCAATATTCCTAATGGCTTTTAGGAGTTTGCTTAAGGATATGTTGTGCCATGTAAATGTAATCATTAAATAACTTTAACATGTAATTTGACATTCTTCTCAGTTTCATGCATGCATGTACTGCTTTTGACTTTACAAAAGAATGTCCATAAACTTCATATTTTTCCTTTAGTCCCAAAAAAAAAACAAAAGGCTCATTTTCACTAATACTTTTTACTAGTACGATCAAATGGTGTTTGAGTCGACTTACAATTTTATTAATATTTAACTTGAGTTGAATTGGTCTACTTGCTGGTCACTAGTACTATTGCTATTATCATCAAACCAGCAGAACTACTATGAGAAAGCTTATGGTTAACTTTTTGTTAATTTGACTCAGATTAGAATTCGAATTCAGAAAAGCCTATTATATTTTAAGCAACTTGAATCTTGATTTTTTTTTTTCATTCCTTGTTTTTACTTCTATGTAATATTCTTTGTACAAAAATCATATACTCGCATCCAATAATAACAAATAAAGGGAATATATTCACCCAAATGAAACGGAGGGAAAAAAAAAAGTCAATCTTTCCCTGTTAGATTACACTTTGTTGAGCTTATATATATTTCATTTAACCGATAATTTATGTCAAATCAAGGAATTAACGCTAAGTCAACATACAACATCTAAAGAACTAAATCAATAAACTTCTACAGCATCTGCTTTTGCCTGCTTCAGTGTCATGACAAAACTAAGATTACCCAGAATAAATATCCTAACCTGTAAAAAGATAAGCATTATCGAGATTACACAGAATAAATATACTTAGCTGCAAAAAGATAATCTATCTTCTTGGCATGGTCAAATGGGATTTGGAAGTCCATCTCAACCTATGCTAGCTTGCAGGTTAAAAGGATCGACCCACTGGCTAGTATTAAATAGTCTAAACAGGCTAGCCTATATTTGCAAATTTTAGGTTGAAAAATGATAAAGTATATATTAAAAATGTATAAATATTATAGTGTGTGTGTGTGTGTATATATATATATATAAAATAAAACCTTAAAAGATAATTTTATGTTGAATAATGATAAAGATTTTATTAAAAAAAATGTCTAAATATTATAGTGTATATATAATATTGAACAAATTTTTTTTTTTAATTTTCTCTTCTTTTGACAAATTGGCTTATATCTATTTGTATTGGTACAAAAAAAGTTAAGTATAAAAATTAAAAATAAAAATAAAAATAATTTTATGAATAAAAAAATAATTTTAATATCTTTATTTTTAACAACGAGTAACAATTAGTAGATATTATTAAATCATAATTATAAAAATAAAATAAATATTATATAATATTTTTTATTTTCCTTTCATTGCTACCAAACATGCACTAAACCCACTAAATAGGAGGGTTAAACAGACTTTTTCGTAACTTGGTCCATTTTGACAGTATTATATCTTCTAGTCTTCTACCAAAAATTAGGATTTATTTGTTTGTTTGTTTGAAATGCAGAATATCAGTAGACATTAATATTTTAAAATTTTGATGCCCCAATTGCTAATGTGATAAAAGTAACGCACAGCCTGTCCAAACAGGTTTATACTATTTAATATATAATAGTCACTCCATAAGTACTGAAAATAAATTTTCTGTGTTCCAAATAAGGAATTTACAGCTTGCAAATAACTTTATTCTTGATCCAGACGATTGAGAGCAGTTTGAAAAGGAAATTTGAGTTTTTTTTTTAAGGTTCTAATAATATTCATGTTCACTCTTTTCTGCCATCATTCTTTTACTTGCCTCTCCAGCATATTTCACTCTTTTCATACTTTGCAACCATGTCTAACCCAACAAGCAATGGATTGAGGTTACTTATGGAATCTGGTTCTTCCTGCTTTAGTAATGTGGGAGGACAACGTATTAGTTCGAGTGGTACATAAAAGTATTATAAGATTTTGATGATCGGGTTCACTTCCAAATTTGAACTCACTATATCAAGCCTGCGTAACTCTGATGTCCAAAAGAAATGTCACTTTTTTTTTTTGGAATAAACTAATCTTTTTTTACCTTGAGACATATTCTTCGGTTTGTATGAAATCAAAATATTTGTGACTCGGATTTCCTCTTTAATAAAAGATGAGTAATAATTAAATTAATTTTGAATAGAGTATCCTTATATTTATTATATAATATAACAGGTATTAAATATATATTTGACTATTAAAAATTTTAAATTTGAAATAAATTAAATTTATAGTTTTTCATACAAAATAAAAAAATAAAAAAATTAAGAAAAATTTTCTAATATACTATATTTTTAATAAAAAAATTATCTTTAAGAGTATTTTAAGCATCATTGATTTCCAAAATTTTTGCATATATTTTCATAATAAAAAAGAAAAAAAAGTGTACAAATTAGACATCTTATAAAAAAGAGAAGAGTAATTTATCTTTTTTATTTATTGCCTATTCAAGGTTAGAGCAAATTACAACCCTAACTTCTATCAATTTCTAAAAGGGCCTAAACTTATAATAAGTTTTTGTATAAAATAACTCAAAAATCTAATCCACGTGATGAGGTCTATTTAAGATGAGTTTTAAAAAATTCTTTAAAAATCCTGCTTCTTGTACCAACCAAACCATAAACATGTAACCTAGGCTCTATGGTGCTTTGGGCGATATTAAATGCATGATCCAACTTGATGTGATCAATGTCTTGATCTCCAAGGTTTTGAGTACTTACAAATATAGTGGAAATGGATTTTGAGAAAATTAAGAATGACAGCTTCTTTTGCACAGCAGGTACACCCAAATTTTTAGATTTTTAAAGGAGAAATCAATATTTTTATGTTTTTTTAATTCTACCATCTCTACAAATATATTGTTATCTATGTATACATTCTCTTTCTTTCTTAGGAAGAGATTAAATAACTAATTGGTTGATAAAATATTTCATAATGCATATAGATAATTTATCTTTAAATTGATAGGATATAAAAACTTATCTTGAATTTTAAGATTCAAATTAATTATAATTAACTAATTATCTCAAAATTTTAAAATAATAATTAATTGTCTTAATAATCTCAAATGATAATTATCTCAATAATTTTATTAATTTCATTAATAAAATTAACAAGTTGGGTCAGATCATTTATTAGATGAACCTATCATGAGTGCTCTAAAACTTTATGTATTCAAAGACATCATCAGGGATGGTAATTTCAACCCAACCATGGGTATCCAACTTGTCCTCTCCCATTTGGGTAGGTAAATCAATAGTTGATCCACTGTTGGGGTGAGTTCGAGAAAATTTGTAGGGATAGAATGCATTTGTTTGACTATCTCTCCAAAATTGCACCTTTGTTATATAAATGTAAAATATTATATATAAAAACATATAAATAATACATATAGATATATAGATAGATAGATACACCCACTAAATTTAATCATTTACAAATATATTTTTAACATTGGTTTATTACTTTATTTTTATTAAGAATTATATTTAATATATTTATAAAAATATTTTTGTTATAAATTTCCAACAATACCCACTTTTAATTCAATAATGGTAAAAATAATAATCATCTTTTTTTTTTCCTTATCACTTAAAAAATTCATGTAATCTAAATAAAGAGATACATAAAAGTTAGTTATAAAATGTTAAAAGATTATATTAACTCTATCAAAATGAGATAATTAAATTCTAATAATAATAAATTTCTAAAATGTGCTTTACATATATTATTAAGTCATAAGTCATTTTTTATTGATTTTGTTGGGAAATGACAAGAGGATATTAAGTCACAAGTCAAAAAATGTTAAGACTTTCTTTAATTTCACTATTGTAGTCATAAGTCAGTTCGAATTACTAAACTACTCTATAATGTAATTATATCTAATTGAGAAATTTATATTAACTACTGAAATATTGATATTTTACATTCCAGTAGTTATATATTCAAGGTTATTAAATTTAACATAATAATTTATAGTTATTAAAAAAAAGTATACGATCAAATATTTTTAAAACTTAACAAACTTGATAATCTAGGTATAAAATATCCATATTTGCAAAGTAAAAAGTGATGTTTATAAAATGTATGCATCCTAAGTCTTTAGGTATTTTCATTGTATCTTCAACATCTTTAAACTTTTAAAATAATTGAATGAGGATATAACATTAAATACTTCTTATATTTTATGAAATTAATATTATTATTGCCAAAATGACTAGTTATTAAAGAGAATTAATGCAACCAATATACTTAAATGAAAACTATTCATTTCATTTTTTTTATTTGACTATCAGTTTCATTGACTGAAATAAAAATACATATTTGTAAAATAGTAAAATTATCTGTAAAGTAGCCATACTTTTTAGTGAAGATGATTTAAGATTAAACAACTACTTAAAAATTATTAATGAAAATGTAATAAATTTTTACTTAACCAAAAAAAAATCTAATTAATTAATGATTAGTTATAGTCTTAGCACCTATTATTGTATTTTTAAAAATAATTAAAAATAAAAAATTAAGGAGTTCTCAACCAATAGTATAAGCCATTTTAATATTTATATTGATTTAAAATTTTAAAAATTCTAATATATATAATTTAAAATGTTAAATATATTTGTAAATTTTTTCATAAGAACTAAATTAATATATATTTATAAATAGTATAATATATTACAGAAAAATATTATTTTATTTCATACTTATTTATATATAATAGTTTGCTATATTTTGCTAAGGGTGCATACATTGATATCATAGTCACAAAGGTGGAGTACTTTAATTGAAGCCCAAGTTCAAATCACAATAATTAAAATTTTATGGAATTAAGTTTTATGAGGCAAGGCAAAGCAGTTATGGGGCAACAAAATACCTGCAAGTTTAGGTATAAGGAAAAGGGGAAAAAAAATCCCTCGTAGAATTACAGGCAATATGGGGCTGGACAAAGCAAAACAAGATAGGGACCCAAGTTCGAATCCCAACAACTAAAATTTTGTGGAAATAAATTTTTTGGGGTAGAGCAAGGTGGGTATGGAGCAACAAAATGCCAGTAAATTCAAGTATGAGGCAAAGGAAAAAAAAATCATGGAATTATGGGCAAGTATGGGGCAAAACAAGAGAAAATAAAACAAGGACAAGTAGTGAAAGACCCATCTAAATTTTATGGAATTAAGTTTTTCAAGGCAAGGCAGAGCAAGTATGGGGTAACAAAATATCTGCAAGTTCAAGTACAGGGAAAAGGAAAAAAAAAATCGTAGAATTAAGGGCAAGTATAGGTAAGACAAAGCAAAACAAGACAAAGGCACGAGTTCGAATCCCAACAACTAAAATTTTGTGGAAACAAGTTTTTTGGGGTAGAGCAAGGCAACTATAGGCCAACAAAATACCAACAAATTTGAGTATAATGCAAAAGGGGGAAAAAAAGTTGAATTATAGGCAAGCATAGGGCTGGACAAGATGCAACACCATAATATATTAACTCTAACTAGTCTCTGCTTAGGCTTCTCCTTTTTTTTTTTTTTTTTTTTTTGGTTGTTACACAAGACAAAACAAAACAAGGATGAGTAGTGAAAAACCTGTCTTATCCTACCTCGCTTGGCCCCATTGCCATCCCTGGACATCATGCATGTCCATGTTAATTAAACTCTTGGTTAGTTACATCTATGTTCATTTAAGCTTCTATTAGAATGCATTAACTAGTGTTCTTTATGTGGTGTGAAAAATCTATACATTATACATTATGAAATATATATGAATCAATCATTTATGTTCTACATATCAAGAACAACACTCTTGACACTGTGAACCTTATTATGCATTCATTACCTAGCCTACCTGAAAACTAGATCAAGGCAAGCCCATTTCCAAAATTTCATGCCCATAAAGTTTCACTATTATTAAAGTAAGGACAATTTTTTTTAGATTTAATCTATTAAAGATAAATATGTTGAAAACTTTCTTATACATGAATTCATGTTAATTATATTTAATTTTCTAAAATAACATATTAATGTTAATAATTGATTCATTGAAATGAATCTTATAGGCCCAATTTATTAAGTGGATTATATGATAGTTGGGTTGTAGCACACATTATAATTAAAATTTGGTTAATAGTTAAAAATATAAGTTATTGTATTTTACTTAAGCATGTAACAAAAGGACTCAATGAAAGAGAAAGTTAGGTCTCCTCTCTAACTTAAATGAGTTATGCTTATCCTATTAAAAGCTATTACTAAAATTTGGGTTCTTAGGGAGAAAAAATCATATTACACTACATTATGTAATCACACTCCACTACCATAACTCAATTAGATATGTTTTTTATTATAATAATTTGATGTTCTCATAATCACACATGTGATTTATATTTATCTTTTGTGATTAGAAATAAGCCACATTAATTTTTTATAAAATATATAAACATATCACACATATTTTTTTTTAATAAAATCCACCCTAATTTATTCCTATGTTGTGTCCCCAATTGACCTATTCTACAAACTTTAAATTAATCATGCGTATGCAAGAATCACTTTTCAAAATTGCTTTGCCTTCCATAATAACCACATTCTCGATCCCAACATAGATTAACCATTAATAGATAATGAATTAACTCTTGTTAGAAAGGAAGGATTCAGGGATCCTTATGATTAGTTAATTGGGTTTTATTATTCGTTAGAATCATAAAAATTGACGAAAGGCAATAACAAAGTAGTGGGTATATTCACTATCAACTTAGAAAAACAAAGGGGATCTAAATCGGCATTTTACTCCCCCACACAAATGAATTAGCTATATTGAGTGGAGTCGCTTCAAATAAGTCTTAGAAAAAAGGAGAGATAAATTTAGATAATATCTAATACGATATTAAAGTCATTATATAGACTAAAGACTCCTAGAGAAAAATTGTAATAACAAAAGAGAAAAAGAAAAAGGCAAAGTTGCAACTTACATTATTCAGAGAGAACAAGAGAATCTATCAAAATACATCTTAAGATAAAGAGAAAACTTAACTAGTATAAATATGATAACTAACTTTAAATGAGTTGTAAGTCAGAGTTTGTTCCTTAAATGGGCTTATGAAAAGCACAATCTAACATAGATTATCCATTAAACATAAGCCTAATTCATTTATCCATTAAATAGATAATGTTAAATACTAAATTAATTATTTGATATTATTAAAATATAATTTGTTAATTAGTCCCCATAATTGATTAATATTTATACACAATTAATTTAATATTCTAATAATCTTCCACTTGGATGATAGTAAACAATTGTTAGACAAACTAAAAATAAATCAATAATATTTACTAAGAATATCAAATAATTAATAAGCACTATGATCAAAAAATTCGTAAATGAAATGGCAAACCTAGAAAATCAAATTTGATAAGTAAAACAATGTTATAAATGCCAATAGAATTCCATAACTAAATAAAATGAAATAGCAAAAGAAATATATCCAAAACATATGGCTCAACAAAATGTAAAAAATGCATCAAAGTGTTCTTAAAGAATACAACTTAGACTCCTACTAAACTCAAGCATTATTAAAAGATTTTACAAGACCTACATGAGTTTTGTGTTTCTAAAAAACTCTAATGGCTAAGCCCATGATCAACAAATCTATTATCATATAGTCCATAGAAATATGTTCAATATGAGTTTGAAATTCACAAATCTTCTCCCTAACAAACAAAAACTTAATATCAAAATGCTTAATGTGATTGGAATTCCTATAATTTTAGAAGAAGCATAAAGCATATGTATTGTCACAATACATGGTCAAGCGCTTAGATATACTCTTAACAGTTTGGAAGTAAGAAATCAATTTCGCCCATCATATAAGTTGACAAGTAGCCTCATAACTAATAACATATTATGCCTCCATAATTAAGGTAGTTACAAATGTTTGTTTAACACTTTTCTATGAAACAACTTCTTTAAACATCATGAAGAAGTATCCAAAAGTAAATTTCAAATTATCTACACAATTCTCATAATATGAATTTAAACAACCAACAATTTCAATTGGACCAAATCTTCTATAAGTCAACATATAATTCTTAGTACCATATGGATACTTTGTGACTTTTCTAATAGCTCTCCAATGATCTTGACCAAGATTACTTAAGTATCTACCAAGCCTAAAAGGAATAGGAGTACATAGTGAATTTCTTAAGCACTTTGTCGACCTAAGTTTTTTTAGACAAACCAAGAACACCACAAACTTATCACAATATATTTGAATCCCAAGAATAGAGGAGGAATCACCAAGGTCTTTATGTCAAAGTGATAAGAAAGCATATGATTTGTCTCATCTAGGAGGTTGGCACTATTACTGGTTGAAAGTATGTCACCAATATACAACATAAGAATAATGAAGTTACTCTGATTAATCTTTTCAAAGATATACTAATCTAATGAATTTTCAACAAAATTGAGAAAGGCCACAACTTCATTAAACTTTAAATCTCACTATCTAGAAGCTTATTTGGACCCAAAAGTGGATCTTTTTAAATTTACACACCAATTGTTCTTTCCATCTTTCCACAAAACCATCCTATTGAACAATGTAAACATCTTTAGATATAGCCTTATTAAAAAAGGTAGCCTTAATATCTATATCATGTAGTTCTAAATCAAAATGAGAAATGAGAGTCATAACCACTCTAAAAGCATCTTAGTGGATGTTAATGAGAAATCTCTATATAATTAATACCCTTTAGCTACCCAAAAAAAAAGATGCATTTAGTGATATTTTTTGTCATTTAGCTATGGTTTTGAGCTATTGCTAAATGACTCAACGATTGGATAGTTGTCACTTTTGCAACTGTGGCCACTCAACTAATAGCAATTATTATCTGACCACAAGAAAAACCACCACTAATTGCAATTAAAAACCTTATAGAACTACTTTTCATGTCTATTACGTAAGAATGGAATAAAGAGATTTTATGTTTATCCTCTACTTAATAGAAAAATCACATATTTTAGAAGTATCAGCTTGTATCACTTTATTATTTATTAACTGCATTTGTTTAAACATTGCTAATATTTGAAATGCTAAATAATCAAGTTAAGCACATAAAAACATGCCTATTAACTATTTAGAGTATTATTATTCCCATAACTCTATTATTCCCAAAGCAAAATACTAAACTTGGCCTCATATTTTTCTTATTTCTATAAATAAGTAGTTGTGCTCTTTCCTTTTTGCTTTTTCAAGGAACAATAATAATAATAACTTGCTACTTGATGTTGCCTTAGTCGCTTAGGCACTCAATTAAACTAAGATTGATTTAATGCAGTATAGATTAACCCTAGGTCATTCTTCCCAAGGAGCAATTTAGGGGTTAATTGGATTGAATTTAGGTGTTTATTTGATATTTAAAAGTGTATGCAAATGGGGGGTTGAGATTGAGAAATTTAAATTCAACTAAAGGAGAAAAAAAATGAAACAAGTAATTAAACTAGAATACTCTAAATTAAAATAAAAATGGTTATGAAAATGCAAAGAACTAACAAGGAGGCAACCAAGGTTTTGCAAGGGGATTTCGGCTTTCATTACTCACCAAAGATTGATTGAGACTAAGAGAAGTAATTAAACAATAGACCAATGAATTTAATTAACTTAATCCGAGGATAGGAAACCCTAAGGTCAAATGCCCATCACTTGACTTAACTAGGAAACCCATAGCTAATTCAAGCAAATTGCAAGTAATTAAGCCAATTAAACTTCATTAAATCTTTCAACAATTAGATTCAATTAATTCTGGAATTTTTGGTTTCAATTACTTAATTGAACAATTAAGCAATTATACTACCCAATTCAACAATCAAGTAGCACAAGAGACCAAGATATGCAATTAAAATCATAACATTAATCAAATTAATGCAAGAGAACTCAAACATCAATCCAATCAACATTATAAGGTCTAAAAACTAAAATTCCAGCAATCACAAAACATAATTTCAGTCCCAAATAATACCAATTCCAATTACAATTCAAGATAAAATTATTATCCAACCTAAAACTAGGTCTCAACATTAAATTCATATAGAAATTCTTAAAACTAAAAAATCTCTAAGTTCTTGAAATTAAAATAGGAAAAGGTAGGAAAAATAAACTCCCCAATGGTCTTCAATCCATTTAAAATTCAAAGCTCAGACCATCTTCCTCCTTGCTCCACCTTGGTGCCACCCCCTTAATTAAGCTTCCATGAATTTAGTTTCTCTAAACTCCTTCAACAATTCTGCCATGAAGATATGGTCAAGGAGAATAGAGATGGACGGTGATAATTCAGCTGGGAGGGAGACGTGCTAGACAGAGGAAAGAAACTGGATGATGGTGCTCTGCCTCCAATGTCTCTGCGTGAAGTCCAGGTGCTGAAGAAGAGTGAATAAATGAAGCTGCTCCAGACGTTTACTCCCTTCAAGCTTGAAAAGAAGAAGAAGTAGCAGCTCCTTCCTCTACGTCTTGGGTCTGGCGTCCCTCTGTTGCCCAGAAAGTGAATGAATAATGAATGAAAATGCTCTTCGTCCCTCTGCCTGGTGTCTTTGCTGCTGACGCGTCAGTCCAGAAAAACACAAGGAATCAATTAAAAAGAAGCTCCAGCTGCCTCTGCTCGTCCAGCGTCTCTCGTGCAAAGAACCAGTGAAGAATAATCAATCCAGTAGCCTCCACTTCTAAGTCTTTTCGGCGCTGAGTGTGTAGTCTCCCCCACTGTTTCAGCGTCCTCCTGTGCAGTTCACTCTTCACTCCCAACGTCTTCCAAAACCAGAAGCCAGCTCCCTCCTCTAGCTTTTCGGCGTTGTGTGCAGAGGCAAGAAGAATTCAATCAATGCAACAGTAGCCTCTCTCCCATTTCGGCGTCCTCCAGCTCCTGAATGCTGACTCCTCACAAAACAAAAAAAAACAAAGAAATAAAAACCTAATTTTATTTACAAAAATGCCATCAACCTAAATAATAAGAATAACAATAATTCTACTCCATTTTTTTCCTTTAATTTATTTTTAATTTCAATTCATTTGCCCAACAATTCTGCACAAAATTAATAAACATTTTAAAGATTGAAAATATTTAATCCCTCAAAAAATATGGAAAATAAAGTATTAGCAATTTAAATCTAAAAATTCTCCTATTAATTCAAAATTATTTTATTTTCCAAAATTGATCAAAAATTCAAATATTATATAATAAATCCATTTAAGCTCAAATTAATCATTAAAAACAATAATAAATGTGAGTAAAAATATACAAAAATTAGCACTTATCACTACTATCTTAAATTATGCACATTGATTAAGCTATAATCAAGAATGTACATGATACTCCTATAAACCTAACCTATATCTAAATGTATCTTAGTTTAAGATAGTAGTAAGTATTTGCATGATACTCCTATGAACCTAATCCAAGCTCACATGCCTCTACTAATAAATATATGCTTTTTTTTTTCTACTATAAGCAGATAAATGAAGATGCACTTGAACAAGCTTTATTTGCTGTTGTTACACGTATAATTTTGAACAAGGAAAAATAAAGAAAGGTTAAAAAAGATTTAGCAGCGATCAAAATCACCAAAAGAAACTTGCAAGGTTTTAATAACAATTTAAATAACCATCATTATACTATGATTTAACAATAAGTATGTAAATCGTCATTAAATCATAGTTTTACCAATAGTTGGAGAAAACCATTATTAGACCTTTCACAATAGACAATTCATTGATGAATGTTTTAATCGTTGCAAAAAGCATTAGGAAAGGTTAAAATTGTTGCTAAAAAACTTTTTTTTTATAGTGTCAGATATGTGAAAGCTACATTTTGATCCTACACAAAATGATACATCGTTTACAAGCTTTTAAGTGAAAGCACCATTCCACTTAAGAGACGTTGGGTCAGGCTCTATAATGAAGGCCTATGACTTAAGTGAAGGCATTAAAGTGTTGACACAATTATTTAGCTCAAAGGATCTAGTCTAGTGGTTAATATCTTGTGGCTCCTAAAGGTAAAGGACAATGTGTTAGGTTCACTCAACAAAGCAACGAAACTTGCCACTTCGAGTGATGGAAGAATAAAAGGCTTTTCTTTGATGCCAATTTTTCTTTCTTTTTTTTTTTTTTTTTTTTTTTTGAAGAAACATAATAAACAAAAGAAGGAAAGAACTAAAGGCCTCTTTAAGGCACGGGCAAGTGTGTGAGGGCCTATTTTAGGTTTTTTGATCTTAAAGTTCTCTTAAAATCATGAACTACCTATTGGTACAAATTTTGGTTATATTTAGAATATTATTTCTAATATTTAAATATATTCAAGAGGCACTTAAGTTTTAGTAATTTTTTTATTATTACTTGGAAAAATATAATAAATATTTTATAGAGAGATATATATAATTATTTTCCCTTTTCTTTTAGGAATAATGAATATTAACACACAAATAGATTTGACAACATACTTTAAAAGGAATTGTGAACAAAGCAAAAACATCAAATCTCACATAGTTAGAGTATTTCAATAAAGACAAAGCCAAAGTTTTCTCAAAAGCCACCTAGGTCAAAGTCTAATTAATTCCCTTCCAAATGACAACTTTAGGGATCTTGTCAAAAGAAACTTGAGAGCTAACAAAGAGCTCACATTTCATAATGTATAGTAGAAATAGAACTCTTAGATAAATACCATAAAAGATTGAATGCAAGGCAATCTACCTTGTTATCCTAGTTTCCAAACATGAGAATGCAAGACATTTCAACAACTGTGCACTTGAGAGGTGAATTCATTTTAAAAGTCCCTTTAAAGTTCCCAATTATGATATTGATTCAGAGTCTACATTTGATGTGGAAGATTTTGTAAATCATGAATCTAAATTGTTTACAAGATTTAAATCTATGAAACATCTTAAATAAGATACAATGTAAAATTATCCATGATATATTTTGGTAATTTTTTTAGGGATATTTTTATACATGTTTTTGGAATACATTTTTATCCATTGTTTATCTTAATATTTTTGTGTAGGAGTTCTTAAACTGGTAAACTAGTAAACATAATGCTCATTTCAAGAACTTAATTAAATAAATAAAAAGGATTAAAAGTTTTGCACATGATTGAATAGGAAGAATAATGGTATACCTAGGCTGACCATCAAGTTTGACATCTATAAATTGTGCCCTAACATAACGATGAGGTAGTATCTAAGGGATATGTCAAATATGATAAGGGAGCTCAAAGCAATAGGTTATAAACCCTTGGATGAGCAACCAGTGTAAGCTATTATAAGATCCCCACCAACAAGTTAGAAGTATGTAAAAGTTAACATGAGCCATAATGAAAGTATCAAGACCTTTAAGGACATCAAACATCATCTTGTTCTTAACGATGAGCACTAGAAGGCTATTAAAACATCTAAACATGCTTATATATTTGAATTTGCTAGAAATTCCAAGGCTAAGTAAAAAGGTAGAGGTAAGAAACCTTGGTTCATGAAGAACAAGTACAAGAAGGGATCTGGCAAGCCTAATCAGAAAGGTAAGCTTGAATTTAAGAAAAGAAGGAAGCATGGCAATAAGAAGCTAAATATGGCTAAGACAGAGTGCTACTCCTACCATAAATGAAGTCAATTTGCTTGGCATTGCTTGGAGCAAAATACGGGGCCATATACCACATAGTTAAAGATAAAGGATTGTTTATAGAATACCATCTGCTACTTTTCAAGAGCATATGGCTTTATTTAGGAAACAATGCAGCTATTAAAGTGAAATTAATTGACACATGCAAATTGTAGTTGCATGATGGGCAAACCCTATTCCTATATGATGTTTTATATATTCTAAAAATATGATGAAACTTAGTTTCTATTGTTTCTTTTCATAATAATTCTCTAAACATTGTCCACAGGGTAAAACATTATGGTTCTAGTTTTTTGTCACATGGTTTTATTATTTTGGATACAATTAATAGTAATGATATTTTTCTTTAATAATCATGGTTGCTTGACTTTATCAATTGCCTAAAATTCAAATTTAAATGTAAATATTTGGCATGCTAGGCTTGGATATATAAGCCTAGAAAGAATGAACAAACTGGTAAAAAAAAGGATTATTATGATTCACAACTACAATTGAAATGTCAATTTGTGAACATTGCCTAGTAAGAAAAGTAATTAAGAAACCATTCAGTAAAGGAACTAGAATTAAGTTTCCATTGCAATTAATCCATTCTAGCATATGTGGTCATGAGTGTAAGGACAAGGAAGCCTTTTATTTCGTCACCTTCATTGATGATTACACTTAATATGGTCATGTTTATCCAATTTCACATAAATCTAGAAGCATCGGAATGCCTTAGACATTCATTAACTTGGTCAAGAATTAATTAAATCAAAAGGTAAAAGTGTTAAGAACTTACCATGGTCATGAGTATTTATCAGATCAATTTAAGGATCTATGTGATGAAAAGAGAATCATAGGATGGTTAACAATTTATGGCACTCCACAACAAAAATGTATTTGCAAAGTGAAAGAATAGGACTTTTCTTGAAATTGTTAGATCCATAATGGCACAAGTAAATATCCCCATATCCTACTAGGGAGATGTATCGATGACTATAGCCTTTATACTCAATTGCAAACTTTTAAATCTATTACCTCCACACCTTATGAACTGTGGACGGGTAGAAAACTTAATTTGAGTGTAATGTAACCCTAAAGGCTAGTAGCTTATGTACAAGAACATTCTCATAAGTATGGGAGTTTTGGCCCAAGGGACAAGAATTGTGTTTTTATCAGATATTCTAAAAATTTATGTCTTTATTAGAGAAAATGCGATGAAAGTGTAACAGAATTCAAATCACATGTTGCCACATTTTTGGAAACAAATTTTCCTAGCAAAAAAGACATAGATAAAAATGTGTCATTTTATAACTTAATAGATCAACAGGTAAAAAATCAAAACCAAACAAGTGTGGAATAGGTAGTTATGTCTCCACCTAATGACTTGAGTGGGAGGATAATTCCTTTAGAGGAAATCCATAAGACACATAGCCATGCAAGAGTAATCAAAGATACATTCCCTGATGTCATTTCGAGATTGAAGGGATAATATTAATAGTTACTCCACATGATAATGAAGTGCCAAATTCAACACAAGAGACTCTCTCATGCCTTGCTAAGGAAAAATAGTTGAAAGCAATAAACGAAAAGATAGAACTTATGAGGACTAAGTATGTTTGGGACTTGGTTGAACTTTTGTTAGGCCAAAAGGCAATTAAAGACAAGTGAATGTTCAAAATTAAGAGAAAGATGGGTGTTCCATTAAAATATATAAGGCTTGTTTAGTGGCTAAAGGATATACACAAGAGGACATTGATTACGAAGATACCTTTTCACCTGTAGTAAGATTCAATTCAATTAGGTTTATTTTAGCAATAGTCACAAGTTTGAACTTGGAATTACATCACATAAATGTGAAGATCACTTTTCTCAATAAATAACTAGATAAGGAAATTTACATAGAACAACAATTGAGTTTTATCAAAAAGGCAAGAAGCTTGAAGTTTGTAAACTTTATAGGTCCATTTATGGACTTAAACAATTATATAGGCAATAACATTTAAGATTTTATCGAGCAATTACATCTTATGATTTCCAAAGGATTAATGAAAACCATTATATGTAAGTGATATGATTTGAAAAAAAAAAACCTTAGTAAATTTAACCCCTTATATAGATGATATACTTTTAGACGAAAGTAGTTAGACTCTTATAAATGCCATTAAGAGTTAGTTGTCCTTTAATTTTAGAATAAAAGATATGGGTGAAGCAGAGTATATCCTTAGATTTTAAATATAGAGGAATTTTCTAAGAATTTGATCATTCTATCATAAGATTCATATATTGAGAAGATTCTTAAGTGGTTTAAGATGAAAGACCACAAATTCATAGATACTCTTATGGGCAAAAGGCCACAATTTAAGGCACAAATGTGTCCTAAAACTTAATTTAAATATAATGTCATGAACAAAATCCCTTACTCTAATGCAATTAGGAGTTTAATGTAACACCATACTTCTAGGACTCAATTCATGCAATTCCTATGTCTCATCTCATATAATTTTTATGGAAACAATATAGTGGCATAGAGAGTCATGGATTAAGATGCATTTCTCTATAAGAAAAATTTTTCTTTTAGAGTCTCGTAGGTTATATGGACTCATGTATCACATTCTCACATTTATTTACATAGATACAACTCATTTCCATCACCAAAATTGGCTCAAAGGTTGTGCATGGCAAAGGGAAACAAAAAATTCATATATGCATTTTTAGCTAGAATTTTCTCACTTCTGTCACAAATTTTAGAAAATCATAACTAATTCTAAAAAAATTAAAATCATACATTCTTTGCCATTCTGGGAAGTTATACATGTTTACTTTATGCTAAAAATATGAATGGATCATGAATCATCACACAGAGGACGTTTGACATTTGAAAAGGGATAGAGGTCTGGTTGGCTACTAGTACTATCACAGGTTTCTGCAGTAAAGTTAAAAAATGTCCAATTCATTCCACAAAAATCCAATCTATACAAATAATACTAATATGAAAATCTAAGGATGTTAGATAGAGGAAAAAAATAACTTCAGACTAGTTTAGGCATACTCAGACCTCGAAACCTAATCAAACAATAACCTGGGTTAGTATAGATGCCTAATACTAGGTAGAAATTTTAAAAATTCATATCTCTCTCTCTAGACATCTAAATGGGGTGCTTCTAGTTGCACAAGTCACTAGGAATGTCTAGTTTCTCCCTATAAAATTTTGTGACAATTAGACATCATTTGCCCTCTAAGTGATAGAATTTATTTTCGAACCAGTGTGAACAGCACACTAGACCAAATTTAAAATTTTTCCTAAATTTGAAAATTTACCAAATATTTTATAAACCTCTGAAGATTCTGTACTTTAAATTCCAAAAAAACTCTTGACAAGCTCTAGATGCATACTAAGTCTTAAATCAAGAAGAGCACATTTGGGTAAAAAGTGATACATGTTTTCAATATAGTCAATTTTGGTATATGTTAAAAACTAAGTGTGCCCAAATGGTCTTTCTTAGTGTTTGGCACCTCTTGGGCAAGTTTAAAAGCATAAATAGGACTTGTATGAACTATCCAAGTGGTTCCAAGCCTTATGCATATCAATTTGGCCATTCCACTTCTATTTATACATGCATTTCCAAGATGCTAGTTGGCCATTACATATAAAAAATGCACATTCTCATACATATAACCTTAACTCTCATTTATACATAACATGTTAACATAATTACACATGCTCATATGGTTACATAACAATTTCATTAAGGGATTACATCATATGCCATGTGTGTGTCTAAAAAGGAAGCAAAACTAGGCATATTCATATACTTTGTTACCAATCTTCTTCTTCTAGGCTTAGTGTCCTCCATTACCTTGCTTAATTGTTCCACCTAGTATATTAAGACATTGGAGAGGAGGGAATAAGATTCAAAGAATTCCAATAGCTTATCTCCCATTTAATCACACATAAAACATTTGAAAAAGTCATATATAACATAAATAGGCTTGCCAAGTAAGTGGAGTAGCCTTACCCATTTACTTGTAGATTTTGGACTTGTCTCACCCATTTCTTTAAGAGGTTCTTGGACTCAACCTTACTTTTGGAAGTCAACCTCTCTTTTGGGAGACTCTTTACTTTGTCTCAACCAATCTTAAGGGCTCTTGGCTCATCCTCACCATGATTAAAGAGTTCTTGGTTTCACCACACTCAAGCAAATCAAAGCAAGCATCATAAACATCATTTAGAAACATAATACATCATCATAGTACCATGGCATATAAAGTCATGCTAAAATACTTTGCGTGGTTTAAAACATATATACACACATTCAAGACAATGTAAGCACATATTTATACATGAGAGAAGGTAAAGAGAGCTACATTTCTTGCATTTACATACTTTTTCCTTAAGTCTTGAACCCTCTCCCTTGACCTCACACACCTAAGAAGGTGGAGATCATTCCTCTTGGCCTAGACACATCATATGGAAGTTAATTATACTCTTAAAGTAAAGTCTAAGGCCACACAATTACTTGAAAGGCTAGGTGACTCATATGGCTCTTTTATGATTCCATAATGCACTTAATGAAGCAACCTTTGAAAAACATCATCTTGGCTCCATTCTAGCTATTCATCCATGATTCTTGACTCAATTTAAACTTCTTAGAGTCATCACACATTCAATTCCAAGAGTCTAACTAGGTGTTGCTTCTTTAAGCCATATTATAGAACATATAAGGCAATCTTGCTTTCTATGACTTCTAAACTTTTTTCAAGATTCCTCTCATACTCTCCCATCATACATGATACAAAACTAAGCTTGAAAGGAATTAAAACACTTCCTAGGTGCATGGATCTCCTTGGCCGAATCTATGCTTCCATAAGGCACTAATAAAGTTTTCTCACTTCTTTTGATGGGAGAATTATGTAGAAGCTCTCTTGGTGTCTTAGGAACTCATATGAACACTTAAACATCATAAAATATGGCTAGGGTTTATGATAGAGTTCAAGGCGCAATCAAAACCCTAACTTTTCTATCTTGCAAATTCATGGTTTTTATTTGGATTTCTTTGCATATTCTTACTCTCCTCCTTTAAATTCATAGAATTAATCCTTAGTTCTTCTCAAAATTCTAGCCCTCTTACATCTACATACATGGGGCGAAAGAGGGAGAAGGAGGGGGAGGAAGTATCTACCATGGGATGGAAGATTTACCTTATTTTTCCTTATTTTCTTACTTGAATTTTCCTTTCTTTAGCTTCCTCTCTTTAGATCTGAATTTCTCCTCCTTGGTCTGACCTTAAAACAGCACCAAAAAATTTAAGAAAACTATGGAGATCTCCTAAGGAGGATAAGACTAGGAAATTCTAACAATTTCTTACCTTTTTCTTGAAATTTTCCCTTCTCCTTTGCCTTATTCTTGTGTGCCTCCTTCCCTTGAATTTTCTCTAGTTTTTGGGCAAAACTTGGTCGACCTAAATGAGGGGAGAAGAAGGGCACCTAGTATATATGGGTCTAAGAAGGACTTTTTCAAAAATTTTCATTTTGCTCTTCGTTCTTGGCATTTTCGTTTCTAACTTATTGTAGCTCTTTTTTTAGAACTGTCTTTTCCATTATGAATTTCAGATCCTCAATTTAGTAAAATGCCTTTGGAATAATTCAAATCGAAGTTAAAAGCTTCTCGAACGAATCAGTCAAAGTTTGGGTCAATCAACACTAGAAAACATCCACCGGAGGGGTTTTAGTTGTCTTAGGGCTTCTCCTAATTTTTAGGGCCTCTGAGAACTTCGAAGAACTTAAAAATTTTATTTAAAAAGCCTTCTATACCTAATTCCATACTATACAAGTTTTAACACATTATACAAAAAGACCTTGTACTTACTGGCAAAAACCTCGTCGACAAGGTCTCAGAATTTGCACTACAGATTACAAGATCTTGTCGATAATATCTTGGACCCAAGTGATGAGATGTTATCTCAGCCCTTAAATTAACTTGATCTACTACCATACTTCATGCTATTTCCAAGTTTCATGTTATGGAATTCACAAGAATACAAGAAAATAGCATATAAAAGTGAATATTTTAGCATTGCGTTGCATATAAATTTTTCGTTCATTTACGGAGAAACCATATGTTATGTTTCTCATATTTTCTCTCATTGTTGAAAAATCAAATATTATATTTAATATATGCAATGATGTGTACAAGACCTTATATTTGCTTTGCTATGGGTTTTGTAAGCTATTTTTAGTCCAATTTGGGACAAAATAATTGGCAAGCAATTAAGAAGATTATGAGATACTTAAGGGCACTGTTGATTACAATTTATGGTATCAAGGAAGTGACTTACAGTAGGTTACTTAGATGTTAATTAGGATGGTGATTTGGACAAGGTTAAATCCACCTCTAGTTATGTATTCTTGTTAAATAATGGTACCATTTCACGGTGTAGCAAGAAGCAAACATGCACAACATTGTCAACCATGGAAGTTGAGTTTGTTGCATGTTTTGTAATAGTGCAAGAGGCAATATGGCTAAAAAGATTCATGGAACACATAAGGATCTATGGTGGGCCAATAGATCTAGTTGTATTATATTGTGACAACCAAGCAGCCATAGCCTACACCAAGAATCTTAAGTATCATGGCAAAACAAAACATATAAGTATAAAGTACAATTTTGTTAGAGATATCATTATACAAAAAGAAATTACTCTACAATACATTATTACGCATCAAATCATCATTAATCCCTTAACAAAGATTATACCTAAAGATGTATTTATAACACATGTAGACTTTCTAAGACTACGTAGATTGTACAGTTATATTTTCTTTCAATTTTGTTTCGGATAAAATGTATGAATGTGTTTTTTAATGAATGAGTAAGTTTTTCATTTAATTCCATGCATCATAGTAGATGCATACATAATATAGCAGTATGTCATACAAGTTGGTAAGATTAGCTCTATCACACGAGTAACTACATTAGGCACTTATGAGCAAATATTTAACATAAGACATTTGTGTTTCTTAAATGCTAGGGAAGGCTACCAAAAGGCATTAAGCAGCTAAGAAAATAATAATAATAATAATAATATAATTAAAAATGTCACCATGGTGAGAGACTAAGATAAGATTGAAAGAAATAATGACATATAAAGGATCAAATTATGGATACCACCATTTATAATATGTATAGCCAAATACAAGACCTCTTTCAAGTGCCAAATGCAAGTGAAGTGGAAGGACTCGGTTTAGGGACAAGACGTACCTGAACTAAGATCTATATAATGTAAAATGATGAAAAATTGATATATAATACTCTCTTATGAAATAAGAGATACACTATAGCATATGTTTCAGACCGCACGTGCTTTAAAATTGCAATTTGGGAAGTAAATAAATAAATCTCCGCTTCATTGTTATGTGAATCTTATAAAGGAAAATAATCATTTCACTAATGCTTTTATAACTTTGACAATACCATGAGATGACGGGTTAGTGTATGTTACCTTAATATGTATTCAAAGGTTATGATAATACAACCTGAATGAATAATACTAAGAAAGCAACTAACTCTAATCTTAGTGATATACGGACGAAAGGTAGATGGGGTCAAGTATATACACATTAAGCTTATGTTTGAGATATGTTTGATATGAAGCTATTTTTAGATGTAACATAAGTGTGGACACAAGATGTAAGGTGATTATAGCAATAAGGCTTTAAGGAGATAGAACTCATGAAGAGTTAAAGATAGTACATCTAAAGTTTATAGAAATAGATCTAGGGCATTCAAGGCAGATTAACAACAAAATAAGCAAATAAAAAATGTACTAGACTCTTCTACTACTCTTGAAAAGGATTACTAGTATATGAACTCTCAAACATAGTGCCCAAGCAATTATAGTTGGCACTTTGTTTGAAACCCTAAAAGGAAAAATTTTGTGTCAATTCATCCTATCAGATACATGTGGGAGATGTTAGATTTATCTGTCCATGATGGGATAAATCTTAATCCAACTAAATATCTTAATATTGAATTTAATATATTAAATAATTAATTATTAGGATAATTGGTTATTATCTCAAAAAAAGTTAAAATAATTAATATTTAAATTTGAATGTTGTAATTATCAATTAGATAAGAGTTATATCATATTAAAACTCCATTTAAAAGATCTATAAATAAAAAAACAAGGGTGGAACCTTAATAAGTTTTTGAAAAATATTCGACTCACACAAAGAGCAAAGAAAAAAAGGCCAAGGGTGACTTGTTGTAGAAACAACACATGAAGTCTCAAGTAAGGCTTTACGTAACTACAAAGACAATCAAGTAAGTTCCCTAATATCATTACATACAAAGCAAATGGTAAGTAAAAAAACAATAAATATTTAATATATTAAACATAGAGTAAATTATATGAATCTCTCATAAGTTTTGTTAAAATTATATATATAAACTTTTCTTCTATTTTTAAAAAATATATTTTAACCCAAGTTTATTTTTTTTACCAAAATATTTTTTATTAATCTAAATGTTTATAAATATGTATTATGTCCAAATATGTAAAAATAAAAATAGAAAGAGTAGATTTTGTTTTTTAAATATTCACGAATAAAAATAAAAAAGAACCACCCACTAAGCCCGCTTCACTAGCCAATATTGTCCCTAGCCTGGCCATACCTGCAGTTGGGTTCCGTTAGGTGATTTTGCTTCCCACTTTATGTGAAAACACGTCATTGTTAGTGCAGACTTTCACCCTAGCTTATATGGGTGTAGCCCAGAGCCTTCTTTTTCAATATGAGACACTACAATCCTCTTGGCCATTTTGGAACCACCTCGTCCTCGAGGTGCACACTTGACTAGGATGGCTCTGATGCCACCACTTACTAAACCTGCTCCACTAGCCAATATTATCTCCAACTTGGCCATGCCTGCAACTGGTTCTGTCTCAAGGTTTTGCTTTAGATTTTGTTTTTATTAAATTTAATAACAAAAATATATTTATGTTAATGAATTATATTTTAGTCAACAAAATTTAAAATTAAATTAAAGTATAAAGGAATGTTTTATTTCAATAAAGATTTGTATATATTTGAAAAGTAAAAAAATCCATATAATCTTAACAAAACTAAAAAAAATTATATAATTTACTCTTAAACATAATAATCACTCGTCCAAAGAATATTCTGCAAATTCTATTATTTGAAGAAAACAAACCTAAAACGAATATTCTGCAACTTGTACCAAAGTAAAAGTGTAACGTCCCACTCCCGCTGTTTCCCAACTGAATGGACGATTGACAATTGAGAGAGCCTCCTGAATTGAACTTCGAACCCCACCCAAATTCATAATAGAGACTCTAAGACAAAACTGTAAATTTTTTATATAAATATTTTAATTTATCATTTGAAAATTAATACATACCTATTTTTTGTTTTTTTGGAAAAATGCATTAATTATTGACTTGCATATATCCTTTTTCTTTACTTGTTATTTGACAAATAGTTCATAAAATATAATACCATGTAGTTGTCATTGAATTTGTAGGTTAGTTATAGAAATTATAAGGAAAATTCTAAGTAATTTCTTTTCATCAAAATGTTACATTTAAATCCCTCAAAATGATTTGTAATCCTATATAAGAATGATAATTTTGGTTTGGCCTGCCCCATCCAAACCAGCTTTAGTATGTTTGTGTCATGTAAGTTATTACTGATTAAGAATTTGAGTGAATTTGAGTAAAACTTAAATATAAATATTTGGAGATAGATGGGATTGAGGCATGTACATCCTGCCCAAACGCACCCTGAATTATTCATGTATATTTGTATAATTTTTTTTAGTTTATTTATATGTTAATATTCATTATTTGATATTTCATTTACATTTAAATATATAATTAAAAACCTATTCTATTCGTCCTATTTATCCCAATGTGTAGTGAGAAAATTTATTCTATCCATCCAATTGTCATCTCTAATACTATTGTTTAATTCAATTATAAATAATTTGTTATTTTGTTATAAAATAAAATCAGCAAATATATCAGGAAGTTTTTTTTTAAAAAAAAAAAATCTATCCATTATCCTATTTTCAAGCCAACTTGTTCACAACAAGATATCAAGTCAATCTCTACATAATATTTGTTTGAAGGAAAAGAAGTAACAATTGAGTGTATATGTTATGTCATTACTGCTAACCAACTTGTAACTCATATCTACATTGTTCCAGATAAAGGGAAAAATTGCACTCCATTTTTCAGTAATTGTACAAGATTCTTCTGACAATGTGGCCCATTGACATGGATTTACTTTTGATCTGCTATACCTAAAAAAGAAATTTTGCACTCAACTATGTAAAGCCACCTCTGGGAAAGATTCTCTGGGAAAATTCTTATTTTGATGGAAAAGACTTTAGTTCCCCACTCATGCGACCTTTCTAAATAGATTGATTTGATTTGATGCCACCTCTATGACCCACTTTCCCAAATTGCAAGAGAAAGCGCCCTTGGTGGTATTCATATGCTGAATTTTTTTTTGAAGTTACAAAACAAGAAAATAATGTCATATGAATTAAATAATTGACATTAAATTCATTTGAATTTTAAAAATTAATATTAATGTCATGTGAATGCTTATCTAATTAAACATATAATAGGGATTTGATTAACACATATACTGGCTCAATAAGTGATGAGTAAGTGACTACTGTTAATGACTCTTTGGATGGTGCTGTGACCCAAGTGCCAGAGAATGAAGTGTTTTGTAGATTTTTAATTTTTTAATGGATCTGATTTTAGTAAATTTTATAATATTTCATATAAATATATATATTTTTGCTTTAGTAAAATAGATTTATAAAAAAATAATTTAAGATAAAAATTTTAATAAAAATTATTATACATTGTTTATTAAATCAAACTGTATATATATATATATATAACATTATAAATTTTACCAATATATAAATTTAGATCCATTTAAAGAAAAAATTTAAAAATAAAAATAAAAATAAAAATTTAATGTACATATGGCACCATGCCATGCACATGTGCATTAAGGAGAATCCATCCTCCAAGTTGCCACGACAAATAACATATACGCTTTTTCCATCAACAGTCTTACTAATTAATTATAAATATATTTATGGTGTGTTTAGTTGAGTGATGTAAATATATATATAAAAATATATATATATATATATATATATATATATATAATATAAATAAATAAATGAAATAAAAAATAATTTTTAGTTTTTTAGTTTTTAAAAATATAATTTGATAATTAAAATTAAAATTTAATAAATAAAATAAAAATATAATAAATATTATATAAATTATATAAAAAAATACATTAACCTTATGGTGAATCAAACAGAGCAGCATAACATTCATTGTACTAAAGCACAATCATATCAACTTCTTCAATTCTATTGGAGAAGCCACAGCTTGCGAGATGCAGAGCACCACCTAGCATAGCAAGCGTGGAGGTTGGGCCAATCAGAGGACGGACAGTGCGTAAAATGGTGAAGCCAAAGTGACAGAGCCTGCTCTTGCTCTTAATTCCTCTAATTCTGACTCGGGTCTTCTCACCTATACTAAGATATCTAGGGTGTAAAATGATGAAAAATTAATATATATATATATATATATACTTTTATAAAATAAGAAATATATTGTAACATGCATTTCAAATGATAATTTAGGAAGCAAGTAAATAAATTTTAACTTCACTGTTATGTGAGTCTCATAAAAAAAAATATTTCTTTTATTAGTGCTCTTACAACTTTAATAATATTATGAGATGACAAGCTAATGCTTATTATCTTAATATATATCCAAATAGTGTATGTTACCTTAGTATGTATTCAAAAATTACAATAATACAATCCAAACAAATAATACTGTGAAGGAACCAATTCTAATCCTAATGATATATAGACAAAAGGAAAATCAGGTTAAATATATACACAGTAAGCTTATGTTTGAGAAATGTCCAATATAAAATTATTTTTTAAAGCATCATAAGTGTGGATACAAAATATAAAGAGATTATAGCAATGAGACTTTGAGTAAATAAGACTCATAAAGGATTAGGAATAGGACATCTAAAGTTTATATAGATAGATATTAGGCATTTAAAGTATGTTACTAACAAGACAAGCAAATAAAAAATGTAGTAGACTTTTTTGCTAGTCTTGAAAAGAATTACTAGCGTATAAACTCCCAAACATAGTGTCTAAACAGTTATAAAGGACACTTTGTTTAAAATGGAAAGACTTTGTGTGAATTCATCCTTTCAAATACAAGTGAAAAATATTAGATTTATCTATCCAAGATGAATTCTAATCCAACTAAATATCTTAATATTAGAATTAATCTATTAAATAATTAATTATTAAGATAATTGGTTATTATCTCAAAAAAATTAAGATACTTAATTATCTAATAATTAATTTTTAAATTTTAATATGGGAAGTCATATCATTTTGTCACATATATCCTATAAATTAGATAAAAATTATATCTTATTAAGACTCTACTTAAGAGGTCTATAAATAAGAGATGAGAGTAGAACCTTAATAAGTTTTTAAAAAACATTAAATTCACATAAAGAGTTGAAAAAAAAAAGTTAAAGGTGACTTGTTGTAAAAACAACACATAAATTTTTGAGTGAGAATTTATATAACCACAAACACAATTACATAAGTTTCTTATTTCTGTTGCAATTATTTTTCTTTTAATTAAAAAACTTTTATTCTACATTTTTTTTTAATTGACAACTCAGGCTCATGAACTAACAAAAGTTAATATCATTGCACACAAAGCAAGCGGTGGGTGTAAAAACAATAAATAATTAATATATTAAAGTAAATTATACAAACCTCCTATTAGTTTTACTAAAATTATATAATTTTTTTTAATTTTTGAGATTTATATACTTTAGTCCCAGTTTAATTTTTTTAAACTAAAATACTTTCTATTGACTTAAATATATAAATATGTATTATGCCCAAATATATACTAATAAAAAAATAAAAAAGTAGATTTTATTTTCCTTAAATTTAACAAAAAAGATTAATGAATGATATTTTGTTTAAAAAATTTAAAATTAAACTAAAGTATTATGTAACTTTTATTTTAATAAAAAAAATTATATAATTTTAATAAAACTTAAATAAATTTGTATAATTTACTCTTTAACATAATAATCACTCGCCCAAAGAATACTCTGCAAATTCTATTATTTGAAGAAAAAGAAACCGAAAGCAAATATTCTGTAACTTGTGCCAAAGTCAACGTGTAACGCCCCCCGTCCTGCTGTTTCCTAACTGAATGGACGATAGAGAATTGAGACAGCAGCCTCATTTGAACCCTTGATATACACATTTTTTATATAAATATTCTAATTTATCATTTAAAAACTAATTCATACGTAGATTTTTTTTTTTTGAAAAAAAATGCATTAATCATTGACTTGCATTTTTTTCCTTTACTTGTTATTTGACAAATAATTCATAAAATATAATACCATGCAGTAGTCATTGAATTTGTAGACTAGTTATGAAAATTATAAGGAAAATGCTGAGTAATTTTCATCAAAATGTATATTTAAATCTCTCAAAATGATTAATAATGATATATAGGAATGACAATTTTGGTTTGGCCTGTATCATCCAAACCACCTTTAATATTTTTGTGTCAAGTATGTTATCATTGATTAAGAATTTGAGTGAACTAGCATGTCTTACGGGGCAATTCAAATTTTTTCCTATGATCCCACAAGAAAAAAAAAAAAGCAATGGGCCCCGAAAAAAAAAATAATCTGAGAAAATAATACAGTATTATAAACAGTATATAAATAGTATAAATAAATAAATAATTACAGCTTTTATTTATATAATATTTTGATTAAAACTTAAATATAAATATTTGGAGATTAGATAGGATTGAGGCATGGACGTCCTGCCCCGCACCGACCTTGAATTACGCGTGTATATTTGCATAACTTTTTTAGTTTATTTATATTTTAATATTTATTATTTGATATTTCATTTACATTTAAATATAATATTTATGAGAACTGTCCTTGTAATTGTTTTAAAAATATGAAATATAAATTTTTAACTAATTTAATCAATGTTTAAAAGTACATTTGTCATTGACTTCATATGGGAATTATACGATAAATAAAAAATAAAATAGTACAAATATAAAACATTAGGCACTTATAAGGAGATAGCCAAGATAAAACATTTATGTTTCTTAAATGCCAGGGAAGCCACCAAAAGGTGTTGAGAAACTAATAAAAATATAACAAAATTGAAAATGTCACTTTGGTGAGAGAGCAAGACAAGATCCACAGAAATAAGGTCATATAAAAGATCAAATTATGGATACCATCATTCATAATATGTATAGCCAAATACATGGCCTCCTTCAAATACCATGAGTGGCCTCCTTCAAATACCATGAGAGGCAATCAAAGTGGAAGGACTCGAGTTTGGGACAAGACGTACCTCCAAGGCCTCCTATTACAACTCTACTTAAGAGATCTATAAATAGAAAACTAAGGTGGAACCTTAATAAGTTTATGAAAAACATTAGACTTACGTAAAGAATTGATAGAAAAAAGTTAAGCAGGACTTGTTATAGAAACAATACATGAAATCTCAAGTAGGATTTTACGTAATCACAAAAACAATCAGGTAAGTTCCCTAATATTATTGCACACAAAGCAAATGATGGGTATAAAAGCAATAAATATTTAATATATTAAACATAAAGTAAGTTATACGAATTTTTCATGAGTTTTATTAAAATTATATAAGTTTTTTTTCTATTTTTAAAAATATGCACTTTAATCCAAGTTTTTTTTTAGTAAAATATTTTTTATTAACCTAAATATATAAATATGTATTATCTCCAAATATGTACAAATAAAAATAAAAGACTAGATCTTGTTTTTATTAAATTTAACAAAAAAATATATTTAGGTTTAATGAATTATATTTTAGTCAAAAAATTTTAAAATTAAACTAAAATATAATGTAATTTTTTATTTCAATGGAGATTTGCATATATTTTAAAAATAAAAAAATCTATATAATCTTAACAAAACTAAAAAATTTCGTATAATTTATCCTTGAACATAATAATCACTCGTCCAAAGAATTGTAGGCTGCAACAAACAAAACTGTTAGTATAAATTGATTCGAGTTGTGCCCGAATACACTGTCTTTAAGAGTTATTCTGCCATAAGTTGGCAACTCCTCAGGATTAAACGGACCCTTCCTATAATAGGGGAACAGAACAACAAGACTGAAGCACTCAGAAGAGCGAAAGGAGAGGAAAGGAGAGAGCTCCGAAGATGTCCAAGAGCTCGATGTCATGAATCGCACCACGCACTGCCTGATATGAAGCTCCAAGATCAGGCCAAGTATATATACATTAAGCTTATGTTTAAGACATGTCTGATATGAAGCTATTTTTCAAAAGCAACATAAGTGTAGACACAAGATATAAGGAGATTACAACAATAAGGCTTTGAGTTGATAAAACTCATAAAAGATTATAGATATTGCATCTAAAGTTTATATAAATAGATTTAAGGCATCCAAGGCACATTAACAACACGACAAGCAAATAAAAAATAATAGACTCTTTTACCAATCTTGAAAAGAATTACTAGCATATGAGCTCTCAAACATAATGCCCAAGCTTTTATAATAGGCACTTTGTTTGAGACCCTAAAAGGAAGACTTTGTGTAAATTCATCCTATCACATATAAGTAGGAGATATTAGATTTATCTGTCCATGATTAGATAAATCATAATCAAGTAAATATCTAAATATTAGAATCAATATACTAAATAATTAATTATCATGATAATTAGTTATTATCTTAAAATAAGTAAAGATAATTATTTTTTAACTTTTAACATGGTAATCTTATTAGTTAGATAAGAATTATTTCCTATTACAACTCTACTTAAGAGATCTATAAATAGAAAACTAAGGTGGAACCTTAATAAGTTTATGAAAAACATTAGACTTACGTAAAGAATTGATAGAAAAAAGTTAAGCAGGACTTGTTATAGAAACAATACATGAAATCTCAAGTAGGATTTTACGTAATCACAAAAAAAATCAGGTAAGTTCCCTAATATTATTGCACACAAAGCAAATGATGGGTATAAAAGCAATAAATATTTAATATATTAAACATAAAGTAAGTTATATGAATTTCTCATGAGTTTTATTAAAATTATATAAGTTTTTTTTCTATTTTTAAAAATATGCACTTTAATCCATTTTTTTTTAGTAAAATATTTTTTATTATCCTAAATATATAAATATGCATTATCTCCAAATATGTACAAATAAAAATAAAAGACTAGATCTTGTTTTTATTAAATTTAACAAAAAAATATATTTAGGTTTAATGAATTATATTTTAGTCAAAAAATTTTAAAATTAAACTAAAATATAATGTAATTTTTTATTTCAATGGAGATTTGCATATATTTTAAAAATAAAAAAATCTATATAATCTTAACAAAACTAAAAAATTTCGTATAATTTATCCTTGAACATAATAATCACTCGTCCAAAGAATTGTAGGCTGCAACAAACAAAACTGTTAGTATAAATTGATTCGAGTCGTGCCCGAATACGCTGTCTTTAAGAGTTATTCCGCCACAAGTTGACAACTCCTCAGGATTAAACGGACCCTTCCTATAATAGGGGAACAGAACAACAAAACTGAAGCACTCAGAAGAGCGAAAGGAGAGGAAAGGAGAGAGCTCCGAAGATGTCCAAGAGCTCGATGTCATGAATCGCACCACGCACTGCCTTTTATAGGCCGAAGACGAAAACAAGAAACGTTGTGCAATTAAAAAATAATTAATGGCGACTTAATCACAGTTTAATGAAAATCTGTTTTGAATGTTGGGATTAAAAGCGGCAGCCATTTCTGAACGTTGAGATTAAAGCCAGTTAATAAAAAATTAAAGTGAATAAATCTAAATTCTCAACGTTCAGAAAATTAATAAATTCATGATCCTAATTTCAAAATTACTGAAAATAAGGTTTTTCCAGTAAGCCTATTTATAAAATATTTTTGTAAAATACAAAAATAGTTGCAACAAAAAATGCCCAATTCCACGTCTAATTCGTGCGCAGGGGGGAGGGGAAATCGGGGATTTTCAATTACGTTACCCCTGCGTTGGCCTGTTGTTGTGTGCGCAAGCCTACTCCTCTTTTTGGCCCATTTATTTGCCTAATATCACAGCTTAGTATATATACACTAAGTTTCTCTTTGTTCTAGGTAATGTGGGGCTTAGGCTTTTGACACCCTTTTGATACACCTACTCGCAAATTGAGACAACCTCTTGATTTGAACTTTGAACCCCACCCAAATTCATAATAGAGACTCTAGAACAAAACTCTCCTAAGATACACATTTTCTGTATAAATATTTTAATTTATCATTTAAAAATTAATACATACGTAGATTCTTTTGTTAAAAAAAAGCATTAATCATTTACTTGCGTATATCCTTTTTTTTCCTTTTAAACTTGTTATTTGACAAATAATTCATAAAATATAATAGCATGTAGTAGTCATTGAATTTGTAGATTAGTTATAGAAATTATAAGGAAAATTCTGTTAGAGCATGTGTGTGTGTCAAAAGAGAAAAGAAAATAAATGATGAAGTCTCATATTGTTCAAATAAGAGAAGACTTTGGTGTAACACCCCAAAATTAATTAAGGTGTTAATCATAGATTTAGATTAATTAAGAATAATTAATATGGGATAATTAGGCAACTTAAGTGAATGGAGATTTTAGAGAGATAAATTATTAACATGGGTTTGAGAATTAATTAGGATAGAAATTTCATCTAGGCCCAAATTAATGAATCATGATAAGAGGCTAATGGAGGCCCAATGAGTTAGCTGCAGACCCAATCCAATTTAATGAGATAGAGGCCCAAGATCCACCTTGCATTGACTCTTATAAGTGGCCCAATAACCCTTATACAGACCTAAATTTTTGAGCTCTTCAAACTTGGCCCAAACCTAATTAAATTTCAACAACCCAATGTATAAGAGTTGGCCCAATGAAATTCTGCAGCCCAATACTTTAAAACTGGCTCAACAAGCTAAAATCTGAAACTCATTTGGAGTTAGACCTTGGAGCAACGCATGACCCATCTTTGACCCAACTTAAACCCCACTAAAACCCTAATGCTTAAGCCACTTCCTCATTTTGCTGAAACTCAAGAAGGAAATTCGGAGGTGAGAAGGAGAGGCTATGGTTCTTGGCATAATTTCACATTTTCTCACATTTAGAGCAAGATTCAGCCAAAGTAATAGTTATACAACTTAATTCCCTCATCTTTCTCTTTAATTTGGCCTGATTAGTTTTTCATTTGGAGTTTTTTCACCCTACCCAAAATCTGAAATGTGGTTATTTGGAGTTTTCTTGATGAAATTCGTAGGTTGAGGCTAGGGCTGACATTAGGTGAGTTTAAACCCTCCATTTTGATGCTTTCTTTGCTAATTTGAGACCCCCATAGCTGATTTATGATATGGGTATTAATTTTGTACGAATTTGCCTAGGATTTTGGGTGAAATATTGAGATTTCTGGTAGAGGACACTTTAATTCGAATTTGGGATTGGTGGTGACGGGGTAAGTGTTCTTTAGGTAGTTATTAGCATTTAAATCCTTTGGGTACTTGTTACAACTGTTAATGATGAGTTAGAGTAGTAACCATCTGATGTTATGGTTATATGGAGATTTTGTACCTGTGGTGGCTGTTACAATTGTCTACAAGTGAGGTAACTGGGGTTTACATTAATTATATGCATGTATCTGTTTTAATTTCATATTGCTGTATATAAATGATTTGAAATGCTGAATGGATTGGTTGGCTATCTATTGTATTATGATTGGACCTTGTGAGTCCATGGTGGAGCTGTGGTGCTGCTGCACCCATGCATGTGTTTCGATTGGGCACCTGATTATGATCAAACCGCAGATGCACTGAGCCCTAGTTGTGCTCAATGGGGAGTAGGTACTGTGGATGGGCCTCTCCCGGTGTTAATGGCCTTTAATATGTGAAAGTATGATTGCTAGTATGGGATAGTAATCATGATAGCCTAATTGTTTTATTTACTAGTATGACTGATGTGATTCTGATGATGATTTTGATTTGTGCATATATGTTAATTAAACTGGATTATATGATAGAATTGCCTTGGTTACTGAGGTTTTTATCTCACCGATGAACATCCATGAGCTAAGGCCTAGTGTGGGGAGCTACAATTGGTCTGAGTGTAATAGGGTAGATGTTAATTTTTGTTAAGTCTTGTATAACATCATCATGTATCTGTATTGCCAAGTGTAGGCTTTCATATTTTGATTATTGAGGATGTATGTATTGAAGGGTTACACCTCATCTTAATTTGGTATTTGATCTATAGATTTATGATATCTGCTGTAAACTTTGTTGAACTATAATATGGCTTATCAATGGAAATGTAACCCTTAAGATATTGATATGAACCCTTAATGTACGGAACCCCCATTGATTGTGTATTAAAGGATAGCTGCTGGTAGTTCATGTATTCCTGTTATTGTTACTTTACAAACTTGTTGATAGAGGGTAATTAGAGAAAAGAAATGGACACATAAGTTTTGAATTGGTAATGGAAGAATAGTTGGGTGAATAAGGTCGATACATACCATTAGAGTCACATAAAAAAGGAGGAAGTGGTCCTAGCGTGTTCCTAAGAACAGACTTAGAGTGCATGGGATGAAATGTAGGAGATATAGCTACAGGAGGGAGTCACGCTGCGGTTAGGAAGGCCTCGCCGCGGCCTGAAGAGTGACAGTGGCGAGGGACGCCACGACTTGAGAAATCTCATCGCGGCTCAGAGTGAAAAAAAATGCCCAGGAAGGTGACAGAATGAAACCTCACCGCGGCATAATAAGTCCTGCTGCACCGCAAGTAAAGGAAATTAATTAAGGAGGGAACAGTAGCAAAACTCGCCACGGCACCACATAAGTTGGCCGCGGCGAGATTTAAGTAAGTTACGCAGTGATTCCAGAGAGCAACTTAGCCGTGGCACAAAAGGTCTGGGCTGCGGTACAAGGTTAAAAACTTAGTTTTCGAATTCCAGGACCTAACTTAGCCGCGGCGGGAAGGTTCCAAATCGCGGGACAGGTCCCCAAACTCCCACCTTTGACCTAGAAACCCTAGTGTCTTTAATGCTAATGCTAGGAAATGATAAAGGAATACTTGTGGGAGGTTCTTGTGTGTTGAAATCGATGGATAGATGAATCACAAACCTTAATGATGGTATAAACATTTTTATATATTTTCCCATTTATGATTATTTAGTTGAGACCCTAATAACATGAAGATTCAAATTTTCCTATATTTTCTTAATGTAATTAATTGTAACGATTCTAAACCTTAATCATTATTTATTAATCGTATATTTAACTATAATTACCGAGATTAGAAGTTAGGGTCGTCACATTTGGTATATATATTAAAGTTCATTCATAAGGGAGCAAACATGGGCCAAAGAAGAGAATGGGCTCGCGCGTAAAGGAAAGATTGAACTAAAGCTCACATCTGGAAAGACTCTGTTTCTTAATGATATCCTTTATGTGCCTAATGTTAAAGCTAATTTGATTTCAGCAACTCTATTGAGCAAAGCTGGGGTTAAAGTGTCATTCGAATCTGATAAGATTATGATGATAAAAGATAATAGATTTGTGGGAAACGGTTACTGTACTCAGGGACTATTTGTTTTTAATGTTGCTGATATGAATGAAAATACATCATCTTCTACTTACTTACCTGTTTTTATGATTGATTCTTTTGATGTTTGGCATGCTTGATTAAGACACGTTAGTAAATCTTATTTAAAGAAAATGCAAACACTTGGTTTAATTTCAAAAAATAAAAATAATAATTTTTTAACTACATGTGAAATTTGTACAGAAACTAAGTTAACTAAAAAATCTCATTTTTCTATACAAAGACAAACTGAGTTATTTAGTTTAATACATACAGGTTTAGGTGATTTAAAGCAAACTATGACAAAGAGGTGGCAAAAGATATTTTATAACCTTTATTGATGATTTTTCAAGATATATAAACTTTTGATAAATTTCTTCTATACAAAGTTGAGGTAGAAAATTAACTAAATAAAAAAATCAAAAGATTTAGGTTAGATAGAGAAGGAGAATTTGTTCTATTTAATGACTTTTGTGAAAAGAAATGAATAATTTATGAAGTAACCCTTCCATATTCACCTGAGTCAAATGAAGTTGCAGAAAAGAAAAATAGAACTTAAAAAAAAATGATGAATGTTATGCTTGTAAGCTCTTCTGCACTGGATAACTTATGAGGTGAAGCCTTATTATCTGCATGTTTCTTACAGAATAGAATACCTTATAAGAAAACAAATAAGACATCTTATGAATTATGGAAATGATATACACCAAATTTAAAGTATTTGAAAGTGTGGGGGAGTCTTGCAAAAGTTTTATTATCTAATCTTTGAAAAAGAAAATTTGGTTCTAAAACGTTTAACTGCATATTTATTGGATATGCTGAACATAGTGCATTTTATAGATTTCTAATTTTGAAAAGTGATGTTCTTGATCATAATACTATTATTGAAATTAAAGATATAGAATTTTTTGAACATATTTTTCCGTTGAAAATTTAGCATATATCTCAAACAGCTAAAAATTTCCCTTCTTCTAAACAAAATGAAAGTGAAAATTTTGTTGAAAATCCGAGGAAAAGCAAAAGGCAAAGGAAAGAAACTTCTTAAAAAAATTGTTCTTGCACAAGAAAATAAAGTTTGTAAACTTGTTAAATCTTTGTATGAATTGAAACATGCGCCTAAACAATGGCATGAGAAACTTGATCAAGTTTTAACAAGTGATAGTTTTTCTAATATTGAAGTAGAAAAGTGTGTTTATACAAAAATTATAAATGATAATTGTGTAATTATTTATCTATATGTTGATGATATGCTTATTTTTTGTATCAGCATGAATGTTGTGATTGAAACTAAAAGGTTTCTATCTCCAAAGTTTGATATGAAAGATATGGGAGAAGCAAAGGTGATTTTGGGTATTAAGATTATAAGGAGTGAGAATGACATTTTGTTATCTCAAGAGTATTATGTTAACAAAATTCTTAAAAAATTTAATTATTTCAAAAATATACCCGTGAGCATTCTTTATGATGTTAGCACCAAATTGATCAAAAATAAAGGTGATTCTGTGGCTCAATCTACATATGCACAAATTATTAGGAGTCTATTATATTTAATGAATTACACCCGACCTGATATAGCATATATTGTGTGTAGATTGAGTAGATATACTCACTGTCCAAGTTTTAAATATTAATTAGCTCTAGACAGATTAATGAGTTATTTGAGAGGTACCATGAATTATGGCATATTCTATAGTGGATTTCTCGTTGTGTTAGAAGGATACAGTGATGCAAACTGGATCTCAGATTCATAAGAGACTAAATTCACTAGTGGCTATGTATTCACTCTTGGTGGAGGCACAGTAGCCTGGAAATCAGTTCAGCAAAATATTATAACAAGATCCACTATGGATTCAGAGTTTATTACTCTAGAATTAGCTAGTAATGAGGCTGAGTGGTTGAAAAACTTCTTAGCAAATATTCCATTAGGTGAAAAGCCAACACCGTCAGTGTCATTACATTGTAATAGTCAATTGACAATAGCCGTTACTAAAAATAAGACCTATAATAGCAAAATAGGCATATTCATTTGAGACATAATATTATAAGACAGCTGTTGAAAAATAGAGTTATATAGATCAATTTTGTAAGGTCAAAATTAAACCTAGCAGATCCCCTGACCAAGCCTTTAGGGAAGAAACAAATTTTTGAAACATCAAGAGGAATGAGACTTAAGCCAATTTGAAATTAACAATGATAGCAACCCAACCTTTATGATTGGTGATCCTATGAAAAAGGTTCATATGGGTAAGAACAAGTCATTTGTTAATTTTGCTAGCACTTAATTAAATTTTAGTCCTTTCCTATGATGTGAGGAAAGTGCTAGAATGCATTATGGATGAGACTGAGCAAAAGCTCTTAATGATTTTATATTCCTTATGGATGGTGTATTCAATGCAGACACACTTGATGAAATCACCTATATGAATATGGAGTGGGGTCGCTCCTATGAGATCGTAGCTAAATCTCTAAAGCATTCATTAAAACCATGCACACGCCCGACCATTTAAAGTGCAAAACTGCGATAACAGTAGAAATTGTGGGGGTATAAGTTGACTTTTAAGTCCTCTAATACACAACAAAGAATTGTTAGTTCATAGAAGTTATAAGGTTCACTGACAACTTTATGTACCAAGCTTTATTGGTCTAGGTTTGGTTCATAGTCCAAAAGACACCAAATTCAAAATATTTATACTCATAACTCAGATGGTCTTTTGACACACATGTAGGAGATTGTTGGAGCATGTGTGTAGGTGTCAAAAGAGAAAAGAAAATAAATGATGAAGTCTCACATTGCTCAAATAAGAGAGACTTTGGTGTATATATACTAAAGTTCATTCATAAAGGAGTAACATGGTCCAAGGAAGAGAGTGGGCTCATGCGCACAAAAGTTGGGCCAATTCAGTTGAAACCAATCGATTTGCCCCCCTGCGCGTAAAATAAATGCTGAGTTGGATGCTTTTTACATAAAATTATTTTACTTAATTTAATTTTATTTTATTTTCAAAAAGACTTACCAAAAAATCTTATTTTTACGTGGTTTTTTATTTAACTTCATCAATTTTTGAATTTTCTGGTATATCACGCCTACCATTTATATTTCAAATTTTGTGGGATCTTCTGAACATTAGAGAAATATCTGCGCAACGTTCAGATATTGGAGCCATGAAAATCGTCCAACTCGTGCTATAAATAGAGGGGTTGAGCTCAGTCCTTAGTGCACCGCAACTTCGACCTCCTAATTGCTTTTTCTCTTCCTTTTTCTGAGATTTTCTGGTTTTGAGTTTTATATTTCTATAATTTTGTTCCCTGCGAATTACGCAAATGGATCTGAGTAATCCTAGGGAGTGCCGTTCGGTGACAGAATAACTCTTAAGGACACGACTCAAATCTTTTGTTCTTAATTTTTTCTACTTGTGTAGATAACAAATTCTAAGTAATTTCTTTTCATCAAAATGTTACATTTAAATCCCTCAAAATGATTAGTAATCCTATATAAGAATGACAATTTTGGTTTAGCCTACCTCATCCAAACCAGCTTTAATATGTTTGTGTCATGTAAGTTATTACTGGTTAAGAATTTGAGTGAATTTGAGTAAAACTTGAACATAAATATTTGGAGATCATATGGGATTAAGGCATGTACATCCTGGCCAAACCCAACCTGAATTATGTATGTATATTTGTATAATTTTTTTAGTTTATTTATATTTTAATATTCATTATTTGATATTTCATTTACATTTAAATATATAATAAGAAACCTATTCTATTTGTCCTATTTATCCCAATGTGTAGTGAGAGAATTTATTCTATCCATCCAATTATCATCTCTAACACTATTGCTTAATTCAATTATAAAAATTTGTTATTTTGTTATAAAATATAATCAGCAAATATATGAGAACTATATTTAAAAAAAAATCTATCCGTTATCCTATTTTCAAGCCAACCTGTTCACAACAAGATATCAAGTCAATCTCTATATAATATTTGTTTGAAGGAAAAAGAAGTAACAATTAAGTGTATATGTTATATCATTACTGCTGACCAACATGTAACTCATATCTACTTTGTTCCAGATAAAAGGAAAAACTGCATTTCCTTTTTTAGTAATTTTACAGGATTCTTATGACAATGTGGCCCATTGACATGGATTTTCTTTTGATCCGCTATACCTGTAGAAAAATTTTCACTCAACTATGTAAAGCCACCTCTTGAAAAGATTCTCTGGAATAATTCTTATTTTGATGGAAAAGACTCTAGTTTCTCACTCATGCCATCTTTCTAGATAGATTGATTTGATGTGACCTCTATGACCCACTTTCCCAAATTGCAAGCGCCCTTGGTGGGATTCATGTGCTGAATTTTCTTTTTGTTTAAGTTACAAAACAAGAAAATCATGTGATGAGTAATTGATTGCTGCTAATGAATCCATGGATGGTGCTGTGACCCAATTGCTAGAGAATGGATACTCAGTGTTCTGCAGATTTTTAATTTTTTAATGGATCTGATATTAGTAAATTTTATAATATTTCATATATATATATATATATATATATATGTATACATATACTGTTGGCTTTAGTAAAATAGATTTATAAAAAAATAATTTAAGATAAAAAATTTAATAAAAATTATTATACATCGTTTTTTTTTAATAAACCAAACTGTATATAAAAAAGTATAAATTTTATTAATATATAAATTTAGATCCATTTAAAAAAAATTTTAAAAATAAAAATAAAAATAAAAATTTTCTTTACATATGGCACCATGCCATGCGCATGTGCCTTGTGGAGAATTCCTACTAATTAATTATAAATGCATTTAGATTCATTGTACAAAAGCACAATACTCCAGACTTCTTCCATTCTATTGCAGAAGCAACTGCTTGCGAGATGCAGAGCACCACCTAGCATAGCAAGCGTGGAGGTTGGGCCAATCAGAGGACGGACAGTGCGTCAAATGGTTAAGCCAAAGAGACAGAGCCTGCTCTTGCTCGTCCTCGAATTCTGACTCGGGTCTTGTCACCTATACTAAGATATCTAGGGCGTGAAATGATGAAATATTTAAATATATATTTTTATAAAATAAAAAATATATTGTAACATGCATTTCAAATTATAATTTAAGAAATAAGTAGACAAATTTTAACTTCATTATTATATAAGTCTTATAAAATATTTTTTTATTGATATTTTTATAACTTTGATAATATCATAAGATGATAAAGTAATATTAATTATTTCAGTATGTATCCAAAAGTTATAATAATACAACCCAAACAAATAATATTATGAAGTAACTAATTCTAATCCTAATGATATATAGACAACCAGAAAATCAAGTCAAATATATACACACTAAGCTTATGTTTGAGAAATGTCTAATATAAAACTATTTTTTAGAAACATTGTAAGCGTGGATACAAAATATAAAGAGATTATAGCAATGAGACTTTGAGCAGATAAAACTCACAAGAGATTAGAAATATTACATCTAAAGTTTGTATAAATAGATATTAGGTATTTAAGGCACGTTAATAACAAGACAATCAAATAAAAAAATAAAATAGATTCTTCTGTGAGTCTTAAAAAAGATTATTAGTATATAAATTCCAAAATACAGTGTCTAAGCAATTATGACGAGCACTTTGTTTAAAATCTTAAGAGAAAAGATTTTGTCAGAATTCATCTTCTCATATACGAGTGAGGGATATTAGATTTATCTACTTATGGGATAAATTCTAATATAACTATTAATATTAGAATTAATATATTAAATAATTAATTATTAAGATAATTAGTTATTATCTAAAAAAAGGTTAAGATAGTTAATTATCTAATAATTGATATTTAAATTTTAATATGAGAAGTCATATTATATGAGTTAGATATATCTTATTAATTAGATAAACATTATATCTTATTCCTCTTTACTTAAGAGGTCGATAAATAAGATACAAGAGTTGAACCTTAATAAATTTTTGAAAAACATTAAACTCTCACGAAGAGTTAAAAAATAAGATTAAACGTGATCTATTGGAGAAACAACACAAAAATTTTCAAGTGAGATTTTACATAACCATAAAGACAATCAGGTAAGTTTCCTATTTCTGTCACAATTATTATTGACAATTTTTATTTAATTAAAAATCTTTATTCTACATATTTCTTTTTCATTGACAACTCAGCCTAATGAACCAACAAAAGTTAATATCATTGCACACAAAGCAAGCGGTAAGTGTAAAAACAATAAATAATTAATATATTAAAGTAAATTATACAAACCTCCTATTAGTTTTGCTAAAATTATATAAGATTTTTTATTTTTAAGATTTATATACTTTAGTCCAAGTTTAATTTTTTTAAGCTAAAATATGTTCTATTGACTTAAATATATAAATATGTATTATGCCCAAATATATACAAATAAAAATAAAAAAGTAGATTTTATTTTCCTTAAATTTAACAAAAAAGATTAATGAATGATATTTTGTTTAAAAAATTTAAAATTAAACTAAAGTATTATGTAACTTTTATTTTAATAAAAATTAAAAAAATTATATAATTTTAATAAAACTTTAAATTTGTATAATTTACTCTTTAACATAATAATCACTCGCCCAAAGAATACTCTGCAAATTCTATTATTTGAAGAAAAAGAAACTGAAAGCAAATATTCTGCAACTACTGCCAAAGTCAACGTGTAACGCCCCCCGTCCCGCTGTTTCCTAACTGAATGGACGATAGAGAATTGAGACAGCAGCCTCATTTGAACACTTGATATACACATTTTTTATATAAATATTCTAATTTATCATTTAAAAACTAATTCATACCTAGATTTTTTTTTGGAAAAAAAATACATTAATCATTGACTTGCATTTTTTTTCTTTACTTGTTATTTGACAAATAATTCATAAAATATAATACCATGCGGTAGTCATTGAATTTGTAGACTAGTTATGGAAATTATAAGGAAAATGCTGAGTAATTTTCATCAAAATGTATATTTAAATCTCTCAAAATGATTAATAATGATATATAGGAATGACAATTTTGGTTTGGCCTGTATCATCCAAACCACCTTTAATATTTTTGTGTCATGTATGTTATCATTGATTAAGAATTTGAGTGAACTAGCATGTCTTACTATGATCCCACAGAAAAAAAAAAAAAAATGGGCCCCGAAAAAGAAGAAAATAATCTGAGTAAATAATACAATATTATAAACAGTATATAAATAGTAAAAATAAATAATAAAAAAATTATGGCTTTTATTTATATAAAATATTTTGATTAAAACTTAACTATAAATATTTGGAGATCAGATGGGATTGAGGCATGTACGTCTTGCCCTACACCCACCTTGAATTATGAATGTATATTTGCATAATTTTTTTTAGTTTATTTATATTTTAATATTTAATATTTGATATTTCATTTACATTTAAATATAATATTTATGAGAACTGTCTTGGTAATTTTTTTAAAAATATGAAATATAAATTTTTAACTAATTTAATCAATGTTGAAAAGTACATTTATCAATGACTTCATATGGGAATTATACGATTAATTAAAAAATAAAATAAAATAAATATAAATACATATTACAATTTTACTCATATATATAATTCAATTTACTTGAAATATGATACTATTATTGATTTAATAAAAAAATTTACTAAAAAATAAAAATGGTACGCATGGAAATATATGTTATAATATAACTTATTTCAATAAACTCATTGAAATGCTATAAATAATTTAAAAAGAAATTATTTTAACTATAAAAAAGTCTTAATAGCACAATTCCTTGTTCTTCCTTGTTCTCAAATCTCGCGGGGCAAAATAATCCCCAAGAGTTTTCAGTTCAGGGAATTAACAAAAATCTCTCATTGAGACAATGGGGTAGAGATAAGATAAAAGATAAATGAATAAGGCGAAAATATATAATAAGAAACGTATTCTATTCGTCCTATTTGTTATCCTAATGTGTAATGAGAAACTTATTCTAATACTGTTGCTTAATTCTGTTATAAATAATTTGTTATTTCACTATAAAATATAATTAGCAAATATATGAGGAAGTATTTTTTTAAAATCTATCCATTATCCTATGTTTGAGCCAACTTGTTTATAACAAACAAGATATCAACTCAATCTCTACATAGTATTCCTTGAGGAAAAGAAGGAACAATTAAATGTGTACGTTATATCAATATCCATTCTCTATAACTCTAACCAATTTGACAAGACTCTTCTGACAAGGTGTCGGATTGAATTTTGATATGCTATACCTGTAAAAAACTTTTTACTCAACTAAATAAAGCCATTTCTTAAAAAGATTGTTTAAAATAATTTAATGCAAGTGAAATATTTTAATTAGTATCATATTTTCTTATTTTGATATATGAGAGTTCAATTCACCACACATGCCAGGTTGAGTTGACGTGACATCTATTACCCACTTTTCCAAATTTCAAGAGCAAGAGCCCTTGGTGGTATCCATGTGTTGAAATTTTTTTTAAAAAAATTAGATTTCAGTATTTAATTTTTGCAAAATTTACAATAACAAATTTTAAAAATTATAATTATAATATCAAAATTACCATAATTTATTATTAGGATTTAAAAATTTATTATTAAATTAAAAAATATTATTAAAGTTAGTAATATCATTTTTAAATCTTAATAGTAAGTCTTTATAATAATTTTGATCTTTAAAAATATTTTTAATTTTTAATTTTTAGGATAAAACCTAAGTCTTTAGTTGTAATTTACCCATTTTTATTGGTTGCAAAACAAGCACCAAGAATGGGAAATAATGTCATATGAATTAAATGATTGACATGAAATTCATTTCAATTTTAAAAACTAATATTAATGTCATATGAATTATTATCTCATTGAACATATGATAGGGATTTGATTAACATACATATTGGCTCAATAAGTGATGAGTTAGTGACTGCTGCTAATGAATTTATGGATGGTACAATATGACCTAAGTTCTAGAGAATGGAACCCCCGTGCGCTGCATATTTTTATTATTTTAATAGATTTAGATCTTAATATTAGTAAGATTTATAAAGTTTTAGTAAAATAGATTTGTACAAAAAAATTACTCAAAAAAAAGAAATATATATATATATATAAAATATGAAAGAACTATACTATAATTAAGCCAATGGTGTATTATACGGCTTTACTATTAATTGTGTGCATATACTATTTATGTTCATACATGTTTCATACAAATACTGTTTATTCATTTTTTTTTTCATTTTTTAAATTTTTTTGGTGGGATCTATAAAAACATTTTCTGAATCCCTCCATATTGCAACGAAAAGCACCTAGTTACTAATAAAAATTATTCTGCTTTATCTATTTTTCTTACCAAACCAAGCAATATATATATATATATATATATTATTCCAAATCTGACTAATATATAAATCTAGATCCATTTAAAGGGAAAAAAAAATAAAAAATAAAAAATAAAAATAAAAATTTACTGTACATATAGCACCGTGCTATGCACATGTGCATAAAGGAGAATCCATTCTCCAAGTTCCAACGATAAATAATATATACACAATCTCCATCAACGGTCCTAATAATTAATTATAAATGCATTTAGATTCATTGTACTGAAGCACAATCCCATCAACTTCTTCAATTCTATAGGAGAAGCAATTGCTTGCGAGATGCAGAGCACCACCTAGCATAGCAAGCATGGAGGTTGGGCCAATCAGAGGATGGACAGTGCGTAAAATGGTGAAGCCAAAGGGACAGAACCTGCTCTTGCTCTTCCTCTAGTTCTAACTCTTCTATAGTTTCCTCCAACACCCTCTCCAACTCAGCCCTCTCACTAAAGCTTAAAACTGGCGCATCTGTGCCATTGCTAGCTCTGCACAACAATGGCAGCCATGTCTGTAGCATCTTTAACTTGGTCACCATGATGTGTTGCTGATCCAGTTTGGCTTCCTCAGTTTCATCTGGGACCATGTCTTTCGCTTCCACGAACAAGAATGCTGCAGAGTTCAAAGTCAAAATAGTTCAGTGGGAAAGGTGTTACAAATTCTACATGCATGGCTTACAACATCAATTTGAGATTAGTAATTAATTCAAAGGTATATTTAAATAATTTTTTGACATTCAAAATTTGACATTAAACTCTCTCAAGCTTAAAATTATATACAAGTAATCTTTTTACTATCAGTTAACCCGCTAGTTTATTAATAAAAGTATGATAAATTGAGAGGTTATTTATCTATAACAGAAAGTTTAAAAGATTATTTGCCAGGTTAAAATTTAAAAAGAGTAAGACTATTTGTACAAATTTAATAACTTAAAGAGATTGAATGTGAAGTTTTGAAAATCAGAAAAGTTACCTGTACATGAATCAAAGCTCAAAAACCTAATTTAAATTATTAAATAAAAGTTCATTAATAATTTTTAAACCATCCCTAGCACCGATTTTTTGTCTTGGTGCTAACAAAATATCGTGAAGAATGAAGACGGGAAGGATTGGATTTCAATCAACTTAGTCATAGAACTATTGATATCATGTCAAAAATAACTTCATTTTGAAGAATCAAGTAAAAAGTCATAAACAATTTTATCACAATCTTTGACCATTATTTTGATATTAATAGAGTTATAAACACAGCCACACTCGGTGAATATTACGGACAAAAGACATCAGTGTATCACATCCCAACTTTGATGTTAAGATGCTACAGAAAGCAAGATAAATAGTAGCTAACCAACCAAATGTCTAATGTCAAGAACTCATTGGGCATTCTATAGTTTCTGAGAAAATATTATACAGGGCTAAGAGCTAAGAGCAAAGGGCTAAGGGCTAAGGTCTTTATCAAATAAATAAAATTAAAACCAGGTTTGAATTAGTTGTCATCATAATAATAAAGATTTTGTCCATACTCTCCTCCACCGAGATGGGTGTCACTCAATCAATCTCCAATATCCTGGCAACATATAACTTATGATAATCTTATGCGATATAGCTATTTATATCATATTTATGCGCTTATTTTGTTTATACCTTTAACAATTTGTTAGTTAATATTTTTGTATAGTTGAATTATATTTTTAGTCTATCCGATTTACTGTATAAATTAATTTAGTATATATTTTCAAATGGAGTAGTTTTTTATTTTTATTTTTAAATTTTTTCTATTCAGATAAATCTTGCTTTTCTAATTATTTTAAAAAATTAAAGACAATTTTTTTTTGTGACTTAATAGAATTTAATTCTTATTTTATTTATTTTAATTTAAAAATTCGAGAGATAATTTAATTTGCACAAACAAGAGTAAATTGCTTTATTGAATAAATTAAAAATAACATTTTTAAATTAAAATTAAAATAAGTATATCACTTTTGTAAATAAATAGAGGGAATTTTTAAAAATATTTTACAAGATCTTGTGGGGATCACACGATCCTTGGTTAAAAAGTATGACGACCAATATATATATATTTTTGGTTACCGCTAAATTATATATTCTACCATTTACTTTTAGTTTAAAACATCTTTATGAGATTTAAAAAAAAAAATTCAAATAATTTTATATTATGTCGAAAATTTTCTACTTTAATCACAGTTTTTTTTTCCTCCTAATCCATTAATTGTAACGGATGCTATATTTTCAATGAATATTATATTTTTCTGCACTATCCGAAAACTAACTGCTTATTTTACACGAGACTATGAAAATATAGCATTTTAGAAAATAATATAACATTCGTGGAAATATGAATAGGATTAAAATCTCCTAATATACTTGAAAATAATATTATGACAATCTAGAAGAAAAAAAATAAATAAAAAGAAAATAATCAAAGTTTCAAACGCGGAAGACAACCAGAAAAGAACTAGAATACCTGCGACTTTGACGAGCGAACCTTGCAACCGCGGCTCAGCCGAGAGAGCGAGCCAAGCCAAATTAGACGCCGCCGCCCACCTCCGCACAGCTTCGTCTCCAGAGCCACAAGCCGCCAACTTCTGAGCCAGCCACAGCAACTCAGCCCCCAGCTTCTCCGCCGAAATCATCCCACACCGGCTCGCCTCCCCTCCTTCTCCTCTGGCCCTCCAGGGAAAATCCCTAACCGACCGAACGGCTTTCAGAACCCGGCTCAACCGGTACTCACTAGGTCCATCCCCGGTTCGCCCTCCCCCTTCCCCTCTCTCTCGTTCTCGCTCCACTACCGCGGCTTCCAGTTGGCTCAGCGTCCTCGCGAACGCCGACGAAAGAACCGAGCGATTCACCTCGTGCAGCACGTCGATCCCCTCCCTGTGGTTCTCATCGATAATCCTCTCCGCTAAAGATCGAACAACTTCGTACTTTCTGGAGCTCACCGGGATGTCGTTTACAATCGACAAGAGCTGCGAGAGTGCTCGAGCGATACCGGAGTCTCCCACTCCGCCGCCGCCGCCGTACGTGGGAACGTGGTTGTCGTTTCTGAGCGGATTGAGAGTGTATTTGTCGGGAGGAGAGGGTTTGATGGGAGGGACGAAATCGACGAAGAAAGAAGGGAGGAAGCGTAGGAAGAAGAGCAAGGAAGAGAGCAAGAGGTAGCGAAAGGTTTGGATGAGTTTGTACCTGTGGGCCAAATTGATAAGCAATTTATCGGTGTGGATCACAATGGAAATTACCAGGTTTCGGAGGACCGCCGGGGCTATGGTCACCGGAGAGCTTTCCATCATTCCCATCTTCACGTCTTTTTTTATTTTTAATTTTTTTTTGGGTATTTAAATGTGAATGGGTGAATGGAAATTAAGACTTAAGAAGAAGATAGGGACAGGTATGCTATTTGAGGTTTCACGTTGGACCGTTCAAGTGGATTTAATAGTCCAATCATGGCGCAAGGTGAATGAATGTTTGGTGAAATATACGCTTAATAGATAGAATGCCATCCGTGCATTGCACGGCTTTTACTCCTTTTATTTATATTATTTAAATATTTGTAAAATTGCAAAGGTTTGTATCAAACTTAATTTTAATGAAAAAAATCGTACTAAACTTATTAATGGAAATATATATATGAACTACGATATTTATAATAAAAGTCAGTGTAACAACTGCTCCAACAAATTAATTCATCCACCTCTCTAACATGCCCCGTCCCTACTTTCAAAAATTCTTTCACTCCACTTGAAAGATTGGACCTACTAATAGAAATATGTTGAACAGTGTCAACAAATAGAAATAAACTGTGATCTTAGGCTGCATCTAATCTATGATCATTTAAAATAAAATAATCCTTCAAATTTAGAACTCCCTGCATACACATGGCAGAATTTAAAAGATATATATATATATATATGTAGCACAAACAAAGCTATATGTAATACCTTTAAACATCAATAACAAGAATTAAGAATTAGGGGAAATAGTAAGGGAATTATCTGTCACGGAGAGTTTAACGAGCTCCAATTAATTACTCTCCAAATCTCGTAGCATTAGAGGAAAAAAAAAATGCACAAATGGTGGTATGAAATTCTATGAGCAATTGCTAGAGATTAACAATGGAGGTACTTTTTGCTATGTGGCAAGGGATTTGTTTGTCACTTAGGCCTCTCTAAATACCTAAACCTAAATAGCAAGAGATTATTAAGCACTAATATTTTGTCGCTATACCTAGTGTTTATGCATTTATCAAAGAAATAGCAAGGAATAATTCCCTCTCAAATTTAATTTGAATTAGCAAGGGATTAATGGGTTTAAATTCCCTCGTTAATCTTTTGGTAAGATTTAATAATATTACAACACTAAATCCCCAAATTTTATTCAATTCTTTTTCCTTCTCTCTCATGACTCCCCATCGTCTCTCTCGCTTCTAGCATCCAAACCCTATTATTCCCTACGATTTCTTACTTTTTCCAACAAGGTCTCATTGTTTTGAACTTTTTACCCTGTTTTGACCAAATCTATCATTCAACACCTCCCTTACCCTATTCGGTCACCCCTTACTATCTTTGGCATCCCACCCTTGTACTAGCCAATCCCCACCATTTTTCCTCCATTTCTAGCCAGATTCTCCATTAGGTTTACTTAAGTTCCTATTCAAGTCTACGAGTTCTTGCCTTTATTTGGGAGGGTTGTATAATAATTATATTAAGTTGTTAATGGTTTAGCAATCTTACCTTTGGTTTTTAGCTACGTAATAATTATATTAGGTTGTTAACAAGTCAAGTTTCTCCTGCTAAACATGATTAAGGTAGCTTGGGCTTGTTTTACACTTGATATTCTTAGTAACTTTGTTAATTTGTGTAACAAGTTCCATGTTCAGAGTTAAGGCTTTGTATTCTTTGATATTTCTTATAATTTAAGGTGCTCATTAAGTTGTTAGTTAGTGTTGAATGGTAGTATATTGATTAGGGGTTTTTCATTATGTGAATTTGGCTTCAAAATAATTCATTTCATCTTTTCTTTTGCACCTAAATCATGAAAAGTTTTGGTTTTCATTGCTTATGCCTTGCATAACTATTGCTAATTTGGTTTAAACATGATACACATGCTGTCGTTTTCTGATTGTTAGATGGAAGATCACCCCTTTTCATCCCCAATGACAGCAAGCTTCCTTTCAATAAAAGAAGAAGGGATTAAGGCATAGTAATTATCATTTTCCCTCTTAATTAGTAAGAGGGGTATGAATTGTGAACCATGTGCAAATCATGATAAAGGTGGATGGAATTATGGAATGGAGTAGATTAAGTGTCAAGTGTTAGCTTATCCATTGTCCTAGAGTTGTCATAAGTCTTAAAGCTATAAATCACCTACTTGCACAATTTTCTCATGATTACCCTAATAAGTACATTAATTGCTCCAAATAGTATACTTGAGTATTCAAGGTCGAATCCCACTAAGAAGGTATTTCTTTGGACAATAAGTAGTACTCATAAAGAAAGTCTATCCTAAGATAGATGATACTAAGTTCCTTTTCGATGATGATTGTTTGAAAAGTTTTGAAGAGTTGAAATAGAAGCTAGTAACTGCACCCGTGATAGTTTCTCTGGATTGGTCATTGCCTTTTGAGATCATGTGTGATGCAAGTGATTATGCAGTAGGAGTTGTTCCTGGACAGAGGCGAGATCGAGTTTTTCATCCTATCTACTATGCCAGCAGGACATTAGCGGATGCTCAGGCAAATTATTCCACTACTAAAAAAGAAATGTTAGCTATTGTCTTTACTTTTGAGAAGTTTAGAGTTTATTTGTTGGGAGTTAGAGTTGTAGTACACATTAATCATGCTATTAAATATTTATTGAGTAAGAAAAAGTCCAAACCTAGACTGATTAGGTGGGTTTTATTATTTCAAGAGTTTGATTTGCATATAGTGGATAGGAAAGGAAGTGAAAACCTTGTGGTTGATCATTTTTCTAGGTTGGATCATGGGCATGTTAGTGACAATAGGCTTGTGAATGATGCTTTTCCTGATGAATGCATTATGGTTGCTAATTTGCTGAATGTACCTTGGTATGCTGATATAACAAATTATATTGTCTGTGAAGTTTTACCTCCTAAATTAAACTATTATCAAAAGAAGAAATTCTTAAGTGAAGTCAAGCTTTACATTTGGGATGAGCCCTATTTGTTCAAAAGATGTGTAGATAGAGTTCTTAGGAAGTGTGTTCTTAAGATTGAACAATATGATATTTTGCTTGCATGTCATGCATCATCATTTGGGGGACATTTTAATGGTCAGAAAATTATTTTTAAAGTATTGCAATCCGATTTTTATTGGCCTACATTGTTTAAGGATTCCCATTTTTTTGTTTCTCATTATGATGATTGTCAAAGATCCGGTAATATTTCTAAAAGACATGAACTTCCTCAAATCGGTATCTTTGAAGTAGAGTTGTTTGATTTATGGGGAATTGATTTTTTGGGTTCCTTTATTTTTTCTAGAGGCCAACAATATATCTTAGTGGCTATTGAGTATGTAAGGAAGTGGGTTGAGGTGGTAGCTTGCCAACATAATGATGCTTAAATAGTGGTGCGATTTGTAAAGAAAAATATTTTTTCTCGTTTTGGCACCCCTAGAGCTATTATTAATGATGGTAGAACTCATTTTAATAACCGCTTGTTTAAATCTTTGTTGGAAAAATATGGAGTTCACCACAAAATGGCTTTAGCTTACCATCCTCAGACTAACGCCCTCTGTGAAGTATCTAATAGGGAGATCAAAAGAATTTTGAAAAAAACAGTGAGTATTAATAGGAAAGATTGGTCTGATAAGCTAGATGAAACTTTATGGGCATATAAGACAGCTTACAAAACACCAATTGGTATGTCTCCATATCAATTAGTGTTTGGTAAAGCTTGTCATTTACCTTTGAAACTTGAGTATAAAGCTTTTTGGGCCATAAAGATGAATTTGGATTATAAAGATGCTAGTGAGAAGAAGAGGTTGTTAGAACTTAATGAACTTCATGAATTTAGGTTGCAAGTTTATAAGAGTTCTAAGTTATATAAGGAAAAGACAGAGATTTTGCATGATAGGAAGATTTTAAAAAGGGATTTGATACCTGGTGATTTAGTGTTATTGTATAATTCTCATTTGAGATTGTTCCCAGGAAAGCTTAAATCAAGATGGTCTGGTCCTTTTAAGGTTGTGTCTACCACTACCTTTGGTGCCATTGAAATTCAAGATGAGAAAAGTGGAGAAACTTTTAAGGTAAATGGCTAACGTTTGAAGCATTACCTTAGTGGACTGGTGGATAGGATGAAAGCAAATGTGTAGCTCTAAGATTTTTCATAAAAGTGTCAAGATAGTCCGACTGAAGACTTTAAACTTAGCAATTTTGGGAGGCAACCCAAGTGTTTCTTGCTTTGTTCATTTCTTAGTTTCATTAGATAGTTTGTTGTAGGTTTAATTACTTGTTTTTATTTTGTAGATGGAGCAAATCTTCTTCCCAAAAAACCTTTTGGTTAACAAGCATGGGGATGGATTGATTTAATAGGCAGCAATCTCATAAAAAGGGGGAGTATTTCTTAACCTATTTGATTTACTTAATGATGATGTTGAAGTTTGAAGTTTGTTGATGTTGAATTGTCTTCTTCGTATGTTATGAGAGAAAATGTTGGTTTATTTATGAGGAGTTGAATTGAGTAAGGTTTGGTTATGACTTGTTCAAATTTTGTGAAACTTGAAAGAAAATTCAAAATAGTTCCTGATATCTAGTTCTGTCATGATTAGCGATAGCATCCTTGTTTTTAGTGATCACTAATCTCTGCAATTGATTTCCTTTATTTTTTTCCCGAAGTGCTTAATGCGATAACATCTTTTTGGGAAAGCGATAGCATATTTTAAGTTTAGTTGGGTTAGCTATTGCAACCTTAGTTTTAGTGGTAGCTAAAAATGCTGTAGACTCCTTTCCATATGTTCTCCCGAATAGCATGATGCGATGGCTTTTTATTGAGCATGTGGTTGCACCTTTTCTTATTTTATCTTTGCTTTAAAAAAAAAATTTTGGCTTCTACACACTGTACTTAGGTTTTCCCTTTCACTTTTTACTCTTACCGTCAGACATATACCCAGCCTCAACCCATCCCTCGCCATTCCTTATTATCACATCATCTCATTTCTCGTCACCGTCAAACGGCCTACCCCACCTTTCTGTTCCAGCCAGAAATTGCCCATGTTACTGTCTCTCCAACCTTCACCCTCTTAGGTTATCGTCTGTCTTGAACTCTCATTGTACTCCACCTGATGCCACCATATCCTTCCCAGACTTCCCCTTCAATTGAACCACTCTCGAGCTATATACCTAATCTTTGACCATTAATCTAAACTCTGGCTTTATGGTGATTCAGTCTTCATTCATTTTCTCGCCCTGGTAGCTTATCTTTGGTACTCTATTTGGTTAAGTTTGAGAATTTCTGTGGGGCAAGATTTCATTGTGTTGTGCTTACTCCTTTCTCCTCAACCTGTAAGCTCCCTGATGCCTTGTTCTTAGTTTTGGTTTTAGTTTGGCTTTTGGTTTTCTGAAATAAATTGTTGGCTGTAGCCAGCTTAGGTGTTATATTTAGAGAATTTTAAGCTTGCTTGAGAAAAATATTTTTTTTGCTAAGAATAGTGTTGTAATCGTGCTGTTTAGTTGTGAATTATTAAAGCTATGAGCAAGCAAGGAGTACTCTTGGATCTTTAATTTCTGTAATTGCCATTTTAAGTTGAATTGTTGTTATGTTATAACTTAATTGTGTCTACATGAGGACAATGAAACATAGTTTTCTGCTTTGTTCATTGGCTAGCTTGATTTTGGCTTTGGTTGCTGTTCATATCTATTATTTGGTTGCAAGGTTTGCTGAATGCTTACCGTGGAGGTTTGCTTGTTGGTTTTGAAGTTTATTTGGTTTGGCTTGAATCATCTATTTTGTTCTCTTGCCTTTGGTTTGGTTTAGTTTGGTCTGAAAATTTTGGTTAGGACTTGGGAAATTCTTGAGTAAAGTGGGATTTGTTTCAAGGATTCTTTCATTTTCTCTTTCCCATTTGTGCCGCATGCTCTGCTCTCAATTTTCCAACTCATTACTCTCTCACATTCACGAGTTGTTGCCAGTTCGTTGCTTTATATGTGGTAGCTCAGTTTTGCATTTCAATTTTTGAAATTTTGGGTGTTTCTTCTGCCTCGTATTCTCTATCCTGTGTATGCAATCATTTTGATTTTTTTGCTGGTAGCAACCTGCATTCTTTGTTTTTCTTGTTCAGCAACTATGTAAGGTATAACTTGTTGCTCTGACCTCTTTTGCTGCTTTAATGTGCTGTTGGGTTTCTATGGTTTGTAATTTAAGTGTGTTTTGCTCATGAACTAAATTGTAGATGGAATTAAATGGTGATTTAGCATTCAATTTAGGCACTGTTGAGCATGCTGGAGGCTGTTATTGTTAAATGGAGGGCCATTTGTTTGTGATTAATTGCTGTGACATACTGAAACTATGAGCATGAGGGGATCAATCTTGAAAAATCAGTGGATATTCAAATTGGTAAATTTTAATTGTTGGGGCATTTTTATTAGGTGTACTGGCTATTGAAATTTTGTTGCAAATTGAGCTTTGTATGTTCTAGTTTTGTGTTGGTGGTTGTTTATGGAGTTTCAGATTTTCTTGTTTGGGATCTTTTTGTTTATTGGAACTAATGTGAGATAGATACTTTTCATGATTTGTTTTTAAATCAGTGGGCATAAATTGATGTTAAAATTTTGACTCTTGGTTGTTTGTTGCTCAAATACTTCAAGCTCTTCAATTTTAGCATATTTTTTATGAACATTGATGCAAAAGTCTGGTCTTGTTTAGTTAAATTAAGCGCCCATTTCTATCAGTTTTCTGTGAAGGATACTCTGTTTTCATTGATGTTAGTCTTCAATTTACCATGCTTATTGTAATTGATGTCTGAGTCACTCTGTTTGGTTTGCTTTATTTTTCCTATATTAATGAGCATGATAATTTTGAACTTACATTTTTACATGCATCTAACTAAGATGTTCTTTCACCATTTGCTGGCTATGTGTGCTGAATTTCTAGTTTCCATGTATTTTGCAACGTAGTCTTGAATAATCAATGAAAAGGAAAGTGAGCTTTTTGTGTGGGTTGTTGAAAAGTTTTAAATCTTTTATAAATGTTCTTAAATATGATTTTCACTTGTAGCCATATGTCCAAAAAGATCAATCACTAAGAAAGATGGGGAAATTGCTATTTCAGAAAAACGACAAATGCCATCTAGAGTTTCAAAATCTAAGAGCAAACCTGCTGCATCCAAGAATTCTTCAAAAGCTAAGTCTGTTGATCCTGAGGTTCCAAGGAAGAAGCAAGCTAAGAAATCTGTCACTACTAAGAAAGAAAAGCCAACTTCTACTTTCAAACGGCAAAGGGTTGTCCATTCTAAGAGTGACAAAGAAATAGATATTCCCACTGCATTGTATGATCCCAAAGTTTTTCTAAATCAAGATGCTGCAGATTGGTTTACTAATCAAATTTCTGGCAAGAAGTTTTTCCAAGATCGGTTCTATGCCTTATCCCCATTGGATAGGCCATATTCAAAGTTTCAAAATGCCAATGGGATCAATTCTTTGAGAGACCTTACAATGCTATATGTCCTATTGTTTGACAGTTTTATGCAAATGCTAAATGGCATGAGGACAATCTGTATTGGATAAGGAAGAAAAGAGTTCTCATAGATGAAGATGTGATCTGAAAGCATTATGCGCTTCCTACTATGAAGAAATGTGCTTATTAAGAAATGATGAAAGATTTAAAAAAAGTGGATTACAATCAAGTGGTAAGAAAGTTGACCAAAAGAGGCCAAGAGAAATGGAATCGTGGATTGAAGTACCATGAGCTACATAAGGAAGCAAAATTTTAGGTTACTTTCATTTCACGTAATGTCTTACCAAGCTCCCATAACATAGATATCACTCGAAATAAGGTGTTGTTGGTGTATTGTATCATGGAAGATTTAGATATTGATTTACCTTCTTTCATTCTCAAGGTCTTAAAGTTTGTTTATTCATCTATGAAAAAGTCCTTACCCTTCCCTTTCATGATTTCAGGCATTATTACCAACAAGATTGTTGGGATCTTTACTGATCAAGAGGAACAATTGTATCCCATCGGTGGTGTCACTTATCAATCATTAAAGGCAGAAGAAGAAGATTTCTTAGGGGAAGATGAAGAGCATGACGATCATCCAACTGAACCTTTAGTCATGAACAAGAACCTATCTAAGAACAACCTGAGATTTCATTAGAGACCACTTCACAGGATAGGATGATTCAACTCTTGTAAGACAACATTGTGCAGCAAGGCCTCATTCTGAAAAAACAAGAACAGCTTGAGCAGCAATGTGAGAAGATGACATAGAAGATTGATTTGATGCTTCTATTTCGTGATGAGCTGACATCTCAAATGGCACGAGTTATTGATCTGCAGCCTTAATAGTAGCTTGGGGTGCACTTAAGGCAAATAGAGGGTTTAGAAGTGGATGTACAGCAGACAGATGCTAGTGTAGGCGTGACTAATAGTGCACAAGAATACTCCTCAGCTAGGGAGGAGTGATTATCATTATGATGACTATTTTGTACAGGAGGATTTAACACTGTCTCTTATCTTGTTTTTGTTGTTTACTTAGTTAATTAGTAGTTAGATGCTTGTATTTGTGCTTCCTTCCTTTATTTTCTTTAGCTTAGTGGATGACTATTTAAGAATTCTTATTGTCCTGATTGACGTATGACAGATCTATGCGTACCTATCTCTTTTGGCTTCTATGTATACAGATGGCAGGTTCTGATGCATAATTGCTTCTCTCCTTCTCTCTTTTCTTTTTTCTCCGTACTTTCAGGGAAGTCTCAGTATCTCATCTCTTCTGCCTCCTTTACTCGTCATCATGTTTATTCACATTGAGGACAATGTATGATTTAAGTGTGGGGAAGAGGTGTTTACTAAAGTTATTTTTGTGTGTATATATATAAAAGAAAGAATGAAGATTTATGAGAAAACAATAGAATGGCTACAGTGTTTTCGAGGATTTAATTGAGTTTAATTTCCCTCTTATTTGTTTATGGCTTATTTTGTGACAAGTGGTTAAAACTTGTGTGATTTAATTATAGTGAACATTTTGATTTGAAGTGATCGAACTGGTTAAGTTCTAATATAATTTGATTGCGGTCTTGCTCATGAATTCTTAGAATGGGATTGGAATTGTTGATTAGAAGAGAGATATTCCATCTCTAATAAGAAATAATATATATATAATAATAATAATAATAATAATAATAATAATGATAGAGATTCTACTATTCTAGTGGAAGCTACCTAGTAACGGGGGGCTTTCATCACCAATGTTAGCACTCGCGTAAAACAGTAGTGGAACCTATGAGTATGCAAAGCACCCTGAATGTGTTAACTTAGTCTAAGTAATTGGGTGGTTTCATTACAAATGTTGCCATTCGCGTAAAAAGGACTTAGGAGACAAGGAAGGGAAGAAAATCTATACAAAAAAAAAAAAGAAAAGAAAGAAAAGCAATAAAAGAAGTGGATGATCTCTTTTAGTTTAGAATTTCAATTTCATTTTATGAGTGCATGGGTTGGCCTTGCAAATTGTATTGGAAATGTGTAAATTGTGAAGTTAAGTCATGTTTGTTTAGCTTCTTAGTTACATAAGGTTGTTGGATTCAAGTATGGGGGAACTTTAAGCTAGAATTAAATGTTCTGAGATATTGTGTTGTTTTGAAAGTATGGATAAGTGAGTTTTGCTTGAGGACAAGCAATTGTCTAAGTGTGGGGAAGTGATGACTTCTAATATTTTGTATTATTTACAGTCAATTTGATTGAATTTGGGAGTTATCCATTAAAATTTTAGTGGGATTTATTCACTATTTTTAAGTAATTTATGGAATTGAAAGTGAAAGAAAGAAATGAAGTTCTTGTTTCAGAATTATTATCTATGAGGATTTAGAAGCCAGTATATTGCTCTTAAGCTCCAGGCAAAGATGCGATTGCATTTTCTAAAGATGTGGCCATGAAAATTGGCGTCAAAACTCTGCATTTTGATTAATGAGGATAGAAAAGTGAGATATAGCTAGGTTTTCATCAGTCTGTGACAGAGAAGGCTTCTGAGCGTTCTAGAAAACGATTTTCAGAGGTCTTGTGGTTCATTAAGCTTATAGGAGTGAAGGAAGAAGAAGAATCAAAAGAGGAGCTTAAATTTCTGCATATCTCTCATTCCTTTGTTTGCTTTCTCTTCCTTTCTTCATCTTCTCTATGTATTTGATTGGGATTCAATGTTAGATTTAGCTATGTACAGCTAAAATTCTCTTTACCTAGAGCATTATGAACTTAAAGTGAACTATATCTTTGTTTTTCTTGTTGATTGTAATGCTTGGAGCTTTGTGTATCCTTCTCTTTGCTTAATGCTTACTTAGGGATTAGCCACCTCTTGTATTTGATTTGGGTAATTGGAATTTACCTTAAAAAAAGAGTTCTAATTGGATCTAAGAGTTGGGTAGATTAAGATTAGATTTATCTAATTTGTAATTGGGATATAAATATATCTAATTGCCTTAATTGGTTTGTAGAGGGTTATAGTATTTAATGCACTCTAACCAAATTCTAAGGACACTTAGATTTTAGGGAAGAGTAGGGCTATAATTACATCGACGGATGGTTATAACTGATGAATCTCTTAACCCACAAGGTGATAATTAATTGCAATTGAACAAGTAATTAAGTTCTAGTAAGCATAAAGGGAATAGTGACTTTAGGTAACTTCAAAACTTTGGGTTTTTGTCTAAATTTTCTTTACCAACCAAGTTTTCTTTAAATTGTTTTGTTTTAAAATTAGTTCTAAGTTCATGACTTGCTTAATTGGTCGTTTAACGTGGATGAAAGTAGATTGTGCATTGCCTAATTACATTTAAGTCATTCTTCGTAGGAACGATACTCATACCTATCACTGAACTACTTGATCCGACCCGTACACTTGCGGCATTACATATAATTTTTCGTGGTCAAGTTTTCTGATGAATCTTTTATAGAAATCCACACGCCGAGAAAACTTCTGACTCCTTTGACACTGGTAAGAGGTGGCAATTTCTCAATCAGTGATGTCTTGGCCCGATCTACTTCCAAACCTTCCTTAGATACCTTGTGTCCTAATACTATTCCTTCCTTCACTATGAAATGATATTTTTTCCAATTCAGAACTAAATCAGTCTCCTTACACCTTTAAGCACCTTAGAGAGATTCTTGAAACAAACTTCAAATGAATCACCAAAGATAGAAAAATCATCCATAAAGATCTCCATGATATCTTTAATGAAATCAGAAAAAATTAATGTCATGCACCTTTGAAAGGTTGCTGGTGCGTTACACAACTTAAATGGCATTCTCTTGAAAGTAAAAGTGCCATAGGGATAGGTAAAAGTTGTTTTCTTTTGATCTTCAGGTGCTATAGAAATTTGGTTATACCCTGAATAACCATCCAAAAAATAAAAATATTCCTTCCCCAGTAGCCTATCGAGCATTTGGTCAATGAATGGGAGAGGAAAATGATATTTTCGAGTGGCTATGTTTAATTTTTGATAGTCTATGCATACTCGCCATCCAGTGACAATTCTTGTAAAAATCAATTCTTCTTTTTCATTTGCCATAACTGTCATTCCCCTTTTCTTAGGGATGCACTATATCGAACTAACCCACGCACTATCTGAAATTGGATAAATGATTTTAGCATCAAGCCATTTGATGATTTCTTTCTTGACAACTTCCTTCATCATCAAGTTAAGCCTCCTCTGATTCTCTATAGATGGTTTATGATCTTCCTCCAATAAAATTTTACGCATCACAATGGAAGGCTTATCCCTTTGATATCTGCAATTGTCCAACCTAAAGCCTTTTTATGACTCTTTAGTACTTCAATTAGTCTCTGTTCTTGATAAGAATCCAATGATGTAGAAATGATGACAGGAATTGTCTCTGAATCCTCTAAATATGCATATTTCAGATGCTTAGGGAGAGGTTTTAACTCTAAAATTAGTGGTTGCTCAATTGAAGGCTTAAGAGATGGAACTGAATGGGAAGCCAAATATAAAGATTCCACTTGCCAATGCTTTTTAACCTGAGTGGTTGAAAAATTAAATACTTGGGCTACTTTATAACTAACTTTAGTCTTTTCATGCTTCACTCCCATTAATAATGTTTCAATAGGATCTTGAACTATCATTGTATTAAATTGTTCTTGAGCTAAATCATCAATCACTGAAACTCTGAGGCAATCTTCAACATCTTTAGGATATTTCAGTGCTTTGTCCATGTTAAACACCATCTGCTCATCCCCTAATCTCATCACTATTTTCCCTTTCTCTACATCAATAAGAGTTCTAACTATAGCTAAGAATAGACAGCCAACAATCAATGGATTATCTTTATCTTCTTCACAGTCTACAACAATGAAGTCAGCTGGATATATGAACTCACTAACCTTCACTAAAACATATTCAATTATACCCCTTGGATATGCTAAGCTCCGATCCGTTAATTGTAATGTTGCTATAGTAGGTCTTGCCTCATCGAGTTGCAATTTCTCCAAGACAGATAATGGCATAAGATTTACACTAGCTCCAAGATCACACAAAGCTTTACCTTGAAATTGATTACCTATTTTACAAGGCACAGAGAAGCTACTTAGATCTTTGCAGTTCATTAGAATCCGTGGGTTAATTATTTTGCTACACTCTTCAGTAAGTGCTACAGTTTCAAATTCACCAAATCTTCGCTTCTTGCTCAACATCTCTTTTAAAAACTTAACATACTTAGGCATGTACTCCAAAGCTTTTGAAAAAGGAATATTTATATGAAGTTGCTTGAACACTTCCAGAAAATTTTGATACTGCTTATCTTCCACCTTCTTTTGAAATCTTTGAGGAAATGGTAATGGAGGTATTATCCTTGGTAATGTTTGTAGTTTTTCTCCTTGTTTCTCACCCTTATCAACATCCACATGTTTTTTAACTTGTTCACTACTCACTTTTTTATTCTTTTCAGCTGATGCATCCACATGTTCTTCTCCTGTTCTTTTATCTTCACTCTTCACCTCTATAGCAATTTCACTTTTATCATCCTCTACAACAGTATTTGATGTATGTGTATGGCTAACTACCTTTGGTGCTTGAATATTTGGCAACTCTTTTCCACTTCGAAGAGTTATAGCCTTACATTCTTCCTTGCCTTCTCTTCTAAGATTAGGCACTGTATCACTTGGCAATCCCCCTTATCTCAATGAATTCATTGCTGAAGGTAATTGACCCATTTGCAACTCTAAATTTCTCAAGGAGCTATCAACTCTAGCATTCACTTGAGCTTGCTTTTCATTTTACTTATTTTGGATACTAATGAATTTAGCCAAAGCATCTTCCAAATTCGTCTTAGGCTCTTGAATAGGTGCATTTGCTTCACAGGTTGAGCAAAATCCAGTGGTTGAGTAGGCTTAGTGCCTGAAGAACATGCTGGTTGATTCAATGTTGGGCAATGCTTCCAAGAGAAGTTTGGATGATTTCGCCACCCAGGATTATAATTATTAGAGTAATGATTCTGATTCTTCGAAAAGTTCCCCACATAGTTAACTGATTCTGAAGATGCAAAGGGGCAATAATCCATTGAGTGTAGATCCCCATAATTTTCATAAGTAGTTGGGGCCACTTGAGTAGAACAGACACTTATATGCTGACTTCACTGCAGTTGAGATTCCAGCATATCAAATTTCTTATTCAGAGCGAAGAGAATAGTTGCAAGTGGAATGGAGGAGTCTTCTTAAGTATTGGCAACATTAGCACTCACCCTTCTGTCACCTCCTTTTTGCACATAGCTTTTAGATAATGTGTCCAAATTCCTGAACAATATCATTTACAGGCATTTCATCCTAACGCCCATTTAAAATAGCATCCAACATTATATCAGTTTGTGGAATTAAACGTGTGTAGAAATTTTGAACCATGGCATAGTTATCCATCCTATGGTTCGGGCATTGGCAAAGCAAATGTTTGTATCTCTGCCATGCAGTATACAAGTGCTCATATGAAACTTGCTTGAAGTTGATAAGCTTACGATGGGCATCTACTATTCTATTGTTTGGAATGAAGTGAGTTCTGAACCTTGCCTCTAGCTTATCCCAAGTATCAATTGAATTCTCTAGTAGAGTTAATAACCATTCCTTAGCCTTTCCTTGTAGAGAAAATGGTAATAGTCTAAGTCTCAGAACATCCTTTGGTACCCCATTCTACTTGAATGAATCACACACTCCAAAAAATGACAGAATGTGATGGTTGGGATCTTCATCGAACCTCTCACTAATAAATTGTCCATTGAGCTGTAACATGGAGATCATCATAGGCTTTAACTCAAAATTAGCAGCTTGAAAGTCCGGCACTACTATGCTAGATTGAGTGCCCTTCATAGTACAGCTCACAAATTCTTTTATAGACTGATTTTGATTCCCTTCCTAAGCCATTTCTTCATATATTGAATTTTGAACTTTAGAAGGAGTTTCTTTAAAGTTCAAGTCCACCATAAGATCACTAACTTTCTTTATTATGTGCTTCTTCTTTGCAAAGGATCACCTCGGCATGTACTGTGGTATCTATAAAGGAGAATTCAACCAACTGTATTACTTTAAACAAAAAGCAAAAGCAAATGACAGAATGAAGAGAAATTCTAACTAATTAACTAACTAATGCTTAATTAAGGACTATTAAGGATTACACACTTCTAACTTAACATATAAGCCATTCCCCAACAATGACGCCAGAAAACTTGACCACGAAAAATTATATGTATTGCCACAAGTGTACGAGTCAGATCAAGTAGTTCAGTGATAAGTATGAGTATCGTTCCCATGAAGAACGACTTAAATGCAATTAGGCAATGCACAATCTACTTTCATCCACGTTAAGCGACCAATTAAGCAAGTCATGAACTTAGAACTAATTTTAAAACAAAACGATTTAAAGAAAACTTGGTTGGCGAAGAAAATTTAGACAAAAATCCAAGGTTTTGAAGTTACCTAGAGTCACTATTCCCTTTATACGTACTAGAACTTAATTACTTGTTCAATTGCAATTAATTATCACCTTGTGGGTTAAGAGATTCATAAGTTATAACCGTCCATCGATGTAATTATAGCCCTACTCTTCCCTAAAATCTAAGTGTCCTTAGAATTAGGTTAGAGTGCATTAAATACTATAACCCTCTACAAATCAATTAAAGCAATTAGGTATATTTCTATCCCAATTACAAATTAGATAGATCTAATCTTAATCTATCCAACTCTTAGGTCCAATTAGAACTCCTTTTTCAAGGTAAATTCCAATTACCCAAATCAAATACAAGAGGTGGCAAATCCTTAAGTAAGCATTAAGCAAAGAGAAGGATACACAAAGCTCAAATAATTACAATCAACAAGAAAAACAAAGATCTAGTTCACAACAAGTTCATAGTACTCTTGGTAAAGAGAATTTTAGCTATACATAGCTAAATCTAACATTGAATCCCAATCAAATACATAAAGAAGATGAAGAAAGAAAGAGAAAGAAAACAAAGGAATGAGAGATATGCAGAAATTTGAGCTCCTCCTTTGATTCTTCTTCTTCCTTCACTCCTATAAGCTCAATGAACCACAAGACCTTCGAAAATCGCTCTTGGAACGCTCAGAAGCCTTCTCTGTCGCAGACTCACGAAAACCTCACTGCGTCTCACTTTTCTATCCTCATTAATCAAAACACAGAGTTTTTACGTCGATTTTCGAGGTCGCATGTTTAGATAATGCGATCGCATCTTTACCTGGAGCTTAAGAACAATATAATGGCATCTAAATCCTCATAGATAATAATTCTGAAACAAGAACTTCATTTCTCTCTTTCACTTTCACTTCCATAAATTACTTAAAAATAGTGAATAAATCTCACTAAAACTTTAATGGATGACTCCTAAATTCAATCAAATTGACTATAAGTAATACAAAATATTAGGAGTCCTCAATACTAATTCCAATGGCTTAGCTAATTTGATCACTATTTATTAAAGATGGAGAAAGTTTATTTCCACTCTAACCTAAATAAAGACTAGGCCAAGAGAAAGAGTTAGACAAACAAAACAAAGACCTAAAGTTAGGCTTGTCTACTAAGGTACTTGACTCGTTATTGGGTTAATTATGTTTACGTGGTGACTTTATTAGCACAAATACTCCTCTTAAATACACTAACCTAACTAGATTAGACTCGCACATTTCTCATGGATTTATATGGCCTCTTTAACTCTTAAATGAATAAGTGATTCGGCCTTAGACAACTAGAGGCTAACTCCTTTCAAATACATCTCCTTAGCAATTTAGATCATAAATAACTTCGATTATGATAATGTTCTATATGCACCAAGTTAAGTCATCTGGTTAACTTTATCCTAAGTGCATTCCTAACAACTTCACTAGGTTACATTAATGGGTTAACCAATCTTAGTGCATTGTCATAAACATACCTTTTGATCTTTTCATCTAATACCTCACCTACCTATTAACGATAGCTATGGTTTATGTATAATTGATAAATTCACCTAACATATTTAGTCTAAATGAGTTATCAATATATAAAATTACAATCAATCAATTAAATGCAATAAAACAATCATCATAACACAATAGATAATGCTTAGGAATGTAGACCTAGAGAATTTATTGATTAAATTGCAACCAAGCTTCAAATTAACCAACAACTTGTCCAAAACATCATCAACACAATCAATCTTAATCAAGATAAGAGAATTATGATATGTACATAAAAATAAATATGAAATTAATTAAAAGAAGGTACAAAATACAAATGAAAATGAATAGGAAAGGATGAAGAAGAATAGTAAGAAGATCTATAAGATAATCAATACAAATCAATAATTCTTTCACACTAGCCTTTAAATGCTTCCATAAATCAAGGTCTTCTACTTTCTCTCTCTAGATTAATGACCCTTTCTCTCTCTAAAAGATCCTAGAAATCTAAATATGAAATTAAAGTTTTTAAAATAGTGCCATTAGTTAGCTATTTAAAAAGAAAATTACTTCTTTCCTCGTTATAACCAATTTATAGATTGTCATAACTAACTTATGGCATGTCTAGGACTCATTTGTCATGATATCCAGAGAAGGTTACAAATCCAGCTCTTAGGACTCATCACAACCAAAAGGAACATCCTCTCTATGAGAGGATATAGTATTATAGGTGCTGTTGGTTTCTAAGTCATAGTGGGTTTTACTTAAAAAGATATAGGTTAGAGCAAAATGAACTAGAGGAATGGTGCGATACTAATGAAATTGATGGGAGCACGTTATTAGATAAAAGGGGTTGTTTGACGTAAAGATGCAAAAATAAGAGGAATTGAAACTAATAGAGATAGTAGCAAAGGTTAGGCATGATATAGGGGTGCGATGCAAGTTGGTGTGATATTAGAAGTATTATAGCTATGATACCATGAAAAAGAGTTGAATACATATGTATGTTTTTTATTATTGAAATCATGGATTAGAAAACCATACCAAATCAGCCAATTGGACCAAAAAACTAGTGAGCCAACCGTGGTTCCAATGAAGTTGACCCTGAAACAGGTTAAAAGCTAGTTGAATTGGTTAAAGATTTAAAAAAAAACTAAAAAAAACCAAATGTTTGGCAATGTATCATAATAAAAAAATTTCCTAACCTAGATTACTAGTAAAGTTAGGGATTAGCAAGTAAATTCCTAACTCAAAGAACAGAGTAAATTAAAAATAAATAAATTTTAGTATTTATATTAAGATTAACCTTGATTTATTATTTCCAATAGATATGACTCTTATTAATTTAAGAAGTTTACAATGTAGCCAATAAGAGGAAATTATGAAGTATGAGCCTCATTATTTAATATATACATGAATATCAAGTGTTAACTCTAAAAATCATGAAATAAAATTAGTTAATCTTGATTTTTCTTTGAATTAGGCTAAGTCAATAAGATGGATAACAAAAGCTAGTTTCCTTTAATTAAATTACATGACCAAGTTTTAGGATTTAATTAAGTTGAATGATCAAGTTTTAAGAAGAATTAGGAGAAATGGTAATGTAATGTATTAAGTGTAACACATTATTCAATAAACAATCTAAATTTAACAAGTTTAACTGATAAGACTAAAATAAACTCTTGTTACAAGCTTACTTTATCTCTAATCATAAGAAAAATGAGAAGAATTTAAACCCTTTTAAAGGTATACTCAAAGAGTAACATTAAATTAATTTATTTACTTATAGTACCAAGTTTAGTTAATTATTTTCATGTTGCAGTTGACTAAAACTTACTTTAAATTCTCTGAGGGATTCTTAAGGTAAACAAACTATTCTTCATCTGTCTAATGTCACCTGGAGTTCCTAAAACCTTTTTTGATGAACCTTAGAAAGCTTGGGTTTTTACTTAGAAAAAGGGAGGTTAATCCTATAGCAATTGATTGACTACTTTAGAAAAGTGGTCGACTTGCTAGGAAGCACTTGTTCTACTACTTGCTAGCTAGTAGTCAATTGGTTACTTAAAAATTCGATAGCATCAATAAGATGGCCTTGACAATTGACTAGTCTTTCACACTCAATTAACTGGTTCCATCAAAACTAGTAAACTCAACTTTGCAAAGAAGGTAAAATACCAAGTTTTTCATGGCAACAACTTCTTAAGCACATTTCAAATGGCTAAAACTCATTAACAATAATATAATTAATGATTAAATCTTTCTATATCAAAATTTGATCCTATAACTTCTTAAATAATTTAGTCTAATACAAAGTTACAATTTCAATTCATTCCTAACTCACAACTAAGACCTTAACAACACAAGTAGGAGCATTCATGCACAATCACAAGCTGTAACTTTATGATAATCATACCTATAATTTAAAGAGCAATAAGATTACATAACTACAAGTGGCTTTACCTTTCATTCCATGAATGAAAGGATCCTACAATACCAATTGTGTAACAACCCTAACTTCTAATAATCATAATTAATTTTAAGTATGTGATTACTAACCATAAAATTTCAATAAGGGTTGAAAGTCATTACAACTAATTATATTCGAAAAATGTTAGGAAATTTGAACCTTAATGTTATTAGGGTCATTAATTAGGCAACCACAATTATTCAAAAGTGCAAGTGAATTTAATCATTAATAAGGAGCCTTTGATTCTCCCATCCATTAATTCCAACTCATAAAAACCTCTTACAAGTGTTTCTAAATCATTCCTTAGTATTACCATAAAAGAAATTAAAGTTTCTAAGTGAATATGAGAAATTGAGCACCTTCGCCGCGACTAAATCCCTTTTCGTCGTGGCCAATTACTCTCGGATTCAAGTCCTTACACCTCCATAAATTTTACACATTTTGCTGCGGCCAAATACCCCTTTCGCCGTGGCCAAATACCCTCTAGAACACCCCCAAACTTGCTTCCCAGGCTTAGCCGCGGCCAACATCACTATTCACCGCGACCAATTTCTCTCTGTTTTCTTCCCTGGCAGGTTCGCCACATTTGACCGAGGCCAATTAATTGTTGGCCGCGGCCAATTCCCTTCTGTTCCTATAACTCCCAAAATTTCATCTCATGCTCTCCAATTCCCCCTCTAGCAACCTTCTAGGCCACTTTAACTTAGTTTGTGAAGATTTAATGTCTTTCTTTCACCTAAACTACTTAACACATCTATCATTACACATTTAAAATTCAAATGTGGATCATTAACCCTCTAGCTACCATAAACTAGTGAGTTCATAGATTAATGATAGCAAATGTATTATGGTCACAAGGTGCATGGGGTCAATGCTTAATGTTCATATAAAATCAAATCACTTATCCATTATTAGCCAATTACAATCATAATGTTCAATTTCATGATAATCAAATTACATATACAATCCCTATACTTGGCAACTCATGATGCAATGCAGCAATGATACAGAACTAACAATTTAGTTACAATACATTTTGTCAAAGCTCCCAAGCCTATGTACTACCAAACCATTTAATGATCTTCTATTAATTTTCTCTTTGCCACTAAGAGGTCCGGTCCCTGAAAATGTTAGCCCACAATGGGGTGAGATATACAATCTCAGTAACAAAAGGTAATTTCCATATATATGTACAATCAATCCAATGCAATTTCATGTCATCAATACCAGAATCATCAATTTAATTCGCAAATGAACTAGTTGAGCTACCAATGACTACTGTCCCATACCAGCAATTATACACAACATGTTAATGGCCAATAACACCGGGAGAGGTCCGTCCACAGCACCTACTCCATAATGAGCACAACCAGAGCTCAGTGCATCGGGGTCTGATCACAACCCAGTGCTCGATCAAAGCACATGCACGGGTGGCAGGCGCACCACAGTTCCACCATGGACTCACAAGATCCAATTACAATCACAATCAAGTAGTCAACTAGTCATTTAGCATTTCAAAATCAAGCATGTGTAACAAATAGCAGATTAACATGAACATATACATGGAATCAGGAAAATAACCTAGTTACCTCAATAAAGCCAATTACTCCTCCCCTAACTACCATAATAATCCAAATGCATACCAAGCCTATAACAAGCATAATTATCATCATTTCTAATTATAATCAAATATCCAAAGAGTTGAACTACTAATGACAAACTAGAGGTTACTCACCTAATTACCAAGGGATTTAATTTCGGATTCTAACTTTCCCACACCAGAAATTGCCATAGTTCACTCCAATTTCTGGGTAATTTCACATGAAACCAAAGCCCATATCATAGGTCAACTATAGGGGTCTCAAACTAACAGAAAATGCATCAAAATAGGAAGGAGATACTCACTTAACAACACCCATAGCCTTACCTCTGAAAATCCACCATGGAAGCACCAAAATTCGCATTTCAATCATCAAGTCCAGAAAATTCAGTTTTCCACCATTATCTCCTTGTAATCTCACACAATAACAAAACCCATTATGATAATCCATCCTTAGGGGCATTTTCCAGCAAAGTAATACACAAAATGGAAGGGAAATGCTTACCTAATCATCCCTCTAACCTCAAACTCCGAAAATCTTACAAGGAATCACCCAACACCAAGTTTCAAATTTGAGAAGAAGATGAAAATGCTCAAACCTAGAAATTAATCGGACCAAAATGAAGAGGAGGATGAGAGGGTCAAGTTATATATAACTCACCTTAGCTAAATCATCCTCTAGAAGTCAAAAATGAAGCTTCCATGTTGGTAGAACCCTAGCCTCCCTTAAACCTCCGAATTTTCTCCCTTGGCTCTTGTGTTTTCTGCTGAATGGGGAAGGAGGCTGCTGACCCTTTAGGGTTTTTAATAAGAAATGGGCTGACCCATCAGCCCAAGGTCCAATTGGGCCCATCTCTAGTGATTGGGTCATGGTTTAATGAATGGGCTGCAGATAATTTAAAGCTTAAAGTGGAATGTGCTGACTCAATGGCCCAATTCCTTGTGGGTTCAGATTTTTATACTTGTTGGGCCTTATCTCATAAGTTGGGCTGAATCTCATGAGTTAGGCTACATCTAGAATCATTGGGCCTCTATAAGCCTCTTCTCATGATCTCCTACATTAATTTGGGCCTAGATGTAGTTTCTATCCCAATTAATTCTCAACCCATATTATTGATTTATTTCTCAAAATTACCATTCACTTAACTTGCCCACTTATCCCATATTAATTATTCCTAATTAATCTAAATCTATGATTAACACCTTAATTAATTTTGGGGTGTTACAAATTGTACAAGGCAATAAGGATCCTACACTTAGCCAAACATGATGCATTATGTTATGCTATACAAAAGTAGACTTTATACAAATTTCATTAGCTACAATCACCCACCTACAAAAAGGAATGTACTAAAGTCTAAACCAAAGCTAAGGCACTATTTCTAATGCTTCGTTTGCTTTCCCTTACTACTAAAGGATTCTTTATCTGAAAAGTTAGTCCACAACTAGAGTGAGATATGAAATCTTAGTAACCAAAGTAAAATTCAAATCATATAACATAGAACAACCAATCATAATGCTTTACAAAAGAAAATCATAAAAGAGTAATGCATGCATAAAGCAAATGAGCAAGTTTGACTATGAGAGAATTACTATCCCACACTAGTAACCACCAATCATTGTATTTAGTTATTAGCTAATAACTTAAGGAAGGGCATGGTCACAGCATCTTCTCCTATAAAATGAGCATGATCATGGATTAATGCATGATCACAGCGCATAAGCATTAACAGGAGTATGGTCATAACTCCATCTACTAAGACACAATCACGGTCCATATCAGTGGTCAAACTTCTTCATTAACATTGTATAACCACATGTACAAGTAAGCACTAGGATATTACTACAAATATGAATGGAATAGTTACCTCTCAAAGATGCCTTCTATTTCCTACACCACTAAATACACACTCCAAGTGAAAATCCAAGCCTCGAGTATTCATATACAATTAATCACACTGAATCAATACAAGCAAATGCTCATCTTTAATAGATTATAGCCTACAAGGTCATGTGATTTGCCTTATAAAGCTTCTCAAGGCCATAAATCTTTAGCTTATAACATCAAACACCAAGTTTTACAAGTGGGTTTTCTTGTTTTTGCATATACATAAAGTCCAAACATTATACTCAACTTTAAGAAGAAATTAAGGGGAAATAACCATAAATGAAGGGGAAAATCATACCTATACCTTGGTTCAACTTTTTCTTCTTCCTTCCCACCTTAAAGCACTTCAAAATCCCAAAATCTCAAACTCTACAGTTTCACAAATGATATCCAAATCACAAATTATTCAAATCAATATGAAGAGGAAGAGAAGTAGATGAAGTTTCTCTAAAGTTACCTAAGTTAAAATCTTTTCTTCTTTCCTCTAGCAAGCTTTAAGTGCTACAAAAGTGGTAGAGCTCCCTTCAATGTCTCTCCCTTGGTTTGCTTCATGCGTTGGGGTAGAAGAAGTGAAATAAAATGAATACAAGTGTTAGTCAAGGCTATAAGCAGCGTTTTGGGCCAAAGAAAAATAAGCTTTCATATTTTCTATCAGGTTTGAGCTATAAGTGTTATATTTCACTATATAATTAAATAAATACATAGTCTCATGTTAAAAAATTATTTTAACTTAATTTAATTCCACTTTAGGGGGTAATTGGTCTCTAATTTTCTCAGGGCAATTTACTAAATTTCTTAAATTAATTAACTAAACCCCAAATTAAGTTAATTTCCTCTATGATTCTATAATAAAGCCCATTTTCCTTATAATTTCAATTTATTTATTTTATGGGATATTACACTAAAAGTAAAAGACTACATGTATGACACTTGGATTCCACTTCAGAAAATTTAACCCATCACATTTAACAAATCATAAACCATAATTTCACCTTCTTTTCTTAGACGTGCACTCTATAGGAGTTGCATTATCAATTCAAACCATTAGCTACCTACCACCACTAATATGAAGAAAGCTTAGTCATAAGTTTAATTACAATGCAAATGTAGAAGGGTGACATGTAATACAAGTTAGCTATGCCATATATCATGCACCATAAAGTCATGGAGGATTACCTTGAAGTTTTCCCTACATAATTAAAAGGTTTCCTTCATGATAGAAAGGTAAAGTTGCTATAGATTTATTGCTTCATACAAGTCCCTTATCTAAAGCCTTATAAGATGATCTTAACTGATAGTTGAAGAAATAGATATGAGAGTTTTTAGAAAAAGAATTATAAAAGGGGAATAACTTCTTGGCAAACTATTGAAGTAGTTATCAAATTCAAAGTGCAAGTTACATAAATTGGTTTATGTTTATAACATGTTTTCTTACATAATTTAGTTTATTTAAACTAAATGCTAGCTTGAATTTGATTGCTTAACAAAGGGCACTTTGATGCATGGCATTTCAGTGCAAAAGGCATTATAGAGCAAGAGGCACTTCAATGCAATAGGTACTTTATTGTCTCAATAATGAGGGAATGCTAATTAGAATACCTTAGGAATTTAAATCTTGAAGTGTCTTGACTTCCTAATAGCCGGTGTATAATGAGATAAAATTTATTGCGACTTAAGAGATTAAATTAGTAAAGCACAAATCTATGATAGCTCTTTAAGTAAGAATAGAAATTAAATGTTATAACAAACTTCACTTTAGGAGTTATTCAAAGCACCTTAGAGAATTTCACTTACAATGATGGAATTCCCTTTTTCAAGAGTCCTTGTAAAGGGTTTTAGAGAGAATAAGATTTTGTAAAGAATTTTCTATTGTCATCTTATGTGTTCAAAATCAATCCTTTATAGAATTGATTCTAAACTATCATGTTTTTTTTTAATGAAATTCAAATTTCCAAAACATGTTAATTAAATATATTTTTAGATTTTCTATACATTCTAATAATCGTATGACTATTTCTTATTGAAAACACATGACTATTCAAACTAATAGGCATCAAAACTGATAAATAATTGAATTTTCTTAAATTTTATAGTCAATCAATCTATTGGTCTATCATTGAATTCCCCATGCTTCCCTCTACATAGGATCAGTCAATTGGGAATTGGTTCCTAGTTAACTGGTATCTTAGACTAATTAGCTGGTCCCTAAAACTAATCGACCAATGTCAGCTTGAGATAAACCTTTTTGTTTCTTGTTTTTGAGTTGCACCAGTCGACTGGTATTTTTTTTTATATAGTTTTTTCAAACTAATATATACAGTAAATGTCTTTAAACAACTAATCTTTGTTAGCCTTACATATATGTATATATATATATTATAGTTTTTTCAAACTACATTTAACAGATAATAGGTTGGAAGCAATTTTATTATTCATTAATGTGATGAGAGAATGTATGTTGCTTGACCATTTCTTGTTAAGCAGTGCAATTTTAGCTAATGTTCAAGAAACAAATTTAGAGCTTGGGAGACAGGTTCATGGTTTGACTATAAAAATGGGATAGAAGAGACATGTTTCAGTTTATAATGTTTTAAGCTTGCCTTGTTCAAAGTGCGAGGTCATAAGAGATGCAAAAATGGTCTTCTAGCTCATAAGAAATCAAAATGTCATATCTTGGACTACTATGATATCAATAGTTAAAGATGTAGTCTTTGATTTTAATAAGGTGAAAACTAATTACATGTATCTAAATGATGGTAAGGTTAACCTCAATGCCAATGTTGGTCATTCTTGATCCACACAAGACCTTTACTGTATATAGTGGTACATCCAAGAAGGGTTTAGAATGCATCCTTATACAGCAGGGTCGAGTGGTTACTTATATATCCCGGTAATTAAGGCCTCTTGAAGAAAATTATCTAACTTATAATTTAAAATTAGCAACTATGGTCTTTGCATTAAAAATTTAGAGGCATTACTTGTATAGAGCAAAATTTGAAGTTTTTAGTAATCATAAAAGCTTGAAGTATTTGATTGATCAATGTGAACTAAATATGAGGCAAAAAAGGTAGATTGAATTTTTGAAAGACTATGATTTCACATTAAAGTATCATCTAAGGAAAGCAAATGTTGTTACTGATGCTTTGAGCTAGAAGTCGATTCATATGGCCATGTTAATGATTAAGGAATAAAAGTTATTAAAAGACCTCAGAGATTTGTCTATATGGGTTCAACTAAAGAGCATGTTGATGAGTGAATTGAGGATTCATAATGAGTTGAGAGAAGAGATAATGATAGCCTCAAATTTAGATAAGTATTTGATTGAAGTAAGGAAGGTGATGGGTCAAGGGAAGATGAAAGAATTTAATTTGCTTTAGATGGAGTGATATGTTGGGGTAAGAGATTGTGTATATCAGATAAGGAGGACTTGAAATAGAAAATACTTGAAAAGGCATATAAAAGCAAGTATACAATGCATCCAAATGCTATAAAGATGTATAAGGACTTGAACGGGAATTTCTAGTGGCCTAGGATGAAGAAAGAATAACCACATTTGATGAAGTGTTTGGTGTATCAACGGATTAAGGTAGAGCATTAACGACCTGCAAGACTATTGTAGCCCCTTGAAATTCCAGAATGAGAATGGGATAGTGTTACCATAGATTTTATGATGGGACTACCTTATATGTCCTTTTAGTATGATTCAATGTGGGTGATAGTTAACAGGTTGATCAAATCAGCTCAATTTTTACCAGTTAAAGCCACATTTACTTCAATAAGTAGGCATAGGTTTACATTAAAGAGATAGTGAGATTACATGGTGTATCGACAAGTATTGTATAGAGATCTAAGATTTATGTCTAAATTTTGGAAGTCCTTACATGAAACTTTAAAAGGACCAGGCTTCATTTCAGTACTGCATAGGTTCAATGGATAAATTGAGAGAACAATTCAAACTTTAGAAGACATGCTGAGATCGAGTTTCTTGGATATGAAAGGAAATTTGAATATTTACTTACCGTTAATGTTACCATATAACAAAAGATATCACTCAAGTATTCAAATGGCTCCATTTGAAGTGTTGTATGGAAGAAATTGTAGATCCCGTGTATTAGGTTGAGTTAGGTAAAAGAGGTCTCTTAGGCCCTAAATTAGTGGACTAGACAACAAAATAGATTGAGAACATTGAAAAGAAATTAGTAGCAGCTTAAAGTAGACAAAAAAGTTATGTAGACAAGAGAAGGAGGCCCTTATAATGTGGGTGATCATGTTTTTTTCTGAGAGTAACCCTTTTGACTGGCATTAGATGTGCATTAAGAACCAAGAAGCTTAGTCCTCACTACTTAGGCCCATTTGAAGTTCTTGAGCGTATTGTACCAGTGGCATATAGGTTAGCTCTACCACCCCACTTGTCATAGATACATGATGTATTTCATGTGTCTTAATTGAAAAAGTATCAACTTGACCCTTCGCATATCATAGAATGTAAACCATTGTATCTACATGAAAATCTATCACATAGTGTAGAACTAGAAAAGATTATTGATTCACAAGTCAAATAGTTGAGGAATAGAAGTATCCCAATAGTTAAAGTCATGTGGAAGGGACTATCTTCGCTTGATGGCACTTGAGGTTAGTAAATTTTGAGGACAAAATTTTCATTAAAGGGGGGAAAATATAACATCTCAATATTTGGAGGTAGTTAGAAATTAAAAAGAGAATAAGTTAAATTAAAAAATTAAGGGATTTAAATTAAATATTTAAGAGAGAGATAATTGAATTAAAATATGATATAATTCTATACATTAAAAGAGATAAATTAAATAAGAGAATAACACTTAATAAAAGATTAAACACTTTAGGAATCAATAACCAGGCAAACAAGCTCTTGACTTATTAAATTAATAAGTCCTTATACCATAATTGCCCTTCTTCACTTATTTCATCTAGTTCTATTTCTTTGTACTGAAAGAAGAGTGTAACTGAGAGAAAACATTCAACCATGGAGCTATAGATTGAAACTCATGCATGAAGGGGCAATTGATGGAATTTGTCAAGGTGAGCTTCGCAAAAATTCATCTCCATCTTGTGCTCTTCCCTTGGAAAATTTTAGCTTTTGATTTAATGGATCCTTTAGCTGAAGGAAGGTTAAGTGAAAAGAGAGATATCTTCATGTAAATGGAAGAAGTTGAAGGGAGGATATTTTATAAGGTAAGTGGAAGATAATTTAAGTTAAAACTGGGGGGTTTCCAAATCTAATTTTGTCTTTGGTATATGCTAGAAATTTTGATTGTAGCTTGAAGGAAAAATAAAGTATTACTTCATGGTTCAATTGAGGTTTGAAGGAAGGAGAAAAATATAATTTTTCATTAAGCTATAGCTTTTTAATTACATGAATGATGTTTTTACTACTGTGTTAGGTCAAGCTTTGAAAGATGTAAGGAAAGCGAATTTTGTATAGTTATAGTTAACTTTAATTTACCAATTGTTAGCCAAGAATGCGTAGATAATGAATTTTTTGTAAATATAAACTAAAAGTGAGTTATAGAGGCTTAAAGCTAGCTTATTTATATGAGAATTTAAGGAATGAAGTAAGGGTGTAGTGTTTGCTTAAAATATTCAATAGTCATTGTTAAATATGATAAATTGGTACTAATTAGGTGGCTTTTCTATTTTTTATCATGGTTATGCAAGGGAAAATTGAAGGAGAATTTTGATTAGGGAATGCAGAAATTAGAAGTAGTGGGAAGAATTTAAGTATAGGTAAAAAATATATCTTTATAGCTTCCAATTTAGTAAATTAGTAATTTCAAACTTAGATTTTGATTTGGTTACTTTTGGTGGCTATAATTATGTTAAGGTAGGCTTATTGTTAGCAAGTTAGAGTTTGCCTTATTGGAGAGTGGCTAGGGAACACTTGAGTTGCTATCAAGGTAATTACTTACCTTTTTGAATATATTTCTTATGAATTGTTATGTGAAATTCTTGTTTATGATTTTTCTTGCTATTTGATTGCCTATGATATTATTTTGAGATGAAATTAATGAGAAGGCCATGCCTCACTACACTGCTCTTATGGTGAAAAAGTATGTTTTAGAAGATGGTCATTTTTATCCACTCAATGATGATGTATATACTTAAAATCAATGAGAAGGCCATGCCTCACTACACTATTTATATGGCGGATGGATTATATTAGTGAGAAGACCATGCCTTATTATAGATAAGAGAAATGTATAATAAGCATGATTGAGATGAGTTTCATGATGATATTTGATGTATGATGTTATTCTATGACCCTTATGTGCATTCAAATAAGCCATATATATATGATGAATATGTTTCTTTACATGCCATAATGTTCTTTATGTCATATTGCTTGAAATATGTCTTAGAAAGGTAAGGCAATTACTGGGATTTTTTCTCACCCTTTTGGGAGACTTCTTTTACATCTTTTCAGGGGAGAGTTTTATTAGAAGGCCTGAGAAATAACTTGAAACTTGAGTAGGGTTGCAAGAGGGAAGTGTAGGAGGTTGTGCATGGTCTTTGATGTATAAATATAAGTTTTGATGATGTATATACACATAAACGTTCCACATGTTTTATTTTTGGGCCATAATGGCTATTTTGGGTTGTAAGCATATATATGGAGGAATTATGGATACATAATGTAATTTCCCTCGTGTATGCTATAACCTTATAATATATTTAGAATTGGAAGAATGATAATCTTATTTTGCTATTGGTTAATCCTATCTTAATGATTATATGTAAAGTAAAAGCTAGTTTCGCCTTTAGACATATATTGAATGTGCACATTTAGGGACTTAGTGGCTGTTATGCATCCCATGGGTGTCCTAAATAGTTTTTTTTTTTTTTAGCTTTTGAAAGTATTTTAAGTCTACATTAGTCCTTTGGCTTGTGTTTGAAGTGGTTAAATAAGGTGAGACCTTGTAAAATGCAAGTTGACTCCTTTTTTACCATTAACTAACTTTATATGGGTTTAGTGTAGCAAATTATTTATATAAGGGAAAAACTATGCTTGTACCTTTTGAGTAACTTTATTTTAGTAAAAGAAAAATAGGAGTCAAGGGTTAGAATCTTTTAGGAAGTGTTAGTAAAGCTTGGGTATGCAAAACCTAAGACCATTTAAAAGCCAAAAGGTGCCAAATTTAGGGGTTGAGAGATCAAAATTTGATTTAGAACCTAAGTGTGAGATTTGTACTTAGACAACTTTTTTTAGGTGTTTTTAATTTGTACTAAGTGGTTTGGTGCCAATTGGAGATGTGGTTAAATTTTTTGTCTTTGCATTTAGAGCTTTAAGTGTTATTTCTCTGATTTTTGTATTTTGTGCTATCATATAAGAGGGACCTTAGTTTTATGTTACTTTGGAGTATATTTTGAGAGTTTATGGTTGTCTAGGGTGCTTAGAGATAATTCAAAATAATTAGGGGGGAATCTTAATGAGCTTGGTGTAAATTCAAAGGAGTAAAAGTTTAGGAATTATAATGGCTTGGTACATTTTTGCTGCTCTTATGTTTTGTGTGCATAATGCTTGCTATCCTATGTCTCTTACTCTATTTTCTTCACTTTCACATGGATCCATTGATAGAAATAGTTGTTATATTATGTCTAAAGGTGTATGGAAATGGTCCTAAGGGTTTTGGATGACTATGAGTTGGTTTTAGGTGGTAGTTTGCTCTTTTAGTGCAGTATTTGTTGTTAAAAATTCTGTACCTACTATCCTAGCATGGTGGTGGCCATCTTAATTATTTTTCTTTGATTCTTGATGATGTAGAGGTTAATTTAGGCCTATGTTGGAATTTGGAAGGGTGGGAAGAAGTTTTGAGATGTTTCAAACGTGCTTAGATAAGGAAAAGTGTGATTTTTATGGATTTTACTATCAAGTATTTATTATTTCTATCATGCAATGGTTTAAGCTTGGTTTATAGGATTTATATGTATTCTAGGAATTTTTAGATGCTTATAACCATTTATACTTAGCAAAACTTGGTAGTTGAGAGTCTAGAGAATTTTAGGAACTCCTATTATAATTTTACTTAAGTGCTATCAAGATTTTCCTTTAATTTATTGGCTTGATTAAGGTTTGAAGTCTAGTATAGGACCTTCTTGTAACTAGCTTAACTCTTAATCAAGATAGTTAAGTATAATTATGCTCTTAATCACTAGTATTTATGGCCTAATGTAGATACTAGTTTAATAATAGGTGAAAATATAGGAAAATTTGAACCTTTTAATCATCTATCAAAACGATTTAGAGAAATAAAAAGATTTATGTTTATAAAAAATTTAATTTCTTATTTAAGACATTCAACTCATTCACAAATGATTTTAAAAAGTATAAAACTCCTATATATTGGTTTACAAGTCATTACTTATCATTAATATAGTGAAAACTAGAATTTAATAGCAAAAATGGGGGTCTTAGGAACCTAAGTCAAGACTTGAAAAGGTTTAGCTACGGTCAAGTTAGCCTCTAGAACCTCTAAAAGTATAATTACACACTAATGTTGCAACCTAGGTTCTTCCCACCATGACTTAGCTCAAGTCTGAGACCAAAATCTCGATCCTCACTGTGGCCTAGATTACCTATACCACAGCGAGGTACCCTTAGGCCTCGCTACCTAGAAAATCCTAAGTCTCATCGCAATGAGACTACTTGGTGCTGCGATGAGATTGCATTTTGTAACTCATTTATGCTAAAATTTGTGACTTGCACAATGAAACACACTGCACCAAAGTGCGCCTCGATTCTATAACACTTTGGATGAGTTTTGATTGCGACTTAATCCTTTACTATCACTCCAAACTAAGATACATGAACTAACTCATTTGCAACTCTCCAAATCCCATCTTAAGACATTTATAGAGCTAAAATGCTAAGCTTTTAAGACTTAGACCCATTAAAACTTCTAGATTATTGATCTTATGTAGTCCATGGACTCCAAAACTAAGAACACCAATGCAATCTCATATTATATCAGTATACACGTCATTTTGTCCACAAAAGATGGCTTATAAGCTCAAATTGGCAATCCCAAAACACTTAATACACCACCAAATGTCCTCTAACCACTTAGAGCAAGTGTAAATGGACTAATTAAACATGTTCATACCCTCAGAGTTATAAAGAAACCTCATATGAAAATTATAGCCACGACACATTTCCAAACATCACATGGAACATATATGATAGTTGAATGTATATCACAAAACTAAGACTAACCATAAAAGCAAAGTGATAATCATATTCATTATATTGATGAGGCAAATTCCATATATGCATATCACTTCATAGGTACTCAATTATATGTAAATACATTAGAATCCGTATAAGTTAGAACTTAATCTTCTAAAGGTTAAATCTTTAATTACAAAATATCAAAATACCTATACTTGGTAAAAATAAATGCATCATGATGCTATACAAATTGAGTTACAAGATTAGCATATACATAAAAATCAAGAGCATCCAAGTGCAGAGGTCCCATACAAGGTCTAAAATCTAAGGGTGGTGATCCATTTGTTTCCCCCTTTCTTTAGCTAAGGAACTTTCACTTGAAATTGTTAACCCATAAAATAGGGTGAGATATGAATCTCAATAACCAAAAGAAAATTTGATACATATGTGCAAATTAATCAATATGAATGCATTTTACACCAATAAATACCAGATCATTAATATATTTAGTAACTGAACCAATTGGACTATCAGTAACTACTATCTCATACTAGCAATTGCATACAACATGTCAATGGCCAAACACAAAGGGAAAAGCCTGTCCATAGCACTAACTCCCTACTAAGCACACTCAAGATTCAGTGCATTCTATTAAATCTGATCACAACTTAGTGCATGATCACAACACAGTGTACAGGTGACAACATTATCACAGTTTCACCAAAGACATGATCATGGTCTAAAACAATCAAGTAGCCTACCAATTATTTAGTATAGAAAACATATATGTATAGCAATTTTTAGATTAAAATGAACATATGCATGGAATTAAAAATAAACATATGGTTATCTCACTTAGTTGTGCCAACTTCCTCAAGAGTTAAAAACAAGTGCCAACACTTTAAAAGTCCTAAGTTAACCAAAATCAAATTCTTAGTCATCATTCGTTACAAAAATTAGGTACTCATTGATTCTAAGTATTAAAACTACCTAGCAATCACTTACCCAAGCCTCTAATGAATTCTAATTCATACTTAAGCCTTCCAATACTAAAAACTACAATGCCTCACTCTAATTTCTTTGTATTTTTGTACAATAATAGAACCTAATATGCAAGTCAATCATTGAGGCCAATTTCTATCATAAAACACATCAAAATAGAGGGAAAGTACTTACCTAATGATCCCTTTAGTCTCAACCTCCTAAAATCATGCGAGAAATAACCAAACACCCACTTTTAGATTTAGATAGGAGATGAAAATTCAAACATAAGACTAATTGGACCAAAATGAAAATGAAGATAAAAGGATCAACTTTTATATAATTTACATTGGCTAAATCTCCCTTCATGTATGCAAATTGGTGCTAAAATGCTAAAGAACCTTAGCCTCCCTCTCAAAGTGCAAATTTCTCTCCTTCCTTTTGCTGAATAAGTGTCTAATCTACAAAATAGGGTAAAAAGGCTGCATTAGAGTTAAGGTTTTATGTAGTAATGGGCTAACCCAAGAGCTCTTAGTCCAATTGGGTCCATTTTCTAAGTGTTGGGCCATAGATACAAGGGTTTAAGTGGGTCCAAAAAGGTTTGGCCTCCATAAAAATGAACTTAGGCCTCTATAAATGGTTTTTGGCACAAATAAATGAATTATCGAGTCCAAACATTAAATATTCACCGCCCACTTAATTAGTTTTTTTTAATCAAGCCCTAATCCACTATTAATTTTATTTTCAGTTAATAGTGCCCAATAATTATTATTTGTCTTAAAATACCCAAAATGATAGTTTTTTATAATTTATTCCAAAATCCCCACAGTAATTCTCTATTCTCCTCAAATTAAACACTTAATTCTCTATTATTTTCTTTAATAAATTTTCAAATACTACATTTTTTCTCTTTTTAAGAATTTTGTCCTTAAAATTAAACATACATTATTCAAATAGCACTGCATAGTTTTTCCTCATTGCTTCCTCTATTTCCCAATTTGTTTCATCAGGAGTTAGTCCTTTCTATACTATTACCAAAAGGATGTTCTTATTATATAACTGTTTGACTTTTGAGTCCACTATCCTTTCCTGCTTAACCACATAAGACAAGTTATCTTGCAGATGTATATTCTCATGCTTAATGACATGTGAAGAGTTCAGGTGGTACTTTTTTAATTGGGATACGTGGAACACATCATGCAATTGGGCCAAATTTGAAAGCAAAGCTACCTTATAGGCCACGAGTCCAATTCGCTTAAGGATTTGAAGGGAATTAAGATAAAGAGGACTGAGTTTTCTTGACTCAACAGAACACCCTACACCTATCACCAGAGTAACCTTAAGGAACACATAGTCTCCCACCTCAAATTCTAAAGGTCTCTTTTTCTTATTCACATAACTTTTCTAGCTTTTATAAGTAGCTAGCAATTTCTTCTTGATGAGTTCAATTTGACAGGTGGTTTGATCCATGATATTCAGACTTAAGAGGCTTCTCTCACCAAGTTCTACCCAGCATAAAGGTGATTTACAATAAAGTGCCTCAAATAATGCCATCTAAATATTTGAATGGTAACTATTATTGTATGCAAACTCCACTAAAGGCAAGTACACATTCCAGTTCCCTTTTAACTTTAGCACACTAGCCCTAAGCATATCTCAAGAGTTTGAATAGTCTACTAAGTTTATCCATCCTACTAAGGGTGATAGGTAGTGTTAAAATTAAAACTAGTGCTTAAAGCTTTCTACAAAGACAGCCAAAATTTTGATGTGAACTTAGGGTCTCTATCTAACACAATGCTATTAGGGTTACTATATAACCTCACAATTTCATAGACATAAAGTTGTGCTAGTCTATCTAGAGAATAAATGGCTTTGATAGGTAGAAAGTAGGTAGACTTGGTTGGTCTATCCATAATCACCCAAATAGCATTATAACCCAAGGATGTCCTAGGTAAAGCCATCACAAAATTTATGGATATACTGTCCTATTTCCATTAAGGAATCTCTAAAAGGTGTAATAGGCCTGCAGGTTTTTAGTGCTCAATTTTAACCTTCTGACAAACTAAGAACTTAGCAACAAATTCTACTATGTCCAATTTCATTCCCGGCCACCAAAAACTTTTCTTAAGGTCTTTATACATCTTAGTGGTGCCCAAATAGATGTATATATATTCTTATAAGTCTCAAATAGTAATAAATTTCTTATCTCCTTATCCCTAGGTATGAACACTCTACCTAATACCTTCCTAAAGCATCCTCTGACAGGTTAAAGTCCTTGACTTTTTCACTCCCTAATTGCTCTCTACCCAAATGTTCATCTAACTCTTGGACCTCCTTGATTCTCTTCCTAAAATCACTCTCTATCCTCAACTCATATAAAACAAGACTATTAGGGTATATAGTTATGGATAAATTCAAATCTTTCAATTCCTCAATCAAATTTTATTCCTTAAGCATCATTGTTACCATATGAATAGATTTTTTACTCAAGACATCAGTGACCATATTCGCCTTTCCTGAATGATACTTTAAGGAGAAATCATAATCCTTAAAGAACTTTATCCACCTCCTTTGCCTCATGTTAAAATCCTTTTGGTCAAATAAATACTTGAAGCTCTTATAGTTACTATACACATTAAATTGTGCACCATAGAGATAGTGCTTCCAAATCTTAAGAGCAAAAATCACAGTAGCTAACTCTAGATCTTAGGTGGGATAATTTTCCTTATAAAGTCTAAGTTTTCTAGAAGCATAAACTATCACTCTACCTTATTACATCAAAACATAACCTAATCTCTTTTTAGATGCATCATTATAGACCATAAAGGTCTCTTTAGGATTAGGTATAAATTGTATAGGTGCGAAGGTCAATCTATTCTTAAGTTCCTAAAAGCCATTCTCACACTTAGCATCCTAAACAAAAAGGTTAGTCTTTCCTAGTTAACTTAGTTAATGGTATCGTTAGTTGACCATAAAGGTCTCTTTAGGATCAGGTATAACTAGCATGGGTGTGAAGATCAATCTATTCTTAAGTTCTTAAAAGGCATTCTCACACTTAGCATCCTAAACAAAAAGTTAGTCTTTCTTAGTCAACTTAGTTAATGGCATTGCTAGTTGAGAAAATCTCCTAATGAACCTCTTATAATAACTAGTTAGACCTAAGAAACTTTGGATTTTAGTCATTGTCTTGGGCCTTTCCTAATTCAATACCACTTTTACCTTACTAGAATCTACCGTTACCCTTTATTCTAATATCACATGACCTAGAAACTTTACCTTTCACGAAATTCACACTTGCTAAGTTTGGCATATAACTTATGCTTCCTTAAGGTCTAAAAAACTATCCTAAAATGCTCCTCATATTCCTTACTACACTTTGAATAGACAAGAATGTTATCAATAAATACTATTACAAACTAGTCAAGATATGGCCTAAAAATCCTATTTATGTAGTCCATAAAAATGGCAAGGGCATTGGTTAACTCAATTGGCATGACTAGGAACTCATAATGGTCATACTGAGTCCTAAAAGTAGTTTTAGATATGTCTTCTACTTTTACCCAATGCTAGTTGTATTCTAACCTAAGATTAATCTTTGAAAAGACTAATACTCCCGTTAATTGGTCCACCAAATCATAAATTCTAGATAAAAGGTATTTATTTTTTATGGTCATTTAGTTCAACTGCCTATACTAGATACAGAGTCTAGGACTACTATCATTTTTCTTGACAAATAAAACTAGTGCTTCCCATAGAGACACATTTGGCCTGATGAATCCTTTTTCAAGCAACTCTTCTATTTGATTGTTCTACTCAACAAGTTTAGTAAGTGCCATTCTATATGGGGCCTTTGAAATTGGACCTATACTGGGAACTAAGTCAATGAAAAATTCTAGCTCTCTCTCTAGGTGTAGTCCACTAATCTCTTTAGGGAAGACTTCTAAAAATTCCCTAATCATAAGTGTATCCTCCAACCTATCTTTAACCTCAATATGCAAAGAAAAGAACATAAGAAACCCTTGGCAACCACGCCTAAGATACTTCCCAACTTGGGCAATAGACACAAAAGCAAGCTCAATTAAAGGATAAGATGCAAGAATAACAATAGGTAAGGAAGTAGTTTTACAGTTATAATCAAGTATTACATTATTGGCTGATAATCAATCCATACCAATGATCACATCAAAATTATGCAAAGGGATACAAATCAGGTCAAAGGTGGTACAATGACTATCGAATTATATAACACAATTTAGACACAGATAATTTAAATGGTACTAGGCTAATTTTAAAATCCAAACACTTAGCATGGTCATATGAGATGAATTAGTAGGTTGCACCTAAGTCAAATAATACATCTAGTTATGGACAAGAAGAGTACCTTAGATCAAACTAGGGGATTTATTGGCCTCCTATTGTGTAAATGCAAATATACATCTTTTTGCAGATGGTTTAATAGATGAGACTGATTCTCGTGACACTATGCAAGTTCATGCATAGTATCCTGATTTCCCACAATTATAGCACGGCAGGCATGGCCTACTCCCATGATTCTTTACACACTTGTTACATGCTGACAGGGTACTCACTGAACTTTTTGGCAATCTCATATTTTTCCTTTAAGGAAAATTTCTTAGGGGCGACCTCCTACACCAAAAGCCATTGCTACTACTTGTCCCCTTCTTGCCACTACCTCTGAAGGGTTTTACACTTTGGTCCTGCTTATCCTCTATTGTCTTCTTTCTTTTGGCTTCAATCTCCATTAAGGCCCTTTTAGATACTCTACACTTTTCTATTAGCTCATCAAAGTTACAAATCTGAAGGGGCACGATTTTATCATTCAATTCAAGTTTTAGACCCCTCTCAACCTTGGCAGCCTTTTAAGGATTATCATCAAATCGTTTCAAATATGAAGAGGAATGAGATAACTAAATAAACTTCATAGCATATTGATCCACAATCATCTCACCTTGTTCAAGGAAATTAAATTCAACCTCTTTATCAACCCTAACTAAGAGTGGAAAATATTTGTTCTCAAAGGCTATCCCTTGTGATGTCAACAATCAAGATGCACTGTGCACCAGTGCTCTATCTCACTTTCCAGCTCATAAACAACCAATCTAGCCTTTTGTTCAGAGGTGCAAGTCATAACTTCAAAGATTTTCTCTGCATTAGTCACCTCTCAGCTTTATCAGTATCCAATTTGCCTAAGAATGCTAAAGGGTCAACTTTTCTAAACTTGGCCAACACAACTGCAATATCATCTCCTTCCCCTTAGTGCCTGTACCAAGGTTTTGGCCTGCATAACCCAATTTTCTACAGACACCTCTTGATTGTGCTTATTCATTTTCTTATGCAATTGTTGCAGCATTTAAACAATGGCTACATAAGCCTCGACTTGCTCTTGAAGAAAGTCATAACCCTCATAATAGTCTCATAAGCCTCAGCTTGCTTTCTCATACGGTTAGCCATTGCAGTCATGACCTCTTGCACTTCCCTTAGCATTTCAATGGTTTCACGTTATGCAGCCATTGTACCTTGCAATGCCATAAGCACAACAAAAGGCTCCCTATTAAGCTATAACCATAAGGGCAAGTCCAAATACAACCTCATCCATAGCATGTAATGCATGCATAAATAATACTATTGGACTAAGTTTCTCCTATCCCTAGTATGCATGCATTACAATTACCAAGTTTTCCAACCACAAAGTTCAAAATCCAACATAGTTTCCTGAATTATTACTCTGATACCAAATGTAACAATCCTAACTCTTAATCAAGCTAATTAAGCATAATTATACTTTTAATCACTAGTACTTATAGTCTAATGTAGATACTAGTTTAGTACTGGGTGAAAATATAAGAAAATTTCCATTTAAAGAAAGAGAAAGATTTATATTTATAAAAAATTTAATTTCTCATTTAAAACTTTCAACTCATTCATAAATGATTCTAAAAAGCATAAAACTCTTATATGTTGGTTTACAAGTCATTACTTATCATTAACATAGTGAAAACTAAATTTAATAGTAAAAATGAGGGTTTAGGAACTTGGGCTACAACTTGGAAAAATTTAGCTATTACCAAGTCAGCCTCTAAAACCTCTAAGAGCATAACTACACACCCGCATTGCAACTTAGGTTCTTCTCGTCATGACTTAGCAAGTCTGGGACTAAAATCTCACAAAATTTAGATCCTCACCATTGCCTAGATTAGCTACACCTTGACGAGGTGCCTTCTGGGCCTTGCTACCTAGAAAATCCTAAGTCTCACAATGGCAAGACTACTTAGTGCCACGACGAGATTACAATCTGTAGCTCCTTTAGGCTAAAATTTTTTACTCACACCATGGAGAAACACACTGTGTCGCAATTCGCCTAAGTTCTATAATAGCTTAGATGAATTTTGGCTGCGACTCAATCCTATACTATCACTCCAAACTAAGATACATGAACTAACTCACTTGCAATGCTATAATTCCCATCCTAAGATCCTTTTAGATCTAAAATGCTAAGCTTTTAAGACTTATAGCCAGCATAATTTCCAAATTATTGGTTTTATATAGTCCATGGACTCTAAAAATAATCACATTAATGGAATCTTACACATACTAAGGACACGATTACGTCTAAAATAGTCAAGTATCTAATCAAGCATTTAACATAAAAAACCTATATGTGTAGTAACTTTCAAATTAAAATAAACATATACATGAAATTAAAAATAAACTCATAGTTACCTCACTTAGTTGTGCCAATTTCCTCAAGAGTTAAGAACAAGTGCTAACACTCTAAATGTCCTAAATTAACCAAAATCAAATTCTTAGTCATCATCCATTTCAAAAATTAGTTACTCATTTATTATAAGCATTAAAACTACCTAGGAATCACTTACCCAAACCTCTAATGAATTCCAAATTCAAACTTGAGCCTTCCAACACCAAAAACTACAATACCCTACTCTAATTTCTTTGTATTTTCATACAGTAATAGAACCCAATATGAAATTCAGTCATTAAAGTCAATTCCTAACATAAAACGTATCAAAATAGAGGGAAAATACTTACCCAATGGTCCCTCTAGCCTCAACCTTCAAAAATCATACAAGAAACAACCAGACACCCACTTTTAGATTTGGATATAAGATGAAAATTCACCAAACACAACACTAATAAGACCAAAATATAGAGAAAGATGAGAAGATCAATTGTTATATAACTTACCATGGCTAAATCTCCCTCTGTGTGTGCAAATTAGTGCTAAAATGCTAAAGAACCCAAGGCTCCCCCTCAAAGTGCGAATTTATCTCCTTCCCCTGGCTAAACAAGTGTTTAGTCTATAGAATAGGGTAAAAAGGCTGCACTAGAATTAAGGTTTTATGTAGTAATAAGCTGACCTAAGAGCCCTTAGTCTAGTCAGGCCCATTTCCTAAGTCCTAGGCCATAGATACATAAGTTTAAGTTAATCCAAAAAGGCTAGGCCCCATAAAAAATGAAGTTAGGCTTTTATAAATGATTCTTGGCATAAATAAATTAATTATAAGGCCCAACATTAAATGTTTACCTCCACTTAGTTAATTTTTCTTAATCAAGCCCAAATCCACTATTAAATTCTGTTTCAATAAAAAGTGACTAATAATTATTATTTGTCTTAAAATACTCAAAATGATAGTTTTCTATAATTTACTCCAAAATTCTTATAATAATTCTCTATTCGTCCTAAATTAAACACTTGTTCTTTATTATTTTCCTTAATAAATTTTTGGATGTTACACTTATAGACTATTAGAAGACCTTGTTAACAAGATTTTAGACCTTATAGATTGCTATGTGTGGTTTTCGATTATATCCTAGTGTTTTGATCTAAAATCTTGTCAACAAGATCCAATCCTTGTTGACAAGATTTCCATATAGGTTCATGATTCCTATAGTATTTTAACTACACAACAAAAATTAAAAGTTAAAATTTGTTTGTAATTTTTGTAAATAAATAAATACATGAATTTAACACTTATTCATATGATTTCCATTGCTTTGCACTTTAATTAGGCAAAATCTCTCAGGTATAGCTATAAAGATAGTTTGACATTTTTAGTGTTAGAGTTATGGTTTAGGATAACCTTGCTCGTTATAAAAGAGTTTATGAAATTTTTGAAATCTATATACATGCTAAAACTTGTAGAGGCAAGCTAAAATGCAATATGCCACTGCATAACTCCTGCAACAAATGAAAGAGGATATAGATAGGAACAAGACAAATCAAGAGGCTATGAGATTAAAAGGACAAGGGGTTGATGTGCAAAGCTCTTTCTATAAATTTTTGAATAATTTTAGAAAGTTGAATCCTCTGTCAATTTAGGGCAGTTATGATCCCATTAAAGGCGAGGTAGAGAACTAGTGGAAGGGTGAGGAGAAACTTTATTGGCCAAATGAAGTACAGATCACTTGGGAAGCATTTCAAACTTCTTTTCTATGATAAGTTCTTTCTAGAGAATGTGAAGAGTAAAAAAGAAGCAAAGTTTATTACCGTAGAGCAGGATGACATGTCAATTAGTATGTTTGTAGTTAAATATAAGGAACTATCTAACTTTTCTTCTTATTTAAAGTAATCTTATACTGGGACTTAGAAGGCCACAAACTTCTAATAAAGATTAAAGCCTAAAATTAGATCACAAATTGTAGCATTTGAGATTAAAAATTATGCCTAAACTACTAACAAGGCTCAAATCATTCAAGAAGGATTAGGAGATTATAGAGTTAGTACTAGCAAGCCTAGAGGTAGCAAGAAAGGTATAGAACTTGATAGGCTTGATAGATTTAGTAGAAAAGGAAGTAGTGTAGGGTAAAGTAATAGAAAGAGAACTCTTAGACATGGTCAAGGTTAGAAGCATTCAACACCTTCAAGAATAACACCATGACCTTCATTTGAATGCAAGAATTGTGGTAGAAATCATGGTCATTCCCTTTGTTTAGCAGGATCTAATCTGTGCTTTCATTGTGGTAAGCCAAGTCACATTTCTTTGTTTTGCGATCAAGTGAGAGAGACAATTCCAAATCCATGACCTCAAAACCAAGGGTGTGTGTTTGCTTTGACCTAATAAGAGGTTGTGCAATCACTGAATCTTATCAAGGGTACTATCACTTTAAATGATTTCATTATAGATGTTATGATTCAAGTGCTAGGCACTCATTTATATCTTATGATTATGCTAAAAGATTAGGCATGAGTGAGTACTTTACTATATGGCTTATTTGTATTTATGCTTGTTGGGAGCCTTGTAGTGACATCTTGCATTTATTTGAATTATATTGTTTAGCTAGATAGCAAGTATATTACCCTAGACCTAATTTATATGCCACTGCATGATATAAATGTAATCATAAGTACAGATTGGCTATTAGCTGATAATGCTATACTAGATTGTACCCGTAAGAGCATTTCATTACCTACATGTATTACTAATCCTAGTAACTTGATTAAGTCTTCATTTTTATTAATGGCACAAGCAATAAATATTTAAAAAAGAGTTGTTAGGGTTTTTTGGTGTTCTTTACACTGAAGGTTAAAGTTAAAGAAGTACTAGAAGATATTCTTGTGGTTAAGGAATTTTTAAAAGTATTTCCTAAAGAAGTGAGTGGCTTACCTCCAGAAAAGGAGGTTGAGTTTTTAATAGATTTAGTTCTGAGATCTGAACTCATCTCGAAAGCCCCATATCGGATGACTCTAGTTGAACTTGTAAAGTTAAAAAAGCATATTAAAGGATTGTTTAATAAAGGTTTTATCAAACCTAATACGTTACCTTAGGGTGTGCTAGTTTTGTTTGTTAAGAAGAAGGATGGCAATTTAGGGCTTTATATTGATTATTATCATCTAACTCAAATCATTATAAAAAGTAAGTACCCCTAGCCCTGTATAGATTATTTATTAGGGCAGCGATGTTTTTCAAGATTGGCTTGAAGTTTAGGTATCATCAGTTAAGAGTGAGGGTTGAAGATGTGCTTAAAACTGCTTTTAGAACCAGATATGGTCATTATGAGTCTTTGATCATACCATTTGACTTGACCAATGGCCTTGTACTATTCATGGACTATATGAATGGATTTTTCATCCATATCTAGACTAGTTTGTTATGATTTTTATTAATAATATCTTGTATATTCAAGGAAAACAGAAGAACATAAAAAACATCTTAGAATGGTTTTGCATGCTTTGAAGGATAAGCGATTATATGCCAAATTTAGTAAATGTTGCTAAGATTCGTAATTTTCTGAGATTAGTTAGGTATCATCATAGGTTTATAAAAGGTTTTTCATAATTGGTTACCCCATTAACTTGACTGACTAGGAAGGACCACTTTTATTAGGAATGATAAGTGTGTGAGGAAGCTTTTCAAGAGTTGAAGGCGAGGTTGACCTCAATGCCAGTGTTGATCATTCCTAATCCATATGAGACCTTTACTATATATAGCAATGTATCGAAAAAAGGTTTAAGATGTGTCCTTATGCAACAAGGTTGAGTGGTTGCTTATGCATCCCAGCAATTGGGGCCACATAAAAAGAATTATCCAACTTATAATTTAGAATTAGTAGTTGTGATCTTTGTGTTCAGAATTTAGAGGCATTACTTCTATGAAGCAAAATTTGAAGTTTTTAGTGATCATAAAAGCTAACAGTATTTGTTTGATCAATGTGAATTAAATATGAAGCAAAGAAGGTGAATTGAATTTTTAAAAGACTGATTTTACATTGAAGAAATATCCACGGAAAGCAAATGATGTTGCTGATGCTTTGAGTAGGAAATAGATTCATATGGCCATGTTAATGAGTAAGGAACAAAAATTATCAAAAAACCTAAGAGATTTGAATTTGTCTATATCGGTTTAACCAGGGAACTTGTGGATGAGTGAATTAAGGATTCATAATGAGTTGAGAAAAGAGAGAAATATAGCTTAAGATTTAGATAAGTACTTGATTGAAGTAAGGAAGGCGATGGGTCAAAGGAAAATGAAAGGATTTAATTTGGCTTCAGATGAAGCGATATGTCAGGGTAAGAAAGGGAAAACTTGAAACAAAAAATACTTGAAAAGGTATATAAAAGCAAGTATACAATATATTCAAGTGCCACAAAGATGTATAAGGACTCAAAAAGGAATTTCTAGTGGCCTAAGATGAAAAAAGACATAATTAAGTTTGTGATGAAGTGTTTGGTATGTCAGCAGATTAAGGTAGAGCATCAATGACCTATATAACTGTTGTAGCCCCTTATAATCCCAGAATGAAAATGGGATAGTGTTGCCATGGATTTTGTGACGGGACTACCTCATACGTCCATTGGGTATAATTCAATTTGGGTGATAGCTGATAAACTAGCCAAATTAGCTTATTTCCTACTTGTTAAGGCCATATTTACTATGGATAAGTTGGCACAAGATGTACATTAAAGAGATAGTGAGATTATATGATATGCTGAAGAGTATTATATCAAATAGAGATATAAGGTTTCATCTAAGTTCTAGAGGTCCTTGCATGAAGCTTTAGAGACCATGCTTCATTTTACTATTGCATATCATCATCAATTCGATGGATAGACTAAGAGAACAATTCAAACTTTAGAAGACATGCTGAGGGTGAATATCATGGATATGAAAGGAAATTAGGATATTTACTTACCTTTGGCAGAGTTTGCATATAACAACAAAAATCACTTAAGTATTCAAATGGCACCATGTGAAGCATTGTATGGACAAAGTTGTAGATCTTGTGTGTGTTGGGTTGAGTTAGATAGGAGAGGTCTCCTGGCCCCTGAGTTAGTAGACTAAATAACAAAACAAATTGAGAACATTAAGAAGAAATTAGTAGCGACCCAAAATGGATAGAAAAGTTATGTAGATAGGATAAGGAAGCCCTTAGAATTCAATGTGGGTGATCATGTTTTCCTAAGAATAACCCCTATGACTAACATTGGACATGCATTTAGAACCAATAAGCTTTTTCCTCACTACTTAGGCCCATTTAAAGTTCTTGAGCGCATTAAACCAGTGGCATATAGGTTAGCTCTACCACGCCACTTGTCTCAGATACATGATGTATTTTATGTGTCTAAATTGAAAAAGTATCAACCTAATCCTTCATATATCATAGAATTTGAACCATTGTGTCTACATGAAAATTTATCATATAGGGTAGAATGTAAGAAGATTATTGATTCACAGGTCAAATAGCTGGGAAATAAAAGTATCACAATGGTTAAGGTCATGTGGAAAGGACTATCGCCACTTGAAAGTACTTAGGAAATAGAGGAAGCCATGAAGACGGATTATCCAAAACTCTTCACGAGGTTAGTAAATTTTGAGAACAAAATTTTTATTAGAGGGAGAGAAATGTAACATCCCGATATAGAGCTAATTAGCATGCTTCTCAGAACCGGACTGGACCAGCCGGTTCGACCGGTTCGCCCGGGAACCCTTCCCTAGTCCAGTTTGGTTGAGTTGGAAAACTGGGTAAGCAAAAAACCAGTCAAGAACCGGTGAAAACCGGTCAAGAACCGGTGAAAACCGATAAAAAACCAATAAAAAACCAGACTAAAAAACTGGTCAAACCGGTCTGAAGCCATTTTTCTTTTTTTTTTAATTTTTTTTATATAACAGAATAATTCATGTTAAATGATTTTGACAAATTAAAAATAGAAGGTAATAAAAAAGATGAGGGAGTTGAAATATGATTTTTTTTAAAAAAAAAAAGAGAATATAAGAGAAATAAAATGTGTATAATTAATTATTTTTTATACTTACTTTTTATCATGTTCAATTTCCTAATAATATTTCTCTCAAATATCAAGATACTTAGCTAAAATTATTATTTATTATTTTATTTTTTAATAATAAGTAGAATCTTAATATAATTTAGAAATTTTAAAAATTTAATATTAAATATTCTTAATTTTTAATCATAGATAATTTTTATTTTAAACTAAACATTAATTTTTGTAATATCTTAAGAAATGTTAAATTAGTAATCAAATATTTAAAATTTATTAATATTTATTTGTTATATTAAAATTTTAATACATAAAATTTTTTTAAATAATATATTTAATTATCACCGGTTTGACCACGGTTCGACCACGATTCGACCAATGAATCGTGAACCAGTATCTCCACCGGTTCAATGACCGGTCCGGTTTTAAAAACATTGCTAATTAGAAATTAAGAGAGTGAGTTAAATTAAAAAAATTAAAGGATTCGAATTAAATATTTGAGAGAATGATGATTGAATTAAAATATAAAATTGGGTATAATATAATTCTATATATTAAAAGAGGTGAATTAAGTAAAAGATTAGCACTTAATATAAGATTAAACACTTTGAGAATTGATGACCAGCCAAACAAGCCCTTGACCCATTAAATTAATAAATCCTTATACCATAATTGTCCTGCCCTCTCTTATTTTGTCCAATTCTATTTCTGTGCAGTGAAAGAAAAGTGTAACTAAGAGAAAAAATTCAACCATGGAGCTGTGGGTTAAAGCTCATGTATAAAGAGGGAATTGATGGAATTTGTCAAGGTAAGCTTCATAAAAATTCATCTCCATCTTGTGCTCTTCACTTGGGTGGTTTTAGCTTTTGATTTAATGGTAGTTTCAACTGAAGGAAGGTTGAGTGAAAAGGGAGATAACTTCATGCAAATGGAAGGAGTTGAAGGGAGGATGTTTTCCAAGGTAAGTGATAGATAATTTGAGTTAAAATTGAAGGGTTTCCAAATCCAATTTTGTCTTTTGTGTTTCCAAAAATTCAAACTGTAGCTTAAAGAAAAAATAAAGTATTTTTTCATGACTTAACTCAAGCTTGAAGGAAGGAGGAAAACACAATTTTTCATCATGGTATAGCTTTTTAATTACATGTTTATAATGCTATATGAAGGGTGTTTTTGCTACTATGTTGGGCTAAGCTTTAAAAAATGTAAGGAGAAGGAGTTTTGTATAATTATAGTTGATTTTAATTCACCAATTATTAGCCAAGGATGTGTAGGTAATGAACTTTTGTAAATCTAAACCAAAAGTGAGTTATAAAGGCTTGGAGCTACCTTATTTATATGAGAATTTAAGGAATGGAGTAAGGGTATAGTGTTTGCTTAAAATATTCAATAGTCATTGTTAGATATAATAAATTGGTACCAATTTGGTGGTTGTCCTATTTTTCACCATGGTTAATCAAGGGCAAATTGAAGGAGAATTTTGATTGGGGAGTAAAGAAATTAGAAATGGTTGTAGGAATTTAAGTATAGGTAAAGAATATATCTTTATAGCTTCTTATTTAGTAAATTAGTAATTTCAAACTTAGATGTTGATTTAGTTGATTTTGGTGGCTATAATTATGTTAAGGTAAGCTTATCAGTAGCAAGTAAAGTTTGCCTTATCAGAGAGTGACTAAGGAAACTTGGATTGCTATCTAGGTAATTGCTTACCTTTTTGAATATATTTCCTATAAACTATTATAATATCCGATATTTTTAGAATTGAACCAAAACTGACGAGATTACAAAAGAGGACCCCAAAATGAAATGATTATAGGCTAAACAAAATTAGAATAATAATCTAGATATTTAGAAATGAGAATACAAAACTAATGATGACCTAAAATCAGAGCGAAAGTGACTAAACGAAAAGGCCAAAAACTTAGTGACAAAATTATAATTTTAGGTAACTTTTTAGAAATTCAAAGGAAGAAGTTTTAAATGGAAAAATAGAGTTTTTTTTTAGGGTTTTTAAAGGCTCTAAAAATCATAGGAACCCTTAGAATTGATAAAACATTTTTGGTGTACATTTTATATTATCAATTGATTAAAACTTTGACCGAATGATTCAGTAAGGTTTTAAATCTAATTTGGGTGAAACCAAAGGCATTTTATTAATTAAAAAATCTAAATTTTCATATAGAAAAGACAGCTCTTAAGAAGGATTTAAAATAAGCTCAAACAACATAGTCAAAGTATAATGGCAAAGTTGTAATTATAGAAAAGTCAAAATATCTTGTTCTATTTAATTATGATGCACCAGTCATTTCTTCTTCATCTCCACTGACCTGAACTAATGCTAAATGGAATGGATATGGCATGAAAAATGGGAGAAGAGAGAATAAAAAGAAAACTAAATAGGTAAGCATACATGCAAAATCTCATGTTATGGTAGTTAATAACCTTGCTCTACTCTTCATGATCTTTCCAATGGTGGTTTCAACTTCATGAAAGGATGATTTTAGTGGGTGATCTCATGAGAAATAGTGGATGTTTGGAGTAGCCAAATAGAGCAAGAGAATCACCATTTAGTAAACTTTTAAATGAGGTATGTTATGCAAAAAAAAGACTTGTTTTTCTTTAAATTCTAATGACTTCCATATTAGGTCTATAGAGAGAAACTAGAGAGGGGAAGTGAATTTGCTAAAAATTGATGGAATTAAAGGTTTTGAAGTATGAGGAATTAAATTATACAATTGGAATCAATTGAAAAATTTTAGAATTCAAGATAAGGAAGTTAGGGTTTCCATTGCACCTAAGAAGTCTTAGAACTATTATGAGACATTTTAAGCCATATGAAACCATAATTAGATAGAAGAGAAGTCCAAGAACATGGCTATGCATCAAAACCCAAGAAAGAACCAATAAAACTCCATATAGCTCTTTTATGATTAATGGTCCAACCAAGTGAGACTAGGGAGTGTTTCTTTGAGTTCTAATGAATTCAGAGACTTAGATATGATGAATAAATAATTATGAAAGTATTGGTTTGAATTTAGAAGCCCTAGAATGAATGTTGAAATTTTAAGGGCTTAAATGAAGTTAATGAAGCAAGTTGGTTCTAAAACTTTCTAACCAAGTATGTAATGATTCAAATGAATCTTTTAAGAGTTATAAGACTTATAAAAAGTAAGAGTTTGGGGTTAGAGAAGCAAGAACCAAATGTTTCTTCATAATGGACCTAAACTAGCCATAATTGATACCTTAAGTCTTAATGAGATTAAGTAAGAGTTATAAAGCCTAAAATGAGTTCTATGGGATCAATTTGCCTTATGATTGTTCTATGTAGGCCAAGCTAACCCAAACTCACTCATTTGTGGGTGTCAAGGTAAAAAAAGTAAGGAAAAAAGAAGCTTATAAGTGGGATTGTGGTATCTCCAAGTTCTTAAAATCACAAAGTAGCTTTATCTCCCTTTCTTGCATACTTTTGAGGGCTTGAATGAGTTGAATGCTTGCATGTGTTATTGCTTGATGCATTCATGAATTATGTTTAGCATACTTCCCATAATGAAACTTATGTATGAATACAAGATGCTTTTTGGCTCTTAGCTCCCTTAAAGCTTGGAATTGAGCATAGTAGCTCATTCTTAGTCCCCAAGTTGAGAAAAGTTGAGCCTAGTAAGTTTACGATGATGCCATGGCTAAGAAAAGAATAAATTTTTCTGTTTTATGATGCAATTGATTCATACGAGGCATGAGCATTGCATTCTTGCACTATATGCATGGAATACACTTATAGCATTCTTGTATATATTGCATTGGTTGAAATTAGCTTCTGAGATTCTCCCGAATCTCACTCCTATACTCCTACTAACCATTTCGGGTTCTTCAAGCCAAGGTCAAGACCAAGAGAGGCCATAAATAGTAGGAAATGATGTATTAGAATCTCATTTTGTATTAACTTTAGTATGCGTATGTATATGATGATTTACATGTATCTTAACACACTTATATATGATAGTGTTACTTCATGTTTTATGATGAAACAATGTATAAAAGTATAAGAATGGTAATATATGACTATTTGTGGCAAGCTATGTATATTATTGTAGAGTTTGATGTATGGGATGATATGATGAATGCATGTACTCTTAGGTATCCAAGGGTCAAATCTTGATCCAACTATTGTTAAATGATATGAAATGATTAGAAAAGCCATTTAGGATAGAAGAAATATGCTCAAAGTGAAAGAAACTCAATTGGACACAAAATGGTCCAAATTGGTACCTAAAATGGTCTTAAATTGCCATAAATAATTCCTATGTCAAAAGTGGCCTAAATGATCTAGTTTGAGCCTAAGATTTGGCATGCATTTAAACCCTTCCTAAAGCTTTTTGTCAACCTAAGAACCATAACTTTTTAGAGTAATACAGAATATTTTACGAATTTTCGAAATTGGATAGAAAATTCATTTACATCCTGGTACTATTCACACAAAATAGGTTTGCTACTTTGGGCTTTTTAGGGGACAAATGAAGTCTAATGCTCACAAAATTTTACAAGCATATATCTGAAATTATAAGCTTTCAACTTCCACCAAGTTTGTAAAAAAAAGGAGTTGTATAGAGGGAGTTATGAATTTTTGAAGTTGGGAGTCTAATTGTGTTCAAGTCTTGTAGTAGCCACTAATATGCAATGCCTTTTGTGGGTCAAATGAGATAAGATGCTCCTAAAATTTTTATAGAAATTAGGTCTCATCTTAAGCTTTCTCTAGCCACTAAGATCACCTAATTTGGAGTAGTGTAGCTCAAGATATGCAATTTCAACATTCAGGTCTACTACTTGCCTCCCTTTCTAACCTGTGTTACTGTTCCATTGTATTTGATAGGACAAATGAATTCAATTTCACCTGAAATTTTTACAGCAAATAGTTCACATCCTAGGCTTTCCATTGACACCTAATTTGCATGATTTGGAATTGTATAGCTCAAGTTATGAATTTTTAAAGTTTATGTAGATTTTGGCACCTATGCTATCATTTCGGGTTCTATGGTTATTTAAGGGGTTCCACGAGTTATCCCTTATAAATTGAATATGAACAAACTTTTTTATGATAAAAATAAGTTAAGGAAAGGTAAGAATCAATTTTAGACCCCTATAACTCAAAATAACCCATAAATAGCCCGATTTCAGTGTTAAAAAGCTTAGGTATGGATATGAATTTTGGTACTATTTCTATATATTAAATGAATGAGCTAGTAAAAGTTAGGTATGACAAATATTATGTGAAATGCTTGTTTATGAGTTTTCTTGCTATTTGATGAGATATTTATAAGTTAAAATTAGTGAGAAGGCCATGCTTCACCGCACCATTCTTATGGTGAAAGATTATGTTCTAGGAGAAGGCCATTCCTCCCCATTTGATGATGATGATATATATGCTTAAAATTGGTGAGAAGGTCATGCCTCACCGCATCGTTTATATGGTGGAATGATTATATTAATGAAAAGATCATGCCTTACTACAAATTTTAGAAACATATGATAAGCATGATTGTGACAAGTTTCATGATATATGTGACGTATGATGTTATTATGTGACCCTTATATGCAACCAAATATGCCATATATATATGATGAATATGTTTCCTTGCATACCATTATAGTTCTTTGTGCCTTGTTACTTGAAATATATTTTGGAAAAGTAAGGCAATTACTGGGATTTTTTTTCACCCCTTTAAGGGACCCTTTTCACATCTTTTCAAGGGAGAGTTCTATTAAAAGGCTTAAGAAATAACTTGAAGCCTGAGTAGGATTACAAAAGGGAACTGCAGGAGGTTGTACATGGTCTTTTGATGTGTAAATATGAGTTTTGATTATGTACATATATAAATGTTCCACATGTTCAATTTTGGGCCATAATGACTATTTTGGGATGTGAGCATGTATATCGAGGAATTATGGATACATAATAAAATTTCTCTTATGTAGGCTATAACCTTGTAATATATTTAGAATTGGAAGTACGATAACCTTATTTTGTTATTGGTCAATCCTATCTCAATGATTATATGTAAAATAAAAGGCTAGTTTCGCCTTTAGGCATGTATGAGTTAAATGTGCACATTTAGAGACTTAGTGGTTGTTATACATCCCATAAGTGTCTTACTTGGTATTTTTTTGGCTTTTGGAAGCATTTTAAGTCTGCATTAGTCTTTTGGCTTGCGTTTGAAGTGGTCAGAGAAGATGAAATCTTGTAAAATGCAAGTTAACTCCTTTGTTACCATTAACTAGCTTTATATAGGGTCAATGTAGTAAAATATTTATGTAAGGGGAAAACTATGATTTTACATTTTGAGCAACTTTATTTTAGTGAAAGAAAAGTGGTATTCAAGGTTTAGAACCTTTTGGGAAGTGTTAGCGAACTTTGAGTATGCAAAACCTAAGTATTAAATCATTTAGAAGCCAAAAAGCGTTAAATTTAGGGAGGGGTCAAATTTTGATTTAAGAACCAAGTGTGAGACTTTTATACTTAGACAAATTTCTTTAGGCATTTTAAATTTGCTCCAAGTGGTTTGGTTCCAATTGAAAATGTAGTTAAATTTTTCACCTTTGCCCATAGAGCTTTAAGTGTCATTTCTTTGGTTTTTGACTTTTGTGCTATCATAGAAAAGAGACATCAGTTTTATGCTCTTTGAAGTATATTATGAGATTTTATAGCTATCTAAGGTGCTTAGAGATAATTCAAAATTACTAAGGGGAGTCTTGGTGAGCTTGGTGTGAATTCAAGGGAGTAAAAGTTTGGGAGTTAAAGTGACTCAATGCATTTTTGATGTTGTCATGCTTTGTGTGCGTGATGCTTGTTTTCCTATGTCTCTTGCTTGGTTTTCTTGACTTTCATATGGATTCTTCGATAAAAATAGATGTTATATTATTTCTAAAGGTTTATGGAAGTGGTCATAGGAGTTTTGGATGATTATAAGCTGGTTTTAAGTGGTAGTTTGCTCTCTTTGTGCTATATTTGTTGTCAAAAATTCTGCACATGTTGTCCTAGCATGTGATGGCTATTTTGATTGTTTCTCTTTGATTCTTGATGTTGTAGATGTTGATTTAGGCATATTTTGGAATGTGAAACAGTGGAAGGAAGTTTTAAAGTGTTTCAAGTGTGCTTAGATAAGGAATAGTGTAATTTTTATGGGTTTTGCTATCAAATATTTTGTTTCTGCCATCGACTAGTTTAATGCTTGGTTCATAGGATTTGTATGTATTTTAAGAATTTTTAGATGCTTAGAACCACTTATACTTAGCATAACCTGGTGGTTCAGAGTTTATAGCATTTTAGGAACTCTTATTATAGTTTTGCTTAGGTGTACCTACTTAGATTTTTTAAGTGCTGTCAAGATTTTCCTTTAGCCTATTCGCTTGATTAAGGTTTGAAGTCTGATCTGAAACCTTGTAGACTATTGGAAGACTCTGTTAACAAGATTTTAAACCTTGTGGAATGCTGTGTGTGGTTTTTAGTTACATTTTAGTGTTGTGATTTAAGACCTTATGGACAAGATCTAAACATTGTTGACAAAATTTCTGGGTAGGTTCATGATTCCTATAGTATTTTAACCATATGACAAAAATTAAAAGTTGGAAGTTTAAATCGAACCGTAATTTTTGTAAATAAATAAATACATGAATTTAGCACTTATTTGTAGGAACTCCATTGTGTTGCACTTTGGTTAGGCAGAAATTCCTAGGTATAGCTATAGAGAAAGCAGTTTGACACCACCATTCTTCAAAAATATCTGCCTATAGAAGTTCAAGAAAAAGAGAATTCAATTAAAGTTGAATCTGATAACAAAGGAGAGGATGGATTCTAGAAAGTTCATAATTAAGATGATCAAAAGCCTAAAGAAGATACCAATTACAAAGTTGAAAAAAGTTGATGGTGACAAAGACAATGGAAAGAGTAATAGGATGGAGACTCTAAAATTGTTCATGGAAGGCGATGATAATTTTGAATGCTCCTACAAGCTAAAGGAGATCTTTATGGACATAGATGAAGTTACTAATGAAGTTTTATCCATCAAGTTGGACAAAGAAGGAATCATAAAAATAGAGGAAATCAAAGATGGAAGACCAACAAACAAGAACAATTCATTTTTTTCCTCCTTTACTATTGTTGTCACACTTTAGATCCAAATCCCTCCCTTTTGCCCTCCTTCAATTTCCCATCAATTTCCTTTTCATCTCACTATTTGCTTAATCAATAGCCCTTGAAGTGCCACGTCATGCATAAACTTAGAAGGCTGTCACCAAGCATCAAAATGCATAGTCATTTCCTATCCTTGCATTCTTTCCCTTAGCTCGCTTAATAAAGATCAATTCACAAGAAAGGATCTTTGCTTAGTTTCTTGGTTTCTTTTATAAAGGCCAGCCATGGCTTCCTTCTATCTCTAGAAGCAACACCATTTAAGGTCATGGCTTTGCAAGAAAAGATCCTGATTTTCCCTTCTTCATTTTATACTAATTTCCTCTTCACCTTCCATTTTTCAACCATAGCTTCAAAAGCTCTCCATTGTAGGCTCATCTTCTTTCCTTTCCATTCAAATAAACCAAAGTAAAAGGATCGGGGGCCTTGCAGCTCAATTGAAGTGTTTCCCCTTCCAGCTGCCATTAGTGACATGTCTTCATTCAAGGAGGTAAGAGGGAGTAACATAGAAGGTCAAGCTAAATGAGGCTTTGACCAAGTGCTTGTAAGGGATGAATACTTTGGTATTATGTTATAAGGTTCTGGGTGGTCTCAGAAGGCATGGCCCAATAAGTCCAAAGGCTAATTAATACTAACTACATTAGGAGTATTTCAAGGCCCAATTCAAATGGCCATCAATAGCTAGGTAATTGGGCCAAGGTTTTGTAACTAGGTAATTTCTTTTAACCATTGAGTTACCATACCAAAGTCTTTTAAAAAAAAAATTCTGAATCTGTATGGATCCTTAAAGACAAGGATCATTTTCAACTGGAGAGTATTGTTACATGGTTAGTTAGTTAATAATTTGTTAAGCTATTAGTTTTGCTAGAAAATATTAACTGCATCCCTATTAATATAAATAAGAGATAAATGCATGTGAAATGTGTGATTGATGTGAATATAAGTGTTTTTTTTTTCATTTCCTCAATACCATTTATATGCTGAGAAAGGAAGTGAGAGAAAATGGTAAAAGTGAGGAAAGGAATGAAAGAGGGGAATGAAGAAGGAAGGAGGGTATACTTGGGTAAATGTTGGTAAGAACAATGTTGATTCCTTGTATTTGTTTAGGTTCTCCTTAGAGGATAAGTTTCACCTTGAGTTTGAGAAGATTTATAGGATGGCAAAGTTTTTGAATAGAAATGTAATTTTGGAAACATAGGAGGAGGCAAAGTAAGGCGAGGAGAATCAGGACCATAACTAAGAACAAATTTAATTGAAAACTTGAAATATTTGTTTGCCTAGGACCATGAGTGGCTAATGTTGAAAGTGGGTCATTCCAAAGAAATTGATTATTCTTTTCTTCTATATGTGAGAATAGTGAGGCTTGGACTGGCTATATAGAAGTTTCATAAGAAAACATAATGGAATAAAAGAAAAATAGGAAAGAAAGGAAAAAAATAAAATTAAGTTCATTATTCTTTTGTTTAGAAGTTTAATATAAAAAGAGAAGGAAATTTTCTTTCTTCTATTTGGGAGTTACAATGAAAGTCAATGAAATGACGGGTATATCAAATTTTAATAATCCTTTAACGCTGATATACTAGAATAAGTGGATTCATATTATTAGTGGATTGCCTTGAGAAGATGCATGAAATTATTCACCACGTAAGTCCATATAATATGCTTTTATATATTTTTCTGGTATTTTTCAATCATCATTTTCATTCCTATAATATACTAATATATCAGCAATTTTTCCAGAAGAGGCAAACGAAAACCAAACAGTTTCAAAATGAAAGGGACGAAATTTTCATATAAAAATTTAAATAATGGAGTGCCAATTCTTTTTTTTTTTTATTGACAAAAATAACAGTCAGGACACTGATAACACGCTAGAGATCACATTGACGCAGGCAGAGGTCTAATCAAGAGGATTACCTCCACATATTAATGATTAAATGATTAAATTTTCACTAATAATTTTATAACATTTTAAAAATAAACAAAAAATCCCCCCACAGTAACTGTTTTGGTAAATTAAATCTTCTTAGAAGCGCACTCTTCCACCAAGCGTTGTGCAGAAAAATAATAAAAATTTGTTAAAAAAATGTCATTTTCTTCTATCAATTAAACTAACTCCTTTGCTTTAAAGTTTGAGCAAAAGTAAACCTTTTTTAATTTGCTTTAACCGTGTAACGGAACCGTAGCATTATTTTATAACTACTTTTTGTTTATTTAATTGCATAATACCATACTTATGTTTGATTATATAAGAGTATCAAACGAATATTGCACATTATTATAATTGTTTAGCTTCCCTTCACCCCGAAAGTAGATGGTACAAGAAAGGAGCAAAGAATTCAGAGATTTCCTCAGCCATTGACATTCACTTCTGCAGGAAAGAGGGAGGCCAGGGAGAAGAACAGTGACTATCTACTCATCAATTTTCCTAGTCTTTTCTCTGCATTACTAGCGTCCTTGTTCTTCGGTTCAAGGATAAGAGCATGCTTGAAATCTGCATAGCATGAGAAATTGACAAGGGAAAAGCAAAAATATTTAGGCTGTAGTGAGGACGAGTCAGAAAAAGATTTCAAATAGGCCAACCCGAGCTGGTGAATATGGTAAGACCACGAACCCAGAATAAATAAATACAGTGCTTCAAACAAGGCAATTAACGAACACAAAGACCTCACTGAAATCGGTACAAGTGCTAGAGTACAAGCAAGAAGCTCATATGCCTAATATTCCCACAGTTCTACCTCAAACAAAGTCTTTATCCTCCTTTGAATAATTTGCTTAGGTATTTGCCAGTGTTTTAGAAGTGAAAGCAAGATCAAGAAGCATCAAGATATGTAGAAACCATCTAATATTTCATATAATATTTTAGTATCTGCATCTCCTCTAGTCAAAGTTGTCATTTGTTTCACTGTGTTATTCTCAACAGCAATAAATAATCTAAACTATGGAAAGAACCCAAGGTTGACAAATAAAGTTTAAACACCGTTGGACAGCCTGAGATATTGAAAATTGACTAACAATGATAAGAAAATAAAATATTATTAGAGGTATTTTTGTCTTTTTATATTAACTGTATTTTCGTTAAGACCGTTACTGAAGTTTGTTAGGTGCGCGCGTCTCCTATTAAGTATCCGGCTGTAACCACATGAGAGGCATGAGAATATTGAACTACTCTTCATATCTTCTCGCTCTTCTTCTCCTCTCCTTTCTACTTTTCTTCCCAACTTTCACCTCCTTCTCGATTCGTATCACTTGGTATCAGAGCATACGTTCCTGATGGCCGAGGGAACACGAGCCCAAGTTGCTATGCGTGAAGCAGAGGAAAGGATGAGGTTGGAAATCGATCATCGGATGAGTCGATTGGAAGAATAGATCGATGGATTACAAGGGGTGAGAACGGAAGTTATAGCGTTGCAAGATCTAGTGCGCAGAATGGCCGTTCAAGTAGCTGATATGAGTGCTCATAGGGATCGTAATCGCAACGAGTTGAGATGGTGATTACCAACACCCAACTTGATACACAGAGTTGGACTTCCCCAGATTTTCAGCCGATGACGTAGATGCTTGGATTGCAAAGTGTGAGCGATTCTTCACTCTGGACGGAACTCTGGAAATTCGAAAAACAGTGATGGCTAGTATTGCGTTAGACAATGGAGCTTATAAATGCTTTCAACACTTTGAGAGGAGTAAGAATGGCGTAGTTCCATGGACGAACTTTGTTGAAGCAATTCGGATTCGTTTTGGACCACTTTATGATGACCCAATGGAGGAATTGATGCATTTACGGTAGAAAGGGTCAGTAGCAGAGTATCAAGCTGAGTTTGACAATCTAATATGTAAACTGGACCTATCAGAAGCAAGTAAGCTGAACTGCTTTATTGGGGGACTCGAGCCAAACATGGCATCGGGAGTTAAGTTGCTTCGTCCACAGACTCAATTGGAGGCTAGCAAATTAGCCAAGTTACAAGAATCGAATCTAGATTCATTGCATCAATATATGACGAATATGTTCAGAGGTAAGTACCTTCCTAATTCCTCTAAGGGACTGTTACCTACTCTTTCCCCACTAAGAACGAGGATCCCTTCGAAGCCTCTTAAGAAATGGAATTCACCTGGTAACACTAATACGGCATTGGCGCCTACCAATCATAAGAATTCTAATGCTCTAATGGCTAATCCAGCTAAAGGTATTCTAGGTAGACCAAAAATGATCTTTAAACAAAGATTGACTCCAAAAGAATTGGATGATTGCAAAACTAAGAATTTATGTTATTATTGCCGAGAGAGATATTCCCCAGGTCATGAGTGTACACAGAGACAGAAACTGCAAGTCTTCCTAATGGAAGTGGAGGATGACTCCTCTTCCTCTGGAGGAAGTGAGTTGTAAATGCTTGGGGGTGATGATGATGGTAAGGATATGGGGGAACAGCAGATACAACCCATCCTATCTATTAATGTCATGACTGGTATTGTTTCCTATAGTACTATGTGCATCAAAGGACAAATAGGAAAGAGGTGGGTGTACATCTTGATTGACATGGGTAGCACTCACAATTTTCTAAACACTGCAGTAGCTAAAGACTTAAATGTATCTATCAAGTAGATCAATCCACTCACGGTAGCAATAGCAAATGGTAACCACCTCTTGGGAACAGAGAAGGTAGCTGATCTTCGATGGATATCTCAGGGTGTCGAGTTTATGGCTGATGTTATTTTACTACATGACTGGATGTGATATGGTTTTGGGCATGCAATGGTTACGTGGATTGGGAATCATACAATGGGATTGCAAAAAATTAATTATGGAGTTTTGCTGGAGGGGCAAGAACGTTAAGTTGACAGCTAGTCCACCTATGAAAAATAAAGTTATCGACGATGACAAAATGCTCCTTCTATTGCGAGCTTCCACAAATCACATGGGCTACCAATTGATTCCTTACTCGACTTCAGCATCCTGCCACTCAGTAAGCACTAAGACAGAGGAAGCGCTTCCCTCTGAAATTACGCAGTTGCCAGATGAGTTCCAAGGGGTGTTTGAAGAACCCCAGACATTACCCCCCAGCAGGGGTGAGTTTGACCATCAAATTGTACTGAAAGAAAGCACTAATCCAGTTAACATCCAGCCGTACCGGTATCCCACGATGCAGAAAGACATCATCAAAACCATGGTAAATAACATGTTAGAGCAGGGCATCATCCAGCATAGTTCATCACCACATGCATCACCGGTGGTTCTAGTTAAAAAGAAGGACGGGAGCTGGCGTATGTATGTGGATTATAGAGCCCTCAACAAGGCTACCGTCCGTAACAGCTTCCCCATTCCTCTCATCGAAGACTTACTGGATGAACTGGTTAAGGCTAGAGTGTTTTCTAAATTGGACCTCCGCTCAGGGGTACCACCAAATTTGCATGTATTGGCAATGTCCATAAGACCACTTTTCAAACACACAAGGGACACTACGAGTTTTTGGTCATACCGTTTGGCTTAACCAACGCACCTTCCACGTTCCAAGGAATCATGAACTTATTTTCAAGGACCTTCTGCAAAAATTTGTGTTGATATTTTTCGATAACATCCTTGTGTATAGCCAAGATTTGCTTTCGCATGTTAAGCACCTTCGTACGGTACTCCATATTCTACACCAGAACCACTTCTATATTCAGCGTTCGAAGTGTGCTTTTGCAACCCGGAGCATCGAATATTTAGGTCACGTTATCTTTTGAAGGAAAGGTGGCAGCTGATTCCTCAAAAATTCAGGCCATTTCCAATTGGCCAGTACCTACTAACTTGAAGGAATTACGCGGGTTTTTGGGAATTTCAGGATATTATCGCAGGTTTATCCGTTTCTACAGTATTTTGGCCAGACCATTAATGGACTTACTAAAGAAGGATGGATTTGTTTGGTCATCAAAGGCTGAAGAGGCTTTCCAATCTTTGAAGCATGCTCTGATGAATACACCAATACTAGCTCTTCCTAACTTGCAGCATTCTTTCACAATGGAGACAGATGCATCTAACTTCAGCATTGGAGCAGTTCTGACCCAATTCGGCCATCCTATTGCATACGTGAGCAAGGTGCTATCTCTTAAACACCAGCTGTTGTCTGTCTATGACCATGAATTACTAGCCATTGTCTATGCGGTTTCCAAATGGCATCAATATCTCAACATTCAATCCTTCATTATTCTCACAAACCAGAAGAGTTTAAAATTCTTGCTGGAGCAACGTCTCTCTACGCCTAATTAGTACACGTGGATTACCAAGTTGATGGGGCTTCAATATGAAATCAAATATAGAAAGGGAGCTAACAATGCAGTTGCAAATGCTCTTTCACGAGCTTCTTATGGTGATTTACTGCAATTGAGTATGTCTTCGGTATCTACTGAGTTATGGGATCTTATTCAGTAACAATGGACCTCAGACCCCACTCTTCAACAACTCATCGCTGACTTGCAAGCTAACCATACATCCCATCCCAAATATCAATGGCATCAGAATATGCTCCTTCGTAAGCAGAAAATTGTTATCAGGCCTCATCAAAATAACTTAAAGCAACTCATCTTACAATGGTTGCACTCTGGTGCGCAGGGAGGACACTCAAGAGCCAAGGCTACATACCATTGCATCCGAGCTATTTTTTATTGGAAGGGGATGATGTCGGACATCAAAGCTTTTATCCAACAGTGTGAAACATGTATGAGGTGCAAATACGAGAACTTAACTTATCCTGAACTCCTTCAACCACTACCTCTTCCGCAAAGAGTTTGGCAAAGCATTGCCATGGATTTTATCAAGAAGTTACCAAAGTCCAATGGAAATGATGCCATTTGGGTCGTCATTGATTGTCTTAGCAGTATGCCCACTTTCTTCCTCTGGCTCATCCCATAATTGTTGCGCAACTTGCTCAATTATTCCCTGATAACGTTTACAAACTCCACGGTGCGCCTGCCAACATAGTAAGTGACAAAAACCCATTGTTCACTAGCAAATCCTGACAAGAGTTCTTACTGCGGTTGGGAATTGAGCAAGGGATGTCTACGGCCTATCATCCCCAAAGTGATGGCCAGAGTGAAGTTCTCAACCGTTGCCTAGAACACTATCTCCAAAGCTTCTGTTGGCACTCTCCAAAAGCTTGGGCTCGCTGGCTACCCCTTGCAGAATGGTGGTACAACACCACCTACCACACTTCTATCGGGACTACTCCTTTCGAAGTTATGTACGGCCAACCCCCTCCACTTCAACTACCTTACCTTCCTCATGAATTAGCAATGGAAACCATTGACCATTCCTTCTCTGCTCGTGAACGTATGATGACCCTGTTGAAACACAACCTCACTTTAGCAGTTAACTGCATGAAATAATATGCAGATAAACATCATTCTAAGCGCCAGTTTAAGGTGGGAGATTGGGTTTTTCTTAAGCTGCACCCTTATCGACAAACCTCTGTGGCTCCTCGTAGTTTAGAAAAGTTGGCACCGAAGTTTTATAGACCTTACCAAATCATGGCCCAGGTAGGTGCGGTCGCTTATAATTTAAAATTACCAGCCTCCTCAAAGGTCCACCATACTTTTCATGTATCCCTGCTTAAGCCATGCCCTAGTTCACATATCAATGTTCACCACCTACCCGAGGAGTTGGACTCTGTTCTGTCATCTAAAGAACCACATGCAGTATTGGATCGCCGCTTAGTCCCTAAACAAAACCGCACTATAACTCAAGTTTTGGTTCACTGGAAAGGGGAGTTACCAGAGGAAGCTCCTTGGGAATCCTCGCAAGAATTTCAACAGCACTACCCGATGTTCACTCAGACTATCCATCCTTGAGGTCAAAGATGCTGTTAAGGGGAGGGTATTGATAGGAAAATAAAATATTATTAGGGGTATTTTTGTCTTTTTATATTAACTATATTTCTGTTAAGACCGTTACTGAAGTTTGTTAGGCGCGCGCGTCTCCTGTTAAGTATTCGGCTGCAACCACATGAGAGGCATGAGAATACTGAACTACTCTTCGTATCTTCTCACTCTTCTTCTCCTCTCCTTTCTACTTTGCTTCCCGACTTTCACCTCCTTCTTGATTCGTATCAAACAATGAATTTTTAACGGGAGCCACTAAGAACTCGAAGTGATTTCCAAACTAGATTCAATGACATATGAGACAATTCTTTGGAGATGAGGATTGAGGACACACCTTCTAGAGCCTCTTTATAGCGTAGTAGTGATTCTCTAGCAGTTCCACGTCTCAGATATGCCTTCACGTTCTGCATTGAAAATTTGAATCAACAACGCACTCTTCTAAGAAAAAATTAACATATGAAGTATAAATTAGGTGCTAGGAAATTTATGAATCAAATCAATAAGATCAACTAGAAACAATTAATTAGCTCCTACTGCAAAAGACAAACCAATGAGGTTAGATGATTTGACCCCTCTAACCAGCATTTGAACTCTTAAAAGAAAAAATAACACTAGTATTACAAAAAAGGAAGACCCTATTACTGTGACTGATGGCTATTAAAGTTGAGAACTTATAAAATCACGTGCAGATATTAGAAAACATGTTTTCCATAAAGCAGTATCCATCACATGCCTGACTTCTCACCTTCTTATCATGTAATATAACCTTATTGCAGTCCTCCTCAGCCTGCTGAAAGCTGCATAATTTCACAAGGAATCAAAGAGAGAAATGACAAAAATATTATTTGACAAATAGGAGAAACCTCATACCATCCCAACTCTAAGTACGCAGCTGCCCGGTTGCAATAGTAAGTTGTCTTCTTCCCATTCAACTTAATTGCCTCAGTGTAGTAATTGACTGCCTTATTCCACTGCCTTCCTTTAAATGCTGCATTTCCCTGCAAAAATGCTTCTTTTAGGGATACATGCCACATCCTAGGACAGAAAGACTCTAAACATTTTCTAGGTCTCCATATTTAAATCAATTCAGATCACATTTATGGTAACATTTTCTGTCTGAAGTCAGATCATATTGAACATCAGGTGCGATACATAAAAGCCCCTTGCAGCTATAGTAATATATTACTTCTAATTTCTATTATTATCCAAAAGTATATATGTTCTGAACTTCAGATTATATAAATCTAAAGTTGATTTATCAAGTGCATAAAGTCTACATTTGCAAACCAATAGAAACAGATCAAAATAGTAAAACCATTTCATATTTGCATCTCATCAAGACACTTAAAAATATTAAATTCCGTATCCTTTGGATACTACATCTAGCATAATCTGATTGCGATGCAAATATACTTTTAGCAACATCTCAAGGCAACCCACTGAAACTCTGACATCATATAAGTGAAACTAGATAAATTACTTTACAAAAGAAAATTTCTAAGCAACAATATCCAGAGTAACAAAACTTTAAGAAAGAAATAACCTTCTCCTTCGAAAGCTCAGAAGCTTCCATGTTACTATTGGCATCTGGTAATGGCAAAGCATGGGAAGCAACACTAGCTTGTTCTTGCAGAGTTGTATACATATCCAAGACCGTATCAAGAAGAAATTTATCAGCTCCGTGGAATGAGATAAAGGAGACAGAAACACAAGAATCATTGTGATATCCTAATGGAATTGTAACCTGACATTATTATATAAGCAAATTCAAACGTCATGCAATGTTTCAGAGCAATAAATAAATTGAGAAAAGGGGGAAAATCAAATCTAAAAACATAGAAGATATCAAATTACCTGACAACATCCAGACATACTAGTAATGCTTGATAATGCAAAAGTTCTGTCACGGAACTCAGAAGAAAACCCCTTTTTTGTATCAAGCTTTAATGGACTGTCAGCAACAGTGGGAATAACAAGTATTCCATCATCCTGGGACAAATTTAAACCAAGAAGGTAAGGGGGTTATCATGGGTGCATACAGCAGACTTTTCAAAATAATTTTGCCATTGTATAACAAGAATCAGAGATCTGAGTTATCTTCCAAATAAATAATAAAATTCCATCTCGGAAGCTTGCATACCATTTCCTCCAAGAACTTATTTGAAAACTAATGCAACTCAACTATTTTCAAGTTTTCTTTAATACTCAACCCTTAACATCACATGGCTATAAAGAAATTATCTTATGATCACAGAAATTTTGAAATAAAACATGATCACCAATAAGTCAACATTCAAGACGTCTTAAATTCAACCCCTAAATCATTAAGATAACAGATTAAACTGTAGTCATAACCTAAAACATGTCTAACAAGTAGTGTTGTTAGTGTCATGACTTCTCTGAAAGCATATCACTACCATACTCTCCAGTCCAGCTAAAATAGTAAGGCTTCCCCAGTTCTTCTGTTTACCTATTTCAACTCTACAAGCTTGTTATGGGAGTGGGGTGGCTGACAGAAATAGTCACAACCAAATCAGGCATGTCTCAGATTCATGACATGCCTGTTTCTTTCATAGAACTGGACAAATTTTATCACAAGATGCATTCACGAGCAGTCCTACGTGCTTCTTTTGTGTGTTGTGGGGGGGGGGGGGGTGTGGTTGGATAAATAACTATCAGCAGAGGATGATGCAGGACTCTGAACTTCACCTCCTAATACATAGTGCTCCCAACAATGACTCACAGAATGGCACATGCTTGGTTTAACTAATTCTTGCCCGAACCATCAAGGATAATCACTCTACAAGAATAATGTTTATTTGTTCCTCAAGGAACTCCAAAACAAATATTTCCACAAAATAAAAATTTGAAGGATGTTTCTTCGCTCCACACCCCCCCCCCCCAAAAAAAAATAAAAGAAGTTTTATTACAAAGAGAAAAGAGTACAAAAAGATGGAGGGTAAGGAATTCTCAAACAAAAAGATGTTTTATTACAAAATAAAAATTTGAAAGATGTCCCCCCCCCCCCCAAAGAAACAAAAAAAAAAGTAAAAGAAGTTTTATTACAAAGAGAAAAGAGTACAGAAAGATGGAGGGTAAGGAATCCTCAAACAAAAAGAAGTTTTATTACAAAATAAAAATTTGAAAGATGTTTCTTCCCCCCCCCCCCCCCCCCCCCAAAAAAAAAAAAAAAAAGAGTAAAATAAGTTTTATTACAAAGAGAAAAGAGTACAGAAAGATGGAAGGTAAGGAATCCTCAAACAATAAAAATAAAAGCAGTCCGAAAGCAAAACCACAAAAGTCCTAAAATAATACAATTGATCAATAAAGGATCATGTTTCAATCTCTTTGCATGTCAGAGAGAGTGAATCCCTTAAAAAAAACCATGTGCAGAGCATCAAAGAGAAGCCATAAAAACAATTCCATCCCATAATAGATGTACAAGGAAAGAAACACACAAAAAACAAGGGCATAGGGCATTTCTCTCCAACCAAGCAAACCACAAAATCCCATAAATGGCGCATTGCCACAAAATTTTCTTCTCCCTCTTGATACCAAACCCTTTAAAATGAATTTGAAAGAACTGATCTAATGCAGCAGGAGACACCCAATTCTCTGCAAAAATACCAAAGAGCCTATTCCAGAGATATCTCGCCGCTAGACAGTGAAGAAATAGATGGGGTATAGTTTCTGAATCAAATCTGTACATAACACATGTTAGGAGAGATAGTCATATGGGGCCATCAAACCTGCAATATATCATTAGTGTTTGTCCTTTTGAGTACTGCAGTCCAAACAAAAGATTTGACTTTAGAGGGAACTTTAGATTTCCAAATTTTCTCATCAAGAACAAAATTTTCCCTTGTAGGAGAATGAGCAAGTAACTGAAAGTAGGACTTGCCGGTAAAAATACCAGAAGAATCAAGACTCCAAACTCTCATATCTGAAGCCCTCCACTTTCTCTATCATTCAAGTTTCTGAAAAAATGAAAATTCCAAGATCTACTGGAATTTGAAATGAAATAAAGTTCTTCATGGGAGAATTATGCAATGAAGAAAGTCAGTATAAACGAGGAAAAGTGTCTGAAAAAGGAATATTTCCCACCTGAATATCTTCTCAAAATCTTATTTTTGAGCCATCACCCTCTTTTAAATTAATTAGTGGCCAAAAGTATACATATCCTTGTGAAATGAATTTCTAAGAACTTGCATGAATCACATTCACGTAAAAATTTAAAAGATGCTTAACTATAACAACTTAAAAAAATTCATTCCAATACCAAGAAATGTATATGAGAAAGGCAGAAAACAACAGCATATTAATTCCTTTTTATTTGTCTTAATATGACTTACAATAAGTGCTTATGGCGTCGATTGATCCATGTAGCCAACCCCACGTAGTGGGAAAAGGCTTTGTTGTTGTTTTTGTTGTTGTATTTGTCTTAATAACATTACACTAGGACACTACTGATGAAATAACTACAAATGTCACAGTACCTTTAATAAACTTTGAAAGGCAACTCGCATCTCAGTCCTGACTTTATACAATTTTTTTATATTATCGTGTGTGGTAGTAATGGCCGCAATAACGTGATCAAACACATCATGTCCTAACCTCGGTTTGACTGATTCAATCCATTCTTCATAATTGGTTTTGAATTCATATCTGAAAAGCAGATGCAAACATCACATACATATGTTTGTCAAAAAAATTTCTCAACAGAAAACTACAATGTAATTTAAAAAAAAAAAAAAGGGGGGATTTGACAACACACCACATGGCAATTTGTTAGAGAACAACAATAAATCGTAAATGATAACAAGCCTTTAGAACTTGCTATGACAAGGTTTTAAAACTTGAAAGCCAATTCATTTTATAGAACATTTTAAATAGTGATAAGGAAAATATTCCAAGCACATGCTCCACAAACATGCTTTTTGATGCTCAGATAACAGAAGACTTGAAAATGAAGGCCTCTATTCTGGAACACTACACAATTTCCTTTAGGCTACTAAGTAAAGAAGCATTGACATGATCAGTAAAAGTTAAAAGACTGACTACTAAGATATTAAACAGGACACAACATTACATATTCCTTTTTGGGTGGATCCAACAGAACAAGGCAGAAAAGAATGAGAAGTATAGGTAAATTTTCCAGTTGTTACTAACTAAAGCTTGGAAAGTTATAGTACATATTGAAGATCATGTGCCTTATTCTGAAACCATGCCTATACTGTCTGTTTTCTTCCATTATTTCTATTAGTCAACTAATAGGACCCAAGAAGGCATGAGGAACCTACCCTTAAAAGTACACTATCACACCTAACATTTCATACTTCTCAATGTGGGATTTAAGTATCCCGTACTATCCAATCCCTATCATAGCACCACTTCTGAAGAGTCAACATCTTGGTGACTGCACTTTACAACACTTCACTCAACCATCTCGCCAATCAAAACCCTTTGCAGGTAGCCCTCTCCATGCTATTGGCCAATATGTTCTAATACCAAATGATAGGATCCAAGGAGGTATAGGGAACCACCCTTAAAAGCGCGCTATCACATCATCAAACATCTTATACTACTCAATACGGGATTTAGGCATGGGAATTTTTAACACTGTGCTAGGTGATTTCTTAAGTGAACAGAGTATAATCCATCAAAGCTCTTATGTTGATAGTCCTCAACAAATGGGGTCTCTAAAAGAAAAAATAGGCACCTTCTTTAAGTAACTAGATCCATCATGATTGCCTCAAATGTACCAGAATGTTATTGGGGGAAGCCATCCTTACTGTTACCTACCTTATAAATAGGTTGCACCCTAAAACATTGAAATTTGCCACTCCTTGTGACCAATCCTTAAGTCTTACCCCAGTACCTAAACAATTTCAACCTTACCACCCAAAATTTTTGGTTGTGCTTTTGTCCACCTTTACCATAAAGGTAAACTTGACCCCACATTTATTAAGTGTGTGTTCCTTGGCTACTCACCCACAAAAAAAAGGTTACAAGTGTTATTTCCCATCTCATAAAAAATTCTATATCACCATGGATGTGACATTTTTTTAAAACCCAACCTTATTATCACAAAATTCTGATTGAGGGGGAGAGTCATGATGATTGGGATTTTCTTCATACCTATGTCCCTACTGCACCCAATATTGACCCCACCATTTGGCCTACACCTACTATCACTGTACCCGAGACTATTGTTGTTGTACCTAAACCTGCTACATCACCCATACCTGAACCTGAGCCTCTAAATAAGCCTGAAACCAAATCTATTAAGGATAATAAAGGACAAAAACAGAGAGCTACAGGTTTACTCAAGGAGGAGGAAATTAAATGAAGCACACTTCAAGGACAGCACCAACTAACCCCTCCAAATCCAGACACTGATGATGCTGGATTAAATGTTCCTATTGCCTTGAGAAAAGGAACCAGGTCTTGTATTCTTTATCCTATTGGCAACTATGTTTACCTCAGAATATTCATGATGCTTCGGAAAAACACAAATGGAGAGTGGCAATTCAAGAGAAAGTGAATGGACTTGAAAAGAATGGGACCTAGGAGATCACTAATCTTCCCGAAAGAAAGAACCAATGAAGTGCAAATGGATCTTTACTATTAAGTATAAGGCAAGGTTAGTGGCCAAAGTGCTTACTCAAACCCATGATGTGGACTAGTAAGAACATTTGCTCCAGTAGCTAAACTCAACACTGTTAAAATTCTCTCACTATTTGCCAACCTAGATTGGCCTCTTCACCAACTTGATGTAAAAAGTGCTTTCGTAAATGGTGATCTAGATGAAAAAGTGCATATGGAGATTCCTCCTAGATTTGAGACATAATGTGATAAGAAGAAGGTTTGAAGACTTCGTAAGTCTCTTTATAGCCTAAAACAATTTCTTAGACCTTGGTTTGATAAGTTTACAAGGCTATCACATGTTATGGGTATACACAAGGATGACCATACTCTCTTTACTAAGTTTTCCTTCGATGGTAAATTGGCTGCCTTGATTGTTTATGTTAAAGATGTTATAGTTATTGGTGACTTTGAAGAGGAAATTAGGAGGTTAAAGAACTCTCTTACTAAAGAATTTGAAATCAAAATGCTTGGTGACCGAAGATATTTCTTAGGAATGGAATTGGCTCTCTCAAAGAATGATATTGTTGCATCCCAAAGGAAATATAAACGAGATCCTCTAGAGGAAACAGAAATGCTCTAGTGTAAACTAGCTAAGACTCCTAGTCCTATGGAAAAAACTTATAAATTAGGTTTCAAAGAAGAAAATCCTCCTATGGATACTAAGAGATATCAGAGACTGGTATAGTTAGTCAATATATGAATAAACCCACTAAAGAACAACTTTTAAAACCAGCACTGTAAATCCTAGCAAGTATGGCAGAAGTTGAAAGATCTTAAGATATTTTAATATGGCTCTGACAAGGAAATTTACTTTAAGAAAGGAACTGAGAGAAGCCTTGAAGTATATATTGATGCTGATTGGTTCGGCTCCATTGTTGACAAAAAGTCTACTACTGGTACTATACATTTGTATGGGATAACCTTGCAACATGGAGAAGCAAAATACAGTCAATTGTTGCTAGAAGTAGTGCTGTAATAAAACACAAGGCATTATCACATGGTATTTGTAAAGGATTATGGTTGAAACAACTTTTTAAGGACTGAGAGTTACTGTAGAGGTTCCTATGAAAGCTCTTAGTGACAACATGGCTACTCTAAGTATTGTTAACAACCTTGTAGACACAACAAAGCATGTGGAGCTAGATAGGCATTTCATCAAGGAAAAGCTTGATTCTGAAATGTTTGAGCTCATCCACATTCCTACTCAATTTCAAGAAGTGGATCTATTAACAAAGGCAATGTCATGGATAAAGTTTGAAAGTTTAAGTAGCAAGTTGGGAATGATTAATCTCTATTCTCCACCTTGAGGGGGAGTGTTGAAGATCATGTGCCTTATTTTGAGCATGTGTCTCTATTGTTTATTTTCTTCCTTACTTCTATTAGTTAGTCAACATTATCTATTGGGCTTTTTATTCTTGTTTACTTGTCATTACTTCCATTTTGTATTTTGAACTTATCTAATTGCCCAGACTTTTCAGATTAGAGGCTGATTGGGCTAACCTATTGTTATCACCTCTTGTATTCTATTCTATCATGAAATAAGACAGCAAACTCAAACCTCTCGACATCTCTGAGCTTTCTCAGAATTCTTCATCTCTCTCTCATAATTCTACAGTACATGTAACAAAGATTAATTTAAAAGTCAGTACAGTGCTCAGTCAGTGGAAGATGTGTTTTAAGCAAATGATATATTTCATTACTATATAACTGTAACACTAACTATTGACCCCTTAACAGTTACTTTCTCCATGATTAAAGTACAAACAGGACACAAATTTGAGAGCTTCGGTTATCTAGTATATGAATCTCTAAGAATATTATTATTATAGTCCAAAGAATAGAATGGAGATAAGTTTTCCAGAGCTAGTTGTCACAATAACTGAGCATACTTTTCCTTTTGCAATTCTTTTAAATGGTGCTGAAATTCATGGTAAAGAAAAACAATAAATGAACTGAAAATCTTGATAAACACCAAGACTTGATGAACAAGAAGGCTTAACACCCCAGCAGAAATCTCCTACATTGAAGCCATTTGGTACTTTGTCATCTTTGTCATCTTCATCGTGGTAATCTAGATGTCAAGAGGCATCCAATATGACTGTGTATACTAGAAACCATAGGATGCCACCATAGCCCGTGGGAATCTCACATCCCTGAAGTTTTAGCTGTTAACTAATAAAATACCAATTGCATCCTTTTTACAACAATTTTCAATTGTAAAAATACCATGTTTTAACAAAGTGAATCTCAAACCATAATTTCTATACATTAATATCCTATAGTATCCAGGATACAAGGGATTAGGGAATGTAAGATCTCTTTGTACCAAACAGCTCTATTATGTTATTTATATACTAAAACGGATAAACCTGAATTTAAAAAAAAAAAATCCCACAAAAAGATGACACAAGTAAAGATAATGATAAGGAATAACTAAAAGACTCTAGACCATGATAAATTCCTAATCCCATAGATAAAGGATAAGATAATTTTCAAACATTATCTTTAATCCTTTAACACTCCTACTTAATTTGTAAGACTTATTATCAAATATGATAGTGTTTTCAACAAAAAATTAAATTCAATGCCACCAAAAGCACATATTTCAGAATAGACAACAAACAAGCATTTTACGGGTTCTTATCATCCAACCAGTCACTTGCACCTCAATGGAAAGAAAAGAAAATTCCAATAGAAAAGCGAGGGTTTATAGATGACTGGCTTCAAACACAATTAATATTGTATGCATAAAAAATACCACTTACAAACATCTTATTTAACAAGTCCAGAACCCAAATGGGCCCCTTATGAAAAAGATATCAAGTATGCACCTAATGGAGTACCCAAGATAACTGAATCATGAAAAAGAATACAAAAAGGAACATATTTATTTGGACGGCTGAGGAAAATAAGGATATGATTCCCTTTGTATTCAGCTTAATTACAGCCTTGTTAGGATTGTTTCAATTACTAATATTCAAAGATATTGGAGAGCTTTACAGTATCATCTTTCTTTTTTTCTTTGTACTCCATTTAAAGAAATTGTTATACTCACTATCTTCTTTTTCCTTAATAACTTTCTTCTATGGTAAAAGAAAATGATTAGACTAAAATAAAATTATAATTAAATGATGAAAATTCAAAACATATAATAAAATACCCTTGTAATGAAAACATAACAGAAGAGAGAGCTTTCAATATTGATGTTCCATTTTGTTGGGGAGTTGAATGTTCACGATCATGAAACCCCTTTAGACTGGGTATGTTAGAAGCAATATACTGACAAAGATTCATATGCTTTGGGGACTGATCTGCAAAACCAAAAGAACCAATGAAGTTCCTAGTAAACAGCAATTTCCTTTTTCTTTGGTCTGAACATCAAGTTTTAGCAAACTAGTGTTTTAACAATCAACCATAAAAAATTTAAATAGATCTGAAAGCATGACGGGTTGTTTTTGCAAGGTCCAGAAACTTACACCCAGACAAATTCTCAATAGCTTTGTTAATAACATATACCATCTTCTGTGTAGGAACTTTAGATAATTGAAGAAGATCATCAGCAAATATAATTCGACTGGTCCTTCTCGGCTCCACTGAATTTAATTGAAGTAAAACATGTCCAACATGATGTAGGACAGATGGATCACGAGCAAACCATCCTGAACAGTGAAATTTAATTTTACAATAAAGGAATAAATAAACCAAAGGAAAGAGAATATAGTTTTCTTCTAAGAAAGAAAAAAGAAAAAAAGATCAATATGAAGTCCCAATAGGCAGTGATATTTCTTATCAAAGTAATTATATATTCACGTGAAATGGTAACCCATGGCCTTGAGCATATGTACTTAAGATGTTCTAGAGTGGAAAGCACTATCAGTACCAACCATAATTTGCAACATAGGACTCAATTTTAAATTTGGTATCTTATGTATCTAATTGCTCTATTTTCTGAGTACGAAGCTGAGTTACAAGGAAAAGCCAATTTAAGATTTAAAATAGGGGGGAAAAATTATGATCACCTGCACATATATGTGGACTCTTTTAGGGAATAACAACCTCAAAAATCATGACCATTTTCAAAGCATATCAACGACATTACACTATGAAGAATCATACCGACAGTGTCTAAGCTTTGTGAATTTGGAAGAACTCCAACCATGGATGCAGCCCCATGGGATGGTCGAAACCCAAGAATGCCACAGAATGATGCTGGAATTCTCACACATCCGGTTGTATCAGTACCTACAAAGACACAAAATTCTTTTATGTTCAAATACATACTTAAGAAAGTAAAAGAAAACAGTTTTCATGAGCATAGTAATATTGTAAGAGTCCAATAAGTCAATTTTGGATCACTAAGAAATAGACCAAGTAGGGGGAGCCATCTCAAATAATAGACTGATTTAATTTTGTTGGTCGATGTAGTTTCACCCAGTTTCAAATTAGTCTGTATACTTCAAACATTTGTAAGTGGGTCTTCATAATTTCCAAATTTTGTAGTTCCATTATAACAAGATCTGTTAATAGATTAATGACTTGGTAAGTTCAACTCTCGCAGTTGATGACTGACAAGACATCTCAAATTCACAAGCCAAGATTCTTGAAGCTTTACGTATGCATTGATTGAAGTTGTGAAAAGAGACTTCTGAGTTAGTTGCAAATCCATAATAGGGTTAGATGGTTATGATTTGTAGAATCAATTTGGTAAACAACTACTTGTAGCTCTTAACACAGATTTAAAGAACATCAATCTATTAACAGATCTGTGACAAACTGGAATGACAAGGACCCAATTACAAAATTTGAAAATTATGAGGACATAGTTACAGTTACAACCTTCTAAAGCAGAGGGACTAAATTGAGATTGGACAAAAACTACATGAACCAACATTAGATTGAACCTAATAAATTCATAGATCACAAAAAATGAAACTTATGCTGCTATCAATATAGAACACAGCAACCATGGAACTGAATTTTTGCTCAATGTCAGCAAGCTGCTAGTCAAATCATTACTGCAACTTGCAGTAAAATTAAGACCAAGGAGCAGTAGTACAAAAAGGATATTACTTCATATCTGTAGATGTTCTATCAAGGAATTATCAGGCAAAAGAAGATTTAGACAATGCACAAACAATCCAACTTTAAGGAACAAAAAAATGCAATGAAAGTTTGAATCTTACAGCTGCTTCGGATTGAAAAGGTTGCCTTAGGATTTCAAGATATCTTTCCATCTTCCCTCCTTTATCCCAGCAACCAAACGAAGCAGCATTGTAATCCTTACTAACTAAATTCAAATTCAGAATATGAATTCCATCGCGTTGCTACTCAATATGTGAAATAATGTAACATAAAACTACATGATTCTAAGAAACAAATTGATAATAAGGTAGTAGTGATTACTTAGCATAGATGGGAAAGAAAAAGACAAATTTTCCCGGTATATAATTGAACCTTATGATTAGCAAAAGATATAGTTTTCTCAGAATCACCTAAACAAGAATGACGTCCCGGTGACCATACACTGCTAGTCTGAAACGCAGCCCCATAAGGGAACCAAAAAAATACAAAGAAAGGGGTAGTAAACAAATATAAAAAATGTCATTTCAGACATGAGACGCAACCACGTAAACTCACCAATGGCAAAGTCAACTAGCCCAGCAGCAACTGCAACTGCTGATCCACTAGAAGAACCACCCGGTATACATGAAGGCGTCTGAGGATTCGTTGGAGTCCCATAATGCATGTTCTCACCAGAAATTCTGACAGAATGTATTGAATAAATTATTTCTAAACGATTATTTCAGGTGATTCTGTAGGGGCAAAGAACACATGGATTGATTCTTACCCAAGAGATAACTCATCCATAACAGTCTTGCCAACACAAGTAGCCCCGTTCTTTAACAGCGCAGTCACCACCACAGCAGTCTTCTCCGCCGCCTCGTGTGTTCTCTTCCAGTCCGGATTCCCAAACCCAGTCACGTAGCCCTTCACATCGAATCTGCCAAATCACCACAACAGAGTTTAGACAATCATCAACCAAAACAAAATCTCAACACACCCAAATCAATCATCGCAAACTCTAGATGTCACCAAAATTCCTCTTCAACCCATAGAAAAGAAGTCCACTTTTTTCTCAGATGAATAGAGGGGAAAAAAAAAAAAGAATGAAAACAAAAGCCAGAAACGAACATGTCCTTTACGGCAAATTTTAGACCAGAAAGTAAATGCTTGGGAGCCGGAAGGGGAGGTTGAGGGAAGGCAGGTAGCTCAAAACGTAAAATAAAAGCACCGAAGTCCTCTTTTTCTGTCTTCAGCCTTCGTCTTCTCCTCCGTGTCTCGGCCAGAACTACGATCCCAGCAACACCGATTCCGATTGCCAACCAAAGCTTTGGGTTGGACGCATTGTCCTTGATAAGCTTCAATGATTTGGACATTATCAGAGAAAGAGAAAGAGACTGTGCGTGAGAGTGAATGAATCAATTAATCATCAAAGAATTCAAATGGTTTTGAAAGGGCGGACGAGAGACAGGGCTTTGGAAGGGTTTTACGGCGCAAATGAAAAGTGCTATTGTGCGCCGGTTCGAAAGAAGTCATTTTCGAGCGAGCCCAATGAGTCTAGACGCGCGAATCTTCGCGCGACACACTGAATAAGGTTTGTCCAGATGTCTAAAGTTGTTTATTGTAAAATTTTAGATTTTGTAGCAAGAGAGAGGGAGAAGATTAAATTTTATATATTTTTTTGGGTTATTTTTAAATTTATTAAAAAATTTTATAATAAAATTTTAAAAAAAAAATTGTTTGGCCCAAAAAAACAGAAATAAAAAAAATAAAATTATTTAATTTATACAATATTTATTATATTTTATTATCATTTAATAAATTTTTTAATAAAAGTACGAAATTCAGCTCTACTAGTATTTTCATTTTTTTATTTTTTATTTAATAATTTTTTATACCAAACCACATCAAAATGATCTAATCTAAGTAAGGTAAAAATATTAATTTTTTAATAAATTACTTTAATCATTAAAATATATTTTTTTTTTTAAAAAAAAATCACATTTGATTTCTTTAATATTTTTAATATGTATTATAAACATTTTTCAAATTTATTTTCATAAAAAAAAATTAACTTGCATAGTATAATATTATAATTTTATTCGTAATATAATAAAAAAGGGAGGTTAAAGTCAATTGATTTTTTATTTATTAAGTTGATTAATTTTGATAAAGAAAAAATACAATCATTAAAGTCATATTCGTTTCAGATTATATTCTACTTATATGACAAGTGAACGAAGGAATGAAAGCTTGGATAAAAGCCATGTTGAAGTAATACTAATGTATAAAAGTATTTATGGTTTGCCGGCAACCCGGTGGGAGAAGATTTGACTGCAATGGTGACATCCTTTCTAAATAATGAACATCTATCTAGAGAGTTAAATTGTACGTATATAGCGCTAGTTCTGAAGATTAAGAATTCAAGGTCTATAAGGAGTGTTTGGTACCATGATAGATTTTATATTATTGGGGAATATCATTAAAATTTTTTGATTTGTTTAAAATATTTATAAGAATATTTCATTGACATTTCAAAAAAAAATTGCAGTTATATATTTGGTTTAGCCACAATATTTTTCAAGAATTACGAACAAATTTTCAAAACAAATACCATGGATCATTTTTTTATTAAAAATTTATAATTATTTATGCTCAATATGAAAAAAAATTGAATAGTAATGATGGTGATAATGATAATAGTAGTGGTGTTCAAAAAGTTAAAAATAAATAATTAAAATATATATATATATATATTTGGATATACACTTGTATGGGCATATACCAATGCTAATTTCATGAATATTTGCAAAATTAACTCCTAAACCTTGTTTGAAATAGCAGCACTTTAATATTGATATAGGTAGAGTTTGGCATTATATCCTTGTTGCTCCAAACATTGAACAACTCCACTCAGAACCTTTGTTAATCTCTTCTCATAATATGCACAATGGAGTGTGTCGGTTACCCCACACATTTAACTCCTCTTGTAACAATACACCACATACTCTAAAACGAGGCTTTAAGTATGAAGGTAAGTGCTTAGTCAATACATAATAACTTCTTGTTATATATTGAACTTATATTGTCAGTGTATATACTAATTCAAAGTTGTATTCTTATTAGTAATATTGTGGTTTAAGAATTTTAGCCCTATTTCTTTATCAGTTTGTTTGGTAAGAGAATTAGCCAAATTCTTACTTGATTTTACATTGATTATTATCACAGTCCCATTTGTAACTAATTATCTTACATAAGCATATCTTAAACTTATATGTATTGATTTCTCATTACATATCTTGTTGTGGGCTATACACATGGTAGCCTTCTATTACAAAATATACAAATGGCTGGTATATATGTTGGGGTCTTAACTTTATATCTACTAACATATTTCTTAGCCATTTTGCTTCTTCTCTAACAGCTACTAATGCAATAAGTTCAAATTTCATAGTAAAATGAGAAATATAAATTTGCTTTTTAATAGCCCAACTAGTATCTAAAGTGAATATTTACCCTCACGTAGAATTGTTGTCATTCACACTTATTATCCAACTTGTATCAAAATAACTTTCTATCACAATAAAAAAACCACTATAATGAATTCTCAAGTGTTTTGTTCTTTTTAAATATTTAAACACTCTAATAATTACTTTTCAATAATCATTACTTAGATTACTCATAAACCTTGAGTTTTTAATAACAAATGTTATATCTAGTCTAGTACAATACACTAGATACATCATTTTACCTGTCGCACTTGCATACTCCAATTATATTGCCAATCTCCTAAAATTTTGAGTTGACACTAAAACCATAAGAAGTATTAAACTCCTTTTATTTTGAAGTGTTTGAACTTGTCTAGCACTTTATCTATGTAATATGATAGTGTCAAAGCCACTCTTTTTTTTATCTGTTCTTACCTTCATACCTAAGATGGTATCTACTTCATTCAAATCTTTCATCTTATATACTTCTTAGTTTAAAAGATACCAAACGTATTCACACCAAAACTTAGCATGTCATTAACATAAAAACAAATTATAAAACATATCTCTTCGTAAATTTGGAATAAATACATTTGTTTGCATGATTATGTATAAATCCATTTGACAATATAGCACTATCAAATTTCTCATGTCATCATTTTATTGCTTGTTTCGAACAATAAAAAGACTTTATCAATTTGCAAGTTTGTTTTCATTTTTAAGGAGAGTGAAAACCTTTAAGTTGTTGCATATAGATTTCTTTATTTAAATATCAATTTAAGAAGGTTGTTTAACATTCATTTATATACGTATAAATTGTATATTGAGGCTAAATACAAAAGTACTCTAATGAATGTTATTCTTGCTATAGATGCATAAGTATCACAATAATAAATGCTTTCTTTTTGTGTAATACCTTTTGTCATTAATCTTGCTTTTAAGATTTGAATGGTACCATATATATTGTATTTTTATTTGAATACCTATTTACAACCTTTGGGTTTTGAACTAGGTGGAAAATCAACTAAAACCCATGTATTATTGGATAGATTCAATCCATCTCATCATTTATAGCCTCTTTCCAAAGGATTGTATCTCTTGAAGATATAGCTGCTAGAAATGTCTTTGGATTGTTTTTAATATTCAACAAGATAGGTATTTTAATACACATGTTAGTTCTATTTCCTTTAATAAGAATCATTAGATATTGATTGTGAAGAAATAAAATTTAAGCCTATATGTTTTTCTTTCCTAACTTTTTGACTTCTTCTAAATTCTAGTTAGACATTATCACTATTCTTGTTGACAACAGTATTAGAATGTGACATCATATGGGTATCAACACTGTTTTGGCTTTGTTCAGATAACGACTCATTAGCAAAATCATATATAAATCTATTTTCAATAAATTCAACATATATAATGTTGGAGATTGTGCCCTAGGCCAATCATTGTATTGCGAACATTGTTTATTATTACGAAATAAGAGTTTTTTTTATTACATTATTATATTATTTGCATGTTTATATATAATAATATCCATGGATAAATTATTTTTTGAATTATCCAAAATGTCCCTAATCAATCATCCTTGTGGGAACAACGATGAATTAAGATTAGTATGATTTTGATTGATTAAGTGTTAATCATATATGATGATATGAATCAAAATCATAGGCGTGTGTTAGAGAACAGGACGCTGGATAAACCCGTCATGAGATAAGTTACATGGATTAGGTCATAAATTTATCTCATATATAACTATGTCATTAATCCCTTGGACTTGAGATCACCATAGATTCTTACATGAAGGACACTGTATTTTGGCATAGTCTAATGTCACCTTTAACCGGGTGATTATAAAGACTATGATCAAGTATAATGAAATTCATGCAGAGGAAGATGAGTGGTCAAGATAGAATTTGTCCCTCTAATTAATAGAGAGAGATATCTTTGGGCCCCTCGATGAGTGTGACTGAGAAATGCATGGCCATACTCAAATGGAAAGGGTTCCATCTTATATCAGTCGGCTCGAAGATCGAGAAAGTTATGATCGAGCAAGTTGAGAATGACATTTCCATGTCTCATACTCGATCTAGATATCGTGTGACAAAAGGGATATGATAGGGTTATAAGATAGGTTGCATCGGATCACCGATCCCGTATGATTTAGGTAGTCACAATGTCTTGCTATAGGCCGCTTGTGATTTGTGGGTCAAACAGTGTAGTTGACCCACTGCCAACATCATATGGGCCTGCAGGGTCGCACACAAGAACGGACCAACTCGAACTAAAATGTCCACATTCATTGAATCAGAAATGTGTCTAGATTCAATGAATATCTAGGATGGAGGAATTATTTATATATATATATAAATAATTAAATTCGAAATATATTATATTATATATATATATATATATATATTATATTTGATATTATATATATATATATGGATTAATTTAAATTTGATTTTATCAGATAGATTTAAATTTAAACTAATCAGATAATTTAAATTTGATTCTATCAGATAGATTTAAATTTAAACTAATCAGATAATTTAAATTTGATTCTATCAGATAGGTTTAAATTTAATTCTATCAGTTAGATTTAAATTTAAACTAATCAGATAATTTAAATTAAGTTCTAGATATTGTTAGTTTAAATTTAAACTATAGAATAGATTTGAATTTAAACTAATAGATATATTTAATTAATTTTGATTAATTAAATATATCTGAAACTCTAGTCTATAAATAGGGGTTTCCATATTAGAAAAAAGATATACATAGCTAGAGCTAGAGCTACCTCCAAAATCCTTAGAGAGAGAGACATCGTACGAACGTCGTACGGAATTGTACGAAACGTCGTACGGACTGTACGGACAGATTGCTAGCACACTGCTTTGAGTTGCTAAGCCCCGTTCATGTGGATACCAGTAGAGGGAGCTGATCTGCGGTCAGTTCCTGTGATCCAAATAAAAGCAAACAACAAACTCAATTGAAAGAAAAAAGGTAATTCTCTGAACCTATTCAGTTTAAGTGATTTTGGCGGATCCTTGGTGGGAATTGGGATCAAAATTTTTAATGTTTCCGCTGTGTGCCTCCCATAATTCCCAACATATAAACCCTACAATCATATTAGATTGTAAATTTAAAAGCTTATATGGCTCTGAATTTTGCACAATCATACAAAGATACTTTTAATAACTCTAAATCCTAGCTTTATTCTTTGATGATTAGAAATTTTGTAGTGTGAGATACATCTCCATACTTTGAAATAATCTAAATTTTAATTTCTATTATGCCAAAGTTCATACAATGAAATATTCATTCTTTTGAAGGCACTCTATTCAATTTATGACATGTGATTAATAATGCTTCACCCTACAAATTATGTGGTTTGTGTGCATTCAACAACCAAGAAATGATCACATCTACAAAATGTCCTATTTTTCTTTTTAGCCTATCCATTTTGTTGTGTTTAACGAGAACTCTTTTAATAAAGCAAATTTTGCTCTTCACAAAATTTATCAAATTTAATAGAAAAAATATCTTCCACCTCTTTCAGTACAAAGAATATTTATATTTCATATTCTTTTGATTTTCCATAACTAATTTGTGTCCTTTAAATTTATGAAAGATTTCATCTTTTGTTCTTTGTAAACAAAATAATGTGAATTTGAAGTAATCATTGAGGAATGCAATAAAATATCTTTTACCACCTTGTGTTAACTTTCAATCTAGTTCACATATATCAAAATGTATTTGATCTAATAGTTATGTATCTCTTTTGACTTTAGGAAAAGGTTTTTCGATTATTTTTGCTCGTGCTTTTCTATATTTAGGTGTTTGCAAGTAATACAACCAATTTTTGACATAAATTTTAATGACCCAAAATTCATATGTTTTAAGCTAACATGCCATAAAACATAATTAGACTCAACAATATAAGCAAAAACCTTATTTATTACATTAATACTTTGTTTGAACATTCCTTCATAGTTGTAACCTTTTCCTACAAATATATCATTCTTAGATACTATTACATGATTAAATTCAATTACTATTTTAAAGCCCTTCTTAGACAACAAATTAGCAAACACCAATTTTTTTTTAAATTTTTAGCATATGGAACACATTCAACAATGCCAATTTTTATCCAAATGTGAAGTTAACCTCCACATGCCATTTTCCTAGCACTTTGGCTGTAATATGATTTTTCATTAAAACCTTCTCAAATTCCTTCACCTTTGTATGGGTCTTGAAGCAATTTCTATGATTACAAATATGAACTGTTATATCAGAATCCAATTGCCAATCTTGGTTTTTTAGCTGTTATACTTGCCATGTTTAATTCTATAATCATGCCAAGTTGAAGTGCAAATAGCATAGCAACCATGTCTTAAATAATGTTCTTTACCATATTTGCTTTCTCACAATTTTGAGTAATGAAATTAATTGTCGCCTTTCTAAATCTACATTCAAAAATTTTATGGCCTTGCTTTCCTCAATGAAAATAGTTTCAATTCTTTCTCTTCTTTTTAAGAAATTTCTTAAACACTTTTAGACTACCATTTCTATTGCCATAATTCATTCCAGACTTCTTCTTACTAACTTAATTAACCACAAAATTCAAAACCTGAAACTATGCATCTGTGTATGAGTTTCAGTCTCTATTTAAAGATGAGTTCGAAATTGTTCTAAGTTAGTTTGTCAATAGAATGTAAAATTTTCTTTCAATAATCATTCCATAAAGAAGGCAATTTAGAAAGAATTGCACTTATTTGTAATGAATTAAGAATTTTCATATCAACATCTCTTAGTTTTGAAACTAAGATTTGTAATTCATGAACTTTATCCATAATAAGCTTAAAATCAGCCATTTTGAATTCAAGATATAGTAATGCCAAGAATTTATATGTACCTTATTTTTCAATATGTTATGCAATCTCCAAGACAGTCCATATTTCCTTTGGTGATATCAGATTGAAATACAGATCATATAGATGACTAGTTAGTGTTTTCAAAATATGTCCATGACACATTAGTTCATCTTCTTGACACTTCTTTCTTTGTGTTTTGATTTTGTCAAAATCCTTTTTAGAGGATTTTGGCAACGCTAGAAATTGTGGATTTAGAACATGATAAATTTTCAATATAGTGAGTAAGAACATCATCCAATCCTTCTAATGATGGAAGTTAGTGCCACTAAACCAATAATTTGATGAACTCTTTTGCATTTTTCATTAAGAATCATTCTTTAAAATTGTTTAAAAAAATATAATAAAAGAAAGTTGGGGGGAAAATTAGGTTTTTAGGTGTAAATGAACATTATCTTTAAAGAATGATCGCCTTGTATATTAGGGAATTACAAATAATGCTTTTCTAGGATACAACAAAGTCTCCTAGAACACTTTAATTTCTCTTAGTACTTCTGTTATTGAAGAATATATATATATATATATATGCACTCTGAATAGTCATTATATATGTATATATACGAGCTTCTCCTTATATACTTTTGATTAACCCATTCCTTTTCTAATGTGGGACTTCATACCATACAATATTACAAACTACATAATAGGTGGTAACAAGAATAGAGGTAAAGGTGACAATGGTGGTAGTGATTGTGGCAACGATGGAGAAGGCAATAATGATAATAACGATAGTGGTGGAGGTAGTGATAGTCGATGCAACAATGGTGGTAGTGGCAACAATAATAGTGGTAGTGATAACCGTTGCTGCAATGGCGTAGACAACAATGTTAGTGGCATTGGTAGCACAATAGGTAAAGAGGTGCAACTAATGTTGGTGGCAGAGGTGGCGGATGACACATTAGAGGTAGTGGTAATGATGGCAAAGATGGAAGTGATGGTAGCAACAGTGATGGTGTGGTAGTAGTGGCTATGATGGTTGTAGTGGAGATGGAAGTAACAATAATGATAATATTGGCTATGATAGTGGTAGAGATAACAATAGTGATAATGTTGGCAGTGGTGGTGAGGTAATAAGACCACAATGGAGATGGAAATGGTGGCGGCAATGTTGGTAGTGAGTTGGCAGCAACGACAAAATAGTGGTGGTGAATGAGAGATGAATTGAGGTTAAAACCTTCAAAGTAATAAAGGGTAGGTAATTTAATCTTTTCACCTAAACAAAAATGTCCCCATGGCATGGAAATGGGAAATGACAATTTAAGAATTTATGGCAATGTTTCATTGTTAGGAATACGACATTCTTAGGAATATTTTTTTCTTCCCATGTATACAAGTGTACTTACGTAAAATCATTATAAGGAAACTATTACTCTATCTTTGGAAATGTTACAAAGTAAAATTTTTTTAGGAAACCCTAAATGTGGACTTACACAAGGCATACTAGAGGAAATGCAATTTCCAAATCATTGGTGTACATTTTATTATGGAAAGTGTATTTGATGGACCTCAACTTTTGATTTTATTTATATATATGAATTATAGCTTTAACTCCTTGATGGGCTCGTCGCACAACCCTCAAAATAAAATTAGGTTGGACTAAATATGTAGTTAGTGGCACAACCTAGGTCATCTCCCTTGGAAATGGAGTTTAATATTTAATTGAGTTTTCTAAGTGTCAAAAAATCCAAGAACTATCTAATTAAGGGGTTTTTTTATCTAATTAAACTAAGTAAATTGAAATTGAAATAAAATTCCTAATTGCTACCTAATTGTATTAATTATTGGTGAATGATAATGGTCTTGTGACTAGTTTTGGATTCGTTCATTGGTATCCACTATCCTTATCCTAATCCAATTATGATTAATTCTGGCTTAAGAGTCCCTAATTGTGTCCATTGGCAAATGATTTTGAATTATCACTCAAGATTCAAGAACCTAACAATTTGATGTTAATTGAGATCTCAACTACCATTAAATTACTAATTCTTGTGATTAAGATCTATGAACACTTGAATTAAATGATTAATTGATCAATTAGTCTCTGAATTAACACCCTAGGATGTTTAATTAACCAACCAAACTCCAAGGAATCCTTAAATCAAATAATAAAGCTCATAATTTCACTCATGCATTTAATCGAACACCTTCGTGGCATACATGGGAAATTAAAGGAAAGTGTAAAATTCAGTGTTTAATCCAACCAATTAATCAACAAAAAGGTTTTCTAATTAGTGTCTAACCAGCCACTAATTACAATTACACAAATTCCTAATCAAATACAACTTAACCAAACTTGTACAAGAAAAAGAAAAAGCGTAAGAAATTAAGAAAATCTTAGCCAAATTTATGTTGCTTATCTATGGATTCAAGCTTTTCGAAGGTCCTTCTTCCTTGCTAGTCATAGATGGATATTAGAGCATCATTAGAGTGGAGATGGAATGGAAGAATGGATGGGAAATGGCGTAGTGTGTGGTCTCTGGATGTGGAATGGACGAAGGGGGGCGTGAATGGATATGACGATGGAATGTGCGTCTCGAATGTGTGATACGATGGATTTATTCGAATGAATGGCCTCATCCCTTCTCACGTGATTTCTTTTTAATAATTCCACGTGCTGCCTCCTCTTATTCCTTCTCATTACCTATAGCCACATCATGTGTATATAAGGTGGGCCCCACTTCATTGTGTTTTATAATATTCCACTTGCTTCATTCTCCACGTAGCTTCTTCTTCTTTCCACGTCTTGCCTTCAGCCCAACTCATTCTTCCTGTAAAACCTTCCTCTCTTCTCACGCTTTAAACTCATTACTTTTCATGTTTTTCATGCTTCTTAATTCTACATGTAATTTCTCACGTAAAATTTTGGGGGTTTGGTGTTCTTCATTTTTACTCCAGCTCGAACTTCCTCTCCACGTGAATCTCTATTCTGCACGTGTGTTTGTTCTGCTCAAAAGCTTCTTCTCTATTTCAGCAGCATTTCTTCATTTCAGCTCCACATGAGTTCGACGCATAACTCTTCTCCTTAAGCAGATGTGCATGCTCATTACTTCAGCTCCTTCCAGCTCATACATCCTTAATTATTCCTACGTGGCTGCTCCTTCATTCATTCATCTTGCTTCTGAACCTCTGTTTCAGCTACAGCCCATAGCTACTTCTTCTTTCTGACCTCTTTGCTTATTCATTCGTGTTACTTCCCATTCTCCAGCTCATTCTCTACATTAGCTTCTGTCCACTCGAGCTGCTGTGCATGTGAGTCCCATGTTGTCTCGTGTTTTCCTCCATGCAAGCTCTTTCAACCCAACTAAAAGCATAGCTTCTTCTCTATGTTTCTACTTCTTTTCCCTATGTTAACTTCTTCATGGATAGGCCATATGTGATGTAATGTAGAGCCATGCGTGAAACCCGTGCCTTGTAACATTCTTTCTTAGCTCATGATTACATTCTCCAGCTTAGCTTCACCTTCATTCTCTTTCATTCATTTCTCTTCTCTAGCTCGTGTTTCTTCTTCTCATTCTTCACATGGCTATTCCTCTTTCGTGTTTTCTCACTTGCACCTTCTGCCCATCACTAAATTCTCTTTCAGCCCATAGCTTCATGCAATAGTTTCTTCCTCAACTTACAAGCGTCTTCTTGAATCACCAAATCCTCCAAACCCGTGGCTTCTTCTTCTTTTTCTCTACTTCATACTTCACGTGGTTTTCTGCTCATGTCTCTTTTCAAGCTTATTTTCATCTCTTGTTGCTGAATGTTCCAGACTTTTCCACATTTTATCCAACTTATATTCTCCTCTAGCTTCCCTTTATGCAGCTCCATTCATTGTGTTGTCTCTTCTATGTTCTACCCACGTTAGAAATTGCATGGTGTTTAAAGCTCATACCTTCTCCAAATCAATTTACCATTTAAGCTTTAATTGCCCATTGAAATTCTGCACACAAAAATAAGAAAAATTAAGTAGGAAAAATTCACACAATTATTTAGAAGAAAAGTATGCATTAAAATTCAAGAATTTTGTAAATAAATTCCTTGAGTGCTGAAATGGCTATTAAGATAAATTCTTATCTAATTAAAGTTTTAGAGCCATATTTGATCATTAAAATACCTAAGATAAAGAGAATGAAATGTATAAAAATTCATGTTTATCAAATTCCTCCACACTTAAACCTTTACACTCCTAGGCAAAACTCAAAATCCAAAGACAGGCTAGTGGATTAGCAATTGGAAAGTGAAAAAGAAAAATGAAAGCAAAAATCACAAGCTAAGGACTAATCACAACTTTTCAATATTTCAACAATCAAAGCTAATTTCAACAGAATCATCATATATAGTGGATCCATCACATACACAATCAATAGAATCATTCAAATCAACTATGTCACATGGTCCAGATAGTGCACTGTCCCTAAATTCAGAAGATACGTCAACAAGCTTATCAACCAATTCCATACTGGAACAGAATTATCATCACATTTTAAGTCACCCCCACACTTATCTACTACCCTAGACTCAATAGATTCATCCTTAACAGGTTCATAAATGAATTCATCATTATAATCACAGCTAGGAGTAGAAATACCAAGTGCGTCAGTACACAAGGAATCATGAACATCAACAATTGTATCAGTTTTTCTTAATGAGTTACCACAATCAACCAAATCAGGAGATTCAACAACAATTTCCTCATCAACATCATCATCATGCAATTCAGAATCAACAACATTATATGCATCAATAGTCACAGTGCTATCAAGCAAACTAGATTCAGTTCCAACCAGTTGCAAAGTATTAGAAGATGGAAGGATATTACCGAATGAATAGGACTCTTCCTCCTCTATACATTCCCTTCTAATTTGCTCTTTAATCAATTTAGTAGCACTTGAAGTCGGTTGATTCATTTGAAATCTTGAATCCTTCATAAGGTTATCCATCATTTGTTGGTTTTGGAGTTACAACCGTTCAATTTCCCGTTGGACCATTTGCTGCATTTGTTGGTTTTGAATATTATAGGCTTCCATTAGTTGCATCATCCTCTCTTCCCAACTTGGTTTCCTCTGGGGCTCCTGTTGCATATACCTCTCATGATAATTGTAAGAATGATATTCTGGCTCTTACATATGGAAGTTGTGGTATGGCTCATAATGATGGTGGTAATTTGGGTGTACTTCATATGGATGGTAGTATGGTTCAATGTAACTGGAGTGAACTTCACAGGAATGATGGTGTGGTTGGTAGCATTGCTGTTGGACTTGTTGGTATTATTGGGTTTGTTGTTCTTGTCTTTGTTGTTCAAGCAGGCCTTGAAGCATTGACATGGCTTCATCTAACTTCCGAGAAATCCTATGCTCTGCACAAAAATCATAAACACCTTAATTAGAATAATAAGGATCCATTTCAGATAAAGAATATGAGAAGCATAATCAGCACAAAACAAATAAGTGACAAACTCTACTAAAATTAACTCAAAATCAAGAAAACAAAAATTCAATAAAGCTAAGACTTATCTAACAATAAAAAACACTCTAAAATAAAGGCTAATCACTCAAAATGAACTCACAAAAAATAAGAAATCAAATCTAGAAAAATTTAAAAATTCCTAAAAAATTTTAAAAAAATACTAAAAATTTTGAAAAAGTCCCTCAAACATTGGAATTTGACCAAAAAATGGTGCACCTAATAACTTTGCTATTAGTTTTGCTCAAAATATCCAAAAACTTTGGAAAACAAAGTTTGAGAATTTTCTAAGCACTTTAAACAAAAATTTCAGCAAACAAACAACTTGATACGCAATATTGAAATGATCTAAACCCAAGTTCAAAACAGAACAAAAACTAAGCTAAAACAGAACCAAAACAAAAGCTAAAATAGAACAAAAATACTTAGAAAACTTTATCAAACAATTGAGAATCCAATTCTCCGGCAATAGCGCCAAATTTTGACAGGTCTGTCGCGCAACCTTCAAAATAAAACTAGATAGGATATTATATGCAATATAAGGCACAACCTAAGTCATCTCCCTCAGAAATGGAATTCAATGTTCAATGGGATTTTCTAAATGTTAAAGGATCCTAAAAGCTATCTAAATTAGGGGGTTTTTGATCTAATTAAATTGAGTGAAATGAAATTGAAACAAAGTTCCTAAATTCTACCTAATTGGATGAATTATGATTGAATGATGGACTTGTGACTAGCCTTGGATTCGTCCCTTGGTATCCACTATCCTTATCCTAATTCATTTGTGATTAATTCTGGTCTAAGAATCCCTATTTGTGTCCAATACAAATTATCTTGAATTACCACGCAAGAATCAAAGGATTAACAATTTAGTGTTGAATTGAAACCTCAATCCCTCATCAAATCGCTAATTCTTGTCATTAGGATCAATGAACACTTGAATTGAATGATTAATTGATCAATTAACCTCTGAATTAACACCCTAGAATGTTTAATTAACCAACCAAACTCCAAGGAATCCATAAATCAAACAATAAAGCTCTTAATTTCACTCATGCATTTCATCGAACACCTTCGTGGCATACATGGAAAATTAAAGGAAAGTATAAAATTCAGTGTCTAATCTAACCAATTAATCAACAAAAAGGCTTTCTAATTAGTGTCTAACCAGCCACTAATCACAATTACACAAATTCCTAATCAAATATAATTTAACCAAGCTTGTACAAGAAAAAGAAAAAGTGTAGGAAAGTAGAAATCCTTAGCCAAAATTCTGCTTGTAATTCCATGGATTCAAGCTTCTCCAAGGTCCTTCTTCCTTGCTAGTCACAGATGGAGGACTAGAGCTTTATTTGAATGGAAGGAGATGGAGGAAGTTAATGAAAATGGTGTGGAATGTGGTCTCTGGACGAAGGGGCGTAAATGAAGTGAATGCGTATGGAATGGACGACGAGTTTTGGATGGTGTGTGAATGGACGAAGTGGATGCGTAAAATGGAATGTGTCCTTTTTTTCGTATGAATGGAATGCATGTGATTTTAATGTGAATCCTCCTCCCTGATGCTACCATGAGTGCTTTTTTTTTAATGATTCACGTGCTACATTTTTTCTTTATTCCAGCCTCTTCTCTCACGTGTTTTGCCTTTCATAAATTACACTCGAGCCTTTCTCTTCTTTTATTACAACGTGGCTTCATACTCCACGTTAACTTTCTAAATCATTCAGCGCAGGAGCCCACGTTAGCTTCTTTCATCTCCAACCTGAGTTTCTCATGTGATTCAGCTTCATATTATTCACGTTGCTGTTCAGTTGCATGTGTATGTGAAATGTATGTGATTCTTCTCTATTCTACTCGTGTATGCATTATTCAGCCCATGCTCCTTGCCCTCTTCGCTTCTAATGTGTTTTCTCCTCCAGCCAGCCCTCGTGTTGTTCTTTTGGACCCGTTGCTTCTCTGTGTTCTGCTTCTAGCTCCAAGTTTCTCACGTCAGCTTCTTCACTATTGGTCTCGCGTTGCTCTTTTGCATTTTCCATGTTGGTTTCACGTTGCTGTCCAGCCCTCATGCTCTAGTGTCTTCTTCTTTGCGTTTTGCTCACGTGGTTTGCATACATCTTCTTTAAACCTTAACCCATAGGTTCTGTACACTAATCTTCTTGAACCCATGCTTCCACGTGTTGGTGTTTGCTACATGAAGCTTCTTCCTCTCAATGCTGCCTTTGTTTCTGGTGTTGTAGTTTCCTTTAAAACCCGTGACTTCTTCCTTCTTGAGTCATGCATGTGTGTGTATTTAAGTGAAGGGCTGCTCGGGTATACTTCTTCGTCTAACCCACCATGTAGTTTTTTTCTTCTTACTTTATGCACTATTCTGCCACGTGAGATATAGTTGCTCAAGCTTCTCACGTAAATCACGTCTTGTGTATTTGTGAGTGAAGTGGCAACAACGTTTTTCTCTATTCAAGCTCAGCTTCATGATCTCATATTTGTATGAACCCCTGCCTCATTTGTTTCTTCATTTAACAATCTCCTCGTGGCTGTTGTATGCTTCTTCTCTTCACCACAAGTCTGCTTCACAAATAAGTGGCTTGCTCTGTTATTCATTTCCCTCAAACAAAATCCATGTGTCATGTGCTGGATGTGGAAGGTTCTTCTCTTCTTTAAACTAAATTCTCATTCAAGCCTTATTTGCTCATTAGAATCTGCACAAAAAAATAGAAAGTATTAAATAGAAATACCCAAAAATTATTCAAGATAAATTTAAGCATTAAGAACAAATAATTTGCAAATTAATTCCTCAAATGTAAAAATGGCCAATTAAAATCAAATTCCATTCAATTGCATCTATTAAGCCATATTTAATTATTAAAATGACTAAGTTAGGAGGAATAAAACATATAAAAATAGTTATCACTCCTCAAATTGAGGAATGAGTAGGCTAACATTGATAAGTACAAAGCTCAAGAAAACAAGAAAAAAAACAAATGAAAAATGGAAATGCACTCTTGACTTTCTAAAGGTCAAGTTCTTTCCTAGCTAACCAAAAAAATCCTCAATAAACCTCTCCTCCATCCCCCTCATATTAGTTATCATCATCAAAGTCATTCTCTCTCATCCTGCCCATAACACAACAAAGTTAGTTACTCTTATTATGGGTTTCCTCATTTGGCCCCTTTAATTAGCCACCTCACCTCAATTCTTTTTATGGGCCTTACTCAAGTTTATCCTCCCATACACATTACCCTATTTATTATTCTGCTTCCATTAGGCCTTTGTCTTCCTCTCATACACCTTGTAAGCATTAGGTTCACTAGTATCAAATGCCTCCTTTAATCTTGTGATAAATACAGATTGATCGGACCTTTTTTCCCAAAAGCCAAGGTGATTTTCTATCCCCATAACTATTTATACTATGTGCTAATGTGTTGTCCTATGCTTTAATTAAAGCTCAACAAAGTGGTAAAGTCAAAGGAATTAATATTAGCCAATGCTGAAGACTAGATAATTTGTTTTCAAAGCAAATGTTGATTCATGTAATAAGGTATAGGATATATAAAACATTTTTGGGCTCAAAGTGAATAGTAAAAAATTTGAAATTATATTTAGCCTACAAGTATTCTCAAAAACTTGAAGTGAATTATGAGCAGTGTATTCAAATGTAATAAGGAAATATTCAAGGGATTACACTGCAAGGGATAGAAGATCGTTCAAGAAAATTTACAAGCATCTTAACTAAAAGGTTGCTGGGTTGAAAATCATAGCTCTTATCCTACGCTAGTAGAGCAACTCTTATCCCCTTTGTACTAGTCATAGTTCTCATATATCATCTATCCTACATCAACGTGTTAGTTAAAGAAGTAGATAAGTGTGACTACCATGTTGCCTTTCTAAGGTAATCATAAAAAAAAAAAAAGACTTAACCAAATATGGTCTCTTGGGATAAAATCTACAAAGGGGATTAGGATTCTAAAAAACGAAGGTTCTGAATCAAGTTTTACTTGGCAAATAGAGTTAACTATTCTATGTCATCTTCTCTAATAGGAAAGGGCATTTTTAAGCATTCTTCTTTGGTAAACCAATAACTAAAATGGCAAGTAGAACAAGGGATAAATTTTCTTTGAATAGCCCTAATAAGTTTCCTACAAAAGAATCAACTAGGCAAGGATTTAATTATGATGGATGGGAAATGGAACCAAAGTCATTTAAGAGGATTGTACAGTGAGGTCTCTTGAATACTTGGAAAAGACATGATCTGATGGTTGGATCAAGGTCTAAAGAGTAAATAGTAAAAGATGGTTATAGACTATTCCCTTAAGAGGATAACCAACCTATCATTAATAATTCATGGAAATTAAAGATGCCAAGGAAAATACTAATGTTTACATGAATACTTTGCCATGAATCACTACCTTTGGGACACATAATAAAAAAAATGAGGTTTCAATGTCTCTACTTCATGTGTTTTTGGATGTAATTACATGGAAACTATGGATCACTTGTTCATCCTATGCCAGTTCTTAATATATAATTTGTGTTGATGGTATTTGTTAGAAAATAAGCTATTTATGATAGATTAACTCATTATCCAATCTAATAATTCAATTTATTTAAATTAATTAATTAATTGCTAAGTTTTTCAATTTGAAATTTAGGTTATTAGTTTTTTTAAGGGGGTTGGTTATTTGAATTAAAAAAAAGGAAAAATATTTTAAGGGCAACTCTCTCTTGAGAAAAGGAGAAAGAGCACAGGACAATAGAAGATTACCACTCCCTTTGTACAAATCAATCTTCTTCCTTTGAACTGCGATGACTTTGCCGTAGAAAAAAACTAAAGTTCTTCTGGTGACTTCAATCAAAACCATATGAAATAATGATTTTGAAGATCCACTTTCGTTATGCATGTAAGTTTCAAACTCCTGCCATATCCAACCTCCTCCATTTTGAATGGGCTAAAAATGTGGTTGGTTCAAATAGATTTTTTTATACCTGACAAACTTATCGAAGTTTCTAATGGAAGTCATCATCATTTGTTGGAGTGTTTATGGGCATAGAAATTAAGTTTTATTTTGTCAAACGAAGGTACTAGCAGCTGATATGAGAATGACCAAGGAGAGGGTAAAGTCACGAGGTCAAAGAAATCTCATTTAGCCTCTTCAGCTAAAGAAAGAAGGAGATCATGATAGTTATTTTAGATGGTTTTACCACTAAAGATGTTGTAGTTTTTGTCTTAAGATAAAATTCGACAACATAAGAAAAAGGGTATTTAGAGTGTATGCTAATTTAATCACTATATCAAGTTATTCTCGGAGGAAATCGGAGAAACATGGAGATTATGCAAAACTTGCATCCTATCTTGATTTGCTTTCAAGTGAAGAGCAACACACTATCAATAATTTTTACAAAATGACAACAGATACCATATGATTTAGTATCTGTTTCTTATGATATCAATTTTTTTGCTTGATAGTTTTTTGGGTTATTATTTTTTAAGTTAAACCCAAAAGCTCTATTGCTTTGTTATGGCCTTATAGACAAGCTTGATACATTAGTATATTGTCCCTCTTCGTTGATAGTTGTTTCTTAAATGACAAATGTATAAATTTTTCAAAAATTAAAGTGAGAAAAATATAGTAAGGCCTTTCATATTGTAAGTGTAGTTTTTCCCCCTGTTGTTATCATTACATTGTATTTACAAACTATACATAAGGATACAAGGATATCCCCTCATTTATCTATTTTATTCTCATTTCCAAATGTTCAATATGTTATTTTTCTTTTCAATTGATTTCATGTTATTTTATTCCAATTTAATGACCTCTTACAATTGCTCCTCATTTTTTAAATGAAACTTTTTTTTTTTTGTAGATAATATGTATAAAATTAGTTTTCCTAGAATCTATAAAATTTTTAAAAAATTATTCCTAAAATAAAGAAAAATATTGATCAACCACCCCCAATGTTTTTATTTATTTATTTTTGGTAATCTGTTGCACATTGCTAATATTAGATAACATTACGGTATATCATAAGACAAAGACAAATAGGGACGAACATTGGCCTAGAAGCCTAATGTGTCTAGTTTTGTCTCACTAAACCGGTTAAGCACAAAAGAGGAAAAAAAAAAAGTCAAGTGAGGCCATAAAATCAAGTGGAACTGGGTATTAGGCTAGCCTTAAGGGTGGCGTTGGCCCGACCCGAGCCTAAACATAAAATTAAAAAAATAAAAAAAATTATAAGAATTTATATAATAACTTTATTTTTTTAAAGGAAAAATATAATTTTACAAAGAGTTATGTAATTTTTTTTTTTTTAGAATCATTTTATAATTTTTACAATAATTTGTTAAAAAAAAAAGAGAAAAATATTGGGTGACCTAATACTAAATTGGGCCACCCAATTCTTACTTGGGTCTAGCTGAGCTAAGCTTAGAACTAGGCAATGGGTTTCATTTTTAAAACTCTTTTAAAATTAGATTAGACATTAGATTAGGCCAAAGACTAGCCCAACTCACGTTCACCTCCAAAGCCAAATCACATATAAACTTAAAAAAAAAAGGGTGGATAATTCTTTTCATATTGGTCTTTTGATATGCTAAAGAAAAAAGCCAATGTTAATTCGGTTGTTAACTTTCTTTATGTATCACACCGAATGGTTTTATGATTTTATTTATTTATCCATCTTTAAAAATTCTATGTACTTGTTCTAAATCCTCCTTTACCTTTAAAAATACAAGGATAGAAAACAAGCAATTCTTGATTTGTTATAATGTGAATATATTCTTTTTTTTGTACAATATCTACTATGTTTTTATAATCATTATCTATAAAATTACTATTTTAACCATCAAACTCTTTTTTAAAGTAAGGACACAAAAATCATTTCCAATCCTACCTATCTATTTTTTACATTCCTTTTCCCTTTACATCATTCAACCAAACATACAATGCAAATAAGAAACAATTGCTATACTCAAATATTTTTAGTAAGGAATCATATGTTTATAACATGCAAAGAGCATGTCATTTATATTATACATGGTGTTTATAATAAAATGAAGGCTACGGCCATCTTCACACTGCTCCAAATAATAATGCAAATTACAGAGAAAAATGATTGTATGAATCTACATATATAGAAGGAGAAATTAAGAAATAATAAAATGGCACCACCAAATTTCAATTTTACAAAGGAAGAGAGAAGGGATGGAAAAACCTATTTTGCAGAAAACTCCCAAGTTGATGACAGGATTTCCATAAGATCTCCAAACTAAAGGTATGGCATGGAGTTGCATCCCTGAAATGAGAAGTCTTGATGTTATATACCCTGAAATTCAGATACTATTATTTACATTCTCTTCTCTCTCTCTCTCTCTCTCTATCTTTCTCTCTCTCTTTTCATCCCTTAAAACAAACTACGATGCAGGAAATATCATCCTTGCTGTCTCGTTTCAATGCCTCAGCAGCTAGCTTTTTGGCTGCCCTTTGTGGATCCTTAATCTTTCTTGCAATATCAACTGCCTCTTGATTTGCCATTACCTAGAATAAATGAAAATTAAGCGGGAAAATATTTATTATAGAAATAATGGATAGAGAGAAAATTAAGGAATAGAAACCTTCCATAGGCCATCACTTGCAAGTATCAAAAGCTCAGTATCTGGGTTAATATATGCATGACGCACGTCAGGATCAGATCGCAGGTGTGATTTTAGGTTTTTGTCTCCGAATGCTCGAGAAACTGCAAGCTGGCCATTCACTCTTGCAACATCTCCTAATATAACATCCACATACCAAGAAATTACTAGAAAATACAAAACACTAATTCAAGGAGTCATTTTAATAAGGCAATAGATTTTGGCATACTCCTTGTAGAACCATAGCCTACAATAGAAGTTCTGAGTTATTGTATAAAGTGGACAGACTTAATGAGCAAGAACGGGATTGAATTATGGTAAGAGTGATTTTCATATCCCAATACTTTTAGCACATTGGAATTAAGACGGGAGTCTCATTTGGCCCATGACTTATCAAAACATTTCTGGGCTTCTTTGACATGTGTTGAAGAACAACCTCTATAGTAGTTGAGACACTTCCTCTTAAAAAAAAAAACAAAAGGATCTCACAAAAATTAATCGTTACATAAAAAATCATAATTTTATTACAAGTAGCAATAGACTTTTAATTTTCTATTTGATTTCAAGTCATATGGAAGAAGGGCAATGAGGGGTCGTGAGAACCAGTGGTACACAGGAGTTCAAGAAAGAATCTGGCATTGATCACCAGCTACTAACATTCATCATCATATCATAAAGACTGTCAATCACCCTATTTATATCTCATAGGGTAATTGTTAGTTGTCATAAGGCAGTTAGATGATTAACTACCTGACTCACCTAGTTAGTTATTAACTAACTACCCTCCCTCATTTCTAACTATTACTTCTAATGCAGTACTTCGTAACTACCAGTCTTTTTACAATTAGATAACATGATTTAAACTACTAATACCAAGGAGTATCAAATGCATTAAAACATTCTTCATACTTTGATCATCCCAAGCAAGTTTAAAACTGATTTTACACTAGGAAAATTTGAATTAAATGCTAATTTTGATATTGTACATCTTATTAATCTGCACTCCGTTGAAGGCTTAGGAAGAAAGCAAGGGGAAACTTGTTCTTACAGAAGACCTGCAAAAATTTTTCCTCAAAGTAGAAAAAGTAAGACCGACAATTTGCTTCAGTGGACCAAAAGACGCTAAAAATTATTAAAAGAGTATGAGTTACAAATACGATGTTTAAAAGGAGATAAATTTTGGATGCTGAAAGAGGGAAATTGAAACTAAAACTATACTTGCAGCATAAAATGTCTGGAAGGCAGTATGACACTTTTCAACCAGGCACGATTAGAAATTAGAAAACTACTCATTTTTAAGTATCAAAATATAAGCAGATTTATGAGAGGCAAATCAGAGTTATTATGGGAATATTGCAAGTGTGATCGTAAATTGTGAGGAGATTAACAGACATGATCAATTGCACTTAAGTAGAAGGTAATGACTTCTCAGAAATACATTCTGCTGAAATTTGCACAAAGTTAGCTTTCTTTTGTTAGGAGAATTAAGATATTCTTTTACACACAATGTAAGATATTCTAGAGCCTCAACAATTGAGTGATATTAAGAGATTCAAAAGTGTTTTGAAATTTCATATTCCAGTGGTTGAAAGTGCAATAACTGATGTCTGCTAAAAATCTACCACTATTATGTGATAACAAAATTAAATAGAAATTTCAAAATCTATAGTAGCTGAATGTACAACTATATTAGATTGCCAGTCCTTTGCATCCATATTTGTATATCTTCACATCCTCTTCTTTTCGTTCAAAACCAATTTCAGTTACTATCTTGCCAGATTGAATGTCTAACACCCAACGTAAAAGGGGAAACTACCAAAAAGGAAACCCTAGAAAAAATTGGATCACTAAGAGAATAAGGGAAGAAAGAATGGTTAATTCACTCAATATGTGTAGGATCGAATAAGGGCTTTCCTCTACATTTGTTTTATGTGTAGGATTCTTCTAGAACAACTACACAATTGTTCTTATATTGCAGTATGGCTTTTTCACTTTGGAATAAGTTGTTTGGAATCTTTGGTTGGATTTGGGTTTGCCCAAAAATTTTGGATCAATTTTTATTGATTCAGTATAATGGTTTGGGAAGAAACAAAGATAGCAGTTTTGTGGCAGTGTGCAGTTTTTACTGTAATTTGGTGTATTTGGCTGGAAAGTGTAGTAATTCGGAGTCAACAATCCTCTAAACTTATTTTATTAAATAGAAAACATGCACATATATAGAAAATAAAAGGAGAGCAGACTCTTACTTCAACTAAAAGAAGTAATTTAATGTTAATCCTATCCTAATCAAAACAAAACACTTGAACTAATCTTATCCTAATCAAAACAGATGAAAATTTGAAATATATAATTATCCTATCATAAAAGAAAGTTAAGATAATAAAAATCTAACAAGATAATTTCTTCTAGAATAAATTAAAAACTGATATTAAAAAAAAGCTACTAAATAATAATAAAACTAATATTAAAATGCTACTAAATATCACATCATGTCCTTTTAATGTTTTCTTCAAGAATGCCGTTCTCCAACACTCCCTTTCAAGTTGAGGACTAAATATTAATCATTCCTAACTTGGAGTTGCGTTCTTCAAATTTAATCTTGTAACAGCCTTAGTCATCGAGTTGATCAACCAAGACATGATTTGGTTGTTTTTCAGACACCAGATTTTGTAGGTGGGATCATTGGACTTGCCCGGGCAGCATCATCAATGATGTAATCCTCCTTGCTGCATCCTCTGATATACATGAAGTGTTTTCAGCCAATTTATAGCTGGTGGGTTGTCCTATTTCGTTGGCCAACGCTCTTTTTTATGGTGTTGAGTGCCATTACTTGCTCGTATTTTCTCGTATTTTGTCATTAAAGCCTTGTAGGCTTTGATATAATGTAGAAATCCAGAGTTAAGGACCTCTAAACTTATTTTATTGAATAACAACCATATACATATATAGAAGATAAGAAGAGAATAGATTCCTACTCTAACTAAAAAACATAACTTAATACTAATCCTATCCTGATCAAAACATAATACTTAAACTAATTTTATCCTAATCAAAGATAAAAATTTAAAATATATAATTACTCTATCATAACAGAAAGATAATATAATAAAAACCTAACAAGATAATGCCTTTTAGAATAAATAAAAACTAATATTAAAATGTTACTAAATATCACATCACGTCCTTTTAACGTCGTCTTCAAGAATGACATTCTCCATACCTCCACCTCAAATTGGATAGTAAATATTAATCATTCTCAACTTCAAGTCGTGTTTTTCAAATTTAAATCTTATAACAGCCTTAGTCATCAAGTTGATCAACCAAGACATGATTTGGCTGCTTTTTAAACACCCAGATTTTGCACTTGAGGTCATTGGAACTTGGTGTGGCAGCATCATCAAACATCCTTTGATATACATAGTGTTTTCAGCCAATTCATGGCTGGTTGGCTGGCCTATTTCATTGGCTGACTCCCCTTTTTTGGTATTGAGTGACATTAATTACCCATAATTTGTCATTCAGGCTCTGAACTTTTTCTATTGAATAGCAACCATGTACATATATAGAGGATAAAAGGAGAGCAAACTTCTACTTTAACTAAAAGACGTAACTTAATGCTAATTCTATCCTAATCAAAACAAAACACTTAAAGTAATCTTATCATAATCAAAATAGATACAAAAATTAAAATATATAATTATCTTATCATAACAGAAAGATAAGATAATGTCTTGTGAAATAAATAAAAAATAATATTTAAAAAGCTACTAAATAATAATAAAACTAATATTAAAATGCTACTAAATATCACATCACGTCCTTTTAATGACTTCTTCAAGAATGATGTTCTCCAACAAAAAGGAATGCTAGAATTTTTAATGGTGACTCAGTGCCTCTAAGACTTATGGGAAAAGGATCATTTCTCTTGCTTCCCCCTGGTGTTCTGTTCATGATTGTTTTAAGGGAGTCTTTTTGACTGATTTGAATAGAGATTGGGGGCATTGTTATTTTCTTAAGCATATGTTTTTTCTTTTCCTTATTTGCCTTTTCACTTTTTGTGTTTCTTTTTTCCGCCTCTTTTAGGAGGCTGTCTTATTCTCCTCTCTTTAATTTTCTTCCTATCTAATAAAGTTTCTTTTTCCATCACAAAAGAGAATGAGGGAATAAAAAGTGTTTACGTCAATAGGTAGTGAACACGTTCTGTGCATATGATTGGATAACATGTTATGAATATATGGCTAATTAGATACCTATTTTCGTTAGTATGTCTTATTGGCTTTTTTCTTATTAATTACTATTTCTCAGAGTCCATATCTTTGTCCAGATTTCTGTTTAAGTAAGTCTCCAAAAGTAAAACTCTTCCACCTTTCCATCAACTGGAAAACCAAAAATCTAAAATATCTAAACCCTAAATGGACACCACCACCCACACCTTTCTTGCTCTGTTAGAATGATATAACCTATCCTATCTAATTTAGCCCTTGCTGTAATTCCAGCAATCCTTTTCTGACTCAGATCTACAAGAAATCTTTTTTTTTAGAACTCATATTGGTACCCTTTTACACTCTTCAAAATTTGACCATATATATTAACTCCAATCAGCTTAAGGCATGTCATTTCTGCCACAAGTTTGCAGGGGGAAAAAAGAAGAAAAAAGAGAAGTTCCAAACGTATGACTTGATTATCACATGACAATGGAGAACAGTTTTCTTTCTTCTCTCTCTCTCTCTCTCTCTCTCTCTCTCTAAGAGGATCTCTAGGGAAACCAAACATATATGGCTTTTATTTTAATCCCCTTTGCTCTATTCTTCTCTTACCCTAAAAAGGTTTACTTCAAAAACTTTTAACTAAAGCACAACTTTACAAGCATAAAAAATTTAAACATGAATTACACATAGGAACCAGATGGGAATCTATTATTGAGCTGTAAGATACAATCCTGTCATCTTAAAAATCAAAATGGTGACACTAAGTCAAGCACTATGTATCATTGATTCAATTTAAGTTCAGGGTTCTTGGGGTACAGGTCCCTCAATATATACATATCTAAACGCATATGACTCATACCCTTCCCAAACACAAAATTTGAATTAGATCTCACAATATGAAATGGTAAATCCTACATCAAACATGTAAATAGCATGTGATAAACCACAAATTTTATTACAGAACCTGGCAAGTTTGAGACAAAGCCACCCCTGTCCTCAATACTGCCCCGCTCAGTGTTGGGCTCATGATCAGTACTCATCTGTATGGCCAGCCCTCCCCTTGACAGAACTGCTCGTGAATCTCCGACATTGGCTATCCATAACTTCTGATTATTTAAAAGAATTGCAGTCACTGCAGTTGATCCACCTCGTCCCAAATCAGGACTGTGAGTTAGAATTGCCTGATCTGTTGTCTCATAAGCATTAACAATTGACCTGTTCGGATCAGTCCAGAAGTCCTCCTGGAATAGTCAATACAAATTTAAGAGTGCAGTTTCCCAAACTATATAATTCAGAACTTGCAAAGTTTTCAGGACAGGAAAGAGGTTATACAGATCGCTTCAAGATATTATGTTAAAATGGATTATTATTTTATGATGAATGCCAAAAAAGTATAAGAAGTCAGAAACGAAGAATTTCTTCAAACAATTTCTGGAACTTAGAAATTAATTTTTGACTAAAAGGCTCTACTTCACACAAAAGCTCGGCTACAAAAAGCTTTATAAAGTGTTTACTTCTTTTATAAGCTATCCATTTGGGCATTATATGCAACATGTGACAGAAAGGATAATAATCTTTTTCCATAGAAATCGCATGCACTTATGGTAAATCCACAATATCTTCAATTTGATTCAATAACTCACATCCTTTAATATATTAGAAAAGAGATGCTTTTGTAGATAGGCTGGTACACTGTCTCCCAAGTGCCCATCATATACTGCAAAAAGCCCAAGCTCATGTCCTCTGAGCTGAACAAACTCTGCTACATGATAGTCCTCCATCGGGTGGTTTGCTTTCCCTTTAACAAGGCTAAAGCCATACTTGACTGGGCATTGATGGCTTCTGCCCTTGCCAGAGCTACATGAAGAACGCCGACCAACCACCTAAAGATATATAAGTTTCATACATTAACAAAAGAGTATATTGGCCTTGTCTAACATATTTGGACATTAAAGAGAGTAAAAAATTTGTGTGTCGGAAAACCAAAAGAAACATATGACTTGACTTCAATTCAACAAAAAAGAATAACACAAGAAGGAGATGCCACTATGCCACAATCAGAAATAGGATGGAGAAATACACTCCTTACTCAAATATGGCACGTTACTTAAGGAGTCTCAATTAATTAACGCCAGAGAAACTGCAATGAAGTGCCATAGGCACCACCTGAACATTATCTATCAGTACCAACAACAATAATAAAATAAATGCCACCAAGTGGGAAAAAAAGAAAAATTAGAAAGGCAGAATGGTACCCACTAATTAAATGTTCGAGGTCAAAACTCAAAAGTAGGTCAAGTAGACAGTTTCAGCATTACATATAATGGAGGCAGCCATGTCAAGCAGAATAATCAGATCAAGGCTGACTGCTTAAAATACTTCCAGCAGAATACTAAGCCCAAGAAATAGTGCCAGTTCTAATCATACCAGAATAATCAGGACGAAACAAGTACTATTTATCTGAAGAAAAAGTAGCCATTTCACTAGAGTTTCTTACCGACAGCTCTATCTCTCTCTTAATGCAATTAGTGACTTAGTCTCAACATGGATCCTTTAAAATAGAGGATCCGTGAAGTGCCCCTTAAGTTTCTCAGGGGCACTTTTTTTTTTTTAAACAAATTTTTTTTAGGAGAAAACAAGTGTCCCTGGGAGACTTCAGGAGCATTTCACAAATCCTCTATTTCAGAGGATCCGTGTTCAACTTAGTCTATTTCCTACCAGTTCTGGGAACTATATTTTCAGGTAGCAAAGGAAATCAAGAAACCCAAAAATGGTCATCTCAATAAAGCAGACTTGAAGCATCAATTCTGAAACCCACAGCACAGAAAAGAGTTTATTTATTATTTAAGCCTGCAAATCCTGTTGCCTTCTGTCACCATTGCCGCTCAATTGGAGTTTAACTGATTGGCCATGATTACGTAAGAATAATCCTTTATGTTTCATATTGTTTTCATAATCCTGAACCATCCATATGACCTCTAAAATTTGGTGCATAAATAAAATTACTCCAAATCTAACTAGGTCATATGCCACATATTCCTTTCTAAAATTCATGACAATTTCCAGTAACATTAATTGTATTTGCATATGCATGGAGATTGATTATTTCAAGGATTAGGTCTCTAGTGTGTGGTTTCAAAGACTAGTTTCAACATAAAAAGCAAAGATAATAAGAACTAGATATACCCACCTTAGTGACAGAGTTGAAGCAACAGAGATTATCCATACAACTCAGCCCCACCTCAACTCTTCCGTCTCTCACTCAACATCTACTCCTCTGCTAACACAAAGTTGAATAAAAACTTTGCCGTCAGAGAACAACACAAAATTCTGATAATTTCAAGAACTGCAAAACCAGCAGAAGAATTCTGATCCCCAGGACTAGCAATTCTATCATCCACAGAAAACCCATAAATGTTTACTTACATATACTGAAGTCTCCGAATTTCCCAATAGAATAAGGGAAAAGATCTGCACAGGAATTGGGTAGCCGATTCGATGAACAGAGAGGTAATTTTCACAAACACCCAAAATTCACACAAAAATTTCGGATAGAAAGAGCGAAAAGAGTGACATAAATAGGAATAACCGTCTAGTTTTGTTGGAGAGAAAATGTTGTTGTTGTTCTTGTTGTTGTTGTTTGCAATGGGTGCGAAAACGTGAGAGGATGCCCTTATTGACTTTGTACTTTGCAATTTTGTGTTTGTTTTATTGGCGTCACTGTTGGTCCGAGAATTACAGCTGTTTCGAGGATTGGTTGTTCATACTTGGTCGAAGGTAGAAACGAGTATTGTATTGGTTGGCTTTCGCCTCCGAGGACTGAGGGACCCTACGAAGGTCACCCCAACTTTTCTTACCTTGGAAACTCTGCTTCTTGCTATCATTTCTGTCATTTACCCCCCGAAACTCCAGACCCAAACGACAAAATTTTTTTGAAAAATTACAAATATAAAAGGTTAAAAATATTTATATTAAAAAAAATCTTAAATTTTAAATTTATTTTAAAAATTCTGTAATAAAAATTTTTAATTTAAAATCTTATATTATGATTTTGTGATATAATTTAAATTTTTAGTTTTAAAGTTTTTCTTAATAATTTTAAAATTAAAATTTTTTTAATATAAATATTTTTAACTTAAAATAGTAATTTTCCACAACTTTTAAAGTAACCTCTTTTTTTTTAAGTAAAAAATTATGATTAAGTATAAAATTAACTGGGGTAAATTACATTTTTGTGCCATGTGATTTGAGTTGTTTGCATTTGAATATTTTGTGGTTTGAAAATTTACTAATTGCTTGGTAAATTTAGAAGAAACGAAAATTGAAAAAAAAAAATATATATATATATATATAATTTCCTAAATGAAAAATAAATTTTGTATTTTTATTTAAAAAAATAATAATAATAAATAGATACTTTTAAGTAATAATTATAAAAATATAATAAATATTAGCTAAATTTTTTTAATTTCATTTCCATTTCCAATTTGATACATACATGTCCTAAGGGTCCGTTTGGTTCAGGGTTTTTGGAGGGGAGGGGAGGGGAGGGGAGGGGAGGCCCTCCCTTTGTTTGGTATGAAAAACTTGGAGGGGAGGGGAGGCAAAATACCCCATCCCCTCCCCTCCCCTCCCCTCCAAACCCTCCCCTCCAAAAGTGGGGGTTTTTGGAGGGGAGAGAAAATTTTATTTTTATTTGACAAAATTGCTCCTGCTTTTTATTTTCATTTAAAATATAATATAAATCTTATTTTTTAAATTGGGTTTAAGATAATTTTTTATAAAAATAAAAAATATTTTTGAATAAAAATAAAAAATTATTTTTAATAATAAAAAGCAAGAAAAAATTTTTTTTTATAAAAATAAAAAAATTAAAAATTCTAATATCATAAGAGTATAATTGTCCATTTAATTTTATCTCCCCTCCCCTCCCCTCCTCAACCAAACAATATATCATTAAAATCCCTCCCCTCCCCTCCCCTTCATTAAAATCCCTCCCCTCCCCTCCCCTCCATTGAACCAAACACTCCCTAAGGGTTTCAGTATACGTGCTATGGCTTAAAATATTTTATCAGGCATGCAATTAAAATTTACCATAATTTCTCAATTTTTTTCACAAAATTAGAAATTTTAATTGGTCAAATGAGAGATTTTGGTTTTCACTATATGCGAAGTTAGAATTTTTTTTATAAGAAAACTGGGAAGTTGAAACTAAAAATTTGGTTGATAGGTAAAATTTGCAAAAAATATTGTAATGTGTGTATCAAATTTAGGGTTTTAATTAACTAATCAAGAAATTTTAGTCTTCAATACATAAAAAATTAAAAATTTAACATAAAATTGAGGACAAAACCAAAAATTTATGTAGAGGTAAAATTTAGAAAATATTATATTATGTATATCGAATTTAGAATTTCAATTAATTAGAACATGAATTTCCATCCACAAATCATAGGTAATTAAAAGTTTCATAAGAAAATTAACTATTATCCAAAAGATAACAAAATAAAATTATAGGGTATTAAAGTGGTTACAGTTTAAACTGTATAATAGAAAAATACAAACTATTAGATTACAAAGTATTGGAGTACAAACAGGCCAAATTACAAAATATTGCAATGTAATTTACTCAATTAATTATAATTATAATTAATTCTTATCTTTTTTGCTGATAAAAGAAAATTGGATCTGCATAGCAAGACAATCCTCCAGGTTAATCGATAAAAATTAAAAACTGCATGTTAGAACTTTTAGACAGGATATTTTTTTTCCCCTCACAAAAAACTATAATTGAGGAGAAGTTATTCTAACCCACTGATATTACTGGTAAGTGTGTCAATGACATACACGTAAGCGCGTCACCCACACACGCATATTTCTATTTAAACCTATTAACTAATTGAGTAAATTATATAATTTTTTTTTTAAATTTTACTGAAATTATAAATTTTCTCTTTTAAGTTTAAAATATACGTAAATTTTATTTAAAACAAAAAATTATTTTATACTTTATTCTAATTTTAAATTTTGTACTAAAATACTCCTACATTTAAATATTTTTAGTTAAAAAAATAATATTTAAGTTTAATAGAAAGTATTTTGATAAAAAAATTTTAAATTAGATTAAAATATAAAATAATTTTTTTTGAAAGAGTTTATTAATATTTCAAAAATAAAAAAAGTTGTGTAATTTTAATAAATTTTTTTAAAAATTTTATAGTTTACTCTAACATATTTATCAAATTTACAATATTTATTTTTACATTTTGATGTAAGGAGCTAATCAATAAAAAAATGACTATCAATGCAAGCTTATGAACTTTTGAAAAATTCAAACGTATATAAAAATTTTTATATCATTGAGTACCCAAGAATAAAAAAAATTCTAATGTGAGGTTAGTTTTAGACTATGTTCTTAAAATCGGACCGAACCAGGTCAATCAAAAAATCGATCAAGAATCGGTGAAAATCGGTCAAAAATTAATAAAAATCGGACTGAAAAAACTGATCAAATCAATTTGAAGCAATTTTCTTTTTTCTTTTTAATTTTTTTTATATAACAGAATAATTCATTTTAAATAATTTTGACAAATTAAAAATAGAAGGTAATAAAAAATATGAGGGAGTTGAAATATGAATTTTTTTAAAAAAAAAGAATATAAGAGAAATAAAATATGTATAATTAATTATTTTTTATACTTACTTTTTATCATATTCAATTTCCTAATAATATTTCTCTCAAATATCAAGATACTTAGCTAAAATTATTATTTATTATTTTATTTTTTAATAATAAGTAGAATCTTAATATAATTTAAAAATTCTAAAAATTTAATATTAAATATTCTTAATTTTTAATTTAGATAATTTTTATTTTAAATTAAACATTAATTTTTATAATATCTTGAGAAATATTAAATTAGTAATCAAATATTTAAAATTTATTAATATTTATTTGTTATATTAAAATTTTAATACATAAATTTTTTTTAAATAATATATTTAATTATCACCGATTCGACTATCGTTTGACCAATAAAATCGTGAACTAATATCTTCACTGGTTCATAGTTCAATGATCGATCCGATTTTAAAAACATTAATTTTAGATACAAGTTGAACTGTACAGAAAACAGACTGACAATGTCTCAGAAACCTCGTGCTATACCCTGCTTTCATTGATGCTCTTTCTCTGCAAGTTCCGCCACACAGGTTCCACTCATGAGTGCATCGTATCAGCTAAAACTGAATGGTAAGAGTCACATTAAATAACCATGCATTTAAAGTTATAAAATTTCAGAATTTTAAAAATGATTTTTTTTTCTTGAAAGAATAGTATCTTACATAAGTTAATCTAACAATACCAGTTAGTGCGCCAATAGTAGGTTTGGAATCTCATGTCAACCCCTATTTCCACATGTATCATAGCATATATATGAGTATTTTAGATAAAGTGAAAAAAAAAAGAGAAAGAAATGAAACTTACCTATTCGAGGTTCTTGGGACATACGTAGATTTTATTTCTCTTTTCTTTTTTTTTTTTTCTCTATCTCTTTTCATTTTATCATATGATTAGGTGATCCAAAATCCATTTATATCTATGATTATATTGTGTTTGGTAGTGATGCAAACAGTAAAATAAGTTGAAAAGAAAAAGAAAAATCTAAGTTTGGATTGCGGGGAGAAAAGTAAATGGAGTGAAAAGTGAAGAAAAAGAGAAAAAAAAAAGATTTTTTTTGGATAGATAGAGAGAAAATACAAAAGAAAGAAAATTTGTTAATTTGTAAAAATAATAATATCTTTATTATCTAATATTAAGTATTTGTGTTAATTGGGTAATTGGAGAAGATAAAAAATAGAAGAATTCTTTTATATTTGGAGAAATTTTTTTTTGTGGAGCCCACTATTATTTTCTTTTCAATTTTTCTCTCTCTTTTAATTTTTTCTCTAATCCAAACAAAAAAAATATATTTTTTTTCATATATTTTTTTTAATTTTCTCCGCATCTAAGCAAAGGGTAAGAGTTCATGTTTGATAGGCTTAACTAGCACGTAGGGTTCAAATTTTTTCTTGCAAGTCCCATGGGAAAAAAAAAGGCGGTTCTTACAGTGAAAAAAAAAAAACACAGATAAATAGTATATAAATAATTTTACACTAATATAACGTTATAAATAGTGTAAATAAACAATGCAAATGGAGAGCGACAATCCACAGCTTTTATATATATAAGATGATAAGATGATTTGCCTTCAGCAGCTAGCTGTTACTGTACTGAGTCACAGTACTTTCCATCCATATTTTGATGGAAAGTAATTGTACACACCGAGAAGCCCAATAAAAACTCTAGTCTTATTTGCCCCAAATAAATTCTGCAGCAGGAGCACCTACCCAAATAAAACCTCTGATTCTAGTATTTTAAATACTATTAGAAATATATATTTTATTTGTATTATTGGTAAATGAAAAAAAATTAAATAAAATTTAAAAATAAATATTTTATTACTTTATACCAAAAAATAAATATTTTAATATTTTTTTACATTAGAGATATTATGATTATTTTTATAATTTTTTGCATTATTTTTATTTTACTAAATATATAATAGAAAATTTTTTTATTCTTTTTTATATCATACTAAATATAATTTGGAATTTAGAATTTTATTCTTTTTTTATTTTTTTTATTTTTTTATTTTATCAAATATAACCTTATAGTAAAAGAAGAGAAAAAAGAGAACGGGGGAGAGAGAGAGAGAGGGGGGGGGGGGGGGAGTCTATAGAAGTAAAACAAAGGTTCATCTAAGTGCGTTTAAGAATATTTCCTTTTAAAAAAATGACCACTAACGTAAACTTGAAACGTGGATAGCATTCGAATACGTGCATTGTAATAACTGGGAAGATCCTATATTTTTTCAAATTTATTTTATTAACAAATTTCTTAATAAACATTTTTATAATATTTTTAAAAAACTACTTAAATATTATTTTTAAAATCGAATATATTATAACTTGTTATTACATTTATTAATAAAAATATGACATAATTTTTTTTTTTAAAGTCAATTACATAACATTTAACTGCAAATAATATTTACCCATTTTATCTTTCTAAGTAAATATTTTAAAAATTATACCTTTGCCTTCAAAACAGGGTATTGCATTCTATATTCTGGTCGATTGTTATGAAAAGTCAAGTCAAATGCCATTGAAAGAGCACAAAGGCATGGTCGTCATCCTCGTCATCATGATCGTGCAAATATAAATGTAATCCTCTTTTAAACAGAAAAAGCAAAGCATGTTTCCTGCGTAATTAACGAATATGCCCAGAGATTGATTAGGCCGTTTTTGGGTCACACGTGTACATCCGGCCTTCCACTTGTACATGGTGGGCTGTCACCACGTGTCCTCCCAGTCGGCTAATGTTTGTCCCTCTGTTTCTCTGAACCTTCTTCTTCTTCTTCGGTCGTCTCATTCGTTATTTCTCTTCAAAGCTCAAATGGCAATGACACTGAGGAGGAAGAGTTTTGCTTTTATTGCAGAAGGAGGAGCATTCAAGTGGTGGAATGAGATTGACGATTTAGATCAATGGCAGGGTCGAATTTACTATGCCTTATGTGCCGCTTATGCTTTGGTTTCTGTTGCTGCTCTGGTGAGTCATTTTCTTTCGTTTTCTCGTGAAAATTGTGGGTTTCCCGTCAACTTTCTTAGAAAGTTTCTTTCGAGCTGAGCACTGAGAAAACTGGACTAGGTTTGTTTTTGGACTTCAGAATGCGTATCCCACTGACTCTTGAACCTTTAACCAGTAATCTAAGCAATCACACAAAATACCACAAAATATTTTATAATGTTTAAGTTACAGTGTATCTAAGATTTAAACATTATGTGTCCGACGATCCACGCTTCGTGGGTTTTAATGCTACAACATTGAGATGTCTTTTGAGCACTTCGTTTCGCAAATATCACAACTTTCCATTATTGAAATATATGTGCATTGTAACTTGGACCGATTTATGTTGAAATAATATGAAAATATTTTAAAATAAAAAATTATGTTATATTTTAATTTAATTTTAAAATTTTTTCAGATTAAAATATTGTCTTATATATTTTTTTTATCGAAGATATTTTAATTAAAAATTTTAAAATTAAACTAAAGCATATATTTTAAAAGTGAAAAAAAAAATTGTAAGAGTTATGCATAATTTACTTTATAACTTATAAGCTCATTTAGCTGAAAAAATTCTTTTATCTTAGGTACAATTGGTGCGGATTCAATTAAGGGTACCTGAATATGGATGGACAATGCAGAAGGGTTTCCACTTGATGACTTTTGTTGTCAACGGAAGTAAGATTTACGAAACCCATTAACAATATGGTTTTTAAATTGTTAGAATTATTTAATTTTAGTCTATAAAAATTAATGAATATATAAATTAGTCTCTAAAAATAAAATATTTATTACATATTAGTTTTTTTATCAAGTGACTCAAAAATGTTAAAAGGATTTATATGCAATGAGTTTGTTATTTTTAAAAAGTTCTTCTTACAATCACGAATTTTTGAAAACGAAATTTAAATAAACTTAACAATTTATAGACCAAATTCTTATGTTTCCTGAGCTTGCTAATATCATATTGCTTTTGCAGTGAGAGCTGTCCTCTTTGGTTTGCACAGAAGTGTGTTTTTCATTAGACCCAAGGTATATATTCCTATTCTCAAATACTTGACATTGTAATGGTGTTTGATAGGAGGAAAATTTATTTTTTCATACACATGACTTTTTTATAATATGTTTGATCATAAAAAAATATGAAAATGTTAAAATTTATGCATTTTAAGTGCTTGAAAAATCATATATATATATATATATATATATATAAGGAGAATGGATTAAACTGTTCATGAACCCCCCCTTCTTCTTTTTCCTTTTTTCTTAATTTTCTTTTATCTTTAATTTTTTTCTATTTCATTTTCTAAATTTGAACTAGACTATGCCCACGTCCAGTTATTAGAATATCCACTTGCCAACATAATATAAGGCATTCATGCCTGCTTGTTTATTTATTGGTAGTAGGTATATTAGGGAGAGAATGAGGAAAATAGAATATACCATTGCCTCTCTTACCGGTCTTAAAAATTTTCCAAGATTGTATATTAAAAGCAAGCATTTGGAAAAAGAGAATGGGTAATGGGTTTTCAAGCTAGTTTAGTTTATTCAAATTAGATATGATGTGTACAAACATTTAACTGTTAGTAAAATTCATTTGAACTTCACACTTTTAGTATGAAAAATAAAATATTGCAGGCAGTTCCCTTTTTATCCAATTTTAGGTATTACAGAACTTTACTCTTTCGTATCAGAAGCAAATGGCATTTTTATAGTTTTTGAATGCTGCAAACTTATAATTTGGAAGCATGGTAACCTCCATAATGTTTATATCTTTTATAAGTACAGACCAACTCAAAATGGAATCCATGTATGTAATAATCTAAATGGGATATATTGACTTCTTTACACCATGTGTGTCTATATACAAGTTAGGTTAAGTATAAAAAGTAGTACATATAATATCTAGGCCCACTAATTCTTAACACACTTATTTTTTAAGTGTCACATATTCACTATCTAGCACTTCCTTTCAAAATAAAAAATAGCATATTTAAACTTAAAATCTTAAACCAAACATTGTGTAAGTGCCACTCACACTTGCCCCTAATTGCAATTGAATCCAAGAACTTTAACAATGTTTTCCAACAACATCCTCAGTAAACAATAGCTCCTAGAATTCTTTAACCTACTTTCTGTGAGCGACCCCTTTGACATCTATCAGTTGCTCTCCATGGTCACATCATCTAGCACATGGACAGAACTTTTAGACTTCTTAGATCTGCTTCCCATGAACGGTCCCTTCAACATGTTCTTAGCTGCTCTCCACCACTTGGGTTGCACACCATAGTACCCAAAAAAATGTAATCCAGTGTTGAAATCTTCAGTTCACCTTTTTTGAAAAAATCAACGAATGTACCAAATCATACAACAAAACCTTAAATAATTATATTTGGAATTTTAAACTACTAAAACAAATAAAGAAAAACAACAAAAACACTTGGGATCAATAAACGCATAAGAACACCTAGAACATATGGCCCAAAAAAAAAAAATCAAAACACCAAAAACACAACCAAAAACACCCAAACAGATCTCGATCCACACCAAACGAAGGTCAGAAACATTCATATAAGAAGGTTACTTGAACTTTTTCTTTTTGGGACACGTTAATGACTTCACTAGAGTCAAATGTGTCATCACGTACTGATGCATCTAACAACAAATTTGGAGCAATGGTGTGTGGGGAGGATTTTCAACCTCCACTCATCCAAAAATTTTTTGACCACCGAATATTTATCTACTGAATAGGGGGTAGAAACAAGTGCTAGAGCTATGCTGAAAAAAGGAAGGGCCAGAGCTCCTTAGCGAAGTGGCCAAAGCTCTAGCCTTGAAAGCAGAAATAAGGGGAACCTTAGTTTTACATTCAAACCTACTCTAGTACCATGTAATAGTGTAAATGAAATTTACTGTCTTCCTTAGATAGACACCTTGTGTGTCTATTTATAACTATAAATTAAGTACAGTACCAATAATAGTACATTTAGTAAAAGCCCAAACCTAATTAATCCTTAATAAATTTATTTTAATCTGTCACACACTCAAGATTCTTACATAAAGGATAAACTTAGGTATAGTTTTATATGTTTGCTATCAAACTCTTTAATAAAAAACATAATTTGTGGAGATTTTTTGCAACTCAACTCTTTGACTCTTAAGAAAAAGTTCCACTGCATGTCATAATTCTATTTAAATCCTAACAGCAAACACTTAGAATTGTATTCAACTTTGATCCAAACATAAATTTGATAAATTGGCAATGAAAAACTGGATGCATTTTTATTGTAACCTTCACACCTCTCTGTATTAGAGTAAAATTGAAACCAGATCTTCATTCTTGGCTTTCATTCCCCCCCTTCTTTTTCCCTTTGGCTATACAACTCATTCTACCTTGTTGAGAAAATGAGGAGAGGAAAAGTTGAGGAGAAAATGACACCATTTTTTTTTTTGGGAATTGTGTATCTTATACTTACTCTTCAACCTCTATTTATACTAATACTCTAAACACACAAAGACACTTACACCCTTTGCTTTGCATGCACAGCAAGTAACTATTTCCTTAGCCTATGAGACTTTTATAAATTCTTAGTATCTCTTAACATGGTAATGCTTTTCTTAACCTAATAGACTTTTCTAAATATCTCTTTAACAGACCTCATTGCTTTCTGCTAAAGTACTACTGCATATTTCATATAGTGATTATGTTTTGACTATTCTATACAATCAATCATACTGTAGGCACTAGAGCAGGTGCTAATGGATCTTCCAAGTCTTCTGTTCTTCTCCACTTTTACATCACTTGTCTTGTTCTGGGCTGAGATATATCACCAGGTATATCTAATTTCTTTTAGAAGAATTACAATAACAGTCATTTGCAATCAATTTGCAGTCAATTTTATTCTGTTTATATGTTTCAAATTTATTTCAGACAAAAAGTTTGCCAGCACATAAACTTAGGCCTGCTTATTTTATCATCAATGGAATTATCTACGTTGTACAGGCAAGCAAGGACTCAAATATGGCTTCCTTTGTCAATCACCCTAGTCCTTAGAAAAAAGAGCATCTTTAGTATTAAATTAATGTATTTTTTTTTCTTTTCAATCTTCTCGCTTGAATGATAATAGATCTGCATCTGGATTTATATGAGCGTAAGCAAAACTGCAGTTGGAGCAGAAGTTGCTAAACTCTTCCTCGCAGGTTACTTATCTCACTGTCAAATATCATTTTAATTGACCGTAATGCTTATGAAGTTCCTACTTCCATGAAGCTTCCAATCTATAGCTGTGTAGTATGGTTAATCTTGTTCTAGAATGATCTAAAATTATGCTAGAATGAATTTATAAAGTCAATGAGTTCCTACTTTTTGAAACATTTAAATTTATAGTTGTCCAATATGGTGAATCTTATTCCAATGTTCTTTTGCAGTTATTTCTTTCTGTGCTGCTCTCGGATTCTTGATATATGGTGGGAGGTAAGCTAAGTCCACCCAAGAAAACTCTTTTTGCTCTTTTTCATCAAACACTAATATTAATGTAGGTTGTTTATCCTGTTGAGGCGCTTCCCCATTGAGTCCAGAGGTCGTTTGAATAAGCTTTACGAGGTTCATATCAATGTGCAAGTTATATTATATTTTTCAATTCCTGAACATCTTTCTTATGATATTAATTAATTTCAAATTATGTCACAACTGTCCAAAGTAAAGCAAATTTTTCTTGAGACTTTCATCATGCTTGTGCCTAACTTTTCTTCTTGTTGGCAGGTTGGCTCAGTGACAAGTATTTGCTGCACTTGTTTTATGATAAGATGTGCTATGGTGAGTTTTCTTCAGTTTGGAATTATTGCACCTAATTTAAAGTTTGCGTTTGCTGACAATAACATCTTTATCACCTTTCATTATTGTAGCTTACATTCTCTGCGTTTGATGAGGATGCAAATCTCAATGTCTTGGAACATCCCATTCTTAAACTAGTTTATTACATGGTAAGTTTCAACATTATCTTACAAACTCTTCTTTGTCACCCTAGGGTGGAATAGGTGGTCATGTTTGACTATATTACTTCATTCATCAAGTGATTGCACATGCAAGGTGCTCTCCTAAAACAATTAGACTTCCTCTTTCATGTGTGAAAATATGATTAGGTTCACTACTGAGAAAGAATTTAACAAACATAATAGATTAAAGAAAAAGAAATTTGGAAAAACCACATTTTACCTCCCCAAACTAAAGCATTTTAAAATGTAGAATACTTCTCTTAACTTCAAAATAAATGAAAATGTTAAATCCCAATAAAAATTAATTGCAAGAGGCTTCTTTCTTCAACAATTTTTATGCACTACTATTAGTTTGGATGAAAAAGCAAATATAATAGGCCATGTGCTTACAATTAATTTTAATTGGGATTTAAAGTTTTTATTTGAATGCAAAGTTCAAAGAAGTATTTCCATTTTGAAGTTTGCATATCAATATTGTAACGAGGTCTTTAAGTCAAGGAAATAAAATATGGTTTTCCAAAAGAAAAAAATTGGCAGCCATATTATATCAATTATGGCCTTTTTAGATATATGACTAAAACCTATATTAAGGGAGATTAGAGATGACTGGTTCTTATGTATACCTGATCTACAAAAGATAAATATCAAGCTAATTATGAATAACTATTTAAATAAGTTAAAGGTAGGTCTCTTTGAAAAAATGTGTTAAATATTGATGGGTGTCTTGAGTCATAACACATGCACAATACGTATTTTGGGCAAAAAAAAGAAAGCTAAGGTAGTGTTGTCACAAGGGCAACATGGGAATTTAGAGAACAGTAGCTAAGCAATAGTTTTTGGTGGGGACCAGGCCATTGGAAGAGAGAGAATATGAGAGAAATGAGGAATAATAAGAGGTGGGGTGTGAGTGAGCTAGATAGAGAAGAATATTAGGAAATTTGATATAGAAGAGACGAGCCTCCCAAATACTAGTTAATGTTCTGTTTATTTTCTACAATTAATGTTTGTAAACCTCTATTACAACATACTTTTCTTCTAATATATTAACCAAGTAGCCAAAATCCTATCCAATTTGGTATCAGAGCACTTTCCAAGGGGAAATGGTTAATACGTGGAACGAAGGAAGAATGGAGAATTTGGAAACGTGAGTAGCTGGAGTGGAATAGTGTGTCATGAATTTCGAAAAGGAGGTGACTTGGTGAGAGATCTTATGGTTGAAGTTCTGAATGAAGTTAGAAGTGGAAGCCACGTCAAAGAAAAAGGAAAGGCAACTATTGAAGCTTCTTCACTAGCACATACAGCATTTATGTCCAGTCTAATAGAGATTGGAAGAAGCAACGATACGATGGAAAAGGACACTCATAGATTTAGGAGGTTGGAGTTGCCAATATTCTTGGGAGATGATCCTTTAGGATGGGTTTTTTAGATGGAACAATATTTTTGCCTAAATGGAGTGGTTGAAGATGAAAAACTGGATACAGAGGCTATATGCTCAGAAGGGAAAGCCTTAAACTAGTTTCAGTGGAAGGGAACTTGGCACCCAGTACACTCATGGTCAGAACTAAAAAGTGACCTTATAGTCCGGTTTCATCATTCATCATATAGAGATTCTTCTGAGATGTTGAGGTCGTTGAGATAGGAAGGGACTATAACAAAATATATGAAGAAGTTTGAGCTAATCACAACTTCACTTAAAGAAGCCCCTGATGATGTTTTAATTGGAGCATTCAAAAATAAGTTAAAGGATGAAATCAAAGTTGAGATAAGAATGCTTCAAACGCAATCCTTATAAGAGTTGATGGATATAGCTCAGAGAATTAAAAATAGAAATTTAGTTTTAAAGAAGACCAAGGAATTGAGATGGAATAGATGGACCTGAACCTATTCCAATGGAACCTAGGCAAGTCTTAAGACTAGTACCAGTAGCAGTACTAGCAGATTCTCTAGTTTCTCCAAACCACTCAAGAGTACCATTATGGTGGGCACCAATAAAAGTCCAAATGTCACAGGAGGATAGGATTCCAAAACCACCAGCATTCCTGTGACCTACACCTCAGGAAATAGCAATTCTCGAAGGATGATAGATGCAGAGATAGCCAAAAAAAGGGGAATTAGAATTACGTTTTAAATGTGATAAAAAATTTGGGCCAAATCAATAATGTAAAAAAAAAAATTCAGGTACTAATATTATTGGAGGTCAATAAGGATGGTGAAAAATATTAAGTCGAAGACGAGGAGACAATAGAAACAGTGCACAGGAACCAACTAGAGAAAACTACCATGGCATTATCTATAAGTTCCATAGTGGGAATTACAGATAACAAAATGATGAAATTAAGAAAGGTAAAGCACAATTAAGTGTTGGTGTTGATTGATTGCGGTGTTATCCACAACTTCATAGCTACTAAATTAGCAAAAAAGCTAGGTCTTCCTTTAAATAGAAACAATATGTGTTTGAAGTTCAAGTAGGGGATGGCTACTAAGTTCAAGGTGTTGGAGTCTATCACAACGCAGTAACAGAGATGCAAGGGTTGAGAATACAGTAGACATTTTATCCTGTTAAACTAAGTGAGGCCAATGTAGTATTGGGTGTGGACGGGTTGGAAACCCTAAGGGAAGGTAAAGTAGATTAAGGGAAGCCTACCCTTAAGATCAATATGGGAGGTGAATAGGTTTGTTTATAGGGTGATCCTTCCTTATCCAAAATGTTGGTTTCCTTAAAACCATGATGCGGACTTTGAGGGAAAAAGAGCAAGGTTTTCTGGTGGAATATGGTGAGATCACCCTAAAAAAAATGGCTACATCAGAGGTGGTACCAGAAATTCAGGCTTTGTTAGAGGAATTTCCTATTGTTTAAGAACTAGCTCAAGGATTGTCACCTCACAGATTTAGAGATCATGCAATTGAGCTACAACTAGGAATGTGACCTGTAACACCTGTCCTAGTACCTAAGTACTTAGCACATAATTCAAAGCATTAGTCATAGGGACCCCAAATATGCAAGATGGGCTATGGACCTCGTCCATAAATTATAGGCCCAAGTATCTATATTAATATAACAATGGAGGCTCTGCCTCTTTGAATACAATTAAAGATCTAAATGAGGGCTTAGCCCTATTTCCACACAATACCCACTCAACAATTATTTCATAATCAGAGGGTTCCGCCTATTTTATTCAATTCAAATCACTAAAATCTCAAAGTCTGCAACTTAGGCAAATAAATTAAAATACCTAGTGCATATAAGTAAATCTCAAATTACTAAGCATAATAAATAAGTAAAACAAGGTCCTATTAACCAAAATGATTAAATCATGATTAAAATATTATAGTCCAAAAACAATAAAACTAAATAGACATCTTAAAGTCATGGCAAACAGTAAATAGTAACTCAGCATATGTTCGAGGAGCACAAGAGCCAATGGCTCGCTCCTCTGGTGCCTTCCCTTGCCTCCTATTCAATCCTTCACCTAAAAAATGTTAAAAGAAAGAGGTGAGTACTAACGTCTCAGTAATCCAGAGTTTTACCATGTACATACAATCCAACAACTACATACAAATAACATACCATAGGCATACATGTAATTCCATCAGCATTATTATTAATTTTTAGCATAAAAGATCACAGGGTAAAATCCATGAGTTATATAAAAATGATAATATGCAATATGTGCAACCTCTCTTATTTTTTCGTCTAGCCTTATACCACTAACTGGAACTATAGGCTTATCCACAATCTGACTCACACACTGGACTGACCAAAGCTCCTCCGGTACTTGAGATGTACCTGGCCAAAGGTATAGAGTCCAAGCCTAGACTATGGCTCCCCTCCTTAAGGAACTAAACCAGGAGGTGTCATTGTTCCACATTTTTCCTTTATAAACCCGGTTAGGTAAGTATTGAGGAACAGGGCCCTAAAAGAGGCCAACCACTGTACGCGAAGTGGAGGCAAACCATGTGGTCACAAATTCATATGTATATCAACATCATCATCTCCTCAGCCCATCACCAATGCATGTCAGGCATATACATCATTCATAACGCATACAAGCATGCTTGAAAAGAAATAAGGTACTTCATTGAATCATTAAAATGGGTTACAAGCATGCTTGCAAGAATAAAACTACTCCAAAATATTACAATACTAGTTCCAAAATGTCACAATATTTGTTTGAATTCACAAGCATGCTTGAAATGGAAACGCTATATCAAAATTATATTATAACTACAAACATACTTAATAGGATTCCAGTAATTCCATTAATTCAACAATAATTTCTTTTATCATATCATACCCAATCGATATACCTATACCATGTTTAGCAAGATTAGAAAAATTTATTTATTTAATAAACCACATAAGAAACACAGTTTGCACACACATGGAAAAACCTCGAGTTACCTGTTCTCCTTAGCTCACAAGACAATCAAACAACAATTCAAGCAGTAAATGCTTTCAGCGAGAGTCTATGGATATCACACATATACAAAAATATTAATATTTAATTCAAAACTACTAAAGAATTATCCTAAAGATACTCTAAGGTTACTTTAAAACTACTCTAAGACCTTAAAGCTACCCTAAAGAATCCAAGATTCTCTTTTTAAATCCATATCCCTTTATAATTTAATTAGTTCATTAGATTAGTCAATTTCATGTCAAATTTTAATTTACAGAAATTCTCAAATTCCTAAATCTTAATTTCTAATCTAAATTTATATTATATTATATATATCATATATATAAATTATATATATATATAAAAGTCTTATTATGTTATGTATATATATATATATTGTGAAAGCAATTATTCAATAGAAGAAAGAAAAAAAGGAAAGGACTGACATGTGCATACTATGTGAATATATGTGTGTGTATATTAATTAATGGTACAAGGTATTACCTCTGACAATAAGAAAAAGGGTAGGAGGCGTTGAAGAAGAAAGAAAAAGACAAAGGAGAAAGAGGAGGAGAGAAAAGAAAAGAAGAAAAAGTATTTGAGAGAGTATGGGGCAATGTGTGTGGCAAAGCAATAATAAGGTAGAAGAATGGGTAGGATTTTTTTTTTCATTTAGGTTAATTTAAGCTTGTAGAAATTATAAAAATGTAAACTAATTTCCTTCTTATCTTATTTTTATTATATATATATATATATATTAATAACTATTTATGATTATTAATTTTCTATTTAATTCACTTTTAAATCTCTCTAGTTTCTTTAATCTTTTATAAAAAAAATTTCAAATAGTTGATAATTTAATTTTCTCCCTTATTCCAACATATATCCTACTCTATAGGCCTAATGCTTAATCTTATATCCTTTCTAAGGTCACAACCAATACTCTACGTCTAAACAAGAATTGGGATATTATATCACCACCTAATATCATACCCCATAGATATCCTCATTCCTAGAAAGCTAAGATTGAATGCATGGTTAGAGAAATGCTAGTACCTAGCATCATACAACTTAGTTGTAGCCCATTTTCCAACCTAATACTTTTGGTCAAAAAGAAAGATAGGAGTTGGCAGCTTTGCGTGGATTATTGAGCACTAAATAAAACTACTATGCTTGATAAGTTTTCTATCCCAACCATTGATGAATTGTTAGATGAATTTAAGGAAGCTATAATGTTTTCTAAATTGGATTTAAAAGCTAGATACAACCAAATCAAAATGAAACTAGGGAATGAATATAAGACAGCTTTCAAGACCCACAAGGACCCTTATGTTTAACTAACACTCCCTCAATGTTTCAAATTTTGGATGAATGATATTTTTTGAGCATATCTCAAAAAGTTTGTTTTGGTGTTTTTCAATGATATCCTAGTTTATAATGGAGATTTTCAATCCCATATGCTACATCTTTGAGACGCCTTACAAGTGCTACAATAGCATCAACTTGTCATTAACATAAAAAAAAAAAAGTGTATTTGCTCAACAAAAGTTAGAGTATTTGGAACATATTATTTAGGGGAAGGGGGTGCAAGTTGACCCTTCCAAGATTGAAAGTATGGAGAAATGGCCTATTATGAAGGATTTGAAGGCTTTATAGGGATTCTTAGACCTCATAGGATATTATTGAAAGATTATGGTAAAATTATTGCTGCTTTGATAGATTTACTTAAGAAGTATGCATTTCATCGGATGAAGTAAAACAACAAGCCTTTGAAGCATTGAAAGCAACCATGACTACTACTTCGGTTTTGGCATTCCTTGATTTCTCACAACCTTTTGTTATTGAAGCTGATACGTTGGGTTATGTGATAGTGGCAGTATTAATGGAACAAGGATGCCCCGTTGCTTATTATAGCCAAACCTTATCATCAAAATTGCAATTATGCTTAGTTTATGAATGACAATTGATGGCTATTATATTGGTAGTAAAAAAAATGACCGCATAGGCCACCTATTCATTATCAACATTGACCAAAAGGCCCTCAAATATATATTAGAATAGTGGGTGATTAACTTAGACTAGTAAAAATGGATCTCTAAACTAATGGGCTATAATTTTACTATGCAATAAAAACTTGGAAGAGAGAATTCTGTAATAGATGCTTTGTCTATGAGGAGTGAAACACTAGAATTAAATGCTTTCTCATTGTGGTAGCTAAGAAATTGGGAGGAATGGGAAAAAGAAGTATCACAAGATCTTGGGTTATCCTCTATTATTCAACAACTAATAACAGGACAACTTGCACCTCCAAAATACAACCTCAAACATGGTTGCTTACTATATAAAGGAAAACTAAAGCTCCCAAAAGGCTCAACGAGAATTCAATTTTTACTTAAAGAATTTCATGACTCTCCCCTTTGAGAGACACTCAAGGTATTTGAGAACATATCAAAGACTAGCTGCTCTATTTCATTAGGATGGTATGAAGAATGATGTTCAAACCTATGGGGCTAAATGTGACATCTGTCAACATAATAAATATCAAGCTCTAAGTTTAGCAGGTCTTCTTTAATCCTTACCAATACCTCAACATGTTTGGGAGGAAAAACATGGATTTCTTCACCGGTCTTTCTAGATCTCAACAATATGATACAATAATGGTGGTGGTGGATCATTTTACCAAGTATGTCCATTTTTCACCCATGTCACACTCTTTTTCAACAAGAGAAGCAGTTGCTATTTTCATTAGAGATGTGGTCCATTTACAAGGATTTCCTAAATCCATTGTAACGAATAGGAATAAGGTGCTCAGAAGCCTTTTTTGGGTTAAAACAATTGGGGAAAACTCTACAATATAGTTTTGGCTATCATTCTCAAACAGATGGTCAAACAAAAGTTACAAATTGCATTTTGGAGACATATCTCAAATTCTTTAGTTGTACTAAAACCTAGCAATGGGCTACTTGGATAAGTTAGGTAGATTATTGGCACAATACTACCTAGACCAAATTTGCTGGCATGAGTCCCTTTAAGGCACTTCATGGAAAGGAATCACCCATTCTATTTATATTGGAAGATGATCCATCCAAGGTGGAAAAGGTGAATGACCAAATCAAAGCTCTAAATATTGTGTTGGCTAAACTCAAATTTGATTTGGAAATGGCTCAAACACAAATGAAAACTTAGGCATACAAGAGGAGGCGTGAGGTGCACTTTAAAATAGGGGACATGATATTTTTAAAGTTGAAGCCTTATAAACTTAAGTCTCTTACTTAAAAAACTAATGAGAAATTAAGTCCTAAGTATTATGGTCCCTACAAAGTCTTACAAAAGTTTGAGACAATGGCTTACAAATTAGAATTACCTCTAACATCTCATACTCATCCAATTTTCAATGTGTCCCACCTTAAACAAGCCCTACATCCATCGGTTCCTACTTGAGACATCCCTCCTTTCCTTAGTGAAGACATGGAATTATAGGTTCAACTTGAAACTATTATCAAGACTCATCGTTTGACCAATGGCAAATTGGAAGTCCTTGTTTAGTGGACTCACCTATCTAATGATGATAGCACATGGGAAGATTATGACATTCTTAATTCCCAATTTCCAAATTTTCACCTTGAGGACAAGATGTGACTAATTAGGGGGTAATGATAGGTGTCCCGAGCCATAACATGTGCACAAGTATTTTAGGTGAAAAAAGAAGGCTGCGGTGGTCTCGTCATAGGGGCAACACGGGAATCTAAAAGCAGCAACTAACTAATGATTTCTGCTGGGGACCAGGCCATTGGAAGAGAAAAAGAATATTAGAGAAGTGAGGAATAATAAGGGGTGGGGTGTGCATGAGCTAGATAGAGAAGAATTTCAAAAAAAATTGATATAAGAAAGGCTAGCCTCTCAAATGCTTGTTAGTGTTTTGTTTATTTCCTATCATTAATATCTATAGACTTCCATTACAGAGGACTTTTCTTTTGATATATTGACAAAGTAGCCAGAATCCTATCAGATATGTTTACATATATTTTCATAGTTGTCTTGGTTTATTTATTTATAAATCAATTTGCTTAAAATTTTAGTAGGGGAGATGTGAATGTCTTTGTTAACTTTGGGTTGATGTTGACCGATGATAGGTTTTATCATTTTCAAAATAAAAGCTAGTTTGAGCTTCCTTTTTTATTTTTATTTTTTTTTGGGGGGCTGCAGTTGGTGGAGATTATTCCATCTGCTTTGGTGCTGTTCACTCTGCGGAAAGTGCCCCCAAGACAAGTGTCTGTTCAGTACCAACCCATCAGTTAATATGTGAATACTTTTACCTCAGCGTGTTCCCCTCTTTTTCTTTAAGCCAAAAAAAAAACCTACTCTCTTTTCTTAGCCAGATTACAATAAATTCATAATTGTACGGCATTGTTTAGTTACTAATTTCCTGTTTTATTGGACTAGTAATATATACACAGAGAGAGAGAGATAGGCGAAAACCCAACTGAAAAATTGGCATATATTTTGAGATCCATTGAGAAGAGATTTTGAGCAAAATCAATTCTGGACAACAGTGCCCAGAAATAGAGTATGGTCAGAGGGGTAAGACATTTTAGCCACCCCAAATCACTTCGCTCCAAAAAAGGAAACAAAACAAAATCACTTATAACTTTTGACATTCCTGTATGTTTACTAGGTTGCCATGAATTCCAAAGGCCAATGTCGACTATACAAAACACAGCAAAAATTATCCAAGCTGCGTAAATTATGTGGTATTTCCCTAAAAATGAATTTCCTAGGAAAGTCTAAAAATACAAGCCCTGTTAAATTCTCCAATTATGTTGAAATGACAAGAAGCCTCAAACGTGTGCGAGCAAAAGGGATGGAGATAATCACAGACAATTTTCAAACATTTCAATAATGCTTATGGAAGTTTATTGAACCTAAGCCCGCATCCTCCACAAGGCAAAAACAAAGACCATGAAAGAGGAAAAATTTATAGTTTCAGAAGATTTAGGAGGCTATGGTTGAACTGACATAGCCAGAAGTTGTAGACGAGCCAAATCATCAAAGAGAAGGATTGCATGTTAGCCCTAAAATTCGCTCAGATATCATATAGCTCTTGCACAGAGTCTTTTTTTTTTTTTGGTAATAACAAATTGCAATTGTACATTAGCAAGCTATACTATAATGTTGTATCCCCTAAACAATTTTAAATAGAATAGTCCTGTCATATGAAATCAGTATACATAAAAATCATATTACATCTCAATAGACTGCAATATTTGAACTTCCAAAACCTGAACATATGATAATCTACCCATAGCGAGCCTTTAAACACAGTAATTTTGACAACATACGTATATATATATATATATATATACACAGCGACTGTTAGGACTTCCCCGATGACAAATAAAGGCAGTTCTGGCCATCTATCTACACTGGAGAGGATCAGAGTAGCGACCACAAAGAATCAATCGAATGCTATAGGTATGAAATTGCCATCATCTAAAAGCATGTCAATATCAATAAGGTCCTCTACACCATCAACTGTCTCTTCTGAATTGATTACATCCATATTGCGTGCCTGCCAGATTTTTTTTTTTTTTTTGGTAGAAGGAATTTTGTTAGAATGAGAAGAATTTACAACTAGCTGGAGGATTAGATATCCTCAAACAAGAACTTAAAAGAAAGGCTCAAAGCAAAACACCCTATAAAGCCTATTAGAGTAATAGAGTTGTCCAATCTCTTTGCATATAAGATAGAGTGGTTCCCTTGGAAAAATTAAAAAACCATGTGCTAAGCACCAGAAGGAAGCCATATACACAATTCTAATCCCATGACACAATTAAAGGAGAAGAAATGCCCGCATGCATGCCTGTAAGATATCAAATTAGCAAAAACAATTTTGCCAATATTAATGATTTTAGGAATCAAGACATATGCTGGATGTTAAAAAAATACCTTGGCTTGGCGGAAGTCTTCAACAACATTTAACAGACGCCGGTATTGAGCCCGTGCCTCTGGATACTGAACCATAGACTTTACCCTCGAAAGTGCCTTTTGGAATCTTTCTTCACTTTGTTTCCTTCCTTCCTTGAGAAAATCGCTATCATCCTCTTTCGAAGTATCATTTTGTTGGTTGGGGATTTTATTAGCATCTGGTCGAAAGCCACGTAGACCACTGCCCTTGCGTCTCCATCGTAATATTACCTTTTCCAAAATTCCTACAGACCAGATGACTGATTTATGCTGCTTCCTAACCTGGTGACCTCTTACATGGGCCTTAACACCATGAAATTCAAGAATCAGTGGAAGAATGTGCCAAAGGTACATGGGCCAATAAAGAAAGAAACAACAGAGAAAATAAGACACTCTCCCAGAAATTCAAACAATCTTTCCTTGCTTTCCGTAGTGAATTTTTGCGAATTAAAATTTATAAAAGCACCAGGTAGCTTTTAGAAAAGAATTGAAAAAAAAAAAAAGAATAAAGGCATCAGAATGAAACAAAGGGATAAAAGTATCTCATCATCCTCCCTACTTTTTTCCCCCCTTTCTAGACCCTCTGCCCTTCTCTAAAATGAAATTTCTTCTTATCAAAAGTGAATGCCACTGCTGGAAATACTTTAGACAGCAGGTACAGAAGACACTGCCAAGAAAATGATTTGAAGGATGAGCCCAATTAACACTTGGTATTTCTACATTTTGGAGAGAATCCTCAACAATGACAGACCACACGTGATTCCCAAATACAAGCAAGTTGAGAGAAGGGGAAAGAGAGATGTAAAAGTTTCACCTAATATGCATATTTGCTTTTTCACCCTTAGTTTTTCAACCTTTTATCAACTGAAATGATTTAACCCGCCAATACCATCAGCTTTGTGACTATAATTTCCCAAACAGCAGAATAAATGGCTTCTGACCAGATGTTGAGCTGGTTCTGGCACATCCATACATGGTATTTATATAGAGAATTTTACCAATTTTCACGTCTTTATGATTTTTCTATATAATTCAATGATCTATACAACAAAATTGTAATAGGCTAATGATTTTTCCCACCCTGTGCATCGCACGGATATTGAGCTAGTGATATTAAAAAAGAAATCTGGAACTCAAAGAAGGGAATAAAACAACTAACCTGGATTTTAACAATTCTTTGACGAATTATTAGGAATTCTTTTCTTTTCTTCCAACCACGAAATTTTTTCTGTATTTGTACTGCAGCAGTATGGGCTAAATCATCTCCCTGTCCAGCCTTGCATGCCTTAGAAGCTATAAGGGAAAGAGCTTGCTGATCTGACAATCCAAACTCATCATCTTCATACTGAGTTAACTGCTTCCTCTGAAACGACTGCATTCTGAATACTTGATATATACGATCAGCCGCTTGTGTAGCATTACGGACAGCAGTAAGAGAATCCTTAAGGCAGAGGGCATCTGGCAGATCACCGCAAAACTCTGGTGTTGCAATTCGTTTTGAAACTGTCTGTACTACTTCTACTTCTGAGGCTCTTTGCCCATCATCTTCATTTAGATCATTCATTGTAAGGGATGAGAGGTGGCTAGTTAATGAAGACTCTGCAAGAAAACCAGAAATTCCTTTGTGTCCATTGCTAGAAGCAAGATCTGCAGGTGTTCTACCTGAAGGAAATGTTGGAGATGGATCTGTCAATGCTCCAGGAGCTGCACCCACGGAGACAAGTACAGCAACTGTCCGTTCTCTGAGGAATTGAGGGTAAAGAATTACATAAGAAGCCAATTTGCGTTATGCAGAACATAACATATTTAAGAAAGATTTGAGTATAAAGAGTATTTTCATGCTAAATGTAGATTAGGTTATATAGTGACCAATACGATCTACTTTTGACTGAGGAAAGCTATCACTTTAAGGATGACTTTCAGTGAGCTAATTTATTTGCAAAGAAAAGTAACGTGAAGTTTAGCACTAAAACAATTTCACAAAAAGAAAGAAAAATCTTAACGGGGCAAAAATGTTTGTCTCACACCCTTTGCAAGCAAAAACCACAGTTAGTAGCTTGGTTCTTATTCCGAGTTAAACTAAATTTGCAACAAAATCCACATTACCAACCTGCCATACGATGCAGCCCAATGCAGAGCCGTCCATCCATTCACATCCCGGAAATTGATATTTACTCCAGCAGTTATGATTGGCATTATTGCCCAGTCACAACCAAGAGCAGCTGCTAAATGTAGCACACCCTGCCCCTCCTCATCTACTACATTTGGCCCTTTACCATCTCCAGTTACTTTGTGAAGCAGCCACGAGTACAGCTTCTCTTTAACTTGCCTGTGAAATATTAGTTCCTTCACTTTGTGTTGGGATGCATCCTTCTCTAACGTCAGCTCTTCCTTGTTTGAAAACTCCTCTTCCTCCTTTAGTGAAATAAGCTCAAACATTAAGTTTCTTTTTACCATATCACTGTCAAAGGTGTAATTTGAAGGGTGTGCTGATTTTGAAGAAAGTAACTTCTCCAGTCTCAGATGAAGCTGCATTTCGGTTGAACTGTTATAGAAATCTGAAATATCTACATTTTTAGCAAAGCCCTCTCTGTAATCAAATTCCCGCACTTCACTGCAAGCCAACCTATTGGAGCACGTTACATAGAAGGGGACCCGTCCAGCCTTGTGAGGTGGAGCCTGACAGCACAGAATCCCACTGGCTAGTACCTCAGCAGGAACCTCCACTTCCCCAAACATGCACGACCAGTTACAATTTGCTATCTCTGGTTGACTCTTCAAAAATGTTCCAATAATCAAAACCTGTGTGGTTTTAGATAGTATAGGTTGTCAGTCAAGTTACAGCAGCCCTCTCATATTACGTTGCACCAGAGACCCAATAGTCAAATATAAAATACAAACAAAAAGAAAATTGCAAAAATCCAGAATAAAAATAAAAATAAAAGGGATGAAAGGAGCAGCAGAGAAATAAATAAAAGATCATCCAATAATACTTTCAAATAACACACATTAAATGCATATGACCAGGACAAGAGCAGGTAATATCTGAAGCAAAAGACTCAATGCAGCTCTTGTCCTAAATGCATCCTCTATGAAATAAATATATCAAATTCAATTTCAACTCCAAGAATAGAAAAGGCCGGGGGGGAGAAAAAAAAGAGAGAGAGGCAGGAAACCACAGAGACGGTAAACAATGGGCTAAGAAGAATTAAAAGCTATAATTGTATACTTGAAATAAAATCTGGAATCCAAATATAAGTTGATATCTTCTCTTTCTTCGCATTTCACTTCCTCTATGAAATAAATATATCAAATTCAATTTCAACTCCAAGAATAGAAAAGGCCGGGGGGGGGGGGGGGGGAGAAAAAAAAGAGAGAGAGGCAGGAAACCACAGAGACGGTAAACAATGGGCTAAGAAGAATTAAAAGCTATAATTGTATACTTGAAATAAAATCTGGAATCCAAATATAAGTTGATATCTTCTCTTTCTTCGCATTTCACTTTATTAATCTTGTTTGAAGATATTAAGAACTTGTGCAGTACCTCAGTTTCTGATTCAGCATAAGCCCAGTTAGGTGAAAAATCATTTATGCTAAACAACTGGTCCTGAGAGAGGGAGGGGCTCAGTGAGGAATCTTCTATCACATGCCCACATTCGTCAGTGCTCCAAGAAAGGCCAGGTGATGACTGCATACGAAGATCATCCACCTCTTCAAGTTCTTTAGTAATCCATCGAGAGAAACTGTCAACTTTCTTTAGGCTTTCCTCCCCATCTAATAAGGAACGCCTCACAGTCAAGGCATAATTGATACTTTCTTCAGTAGGAACTTCATTCCCAAAATTGTATTTCAGCAAAATTTGAGATTGTGTATCTGTATGCTGTTTTGGAAAGTTTTCTAGCACAGGCTCCTCTTTTGGCTGACTGTCAAAAGTTAACGGGCCAGGGGCAATGTCAGGACTTGGATTACGTGTTTCATGTTCCAGCAAACCATAGCTAAAATCAGATCCAAATTCCAAACCCAACGATTGGGTTGTGAGCCCTTTCGGCAACTGTCCTGGACTACTTTCAAAAGGGATCTGGATCAACAATTCAAATAGCAAAATGAATTACATTAAATATCAAGATTGCAGATATAGCAACTAAGAGATAATAAGACACCAAGCAAATACACAGCCGCCACTCACCAAGATTCTTAACAATTAAGCAATTACTACCTGATCCACGCATCCAGCAAGAAATTTAGCTACTAAATACTCATCAATGCAAAAGATATTAGAAATTATAAAAAAGAAACTATTCATGAGCCTTCACTTAAATAGCTTAAACTTTTGAGTTGAAATGACCCTTGACATGGTATTAAGAGCCTTTATGACCAAATGGTTAAGAATTCAGTTTCCGCCACTCCCTATTTCTCTTAAAAAAATTGAGTTTCAAGCTTTCAGCACAAGGTATGGTAGGCTTGTATTTTATGCACACTCCAAGCCCTATGGACTTTCACGGGAGGAGGTCTGTTAAAAACTATTATACAAATTTTGTGTTGAAATAGTCATTAACAATTAAATACAGCAATTAAAAGATATGATGACACCAAGCCAATTCATAGCCATGACAAAACAAGATTGTCAAGCTGATGTATTAACAATCAATCAATACTTACATAGTCCCAGCATCCAACAAGAGAGACACACATTTATATAGACACACACATGCACGCACACATATACACACGCATATGTGCACATATAGATGCATTTATATATATAAACATATGTGCACATGAGAGTATATACACGTGAATACATACACACAAACATGCGCGCGTGCATCCACACACACGAACATGCACACACCTACACACACGTGCGCATATATGCATATGCATGTGCACACTTGTATACAAACATATGCATGCACACACATACAACACATGCGCAGGCATGAATACATAGACGCACATGTGTATAGACACACAAATATAAATACACATGCATATACATTTATGTACATGCATGTATATACATGCAAGCATGTACATATGCACATGCATGTAGTAGTGCAAATATGCACAATATATATATACATATACACAAACAAAAGCATATAAACATGTGTTCATACACATATAAGTGGATATGCACAAGCACATATACACATTCACAGTTATGCTTATGCTTGTTAATAAATAAATGAATACATAAGTGTGTGCGCGCGCATGCGTTCACGCATGTGTGTATACACAAGCACGACTATGTATCCATTTATTTATTAACAAGCACAAGCATGACTATGTACACACACACATACACATACCAAGGTAAATGAACATGATGAAATAAGAGCAATTTGCATCACAGTCAACTTTTGGAAGGCGATCACTGTCTTAATATGAAAGTAATCACAACTCTGCAGCCTTATCAGAACCGCTAAGAGAGGAATTTCATATTCCAGAAAGAACATATGCTGCAACTTACAAATTTCAAACATCTTGAAATACCAAGCACCAACTCCCATAATTCCCTCCTTCCCAAATGTTCCCTTCCCCAAAAACCCCTCCTCTTTTCCATGAGAAAAGAAGAGAGAAACAACAAATGAAAAAGTATAACCCAAGCCAAAACCTTACCTAGCACCAATGCCTTTAACAATGATACATTGATCTTCAAAGACAAATGAAACTACATAACGACCAAATTGCATGAACTTAAAAGTTTTACCAACCATGTGATGTTCTCTGCAGCAAAATTTAGATATCTTCCCATTAGGATGGATCCCCTGCAGTCGTCTGTACAACTGCAGGGGGTGCATTCAATTTTTTTTAAAAAAATATTTTTCTTTTAAGGGACTAAAAAAATTAATTGAGAAGATAAAAATTGTAATTGTGAGGTAAACAATTTTAACATTGTGGAAAAAAATTACATTTATAAAATGTAATTTTTTTAAAATTACATTACAATTAAATTTTGTAAAATGTAATTTTTTTTACAAAGTTAAAATTTTTTACTTCACAATTATAATTTTTATCTTCTCAATTAATTTTTTTAGTCCCCTAAAAGCAAAAAATAAAAATTAATAAATAATAATCATTGAATGCACCCCCTACAGTCATACAGACGATTGCAAGGATCCATCCTTCTGATTGCATGAAACACATGCTATTCATCTATGCCATATGGGGTATATGCTAAGAAGCACCGATATGGGTACGCGTATCGGGTACGACACGACACGACACAATATGTGAGATACGTCAATTTTTAAAATTTTAGGATACGGGTACGCGAATATATATATATATATATATAATTATATATATATATTCAATTGTTACATATGTTGATGTTTAAGTCTCTAGAGAAAAGCAATAATAATAGCACCAAAACCAATTATATGAAGTATTGAAAGGTAATTTTTAAAAATTTGCTATTTAATTTATATAAGTGTCATAGGAACTAATAGAACCTCCAGGAGACAGAAAAAATAAACTACCGTTCTAGTCTTTGAAAGATGCCATCGACATTAATTATATGTTACTCTAGTCAAAGTGCCAACACGAGTTAAACGTTCCAGCTTGAGTGTGCACGAATTAAAGCATAAATCATCCGTTGTTCCTTGATGGAATCCGTAATTTCTGGACAAGAACTTCTGCGTACGTATCCTTTATGGAAAAACTAGTATATATTTGATTAAAAAAAATGTTAGATTGCGTCTTAAAACTATGAAGTTCTATTTGATCTTTTTGGAGTGATCAAGTTTTCTCAAGAAAATGACCATGTATACAGAAGCCACCGGAAAGAAGAATTCAAGCTTTTAAAACGGAAACGTACGGGTACGTTTGTATCCGTACGTTACGCGTGTCCGTACCGGACACATATCTGGTACGGATACGGCACCTTGTTTGCCGTATCGGTGCTTCCAAGGGTATATGTAACCAAGCAAGCAGCAGAGAATCCAAATTTTTTTATTTTAATTGAACAGATTATCCTAGTTATGACAGTAACACCAACAAGTCTAGTGAATTTCTGACAGGAAAAATCAACCTGGAATGATGGCAAAGCCAATATCATGACTCCACAGCAGCACTGGTGACAAAAAAGGGAAAGAGAAGTCTATCCAGTTTTAAATATCATTGATGTAGGACCAGTAGTAATTAAGGGGAATAAAGGAAGAAATCTAAAGACACTCTATTATTCAATCAATGGCAAGGCGTATAACCCTCATTCCCATGGGCTATATATAAAGCTCATGAGATAACTACTAATAATAAATCTTAATCCTAAGGATAACTAAATAAATAACTAATGTTTAAATCAAAATAAAATAAACCTAATGATAAGTCTAAAACAAGATAATGATAAGCCTAAAACAAGATAAAACAAATCTAATGATAAGCCTAAAATAAGATAATTATAACAAATTATTTTAACATTTTCCTACGCCTAAAATAAGTTTTAATAACTGTCCCGTTAATCATTTATCCCCTAGGATGTACATATAATAGCTGCTGAACCATATTAGCTGATATACCACAATTTTAAAGTTTAACTTCTCAATCCTAAAAAATAGATAGTCCCAGAGGATGCTATTGGCAGATATGGTAACAGCAAGTACTAAGTACCTGCCAATTTGATTGGAGGGACTGAGAACTCCCAGCCTGCCCAGTCAGGACATTCTTGGTGGCTAAAAGGTCGTCCAGAACAGTATGTTCTTGTTCAAGAATGTCTCCTATTGAACTGGATGGGATGGAAGGAAATGATACAAGGGATGGATCAGCAGGTAATCCATTTGTACGTTGTTCAAAGCCATTGTCCCATAATGCCAGTCCATTTGCTTTTTGGCCCTCAATGAAAGAAGTATTAGTATCACTTCCTCTAGATTTATCTCTCCGAACATGTGAAATATAGTTGCTTCCAGAAATTGATGACTGTCCATGATCACCTGAAAAGATTTTCAAACATAGCCAGATGTTAAATCTCATATACGTTTATGGAATGAGTGATTGAACAACATAAGTCACAATAATCATGTTTTTAAGGAAAAAAAAAAAAACAGCACAGTAACCTGAAAAGGGATGCAGAAGATATGGACTATTCGAACCAGCATCACTCCTGTCCATTGGAGGACCATTTGCCATACATGGTGAATCGTGGAATGAACGCAACCCAGAACTTTCTTGGTGAATATCCTCTAACAGAAAATTAGAGCAAACCATTTAGGGGTCCCAAATGCACTGAGTTTCTGTGTAACTTGTCTTAACAGTACATCTAACTATATAAAGCACTAATGTATAATTCTATCATGTCTTATGACACTCTGACACGTCACACACCTATTTTTAGGAACAACTGTCAGACACTGACATTGCCCCAACACATTGACAACACGTATACACACACGTCAAAATTGAAAAAAATAAAAATAAAAATTTGGCTCAAATGCATGCCAAACCTGACTCTCGAATATGCATGAAAAAACAAAGAGACCACTGACCAAAGAAAAAGAGAAAAACAAAGCCAAAGAAAGAATAGAATGAGAGACTAGAATCCATATCTTGATAAGATTATTAAGAGTTCTTCCATAATTTTTTGATTGCATATGAATAATTTGAATGGTAAAGTTCAATATCCTTTATATTTAATATAATAATGCAAGGTTTTTAGAGTATAGGATGATGCCTGTTACGTTTTTCTTTAGAAGGTGACAAGAGAACCAAAAATAATCAGTGTATTGCTCTGAATTTGATACATGACAGTGGGTACAGCTATATAGGGTGAACCAAATCAAAGGAGGAGTAATTTACTCCTTCATGCTCGGTCAAACAGCAGGGGAAAAAATTATGGAAAAAATTATTTACAATCTGTGCAGAATTAAAGCACAATAAAAAGCTAAAGTTGACTAACTTAAACAAAGGTGCAAAACCTCCTAAGAATCCGAGATTCACTAAGAGAAAAATCAGGAATTTCAAAGGCTTATTGAATGGGAAGCTTAAAAAGTAGAATTTGGGTATGACACACGTGCCAAGAAGATATTGTAAATTTACAACCTTATATAATATAATAAATTGAATGCCCATGTTTAGTTGTCTTCAACTGTATGAACATAGTTTTAGATTTTTTTTTTTGGGGGTACATTGTTTATATAATCTTAAAATTTAATATTTTCAATCACTTTCTATAATGTCCAATGTATTTTTAAGTTTTATTTGTTTGTATCTACGTTAGTGTCTTATAGATCAGGTCACAAAAAATAAGCATAAAGTAACCTTAGAAATAAATTTGGAAAGGCAGAATTACCAGAATCAGCATCTTCACATAAGGATGTCAAAGTGCTAGTTGGGCTCATGGAATCTGTACTTCTTGAAGGCACAGTATAATTCGTCGTAAATCCAGATGATGCAGAGCTGCCCCTTTGGGAATCTGATGAAACCTCATCAATATCTGCTTTTCCTCCTACATTTGTCTTGTTACCCTGAGAGAATGGAACCCACAAAACATCTGTTAATATGTCATCAAACATACAAATCAGTCAAGACCACGATTCTAAAACGAGGAACCTTCCACAGTAGACAGCTTTACATGCTTTCTGCTTGGTTTCCCCTTAGAGATACTTAACCAATGTACAATATTATGACAGAAAAGACTTCAAATAAAAGGACCATGCAACTTTATGAGCATCATCACTTGAGAATTTTTATAGTCATAAATCAACAGTCTCATGATAGGAAGATAATAGCATAATTTATCAGCCTGAGAGCAAATATCACATATAACATGTTTGAAATGCTATAACTATTTTGCTTGGTCACTCACGTTTATTAAAGATGAAAAGAATAACTTCTATAATTTATTGCAGGAAACTAAGATGGGACACAAAATCTGGAATAGCCTAAGGCAGTATAGTCAAAGATCTAACAAGAAGAAAATGTAGTAAATTTACCCCCTCCTTCCAAGTTTGGAAGATAGTCTTGAGGATGAAATGCCAAAAACAAATTTTGCTTGTGCTATTAGATGCCATCAAACTAGAAACTAAATCAACTATGGAACTCATCTTGCTTTAGTGAAGCATGACAAACAGATCTTCCTGATCTTTTCGATTAAGCCATACTTACATTTAGACTTTACAGCTCTGACTCTTATGTCAAACAAGCCTAAAATAAGAATTTTAATATTTTTCTTAAGATAAAATAACCTGCTATTGTGCATTAAAGCTGTAAAGAAGGGCTTTGGCTTTCTAACTAGTTGAAAACCTATAATAGGCTTAGATAGTTGTCATTGAGGAGTAAGAGGAGTCAGTTTAGTCAACAATCACCAGAAGATGTTGCCAAAGACTTAAATGACATCAATCTGTCAATGGATCTGTGACGGATTGTCACAACTTACAAGGACTCAATTACAAAATTTGAAAATTATAAGGACCTAATTACAAACTTTCAAAAGTACAGGGACTAACTTGAAACTCGGGAGAAACCACAGGAACTAACAAAGTAATTAGACCTTTCTATAACACATACTAATAATAATGCATTAATGCAAGCTGGATGACCTAATCCAAAGGAAGATTCAGCTTCCATGATTTCATCAACATTTACATAAACTCAACCTGCAACACTAGTTGCAGCTTCAGCTATTTGACCATGAACATAACCAAACTGAGTTACAACACTACTCATGAATCGTCTAGCAAAAGATCGGCATAAATCATGTAAGTTGCAGCCTTTTAATCTTTAAATCATTTTAACTTATTTTCTAAAATAGAAAAGCTTTTGAAGCTAGGGTGTTTCAACCAAGTCAAAGACAGACTCTGCAACCTGTTATTAACAATAACATAGCCCAAAGAATGAAAATTATATTGAAATAATAAATTGGCAACAAACTGTACCACTGACAATAATAAACAAGAACAACTAAAGTAAAAATAAAGAAAAAGGGCAAAATACCTTAACCTCCAAGTAGTGGACAAAAACGATGTGCATCATATCCCTGCAGTAATACAAATTAATTATAAAACCATATCCTGATCAATTTCGAATAAGATAATCAGATTTCATTCACAAGATGTGTATCTGATTTACTTTGACCTGTCAGTAAATTTATATTGAAAACTTCAAAATTTGCTAACATTTGAAACTTCATTAGCATGGACATAACTATTATCCACATAGTGAACCATAATAACAAAAAACTACAAGTCTACAACTGCACTAATACAGCACCTTCTAATCAGCTTTAAGGGCAACTACCCAGTGAAACGGCTGAACTGTCAATTGTAAAACAGAAAAATAATTAAAACTCTTAACAGTAAATTGGTGCATACTCACTGTTCAAGCAGCCAATAGCTTCGCCTCTGGAAATTTTCATTTTCTTCTCCATGGGCATAGTAGCAATGTAATACATCAATGCTTCCCACCTAATATTGCTTGAAGGTAGTTAAACTTCAGCATACAATTATATTAGGTTATGAATACTTATTCTCCAACCAGATTATAGTAACTTGAAAAACAATTTAAGTCACCTTAAGGCTGCCTAGAAACATATTTTCTAGTCCTACAAGGACTAAATTAATCGCAGATTCAAGTTACAAGCAAGCCAAAAACTTACCTTCAACTTCTCATGAGCTTCCTTCACAGTCTTTCCATCTTTTTTCTTTCTCCAATTATGTCCATCCTTTCTAAAATATCTCAACACCTTCCTATCAAAAAGAAAAAGTGAACCACCTGCAATAGTGAATTATAGCTATAAGATGTCACTTGTGGATCCACAGAGATTGGAAAGTTCTTTTGAGTAAAGAGTCTTGGTTACCCCCCCCCCCCCTTTTTTTCTTCACAATTGGGGAGGATCACTTGTCCTTTGTTAATCTATTGTTCTCTCTTCTCATCAGTTAGTCTCTTTCTTAATCCCAAAATAGGAAAGATGTAATTGAGTTTGAGTACGAACTACAATACAAGATTTTAGCATGCACAAAAACAAAAAAGTTACTAATAATCTTGTATGAACTACTGAACTTAAGATATTATTATTCTATATACTTTAGCTTCCAAATTTCATGGAAAATATTTTTTACTGAATTCTCCTAAACTTCTTATATTCTTTGAAATTATTATAGGATTGAGAACTGAGAAACCGTTAATTTCACATAAATAGCAAATCTAGAATACTATATAGCATCAAAAATAATTATCATATGCTTGGTTGTATCTAAGGAGGGCAAGAAAGCCATGTCCAACCTCTAGTAATTGGCACCTATATGGCTGCCACTACCCATTCATTCCTGTGTAGAACTTCACAAACACTCAGTTAGATTTGAGCTTCTAGCATAAAAAATTTAACCCAACCAAGTACCTGAATTGCATACTTTAAATGTGATGATAAATTTATCAGTAAAAAATCAGAAACCATACTTGGTGGCCTCTTTGGAGGTTCTGATGTGATATGAAACATCTGATAATTACGGAGAATTTCACAAATTTCAGCAGGCCGCAACCAACGATGCTGCGCTTCAAATTGTAATTGCTGAATATCTGCACAATGGAAACCTGAGATTTAGCCATATATCCAACTGTTGTATTATCACATTCACAGGTAATACCAATAAGCTTTGGCTCAATCCTACTGGAGTGGTCTCCAGGGCTGGAGTTTTGAGTTCGAATCCTAGTTGGAGCCAAATTAGGACAAGAAAAAAAAAATTCACATTCACAAGTACAATGGAAACGTGCTTGCAGATATGAAGAAAACAAATAACACATTGAGGAAGGCTGGGAGAAGGAAATTTTTAATAAGAAATATAAAAACCAGTTATTTGCTCAATTCACATTCAAATTTAACATAAAATTGTTTATAATTTGGTATATGAAGATTTTCAGAAATCAATGACTCGGAAAATTCTTGTTTATTTTGAAGCAATAGTTGCTACATATAGGAAGAGGTAAGCCACAAGAGAACCAGCCAATCAACCTCAATCAGAAAAGGAAAAGACAGGAACATAAATTGAAAATAAAAACTCATAATACTGGAATCAAATAAGGAAATAAAACCATTTGACTTCAACTATTAACAACTATAATCCCACATGATTCTTATTAAGAATTTCCCCACTAAATGCCCAATAATCATGGGATGTTAACGAGCAACAGTTATTTAAATAACAGGCTTAAATTGAAAATAAAAAGATCAAAAAGTTGACCAGAAAACCAAAAACGGAAAAAAAAAAGAAGAAGAAGCCATAATCACATGATCAATTAGCCATAAATGTTATTAATCATATGATTTCCATCAGTATATGAGTGATCAGATGCCATGGGTTTTTTTATTTGAGGAATAGATGACATCTGAATCAAAGGGTTCATCACTTCTTGGTTCGAGTAAGGTGTCTGTCTCAATAGCTGAGTCAAGGGCAAGTCAGTTGTGATGAATCAACTATATAGTCATTTTGTTGTTAAAAAAAATAGTAGATGAAGCAGAAGCAACATAGCTGCTGCAACACTGTTCCAAATTAAGTACACAGGAAATGAAGATAATAGCAATGGGACATTTCATATAAGCATCTCTCATTAAAAAATCTTGTAAAATTTATGAGAACAGACAAAATAGTATACGACCTAATGTCTAGTTTTCATTCAGGTCAACATCAATATATAAATTTATCACATGCATCCCACTAGAGAACAACCCCTTCAAAACCCTTGAACACTTGGAAACCTCATCTACACTCCAGTTTCTGTCAACAAAACATCTAGAGAAGGAAAGGGAAGCCGCTAATATACAAGTAAGCAACTATCTTACTTAGGAACAACGAACAACTCTATTACTTGCATTCTGGAATAAAATATATTTGAGCATTCTCCCCAATTCCCTAAGGATCTAAACTTGAGTTTTGACCTGTGTTTAACCTGCCGAATAACCTATGGGCAATTATGCAACCCAAAATATTTTGTGCTTCATAATTTATTTAATTTTATCATTTTTAAGTACTATTTCTCTCTTTTTCTTTTAATTTTTTAACTTTTACTTATTTTATTTTTGTTTTTGCTTAGCTTTAGCATTACAAGTGTAGATGATCCAGCCCATCATTGGTCAGAGGTATGCTCAAAACCTGCCAATATGTTTCTATTCATCTCATATAAATAATATTTACACCAGTTTACAAATTTTTATTATAAACAACTGAAATCTCTATTAAACAGTCAAGGCCTGGCATTGTTATATGTAAAGTGAGAATGCAGTTACAGATTCATGATTTCATGATAGTAACTAGCTATTCAAAGGCAATAAGGATTTCTACTCCCTTATAACTGCTTGAACTCCCTAGATTACAAAATATTGTCATATTGTTAACACATGCTTCCATCAATTATGTTTTCCAATTTTTAATATTCTTGGTCTTAGTGTGTCTCTAAAATGATGTTTGATAGGCACCTAAGCAAGGTGAAGAACCCTCCTCCAAAAGCTAGTTATTGAGGTGGGAGAACCATCTTACTTAAGTACCCCATTAAGTATCCCATACTACTCAATATGGGACTTTGGCATCCTATACTACCTTGGTCTCCATCAATGTCCAATTACTTCTTTAATCTTGTTGATTATGTTTTACTCTTCTCTCAGTTTTCAGGGCTCTTGATCAATAGCTTTGATCCAGTTTCCTGGCCATACATGTCCATGTTCTCTAAAACTAATACAATGTGCTAGCTTTTCTAACCTACCTTCCAAGTAATATAATGTCTTGAGTTCAAGGTCAATCACACATAGAATGTATATCTATATGACAGCTTTAACTAATTAATATTTCTACGTTAGCTTAAGTTACACCTTCCTAATCTAACTAGTGTTCTAGGATAAGCCTAGTCACTAAGGTCCAGAAGGGAGAAAGGACTATCTATATCCTAAATGCAACCTACACTAATGTGCATGAAACTCAAGACCCTCAAGCCTAGACTCTAGACACAAAATACTGAATAAATCCTAATTAAATGCATCCTTAAATGCAAAGCTCATTCCTAACAATGTGCTGATCATGGCAGGCCAACTCATCTCTTATCGCCATTACTCAACTTCAATGTAATATCATGCAAACTATTTTATGCTCCTTTCCTTGTGATCAGGCATCCCATTGCATATAAGTAGCTTTACTTTGCAGTTTCATTGGTTCAGGTAATCCTTATATCAACAAATCATTGAACCATTAAAAAATATGTGCTATCAGCCATCAGGCCTTAATTATAATGTTTGTAAATGTAATTCCAATCAACCCTTCCTCCCTTATCAGAATCACGACCAAAAGAATTTTACATATTTTGTCATTGCCCCTGATTCAGTTTCTCTCACTGTAAAGGAAATGGCATTTAGGAATTACTTTCTCTCCCAAATTACAAAAAATGGCTCTCAAGGGTTTCAATCTTTATTGGTCAATCTATTCTTCCATTACCACTGCCAAGCTTAAGGATACTTCCCCGTGACATTATGGGTATAGCAGTAACAGATGCAGGCCAAGATAAATTGCCCCCCAGAGCTTTCTAAAAAATTTGTTACAAGCTGCTTAACTCAGGAAGCTCACTTAATGTAACTGGACTTCTAAGATGCCATACATTTTTGTAGGCACATTTAAATCTGCATTCAAATTAGCATCTACCGTATTTTTTAAAACAACATTAGCTTTCTTCAGCGGAGGGATCTATTTTCTAAGTTAATTGAACTAATCTATGATGTTGTCGAAATGCCTCTAAAGACGCTTCTCCACCTCGAGCCTAATATATAAATTGGACTAACAGGGTCAAAATCTAAGTTTGATAAGAAGCCAAAACCGTTGTTTACGAAAGATTTGAAACCATGATTGCCTTCAGTTTTCCCAACCTCGAACGGACACCACTCGCAGTCACTCGGCTCCGGCAATAAGTATCGATTCGTCAAGGAAACATAATTCTAGAATTAAGAAGTGAAATTTTGGAGAGCTCCGCTATAACAAAATCCCCCCCCCCCCAAAAAAAAACAAGGAGAATCGAAGCAAAAACTGGGTAAAGATTATTAAAATGATTTTAAAACAAAACTGACCTAATCGAGGACCCAGTTCGCAAGAATCACGCCCTGCCATGGGGAAGACTCAATCACAGATCAACGCGGAGAAGAAGGTGAATATGATGGCTTCAGCTTTTTTCCCCCCTCCTTTCCAGTCAGCTTCTCAAATCTCGAGTGACGCCAGAAAGTGGAAAATCCAAGCTCGAATTCGTCGAAACTGAAACTATATATGTTTTAAGGGGAAGTGAAATTTTTTATTTAAAAAAATGCCCTTAGGTCCAGTGAATTGTGGAAATTTGTTGGTTCAATGGATATCGGTTCCACGAACCCTCCCTCTCGGCGGGTCATGAGATCATCAATCCATCAATCAATCAAATCGCCTTGAAAAATTTGGTCAAGATAAGGAAACGGTCAAATTGCAGCTCCGACCTCCCCGAGTTTCGACAAGGCCAAGTTTTACAGCAAAATAAATAAATAAATAAACACTTCGCCGTTTCTTCTAAGTCAATGGGGACCAAAATATTGGTTTGGTTTAATACACGGGATGAGAAAAAAAATATTAAAAAAATTAAAAATAAATTTTTTAAAAAATAATCTTTCAATATATATTAAAAATAATAATAATAATAAATAAATATTATTAAATAATAATCATAAAAATATAATAAATATTGTACATAATTAATAAAAAAAGAATAACTTTCTGTGAATGTAACTAATCAAATGGGTCATAAATTTATAATTAATTATAAAATATATTTATTTAAATTTGTATATTATGATTAAAAAATTTAGATTTAAAATTCTTTTGAACATTTTTAGCGAGGCAAAATCATTGTAAATAACATTAGACCCACTCTATTACAAATTCATTATATATATATTCAATAAATTTAAAAATAGAAAAAAATCAAAAAAACATCTTATTTATTTTGAATTATATTAGTAAGTGCTTAATACACATCACATGACAAGGAAGAAATGGATACACTAGTTATGATGGGTAATGAACTAGCTGGAGTAACTGAGAACAAAGTGGAAGAACTATCCCTTCAACTCATTGCTCAACTAGAGTTCTTCATTAGATTAGTGCCTAACGAGGCAAATGAGACTCCCTCCATCATCGACAGTAGCATAGGAATGACCAAAGAACAACTTTGTTTTTTGTTAGAAAAGACAAGGAAACAAGACGACATAATAAGTATTGGTAGAATAAAGAATAGAACTCTTGATCAGCTGCTTCTGCCCTTGCTTGGTGAGAGGATGGGCCACCAATCCCAATTAATGAGTCCTGAAGCAAGACAAGAGAACTTTGATGTCTTGGCCAACTACTTGGTAATCTGTCTAGAAACCTCTTGCAATAATGTCCCCGTGGTGTTTTTTCTACAAAATGTAGTTGAGGGTGAAAATTCCTAGGTTCTAGAGCACAATCTTGTCGAGTCACAGGTAAGAGAACTTTTCTACTGTCCTTGAGAAGACCTTTGCTCCGATTGAGATTATTTGTAACTTTCCAACCCCATTTCATTATGATGATATCATCAAAGAAAATCCAGAAGGAATATTTGGTGTTCTTTTCTTTTCTTTTTTCGTTTTTTTCTTCCCTTCCCAGGCTAGAATGAGCCACCCTGTACAAGAAGGAACCAGGGAAGGAGGGCTATGATAACTACTGCTTCTTCCCTTATAGTAAAGAGATTTGTCATGTGGCTTATCCTTCTCCCGATTCAACCAGGCCAAGTTTTTCTGGTGAAGCATACACTATTGAAAGCTCCACTGGCAACAGCTTGATCATTTATTACTTGATTGTAACTAGTGAATAATACCTTGATACGCGAAGTAATCAACCCTTATAGAACGTAGTGAGGCAAACCATAAGGCTTTGGCAAATGAGCACGAAATGAAGATGTGATTGACAATTTCTTGTTGATCCTGGCAAAAGGGGCAACATAACTCAACTTCTATATGATGTTGCTTTCAGCATTCTGCCACCGGGATTGCATTATTAATTAGTTTCCATAAGAAATGGAAAAGTAGCAAAGGCAATTCTAAATTCCACAAAGCTTTCCAAGCATTAAAGGAGTTGGTAGTGCCTTCCCTGACGGTCCCTACTAGGGCTTTGACACCATCTTTAACCGTGCAAGAAACTCTACAGTTAACCGTCCAAATAAGTTTGTCGTTAAGACCTGTCATTGAAAATTCTGAGTCCATAATCTGCATGGCAATATCGAAGTGAAAGGCTGAAAAATAGTTCTCTCGTTCCACGTGAGATGATTATGCTAGATAAGGTTAGAAACTCTAGTAGGTCTAGTGTTTCTATTTGATTGCATAAGTTATCAAAGATGGCGGAAAACGGGGATCTGTTCTCCAGATTCAATTATCCTAACAAGTGATTGATAATAAGATCTTTTGTTTTGGAAATATTCCTCCACATCCAAGTTGAGTTTGTATGCTTTTTAATTTGTTCCTTGGAATTGGAATCCCACTATTTAGCTTTCATGAAACTAGCAAATAGAGAGCTATGACTGTCAAAAACCACTTTCCAAATTTGCTGTGCCAGTAGAGATTTGTTGACAATATGAGTTTGCATGAGCCCAACTCCCCCCATAGCTTTAAGTCTGCAAAGAATATCCCAACTGGTTAAGTAGATTTTGGGTCAGTCATCATTAAAGCCTCAGAAGAAGTCCCTGATCCTCATGTCAATCTTTTGACAAATATATTTGGAGAGATAGACATAGGATAATTGATATAGAAGGCAGGAATTCATGACTGATTTAATCAAAGTCATCCATGTTGCTAGAGAAAGAAGTTTTGATTCCTAGGCCTAGACTCAATTTTATTGATCAAAGCTTGGTAAATGTATTGTTTGCACCTACTAACATCCACCCAGTTCCCCAAATATTTGCCAAGCCTACTAGAATACTTGACACTGGGTAATTGCCAGAAACCTTTTAAATTTGTAGAGAATATTGGAGTTAAAAAAATTAACTTAGATTTACGGTTATTAATATCTAGGTCGAAGCTAGAACCAAAATAAGTCAAAATAGAATTAACCTTGGAGCAAGATTTTGTTGAAGCATTAAAAAAAAAAATTGTATCATTAGCATACAATAATTGGGAAATGGTTTCAGAATTCTTGCTAATCTTAATGCCCTTCCAAACCCAAAATTCTTTGTTTCCACGTTAAGACAAGATAGCATATTAATCCCACGAACAAAAATATAAGGAGATAAAGGATCTTTCAGTCAGAATCTCCTTTTAGGAAGAATAACCTTCAACGGGTTACCATTAATAAGGATTTGTAGCTAACGATGGTGACACATTACTTAATAAAATTAATCCAACGAGCGAGAAACCCCATTTTGCACAAGATACTTTCAAGGAATGGCTAAGATATTTGGTGAGGCTTATGAGTGACACACTATGTTATAACTAGCATTTGATAAAAATAATATGACCTCACATCATAGTAAGTGTATTAATCATTACAAGTAATAAACTCGAGTATTTGGATATCGAATCCCATAAAAAAAAAAAAGAACTTCAAGTGACAATTGGTAAATTAATCATAGAGGTTGAGTTTTTTAATGAGTTAGATTATTAGTCTAAACTAGCGTCCTAACTAATTTAGTCATTAGTAAATAACCATTAAAAAAGATTAATCCTAACTATCCTAGCCTCTATGTACAAATAAAAGATTCAAATGGAAGAAATACTTTAAACACCTAAGTTCAACAAAAGTTGATTTAGATAGTGGTTTCCTAAGGCTCTAACTCCTTGTTGATATAAAGATTGATTAGCTAATAGCTAATTCATTAGAGTTACTATCAGATACCTCAACCTACCTATATCTTACTATAGTGTAGTTCATTCCTGCAAAATTGCCTAACACTCACTATTCTTTAAATGCTTGAAAAATAAACCATAGGTAGCACTAGTGGTTAGCCTATAATAAGTGCATCTCAATGATGGTCCTATTAGCCATAATTATTAGTCCTCTAAATTCAAGGAACATTGAGATACCAAGCTAATTCATAGTAAAAATCTTTTTAAAGTATTTCTCCTCTTGACTTCCTTAAGATACCTCTGTCGTTTGGCCTCTTGCAAGTGTATTTTTATGGAGACTCCTTTTAACACGTTCATCCAATAATAACTAGTTATTACATTAAAAATGTGATTTACACCTATTTCAACCAATTAAAGTTTATATCTAAGTAGGAAATCAACTACTAACATCATAAATCAAGTTTGCCACCCATTAAATTACTTATAAAACTCAATTAAGATATTTGGATTAATAAAAAACAAGTATAACTCAATCAAGAATAGTAAAAGTAAAAAGGATAAATGTAATCATGCAACTCAATCTATAGATCACCCAATCATCATTAAGATTGATAAATCTACAATCAAGAACTACCTTTAGATCAAAAATTAACAGAATAAAATTCAAGATATAAGTCAAAAGACTCCATTGATCAAGAAGAATAAGAGTATATTGAATTCATAACAAGATATATCAATTACAATACCAAAACAATCCTTACCTTGAAGAGATCTAGCTAAACACTTTATCTTCTTTTTTTCTTTTAATGAAAAAAAAGAGGGAAAGAAACTTTACTTCTCTATCAAACCTTGATACAACACATTCTTTACACTACTCTCTAAGACTTAAAAACTAAGAAAATGAAAATAAAACCCATAGCTTTGCACCAAAGGAGCTATTTACAAGAATTAAATTTCACAATCTTGTGCTAATAAATGATTTACTGTGGTAAGGAAAAACACACTCCTTGGACTTTGTACTGAGGATTCTCATAGCAGCCACATAGATCTTTTTGTTGTAGCCATATTTGCAAAAATGGGCTTCTTCAACAAACATTTGCAATCCAACCCTTTAGCATTTAAGTATTTTTTCTTCTACATGAAACTATTTATTTATTTATAATTTAATCATATAAAACAATACTATTAAACTAAAATAAGAAATCTAGCAATTAAACTAAAAGTGATTAATCTAACTACAACTAGTCTAAGTACAAGATATAAACAAGACAATCATAAGACATCAAATAAAACAAGATAAGTCACAATACTTAAGGATTTAAGGAACTGAACTATGTTATTTTATAGTTCCAAATAATTCTATTTGGGAATAGATTTTGTTCTTTTTTTCTTAATTTTAAACATATAATATATAAAATAAAACATTTTTCATAATTTATAATTTTTTTATTGTCACATAACATAGTATATATAGTATAATATTTAAAATATATAATTTTTATGTTTTTTTTAATTATGTTATATATAAAATATATAATATATACAATAATATTATCTATCATTTTTTTTGTTGAGTAAAACTTATTTTAGTCCTTCACAAAGGGTACATTTCTCATTTTAATCCCTTATAAATTATCTTTTCAACTTGGCTCCTAATAGATAAGGTATTTTTCAATTTGGGGCTGGAGGATATTAAAATTTATATAGAGATGGATCCTGATACTTATGTGGATGTAGTGGAATCCTAATCTTGTTTGGATCTTCTACCCTATGTGGTTAAGATTGAAGATACTAATAGATCTCTAATCACTTGGCCACGGCAAATCCATTATAATTAGAGGAGAAGGAAAATTTTCTAGTGTCTGTTTATGTTTATTCTTTCTTTAGTTTTTTTAGAGAAGAGATTGAGAAGGAAGATGTGTGAGAGAGAAAGAGAGTCACTTCCACACACACACACACACACAAAATCAGATACCTTCATCTAATACTCTAGCAATTTTTTTAAAATTTTCTTACTAGAAAGGAATTAACAACTAACTATTTTGAATTTTGAAAGTATTTAAAATTCAAAATAATTAAATGAAAGAAAAAATATTTAAATTAATTAATTTTTACATTAATTAATTAATTAAATTAATTTCCTCTAGGCCATTTTATTGTTGGATTCACATCAATTTACATGAACAAGATAATAATCCAATATCTCTCACTCACAAATGATAGAATGAATAACACAGGACTCTAACTTTTTGTTCCTCTTAGACTTTCATATTAGGTGCTCTGTCATGATCGCTTGGGCACAATTTTCAAGGGATTTTCATACTAGAAATCCCATTATAGGATTGACATGAGAAGTGAATCCCTTAGATATATTTCAAATGCTTGTTCATGTGCCTCAAATGCCTTAGATTTATCCATATACACCATATTATATACTTACAATAAAGTTAATTCCTCTTAAGTTTAACATTACTTGGATTGCCTTTTTATGTGTATAATATCCGTACTCATGATGTTACTAAGAACAATTCATAATGAGTATATCTTGGATACTAACATAGTTATGTATATCTCAAGTAATCTTTCTTTCGCGCATGTACTATTTAGATTAAAATTATTTGCTTTTCTAGCATTAATTCTTTTAAATCAAATCTATCATGACCATAAAATATATACTAAAGTAACAAATACTGATACATCTCCTTATGATATTGTCAAAGTCATAAGGATATTTATAAAAGGATTTGATCTTTTTTGGGACTCACATAGTAATAAAGTAGGGATCTATTTACTTGCTTCCTAATTGTGATTTTTAAGCAAATGCAATATGAATTACATACTATTCTCTTATTTTATAAGAGCGTATGCTGAGTTGATTTGTTATCAATACTATATAGATCTTGACATAAACATATATAGTATCTAATTTGAATTCTACCATCCCACTTGCCTCTCATGACGCCTTAGAAGAGAATTCATATCTAGTTACAAGTACTTTGAATGGTAAGAATCCATAATTTGATCCATATTTATAACTATATTTGGATCTCATATTGACCTTCCTTTTCTCTCATTTTGTTAAGGTAACATATTTATATTTTGTATTCCTTCCTATTCCATATCAGCACTCTTTCTATTTTGTATAATGAACAACAATGTCTTATCTTTACTAGCTTCTCATAAGTGTCAATAGCGGTTGCTAATATGAGAGAGTCAACCTTATCAACTTGTATGACATACTATTATTGTGTGTATGGTACCTATGATTATAGCATAACTTATCTATTTAGTCAATACTTGACTTATATATATGATGTGATATTCTACATCCTACACTTATCAAGAGACTTTATATCTTTCTTATGTACATCTCTAGGTATGTGCATTTCCAAGAGATCAATTAACAATTTATACATAGATATATTTCAGAGTAACATCTTTCTATGCTATTAATCTTTATCATTATTATGTCTATGTGTTCATACTCATTATGATACTCAGGGACTTTTAGTTGGTTGTGGCTTCTCATGTACTATGATTAGTTAATATTCGACTCAACGTTCCACCAATAATCCCTGAGAGCTTACAACTCTCTTTAGTCATATAGTTTTTTACACTATTCTAGAACATCTAATGATTTTTACTTCCTTGATAAACAATACTATGCATGTTTGTTATTGTTGTTCCAAGATATCATATCCCTATTCAACAAAAATGTATATCCAAGAGTTAATTTTACACATTTAGATCCTTCTTTATTATAGTGCTACCCTACAAGTATTTCAAGTATTCTCTTAATAGCATCTAAATGTTATTAACTGAAATTTTACTATTATTGGTACACTAGGTCAATCATTCATAAATGTTCGACCTCACACACATCATTGCACATAATATCTAATAGTGTTGGAGTAAGGGACTTCCTACATGATTTTTAATATATAATCAATCTTAGGACATATCACATGATCTAGACTGTTGCCTTTTATTATAGGGATATTAATGTGTTTACACTCTTTTATATTTTCTAATTGTAATTCTTTTGTAAAGAGCAATCAATTTTTTGACCGATTCCATTAAATCTTAATTTCAAATATATATTCTATTTTATCCATATCTTTTATCTCAAAATTTAAGGATAATTATTTTCTAATGTTATATTAAAGAATATTATTTATTCCTATCCAATAGCATATTATCCATATAAAGGATAATATAACCAACTTTTCTTAAATCGCTTAATGCAAATACATTGGTTTCCATTAATTATTTGAAATTCATATGAGATCTCAACTCAAAGAAATTCCAAATCCTACTATCTAGATGACTATCTTAGTTCTTGAATGAACCTCTAAAGTCTTTAAACCTTTTGTTATGTTCTTTTTTCATGGAACCTAATGGTTGCTCCATATACTATATTCATCTAATTATCCATTTGAAAATATAGTTTATCACATCCATTTGATGTGGTAACAAATCTAAGTTTGTAACTATAGTTAGGACTAGTCTTATTATATAATAGATAGGAAAGTATTTTTCTAAAATTGTACCTTTCTTGTATGTATTGTTTTGTAATTTACTATGATTTTTGTCTTTTAATTAATTCATTTATCCTTCTCTTTATCTTAAGAACCATTTGCTTATAATTTCTTTTCAATTAGATAAATGGTCAACCAATTTCTTAGACATGGTTTATCCTCATCAGATTTATTCTTTGACCTTGATTTGTTGCTCTCATCTAATCTCCTTTACTAAGGTTTGACTGAGTCTCTCAAATTGCATTTGGCTTCTCAATGTTTAATAGAGTACTTTTATGTTTTGCCCTTTCAATCTTAAAAAGATGTTTAGGCACATTCTCATGGTTACTCTAAAACAGAAAAGTTATCTGTGCAATCTTCTTGCCTTGCACCAAACTTCAACTTAGATCAACAAGTCAAGGTACAAACTACTTATTCTCATTAATTTGATCTTGTGTCTCACTCAAAGATATATGCATTTTAATTTCTTCCCTATTTGGCAATTCATTTTCTAAATGTGGTGATACTCGACTTATTTTTAGTAATATTTCTACCTTCTTTTTCACCCATGAAAATATATCCCTTTAATTTGTTCTAAGTATTTTGTAAAGATATGTACCTTACTTTTCATGTCTAATTCACAAGTTTATAAGAATTATCATAAACATAAGAAGTTGGCCTAATAATCTTAAGATACTTAAAAAATAGCTTATTATTCTGTCCATAAATCATAAGGTGTGGAAATAACTTATTTAAAAGATATTTATTTAAGTTTAAAAGTATCAATTTATAATTTATTAACCCAAAAGGGTAAGATTGTTTGAGTCATCACTAACCTTAACCATTTTAAGTAGGGTTTTCATTTTCTCTCTGAGCATATCCATTTGTTTAAGAGTGTTAAGCAATCGCCTATTGACTCATGATTCCTTTCTTTTATAGTTCTACTATAACTAATCTAACAAATATTCGCACTCTTTTTCATAGCTTAAAGTTTCAATTTCATTGCCCATTTAATTCTCAACCATATTCTTATAATGTTTAAAGCACTCAGGTGCTTTTTGACTCATGAGAAATTAAGTAAACTTGACCATATTGCAAATAATTATTTTGCCCTCACTTTCTCTTTAAACCATATATGTTAGAATAAATTAATTGTAATGAGTTCTTAGTTCTAGTTCCTTTTCAAGATGGTTTTTTTAACTTATTTTACCTGTTAGGTGATTTTCTTATAATGGCATTTCTAAAATAGAAATAGACTCTAGCATATACTATTTTGCTAGTCTACTTGTTCTCTATCACTTATAAGACTTTAGCCTAACATATTATTTATCAATGTCCAAAATTAGATTGGAAGCAGAGTATTTGGGCAAAACATTCATTCTTTATAATTATGCCTAGCATAATAACAACATTTTAGTGGAAGTTAGAATCTCATTCTTTGTCCCCTTTTTCTTATGTCAATGGAGTTTTTATAAAAAATTAGCACTCAAATATCAAATTCAGAGAAGAAATGATAAATATTAAATTTCATCAAATCTTTGAAAGCTATGTAGTATGGGGTTTGTCCTTTATGCAAAACTAATTTTATATATTTCGATCCCTTTTTACTTCAACTCTTATAATCCTTCTTATATAAAGTCATCTATTTTGAAAAACAACCAGCAATATTTTGCAAAAGATTCTCAATCCTTAGTTATGTGGTTTATAGCTTTTAACTCATTTTTGCTTAGCAAAATCATGAGCAAAATGACTTACTCTTAGGCAAATATAATGCTTGTATCTTACTATATCAAGCTTCTTTTTATCACATTTGTCTCTTTTCTCAATTCTGTGTTAACCTTCTAAAAACATTGGCTAAATCCTTTCTTAATATGAAAGTATCATTCTCTTATGTACTTTGACTTTAAAGTTATAATAATCTCAGTCATATAAGCATTTCCAAGAGTTTATCAGCTTTTAAGTACTCATTTCCAAACTCTATATAATAAGAAATTATCATCAAAATAATATTCATGTTGTGGGTCATTTTCACTTTTATATGCTATTAGCTTATAGGTATAGACCTTATGATAACCTATCGTTACATATTTATTAATAAGGGTATAACTTACTAATTTCTATTTCTTGATAGTCAGCCTTTCTTAATGTGGTCATATTTTTATAGCTAAATTTATTTTTAAGGCTATCTTCACGGCATGAACTATTTAGTATGACTCACACTCACACATGAGGTTGTCAACCATATTATTTAGCATTGTTATGTGAATAACATTGTTGTTTTTCTCTTCCCAAAGAAATTGTAGATCTTTATTGTTGCTAAATTATATTTTTATGTTTAAATCCTATATAACATCATTCGGTAGTTTCTTAGCATCCTATTCTTCTTTAGGATCTAAGAACCTTGCAATGTCAATATTCCTAATTGATACCATCTAATTTGTTTCTCTTATCAAGCTAAGCAATGATGTTTCTAATGGTCATAATCATAATCTAATTCCTATATAGCATAGCACACAAGACCCACATATACACAATGTCATGTTTGTATTCACAATAAACTTTGACCAGACCAATAATAATATTATTAGGTTCATGATCAGAGTCTATACTTAGTATACTTCTATCTCATATTTTCTAAGAATGTCTTTACTTTTTTGTTGAATTCACCTACAAATATTATATATACTATAGTCCTTTAAATGAGTCTTTGGACTATCAATCTAAGAATTCCCACTCATTAGAATGTTTGTCACATTCTCTTATCTTGATTTATTTAATTCTCTGATGAGCTTAAGTCTAACAATCTGAGAACTTTCACTTAATAAAATGTTTCCCTCCTTTTTATTTATATAATATAATATACTTATAAATTGAATTTGTATAAACAATACACTATGATGTACATCAATTAAAAAAAATTAATTTTGATTTTCTAAATTTCTTCCTAAAACACTTACTAATTTGATGTCTTCCAAAACATCATTGGGAAGTGGTTTGATCAAACTTAAAACCCTCAATAATTGAGGATTTTCAATCCCTCACACTTTTAGATTAATCCAAACACTTCTTTTTTTTTTTGTTGTATATTAATATGTGTCCTTATAATGAGTATGAAATACCCCTAGGTTCATAATTACTCATTTAGGGAAAATATAATTATAAAATTCATAATTAAACTTTTTTATGAATTTTTGGCATATAAAATTATCATTTTATAACCTTAAAAAACACTGAAATATAACTAACAAATATCTAAATATGGGCAAATTATATATCATTTTAAAGCTCTCAAAATCAGAAATTTTTAGAGCTTAAATCTAGTTTCATTGGAGATAGCACATACCCCTCACATCTCTTCTTCCTTTCTATTTCAAAAAATGGCTAAAAAATAGAAAAGTGTGAAGTCCACTCTCATAAGGAGTGGGTTCCATGCATCACCTTAGAGGTAGTTTCGCCACGATCTTACATTTGTTAAATTTATCTCTATATTTTATTTTCATTTGGACAAGTTTTAGGTTGAATGTAAGTAAAGGTGAATCATACTTCCACCTTCAAGAATGGGTTTAAACTTCTTCAACCCCATTTCTACAACTTTTCTCAAAAATTACAAAAATATCATTTTCGCAAGGTAAACTTTAAATCATTATATCTCTCTCGTTTTAACTCCAATTCAAGCAAATTTAGTGGATTTGAGAAACTTGCAACATGATCTTTCCAATAACCCTTATGCTATAAACTATGATGTTCTCATATAGTTACATGACTTAAATATGTTGTGCCATTAGCACATTCAGTTCACATTATTATTGTATCTTAGATACCTTTCTCATTGACTTCTTTCTGGAGCTTTTAAATTTCTAGGAATTCTTTAATATTTCTTTAACTTGTTTTCTAACTTAACTAACTTAGATCTCCTATAACCATAAAAAAGACTTTTTATAATTGATACTATCATTTGCTGCACATAAAAGTTACATTACTATTGAGTTGATTAGAATCAATATTATATAACCACTGTAACAAGCAAATAACAATATCATTTATTAATACAAAGATGTATTAT